>CM060900.1:314031131-314631131 GCA_030762935.1 Hymenopus coronatus | reverse complement strand
AACCCACACGTACCATAGTAGGCCCCTGGGGGAGGGGGGATAAATGGAATGAGATTCAGTGCATACCCACATTTTAAATGCACGTAAAATGTGGAAATATTTGGCTCATCTGATTGGTATGCAATAGGAAGAATTGCTTTGAGGTCCATTAATATAAAGTCAAAGAAATAGATCAGTCAGACATAAAAGACTTTAAATCTCTGCAAGTGAAGTTCTGAAGACAAAACAGTTGACATTGAAGGCAATACCGTTCGCTGGCTGTAAATGTGGCTTCAATTCAGGAAAAGTGATGCTATTCATATTTATTTTAAATATAATCAACTTGACAGTTTTCTTTCATTCCAAATCAGTAGAAAAGAGAGAAAGCACTTTTCTATTGCCAGGTCTGTCTTTAATCACACATACAATCAGCCATTGGAAATAGACAGGCATACGTTGAACAATCTCTTGGATTTGGTAAAATGGCATATTCAAATAACAGTATCATTATTTCTATAATTCTTTGGTTTCCACCAAAGAACCAGCACAAGGAAGAGAAGAAAGTTTAACGTAAGCATAGAAAGTCACTCTGGTATATTTAGTCAGCTAAGGCATTAAAGAGCAACATTGTAAATAATTATCCAGATAGGAGAAGTGATATTATGTGGTTAATATTGAAAGCTATTATCTGAATACCCTAAATTCACGATAAACATTTATTGTACAACATCATGTCTAAATGATAAAAGTTTGAACTCAAAATACATTAATAAAATGTTTGCTCATATTTTAAGTTGCACGTTTAAGCCCATGTTGAAATCATATTATGGTAGACTTAATTGGTGTATCAGTCAATCCTGAAGTTTGTACATTGCTACATATGAAATTACTAATAAAACAATATTTTCAAAATATTTCATTATTAAGAAAAAAAGCCCTATATCACACATGACAGAGCATGAATAGAGAGAAATGAATGTCTGTCACTAGCACTTATTTTATTGTTTAAAAGCATTAATATGAAACAATTTGTTTAAAACCTAATGCACATAAAATTGATGAAATTATTAAAAGCTATTTCAAACATCAAATCGAAGCATCAAAGCAGAAAAAACATTGTTTTCAAAATTCTGAAAAGTGGGCATGTTGTCAATACATTCGTTTGACACTAATCCGCCGATTTTTCAAAATGTTCAATTTTCTAAAAAATGGTTCTAATGAATTTTATTAAAATATTAGCTGCCCGTCCAGGCTTCGCACGTGTGGTGTACCTAATGAAAAAATTATGGTTAATAAAATTTTATTGGAATAAAAAAATATTTCATTTGGACAAACTCTTCTGTTTATATGACCATGCAATGAAATAAAATTACAATTAAATAACACTTTACTGTAATGCCTTGTAATGTACAATTTTCCTTCCGAAGAGAAAACAAATATCGCCAATGGTTTACCGTCTTTCAAACACAAAATGCACAACTGCCCATGATGCAAAAAACATAGCAATTCAAGGCATATTTCACACATTTCTAACGACTGACCTTGGGATTTATTGTCATTGCAAATACAAGGCGCAAGGAAACTGAACACGCTTAAATTCAAAAGGAAAGTCGATTGGTATTAGTGGTGTACTTGGAATAAGCAAATCCTCACCTTTGAACTTTCCTATGATTATAGTAGCTTAAATAAAAAAATTCATAATTTTTTTAACAGCGAATCTTGTTCAAACCCACAATTTCGGCTGATTGAGATTGCATATCATAATTATTACAGAGTCAACCTTGAGCTGTAAATTGTGTGGCAGTAGTCCTGGCAAATCCAATGGATTTAGGAATTCAGTTAGATAATTGAAGACTTCATTTGGATCGGTAATGGAAACGATCGACTTAAATGAATGCATTTGTCCATAAATTTTTTCTCTGAATTTTTATATTCAAATCGTCTACATCCTTACTAGTTGCTGCTAAAATCGCTTGGTTGCTCAACCAAGCATAGTTTTTGTAATTTAGAGCCATATTTGGCAACACTTTGCATCTGCAAAGCGCAATAAAGCATACATATTTGGTATTGTGAAAAGGACGAAGACAGAGCACCCATAAGGTAGAGCGGAAAGGATGACAAATGCAGTTAACAGCATAGGTAAGTAAGGATACTGTTGGTATAACAACAGAAATTGCAGCGCTTCCATAGTGTGGCGTGTAAATGCTGAATAAAGCAATGAATTGCATTAAGGAGAAAGTCGCAAAGTAACATTCATGCTTCTTCAGAATCTCTATTTCCTTTACTCCTAATGCTTTCCACCTCTTTCTTTATTTCCTATGTAAAAACAACCATTTTTAAGGCTAACAATGACATAACTAAAGAGCAAGTAGATCTGGTTGGGCAAGTGATAAGTTTTTATTTGATGATAGCTTTGTGCATTAAATTTATCCATTTAACCCAAAATATTAATTGATCGAGTGTATTAAGAGCACCGCAATTGCAATGTGATGGTGATGATGAAATCACCATTAGCTAGCTCATGTACCACATAACCTCAAATAACCAACATCTGCAATAGGAAGTTAACCTAAAATGGTTTACTATCCGAGTCCCTTCATTTCTCCACCATTTTCAGATTCTAAGAAGGATTATTGGTTGTGTGCATAGTTTATAACCTGTTCATTTTAAAGAATTACAACAAAACATGCTTATTTCTTTACTTAAACTGTGTGACCAAGAGAACAATAGTACGTAAGAAATATATTTGATTTTCACTGTTATCTTGCATCATTGACTCCATAACCGAGTGCATTCCCTTAGCATTGAATGGGGAAGAAAAATTGAGCAGTACTATGGCCACCTAGCGGCAAATAAGTATTTACGTACTTTAGGCGTTCGTCACCAGGAAAGCTTCTCTGCTTCTTTATTTTAAACGATAGGAGTAAAGAAAGGACAGTTAATACATAAAAATGTATTTGAATTTCACTGCTGCGTTGCATCATATCTCGATAAACTGTTACGTTACCTTAACATTGAATAGGGAGGAAAACTAGAGTAGCACTATGGCCATTATCGGCAAATAAATAGTTACTCTGGGTATTCGTCACCAGGAAAACTTTTTTTGCTTCTTTATTTTAAACAATAGGAGTAAGGAAAGGCAATACATAAAAATGTATTTGAATTTCATGACTGCATTGCGTCATTGTTTCGATAAACTGTTGCATTACCTTAACATTGAACGGGGAGCAAAAATCGAGCAGTACTACGGCCATCTTGCGGCAAATAAATAAGTACTTACTCTAAGTGTCCGTCGCCAGGAAAGCTTCTTTATTTTAAATGATAGGAGTAAGAAAAGGACAGTTAATACATAAAAATGTAATTGAACTGTACTGCTATGTTGAGTTACCAACATTGAATGGGGAGGAAAAATATAGCAGTAGTACGGCCGTCTATCAACAAATAACCATGGTAACACTGCCATCTGACTGCTATTAACCAAAATGCGTTCCCTTGGAACTGTATGTTGACTCATACTATGAGACTTTAAAAAACTTTCCCATACTATTTTTAAACACTTTCTGTTACACAAACCTTGTCGTGACAATAACACAACATAAAAAGAACTGTTCAAATTGGCGCAGTCATTCGGAAGTGATGTGTGTACATACATTTCAGCGATTCATTTTTATATATATTAAAGATGTTTAACATGACAAATATAAATCCTAAATTTCCTTGGAATAGCCCTTGTCCTCTTTATTCTGGATGAATTTTGCATAGCTAGTAAGCCGTAAGAGGCAGACAAAAACATATATAAAAAATGTAGATCTCTTTAAAGCATAAATTATTACATATACACTACTACTACTGCTACTGCTTCTTCTTCTTCTTCTTCTTCTTCTTCATGAACCAACCATTTCACAGGTACTCTCTGTTATGGAGTTTAAAATAATACTTTTCTCAAACAGGAAGCCCTCATCCATTTCATATCTCTTTGGTTGCCATGATAGAGTATAGGATTGTGGAAATGTATGAATAGCACAGTATTAAAACACTCAGATTACTTTTCCTTTTGTGCTATGATATTCAATTATAAACAATATGATCAATAGAATTGCAAAATAAATAACAATATATATGAAATTAACTAGTGTGGTATGAAATATGTAATACTGTACCAAGCATCTAAAAAAAAATGTAAACTAATACATGTACAACATTTCTAATGTGTATCTCATCAACACTTTCATTTTCATTATGCATTAACGTGCAACAATAATACAATATATGCAATTACACATAGCTCAGGCTCTAGTTTTAACCATGCATGCAAATTAACTATTTGTCACACCCCTAGTAAAACAATCACAATCTTCTTTGTGGATACAGTTTGCGACATGCTATGACTATTGAAATGCAAAACAGTGTCATTTTTAACACCAAGCAGCTTGTTACAGCAGCTCCCTTCTTATAATGCCAGAACACCAGCCCTATGACATTCGCTTTAAAAATGTAATTCTCTAAGCAAAAAATGTAAGATTGATATTACTAATGGCAAACCAACATTCATTGAAAATAGAATAGGCTATTTTCACAGCTGGTGGTGTTATATTTAAAAACTGTATTATCTGGGCTGTTGTGCCGTGCTCGTAGGTTAAAATGTGAACCATACGTTCTGTGGTCAGCATCTTCAGTGGCAGTCACTGTAGTAGGTAAATGCGATGCTGGAGAGGATAACATAAACAACGATGGCAGTTACCAGATAAGACCTGGTAACTGATATTAGTAAACAAACAGCTGGGTTAACCTTCACTTGCCGGCTGGACACACGTGTATCTGACCTGTCACCCCTTCAACCCCCCTCCTAAATGATGAAAATAAATAGCCTGCATTCCTCTGCAGCATCACATTTACCTCCTACAGTGACTGCCACTGAAGATGCTGACCGTAGAAGTTGGCAAAATGTATGGTTCACATTTTAACCTACGACCACGGCACAACAGCCCAGATAATACAGTTTTTAAATAAATATTCCTACTATAGTTTGAGCTACACTGAGTGTAAAAACTATGTGTAGGAAAATATTAAGTAGAAAGCAAACAGGAGCTAAAAATACAGGCAGACAAAATACTATTTATATGCATTACTTGCCACATTTATTTGAAAAAATTTTAACTTAGTGCATATACTTCATTACCACTCCTCTATCCACACTTAACTGGTTAATGATGCTAAGCTGTTCTTTGGGTTATGAAAGTAACTTTTTAAATCAATGTAAATTGCAAGTACTCAAAATTTTCAGACATACTTGATAACTGTGCAGATAAATCTTAAAGATACATATAAAAAAGTTAATATCTGTATGCAATGAAGGTGGAGATTCACTTTAATGTATTAAAATACACTATCACTTATCTTTCAAGGGATGCTAAGAACTAAATAAACTGAGAGCAAGCAACTGTTCAAGCAGAGTGTTGGAGGCATAATCATTTTCTGATATACTTCACATGAATGAAAACTATATTTGATATTTCTAAAAAGGTATTCTTTGGAATACTATATGTGCCAAACTCTACAAAATATGAAGGTAGACATGACTTACAGCAGCACACTGTGAATAGCATTGCTCAAGAGCTGCACTCGGACTGACTCTGAATTCAAGTCTGACCCCAACCTACTCTGCCACTTTGGCTGCTGATTGAGTTACACAGTGATCAAACCTATATTGGAAACCCTCCTGATAGAGAGCAACCCATACCAGTATGTCTACATGACATGTATAAGATAACATATCAGATCTACATTAGGTGAGGGTTTCCCATCAAACACATTATTTGATTACGATGTCCAATCCACACAAAGGGTGGTTGTTCCAAGTTTAAATAGTACTAATGGGAACCCTACCATCTGGTTAAAAGTATTAACAATGTGATATGCTTGACTTCAAAGCTAACAAAATGTTGGTGGGTGCCTGAAATGTTTGATTAGGATCAATTATTCAGGATAGTGGACATGGTGACGATGTTGCAGTCACTCTCATAAAGTTTCTCACAATGTTACCTAAAATATAAGTGATTGCAGAAACAGCGGAAAATATATAAACATGTAAGTGCAGCAATACAGAGAAATGGTCAAAACACAGAAATTAACCTGAAAAATCAGAATTTGGCGTCAGGAATAATGACAAAACCAGGAGTGTAATTTGGTTTTTAAAGTGATTAAGATCATTGTGAAAGATGTAAACGATGCTAGAAGAGAAATAAAACAACTCAGAGAACTAGTTAACTATTTCCTGGTATTATTTAACTTGCCATCTTCAGTATGGGAACAGCAAATAAATACATAAATAAATAAAAGTATACCAGCTTGAAGGATGCAACCCCTGAACACATGTTAGTAACCTCCTACAAATTTAAGGCTTTGACCGAAATTAATGAATTGGAGAAAGGGGCAGATAAACTCGAGAAGATAGAGATTATCGCTCCAAATATGTGAAGACTATAGATGTCTCAAGATAATGCCAGTATGTTCATCTGAATAAAGTGCTGGGAAACAGGTTTTTGCTTGCTGATTGCCATGATAGAGGTCTTGTGGATAAAACTAATAACACTAATGAAGAAATTCCCCTGGATAGTATTTTCATAAAACCTGGAGCCAACATTAAAGAAGTTTCAGGAAGCATTTATAGAAAGTGTTCAGGTTTTATGAAAAAATATTGTGTAGTATTTATTGGAAGTAGCAATAACCTTACAAATATGATGAAATTTGAAACATAATCCCAGAATTACAAAAAGCAATAATCTTTCTGCAAAACCGAACATAATTGTATTAAAACTTCCACAAAAATATGACCCACTTGCAAACCTTCTACAAAATTGTGAAAGAATTACAGGCAATACTAACCTCTTCTTATTGTGTAAAAAAATATGGAAATGTAAACATAGTAAATACATACAATGCAAAATGTGAAAGTATACCTATCACACATGGAATGTATTTTAACAAGAGAAGTAAGAAAGTATTAACTGAAATAATAATACAAGTCATTGTTGACTTTATAGAAGGGCAATGTGCTGCAGAAATCAGTAAACTCCAGTGAATCAATCAATAAGTGATAGTGAAATAACTGCAAATTCAAAAATATGATGCATCCCTCCACCGTCCTACAAAGTATAGGGCTGTTAGATTATAAGGGAACCCCTCTTGCAACCTCTTTCCATTGTACCAGAGAACTGAGAGTCGCCAGGAAAATGGTGCCAGAAATAGGTACATTAAAATACTAATCTTACAGTAGATGCTAAAAATGTTGACATTTTGTTCCTTGCATAAAATTGTGTACGAGGTGTAGCAATAAGGCTTCAATTTTAACAGCCATGTAACACTCCTCACAACAGATGGAAATATACCTTTTTTTTTTTTTTTTTAGCCAATTTGTTCAGTGATTTTTGAGGCGATCACTCTAAACTGACACTGATTTCATCTATTTATTTGCTATTAATACTGATCTCCTTTGATGCTTTTTTATCTAATACTGAACTCGAATCTTTGAATTGATGTACAATCTCATTATAATTTTTCTTATAGCTGGTACAGGGTTTGAAATCTTTCACAAACTACCTGCATAAATGGAGACCAAATTCATATTTAAAGTAAAATTTGCACATAAAAGCATGCACTTCCACAGATAAGTGATGCACCATGGTGACTGTAACAACACAGGCACCTGAGTGACTGGACACGGCACAGCAATAACAGTGAGCTATGGTGTTAATGCACATTACAGTGGGAATTGGCTGCCTGAAGTCCCAGTAGATGGCGAGGTAAGAGCAAAGGAGACATAGGCCACGAGAGGGGTTAGCTTATAATTTAACGACCATAAAGCTGCGGACTAACTAATAAAATTCAGCTATTTAAAAAACCAGGAAAATATGAGACTGCATCATTTGACATGAAAGGCTCCTAACCTACAATAGGCATTGCAATCAGCAGTAGCAGCAACAGCAGATCATCCACTCCAGAGCCAGCAGTTCAAAAAAGACCTAGTTATATGGTACTTAATTATTTTAAATCTTGTACTGGTAGGGAAACTAATAAATCCATAACAAATTTAATCCTACCCTAATGTTTCAAACTTTACAGTCCCTTAGAAATAAAATGAAAGAACTAGAAATAATGCTGTGTGATAAATTAAAAAATGTTAAACAATCTGTGCTGAACAATGGCTCAAACAAGAAAAACTAACTACCAGCTAATAACTATGAAACCTGCAAATTCATTTTGTAGGGCAATTGGCATTAAGGAAGGAGTAGCTGTATAGGCACACAATAAATTAAAATATAAAATTAAAAAAATTATTTCGATATTGAAAAATATGAGCATATATCAGTAAAAGTGCAGCATACAGGTATTTGGATAATAGCAGTTTGCATTTATAGGACATCTGATGCATGCATATGAACCATTCTTGAATATCTTCAAATACTACTATGCATTCTAAGGCGAGAAATACACCCTTGATATTCTGTATGGATTTCAGTATAAATATTTTGTATAATTACAAAATTATTCAGATGTTTAGACAATTGCTGCATTCCTACAATTTGAAACAGTTACAGCAACTATTTACTATATAAAACTAAAAATAGAGATTTTGGAATTTCTGATCATAATACATTATTTTTACATACAGAAAAGTACAATAATCCAAAGTTGAGTACCTCTACATCAATTAAGAACAAAAAGATGCTTCAATCCAGATAATATACAATATTTTAAACACTTGGAAATTTGGAATGATACAACACTCAAACCTGATACTGATAATAGCCAGAGATAAATTTTGTGTTGACAATTACTTTGAAAGGGTGCAATAATCATTTTAATTAGAGGTGTGTAAAATTGACTATTTTATCACATTTGAATTAATTCCATGCTAATTTTTGGACACAATTAATGAGTAATGACATTGAAATTTAAATCAATAGGCTATTAAAGCAATAGTAATATTAAAACCCCTTTATTTCTAAATACAAACCTTTTATTCCCATTCAATTTTATGAATATAATCATATCACATATCGACATAACGAAACAGCAACACACATGTTGTGCCCTTTTCTTTGTTCACTGTTGTCCTTCTGTCTCTTTGAATTAAGTTTACGTGGGGAAAAATCTCTCATTGCATTTCATATGGGTACCCAAAGACAATGAGGGGATTTTCCCAAAAAACATACTTTAAATGCCATGAATGCTGTTACTAACTTATTACTGTAATCTCCATGGCTTAGGTACTCAACAATAGCTCAAAGTTGTTTGTAACAAAGAAGCAAATCTGAATCAACTAGCTTTAAATGTATTTAATTGATTAATTAATACTGCCATTATATTAATCACTCATACTTGGTTTAGTAACAGATGAAGTAAAACTTTTACTGTTATTACATCATTAGTTTCTTTTGCCATAATGGAGTTCAACTTAGTCCAAGTCAGATGGCAGCAAACTTTAAAACTGTCTTGCACTATATCTAATTTTGGGAGTGCACTTACTCTGCTTTCAAAGTGATAGCTATCATATTATTTCACATTTGGCTCTCAGCGAGTTAATGTGGGATAAAACAGGGCAAACTACTGGTTCTTTTTTGTAGATTAAAATTCCAACAGTGAATCTGTTACCAACTTGCAATTTTCAGAAGAATGTTGCATGTATCTTTATAATTTCACAACACTTGACATTGTTAAAATGATAATTGAATAAATTTTGCACAGGAACTAAAAGTTTTTCTTTTTCAGAAAAGAAATCAACAATTGCATCAAAATAGTTAGCAATTTGAACTACTGAATTAAACCAGTTAGAATGCTGTGTCTGTACAGGCAATGAAAAGAGCTTAGCTGGTTTTTAGTGAGGTATATTTTGTATTCAGTTTTCAACTTTTATGCATTTTATATACATTTTTTGGCCCTGAGAAAACACTGTTTAATTGCTTCAAAATTTTATGTCATATTTCATGAATAAATTTCATTTGTGGCAACAGTATTTGAACCTAATAAAAATTGATATTTATCATTTATTGCTAAAAAGCATTTTTCTCAGACATATGGAAAATTCTCAAAAATTCATAATAAGGTAAGTCTTTACATAATTTCAAAATTATGTCAAATACATACAAAGCAATGTGCTTTTTATTTCTATGACTTTCTCAATTATTGTTAAAGCAGAAACTCTTGCCTCTGCTGATAGTAAAGCATTCATTAACATTATGAAGTTTTATTTAATCCCACAATTCCTATTAAAAAGACAGTAATATCATGCAACTAACAAAATTAATCAATCTTATCTCACAAAAAAAAAAAAGGAGGAGTGGAATTAAAATGCAAAGGTAGTTATTCAGATAATTTTGCCCCAAAAGCAGTACTACTACCCATACACTAATACCCTAAAGAACATTACTGTACAAGTTGAAAGGGATTGTAACAAAGATTTTATCTTAGATGCAAAAGATAAAGATAATAGCTATCTGAGAAATTGCTAGGAGAGAAACTAGAATATTGCAAATGAGGGCATTATAATTATAAAAGAAGCAAGACTAATACAGATTCCTGATACAGATTCCTTGAAGAGTTAACATTCTCTATTATAAAAGCAACATCTGGGAATGAAATGCCCAGGGTAATAGTCTTTCTTAACCCTGCTGTTTGGTTTACTTTTACTTTAAAAATATACTGTTTGGGTCAATATGACCTGACATGTCAAAATGCTTTAGAAAACTTCATACATGTATATTTTTCTGTACAGCAGATAACAATTGATATTGTTGGTTTCTTCCAAAACTGTGTTGGTAATAACAACAACACCAACAATAATAATAACAATAATAATAACAATAATAATAATAATAATCATCATCATCACAACGCTTTAAGACCCATTCAAAAACCTGTCTGATAAAAATACTGGCACAAATTTGAAACAATGGGCAGTTTTCAATGCAACCATTCATCTTTGAAAGCAGTACAGTTCTTTTCTTCTTAATGATGGCAGTTTGGGCAATTCTGCAAATATGTTTATTACATTTTCTACTCACATGTTTGTGTTATTGTCATTGCTTGATGGGCAGAACTGATAAATTCATATTTCATAGGCCTTATTTTTATTTTGCTGGTTCTAACATACTAGCTATATCTTCAGGGTTTTGGATGCACCTGACCAATCCCAAAGAAGCTTCTTTTCTTACAAAATTTGTTCTTGATTGAACATGTCTTGATTTGAAAGTGCTGTCTTATTGACTTTCCAAGTTCTTCCAGAAATATTCTCCTTTTGGTCAATTTCTTTGCATTCCAATTAAGGTCAGTTGAAGTCCACAATACAAGTGCATTATAAGCAGAAACATCAAGAATATTGTGAAAAATAATACTTTTTTGTTGGCTGATCAAGTGTGTCTACAGCCCCTTTGATTGAATTATAGTACAATATCATTTTTGGTTTCTTATCAGTCCTATCACTTTTTTTCTCTCCTCGTGGTTGAGATTGCTTGTAAGTATAACATTCTTATTTCTCTTGGGAATACAACTGACCACAATAGAGTCATTCATGAAGTAAAATGAAGAGCTGTGTACATCCTTGTTGGTCATATTTTAGGTAAGCTTCAGTTTATTTTTCTGTATAGTTCCCAACATTGCCAATTTCCATTTCAGAAGCAGCTGTCCTAAATTGCAAAAAAGTTGTGAAATGTGATATTCTGATCTC
Source organism: Hymenopus coronatus (assembly GCA_030762935.1). Classification (NCBI taxonomy): domain Eukaryota; kingdom Metazoa; phylum Arthropoda; class Insecta; order Mantodea; family Hymenopodidae; genus Hymenopus; species Hymenopus coronatus. The sequence continues at coordinate 314,619,427 of CM060900.1, read as the reverse complement.
ATAACTCAGAGGTGTGATCAGCAACAAAACCCTTCTCTATTTTTTTTTTTTTTTTTTTTTTTTTTTTTTTTTTTTTTTTGGTGCTGCTCCTCTCTCATTTCCTGTATAAATTTGGGTTTTCAATTCATATGAAGATTTGCTGTCGCACAAGCTCCATACTTGGATCCTGTATTTTGTTGGTTTACTTGGGATATACTACTTGAATGGACAGCAGCCTCTAAATGTTACTAACTGCTCATCTATAGTCATATTTTCTTCTGGATTATACAGTTTAAGAAGAACTTCTACCCCCTTCTCCCAAATACTACGAATTGAGGCAAGTTAATCAGTACGTTGTCCTTAAACTCTAGTAGATTTCTTGTCAAATTGCAGGACATGCAATATTTTTTAGAATGTTTCAAGGGACATAGTAGCTCAAAAAATGTTTCATTCAGTATTCTTATCCCACAAGCTTTCTGTAGACTCCCCATGAGATTGATATACACCCATAAGGAATAAACGTTCTAAGTATGCATAAAGAGCAGAATAATCAATATCTGTCCATTGTTGACCATAAACACTCCATCCCTCAAAATTTGTCATCTCTAGTATTTCATTTTGAAATGCTAAAAAAATACTGCTTCAGATAAACTTTTTATGTCAGTTATTCTGGTGATTGCATACCTTGTAATTCCTAGGGTACTCATGATATCCAAAGCTGATAAGAGGCTAAGTTATGCTGGTGGATTCAAATGCAATTCTATATTCCCAGATTGAAAAGTCTGCACACTTGTTTGTACAGCCTGTGAATTATAATTGACACTAATTGACCTAATAGTTGGTTAAACTATGAGATCTGGGACTCAAAAATACTTATAAAACAAAGTCACCATTGAGGTATGTCATCACAAAATAATTTGAGATTTCCATGTGATTTACCAGTAAACCTATGAGTCAGTTAGGAAATTTACAGCTGTGTCAGCATGTTGCCATAGTAGCTCAGTGATTAGAGAACTGGATATAGACCAGGAGATTCATAGTTTGTACCCCAGCTATGGCATTGAACTTTTTAGTCTGACTACCTTTCCAACTCCTGTCCTACACATAGCTAGTGTGGAAGAAACAATTAACAGCAATGGACATAATAGTTGGTTAAATCAGTGGTATTCAACCTTTTTTCTCCGCGTATCTCCACTCACAATTTTCTATTCCAGCCTGTACCTCTAGCCCTAGCCTTTGCCTTAGCCCTAGAGCTTTCCCTAATTTAAATTATACATAACCAAATCTAAAAGAGATTATAACATTTACAATTTATTAAATATTACAGAAAGGAGGATTATACTATAAGTGTATAAAATAAGATACGGAACTATGTAAATACGTTGCAGCTAGCACATGGACACAAAATTGTATGAAGTTATATATGTTTCTGACCTGTTAATGAGATGGTTGAGCTTGTTTTCTGGACCCCAGCTCCTCTATTTGTAGCTTAATCTTTGTTAGTGCGAGTATCAATGGGGATTCTGGATTCAAACGCTTTCTTTGTTTTGTTTTGATTGCTGTCAATCCAGAGAAACCCTGCTCACACAGATAAGTTGAGGGGAATGGACGAAGGCATGTAATGGCACAATCAATAAGTTCAGTGTACTTTTGGTGTGCCTAACACCAGAAATCACAAATTCAAAAAGCTGTATAGAAGCAGAAATATATGACTGGAAGGGAAAGCTATTGTTGAAAGAAATCATTTTCTATGGTCACCTAAATTCTAATGCCATGCCATAAAATATTTACTTTAAAAAACTGATGGAAAGAGACACTTTAGTAAGAAGAAGAAGAAAAAGAAGAATGCTGATTGTGAACTATAGGCTGAATTTACCCTTAAAGAAGCATCATAATAGCTATCATTAACTGTAATGAATGCTGTGTATTAAATAAGCATTTTTAAAATATATAACAGAAATGTGTTGATTCAACATTAAGAGAAGGAAAATAAAATGTTTGCTATAGGTCAGGCATCCCCAAGTCGAGTCAAGGTCGTTTGAGGGCGCATGGGGCTGAATGTTACACTCACTGGGGGCCGTGCATCTATACAGTCCAGTATATCTGTGCAGTGGCGGTGTAACAATACATATTAGTACTGTGGTGTCCTACTTACGATGGCTGGTACATCCGCGTTTGGAAGATGGTCATCCACACTTGTGATAATTAGAGCAGAATGGGAAGAAAGCTTTCTGTTTATAGAACAAAATGATGCAGAAAAATTTTCAGTGTATTACAAACTTCTAAACAAAATAACTAAATATAATTTGCAATGGCATTACTCGCGATGATGCTACATTTTCCACCATAACCACAGTGATTCAGTGGGTAGAAACCTTGGACTTTGATGAATATATAACCATACTGTGACAATTGCACGAAGAATTCGAACGTAGATTCCAGGACATTATACCACTTGAGAAACAATTTACATTATTTGCAACACCATTTTCAGGGGATATCCTCAATAGTCCTGTTAAACTGCAGTTGGAAGTAATAGATATGCAAAATAATATTGAGTTAAAACATAAATATTAAAATAGAAAAAGTAGAAACCATTTCTACACTTCTGTAAGATGCGAAAGATTTCCTAAACTCCACAATCTAGCTGGAAGAATTTTATGCTTGTTTCGGACAACCTATGTTTGTGAATCACGGTTTTTCTTATTGAAGTGTACAAAGTCACATCACAGAAGTCAATTAAGTGATGAACACTTGAAAGCATGTTTTAATTGGGTAGCTCACAAACAATAGACCCACGTATTGGAACAGCTGTTTGAAAACAGATAACTGCAATAGTCATTGCAATTGTCGGATGGCTAAGAAAGAGCAGTTTTCATAGACTTTTATTTGAAGAATATTATGTTTATTTGTATTGTTTACTTCATTGAATTGCATACTACCAACAAGGTCTGTCATATTCCATTGTTTACTTGTTTTATTAGTTTTATATGAGTATTTTAATTTCATTAATTGAATTTCCTGCCAATTAGATTTTATTTTGATTATATTAGATATCAGTATTAAAGTGTATAAAATACTGTTATCATTATTATGTAATTGACAGTGAAAGTGTAAGTTAATTACACAATCGTAGTTTCGCCACTGCAGCACCTCCATTTCATGGCCGCAACCGGACAGTCAGGGCTTAAGGGCTTTTACTGCTGCCCGAGCGGGCGGTCTGTTGGGGACACCTGTTATAGGTCATAGATGAACCTGGACCCTCACTAGAGGAGTAACCTACGTTTTTTCTTTTTAGCTACACAGTGAACACACATGGACAGTGGCAAGTTTAGTAATTCTGTATGATACAAACTGCTTTGTCGTTAATATTTTTATAACATTGATAGTTCATTGTTGAAGAAGCTTAAGTTATGTATTTGATTATGGTTATTGATCATATGGGTTAGTAATATTAAGATTTGAAACTTGTGATAACTTGCTGCTGCCGCTACACAACTGTATCGCAGATGATGTGCACAAGGTGCTGTGCCATGTAGGACTTGAACAAATTTGGCATTCCAGATATGACTCATTTTTTTTTGTTCAAAGGTGTACATAGGTATGTGACTCAAAAGAGGCAATTTGGATATACTGTTATGAGTGAAATGTGCCAATTGAAAGCTATGGCAATAGCAAAATAACTTAACACAACCCATACTGATTGATGGGTCAAATGTTTTTTCAAATTTAATGGATTCAGTTTTTTTAGGAAAACGAGTATTGCTCAATGTCTCCCTGACAATTACAGGAGGAGATAGAGATTCAATAGAGGAATCAACATTTACTGTTACAAATTGATAATGAACAAATGCCTGTGTACTTAAAATGCCACAGAGCCTACACAATTAAAAAAAGGAGAGAATCCAGTGTAGTAATTAGAAGTGACAATAGTGAAAAACAATGATATACTGTTATGTTGGGCAGAAGAAACCTACCACCTTCATCTTTTCATCTTCAAATGAAAAACTATTCCTAATGTGAAAGTTGAAGTTGTGATCATACAAGCTCATCCTAAATAGTGGATGGCAAATGAGATTGTAGTGCACTGGATGATGGGAGTATGGAAACATTGTCCTCCAGTACTGCTCAATTCTTGAAGTGAAGAACTGATTTGGCTGTCATTCCTGGAAGACTTACTTGTGTGTTTCTCTAACCACAGGATGTGTGTGTGTGTGTGTAAATTGACAATTAACCTGAGTTAAAAAGCAAGTGCAAAATGGTTGGCTCAGGAAGAGCACCAACTCACTCCAAGCAGTAAAATAAAGCACCAAGAAGAATGGGTGAAGAGTGAATGGGACTGAATTTTTCTATTACTGGTTGAAAGAAGTTTTAAGAAGTGCAGAATTTTGAATTCTCTCAATGAAATGGACTACAATATGCTATGGAAGAATAGGATTTATGATATTGACAGTGATGATAAAAGTGGTGATGAACAGATGTATTCTAATAATTAATATTTTCAATATAAATGCTCAATGAAGTCATACAACAACTTTTTCCCAAATCTCCATTCTTAAAATCTGGGTGCTGGGATTATTCAGGTATACATGGTACTTATTACTTCTTCAGAAGGGTATCATTGTAACATGATGTAGGGTACAAAAAGCAAGTTCTGAGATAATACAAGAATCATAATGTTAGTTCTTCTATTTTTGGCTATGCAGCATGTGTCTTGTTTCATATGTGCTGAAGATGATAACAGTTATGTGGGGTTGTAAATGAAGGTATAAGTAAATCTGAAATCCTATTAGATTATGCAATTGGAAGGAGGATACAGTTTATCAATGGTGCAGGTAAAATAAGTTTTTCAAGTGAAAAATAGATCTGCATTAGCCAAGAGTATTTTCCTTGTTTTACTCAACATTGTAAGCAAAACTGTTTAGTAAAAAAACTTTAGTAGCTGTCTTTTACGATTCGTAAGTGTGATATCCATTATCTGGAAAGGGGTAAAATGATCAGTTTCATATGCCGCAAATCAAGATAAATTTCACAAGGAATTATTAAAGAAATGACCCCATTTGAAGAAAAAGGTTTCCCAGGATAATGCATCCATGCACTAATCTGTCGTCATTTCAAGATTTGTGGAATTGAGCTATGAACTGCCACCTCATTCACTCTATTCTCCAGATTTGGCTCCAAGTGACTTCTACCTCTACACAAACCTGAAAAATTGGTTTAGTGGGAAGAAATTCATGTCCAAGTGAAACATCATAGCAGAAATAAATTCATACTTTGTAGACCTTCAAGAATCATATTTTTTGGAAAGGCTAAACAAATTGGAGACGGGTTAGGCAATGTGTATCAAGTTGAGAGGGGACTATGTTGAGAAATAAAGTTTATTTTTACCTCCCTCAAAAAGTTCTTTTATTTAAAAGCTCAAGGATTTATCAATCCGTCAATCCACCCTCATAAATTAATTTCCATATGAAGTTGATGAAACTTGTGAAACCTTGTGGAGTTTCAATTTCTTGGGCATTTGTTGGGATTTCCCTTAATCATTCTCTTGTAACAGCTTTTCTTCAATTTTGATCTGGTAGAACTGCTAAAATTGCCAATTCTCCAAAAGAATCTGTGAGGGTAGCATCTTAGGTTGTTCCCTAAGGATATTTTTTAGATTTATAATTTTAATTTGTCTTACTTCTATGTTCTGCATGTGATCATGCTCAAATTGATTAAGAGCCTTTTGAAACAAGTTTACTTCCATTTTTCAACTACTAATTGAGCACACATTCAGGCATAATTTTGTTTACACTTCCAGGAAATTTTTCTCTTTTCCACCCTGAATGCCTAATAATATAAAAATTCATCTACATCCAAGAAGTTTCTTCTACCAACAAAAATTAATAACTCAAGACATTTATAACTTGTTCAATTTGAAGTTGAAAATGAAAGGTTAGAATGTTGAATTCTTTTAGAAAAAGAAGTTGTGTACTAACGATTTGGAAAAAACTGTCCCTCAACAGTAAGGCAATGATTGGAATTCCCATGCTAGGGTTAAAGGAAGTCTGAGTGAGTGGTTGTGTTGAAAACCTTTCTATTGCACTATCTGGGTTCGTCTATATTTAAAATTATTTATAATCCTGAAGTATTTCAAGAGGTAGAAAGTACGCTGTATGTAGTACAATGCTTTTATATGCTACGAATTATTGAGTATAGCACATCAAAGTTAGTCTAGAAAACAATTTTCTTACACACAAAATTAAGGTCCAAGCTATAATATAGGTATTAATCAGCCAAATATACAACTATATCATATCAAAAAAAGAGAAAAGAATAAACAAATAAAAGTAAAGAAAAATAAACAAAAAACCTACCAGTGTAGCAAAACTATGGTTGATGAGATGAGAACAATTGCCATGCTTGTTGAAATCTGAGCAGCATCACCAACATAAGCTTGACCGCAAGCAGGCGGACACACTGGTATAACTGATTCTGCAATCATCAATCAGTGCCAATGCCATGCAAACAAGGATGGCATGGCACAGAAAATAAATAGTATACATTCAGTGCTCCATATAACTCAGGCAAGTTTATACATTATATCAATATATACGTACACAGAACATCTAAACATTCACCTGAAATAAAATATAAAGCTTCATGCATATTTATTTCAAGTTCTCATAAAAACTTAAGAAATACAAACACACAAGCTTATTTGCTGGATGGGTAGATGGATGCATGGCTGGAGAGACTATTTCCATTGAAAAACATGCATTGGTAAACAGGTATTCACTTCTCAAATGCTCTATGTATTTGCATACCAATGTATAATTTGTACAAACCCAATTCTCTTCTTCCATAAAATGTGCCCAAATTCTTTACATACCATGCATTCAAGTTTACCGAGTTTGAATATTTCATTTCCCTGAATAGTTAAAACATATGATGTTAATACCTTTGAGAAATGTTTGCGTCATACATATAATCTTGGTTTAAAAAGATCTTGCTGATAGCTGTATGAAGTGTTAGTTTACAAAGGACTGAGCATGCTATGCACACAATAATATAGTATTTTGGGCACTGTGTTACCAACAAGCATACCATAACAAAGTGAAGTAACAATTTAACTTTGAGACTTTACAAATTAAACTGAAAAATTTTAAGTGAAAATCTTTCTTACGGTAAATAACATGGAACATTTTGTTTCAGTAACCTTATAAGAGTATGTTAAATAAATGTTTGTAACAGCTTCTGGATTTTCAAACTGAATCTTAAACTTCTGCTCCTTTTTAAATCAGTTTTGAGGAAAGGCTAAATGCTGTGGTCTTTAAGCCTCAGCATCTCAATGTGCAACATATGCCACAGACACACTTCTTACTATGTACAGTGAGTGATAAGGTTGACTGCTTTATAATACATGTAAGACTGCATACTTGCCAACCTTCTGAAATTGAAACCATAAAAACTTTTCCTTGTCCAGCTAACCTTAATAATTTTGTGATGACAAAGTTTAGAATGCAGAAAATGTTCAGTGCAGTAAAAGTATAAAAACTAAATGTAATATAAGTCACAACAATAAAATAGGACTAAAACACATGCACTAATTAGTTTTTCAAGAAGACAAATGTAATATGAGCCGGCCAAGGCGAGTAGAGTCCTTTACCGGAAGCACCACTTGAATATGTAATGGCTTCCCCGCCTGCCTGTACAGTCCAGTTGGGAAAGCGTGAGCAATATTTCTTGATGGCATTTCCCTTGTGTGTGGCCATTTCTTCTCCTGATTCAGCATTGCTGTTGTATCCTGGATTGATTATTATCCCTTCCATTTCTTCTTCCATTAGCACATCTGTATTCCAACATGTTTAATGAATATTTTTCACCTTCTGAACCAAGTTTTTCCAGTTATTTGCTGTTATTGACCCAATAGCATTCTAAGAAATTACGCTCTTTGAGCGTCAAAGCATTCTCTCAGTAAACTCTGTTTATTGTTTCACTTTTTAAATTTCAATATTTTCCTAAGCATTTCTTTCCAAAGAAATTAATCTCCTTTTTGCAAAAGTTAAATAATTTTCATAGTGTAGGAAATTTCTTTTTATCCTCATAGTTTCTTCTAATGACACACTCATCCATGTCATCCAAAACCACTTTATTTGCAAGAGGTTTACCAATCTTGTGAGGTGATGTAATTTTGCTCATCCCATCTTCTTCAAGCTGGCCCTCCTTTCTGATCTTGCATGTTGTTTGTTGTTGTCTTATTGTAACTGATAGAAATGGTAACAAGTTCAGTGGCATTTGCAATAGGTATTTTCTGAGCTTTTTTCTTCTCTTTGTCACAAAACTGAAGAACATTATAAATAACATGCTTTGCATTCAATCACTGTCATTGAATACTACACAGCATATTAGTGAAGTAAACCAGACTGTACAGCATTTCATGATGTATGGATGTTGCCTCATAACAATACACAGGTTCACTTGTTGCTCCTTGTCTGTAGCTATCTGGCAAAACATAAGAAACCTATTGTGTCCCACCTCTTCCTAATCTCCAGATCTAGCTTTACATAGCAGACTTTTTCCTGTTTACAAATTTTAAATCACATTGAAAGGACATAGTTTCCAAACCAGAGAGGAGATTCAGAACAATGCAAAAAGAGATCTGCATACCATCCCAGAAAGTTCATTCCAGGAGGTTTTTCAAAAATGGAACAAGTGTTGGGTATGGTGTATTAACAGTAGAGGAGGCTATTTTGAGTGGGAGAGAGCTTCAAATGTGTACAATGAGCAATAAAGAAGTTATAGCAAAAGTTTAATCTTTCTTTTCAACACAACTCATAAGCCATTTAATTACAGAGGAATTACACTACAACTATCAGTGTTAGGGAAGTTATACACTAGCATCCTGGCAGAAAGGCTACAAAAATGGATAGAACATAAAAATAAATTATCAGAATTTCAATCAGCCTTCTCAGGAAAACATAATGGTAGACAATATTCTTATAATACATGCAAAGATAGAAAAGCATTTTTCTCTGAGGCTTTACATGCTGCTTGTAGATTTTGATAAAGCACTGGATACAATTAATTAAATGCTTTGTGGTAAACACTGAATAAAGTAGAAAAGTAACAAGTTTAAAGCCTTAAATTTTCTTTTATGAAAATGAGTTCTAAAACTACATATGATATGTCAACTACTAATTACTTGATCACAATAGACATGGGTGTCAGTTAAGCCCTATACTATTTATTTATTGATGAGATACAGAAGACATTAATAAAGGGAACATACACATGCCCGCAATTAAAATCAACTGAGATCCAAGGTCTACTATTTGCTGCTGATCTAGTCATGGGTTCAATCACAAACGTTGGAGTATTGAAATCAATTGACTCAATTTCCAAATTGTGCAAGGAATGGGACTTTAAGAATAAATACACATAAATAAAAACCACAGTTTTCAAGAAACAAAACCAGCTGAGAAACAACAAGGAATGGTGTTAAGGGGGGGGGGGGGCAGGAATTTGTAGCTAATAAGTTTGGCTATCTAGAGATTTAGGCTGGAGTGAACAAAAGAAAAACTCTTGTCTAAGGAGGGTTCACTTTAAAAGTTATTGGTGACTGTGGGCCAAAACTACCAGGAATACACAGGGAGTACCTGGAGAGAATATATTCAGCATTAATTTGGGCAAAATGACATATAGTGCAGAAATATGGGGTGTTGAAAAGGGATAAATTATAGATGCGACACTAGAATTTTTGCAAGCAAATTTTGGGATTACCAAAAGCCTCACCTAACATACAAACTGAACTAGGAAGAGCAGGGAATAAAGGAACAATGCTCACAAGAATTTTAAAATGTTTGTTTGGGATAAGCAATTGGGAAGAACAAAACATCTTGAAACAATGCTTAAACTTATAACAGAAAGCAACTAAATGGAATACCTGGGTTAAAGGGATTAAAGTGATCACAGAAAATATTGACTTATGGGCAACTTGGCAGATAAAAAACATAGAAAATGGTTTCTGGGAAGAAGTTAAACAGAGCTGAATATATTGAAATTCAGCAAATACTTAGTAGCTTCAACAACAAAAGTCACCAAGGACTTCCAGGAAACTAAGAAAGAATGGGGTACGTAAAACTAAGTAGAAAAAGGTGACAGATGGGCGAATGAGCTGCAGGAGCTAGAGCAGCAGTAGTGAAATTGAAAGGAATAGATAATAAATAATACATAAATTTTATTTTTATATTTATGCAAGGAGGCAGGAATGTAAAAGAATGCTACATGGGTGGAATGAAAACTAATTACTGGCATACAGTTCTCAGAAGTGAAGAAACAAAAAATGTCAAGAGAAAAGTTGTGATCCACATAGTTGAACCACCACTGGGTTGCAGTTGTCCAAACCATATGATTATGTAACAATGCACGAGCATGAGACAAATACTAGCAAGTAATGCCATTTTCTTTGTACCATTATGATATTGTGAAAGAACTATTAATATTATAGTTGTAACATTTGAAGAATTGGATAGAAGAATCAGTTATTAAATGACATTGACTGTATCATTGTTGGTGTTATAAATAAATACAATCAGACAAGGTACGGATAAACATACTGAATATTGATGATGATGATGATGATGATGATGATGATAATAATAATAATAATAATAATAATAAATAACATAACTTACCAAACACTTCTACCCTTGCTTCATGTGTTCCTAATTTGTTGGTTGCGCTGCAGACATAAATTCCATATTGTCTTTTTTCAATGGTTATAATTTGAATTGTTGTGTCTGTAAGCTCATCCGCAGTTGCAAAATGAGATATTCTGTGAAGAAGAAAGGTGTAATATGAACACAATTGCATAAATCAGTAACAAACAATGACTACACCAATAATCAATTGCAAAGTGTAACCATAAACTTATTTTGCATCTAAGGAAAAGTTTTTAGTTCAGTATAATCACATTATAGATCAGGCATCATCAAATGATGCTAAGTGGAAGGTGAAGATTGTTGTGCCAAGAGAGCTCTGTGTACCCTGCATGTAAGCAGTTCATTCTGTGCAGTACTCAGTGACGGAACAAACATGTCTGAAGATGGGACATCTGTTAGTCCCAGGATGCCAGTTAATTTATTATGAGTAAGGCATATTGGTTCAGTTGTGTTAAGGTGCTGGATAGATTTTTTAAATAATGCTAGTTAATTTATTAATATGAGTGCAGCATATTGGCTCAGTCATATTAAGATGCTGGACATATATTTTGAGCTGAGAGATGCAATTGATTATTTTTGGAGATGAAAGATAAACTGGGACCCAATTTGAAAAATAGGTTTGGGTATCTCCTTTGGCCTTTCTTACAGACATTACTGAGCATTTAAATGTCCTAATTATATCTCTATATGGAAAAGATGAGATCATAATATATCTCTTTGTCAGGTTAAAAGCCTTCAAAATCAAACTATTTTTGGAAGAGTCAGTTGTATGATAAGAATGTTGTAAGTTCTCATTTTACAATACTATCATTTGTATTTGAGACCATTCCCCCCTTGCAAAAATTTGAAGAATATGCGCAAGTGTTGAAACATCTGAGTGTAGATATCCTATGTAGATTTCAAGAAATGGATAAACTTATTCAAACTTTCCAAATCTTAGCTGCACCAGTGTCCACTGGCTATACTAATGTAAGTAGTGAATACTAAATAGAAACCATTGATACTCAAAACGACATAGAATTTCAGGATAAATTTAGAAATAAAGCTAATCTTCAGAATTTTTATAAGCTTTCTCCAGCAAAGATTCCCTGCATTCATAAACTCACTGCCAGAATATTATATATGTTTGGGGTCATGTACTAACGCAAGTGGGTATTTTCGTTTATGAAGATCATGAAATCTCACTACAGATATCAAGTGTTGGATTGTAATCTGCAATGTATCTTTCACCTCTCAGTTACATGAAAACTGACACCCAATCTTGAAAAGTTAGTGAAGGGAAAGTGGATCCCGAAGTCAAGAAAAATTAGTGCTAGTGAATAAGAGACCTAAGTGATTTTATTTGCTGAAGTTGGCTATAACAAGAAAATCATATATACAGTTTAATTTATTTAGGGGAATGCCTGTTTTCTATTATAGTGCATTTAAAACCAAAGTTTAGTTCACTTGTTTGTTATAATTATTATTATTAGATCACACACTAGTACAGCTTTTTCGTAATTTGCTGTCTGAAAATAAGATTAATTAAAGGTCATTTCACAATATGTCATTTCAATGAAAAACATGTTTGTTAGATACACTATAAAAGCAAGCAATATACTTACAAAGGCTGTAGTTTGATGGAGAGTAAATATTGAATATAGTTTATTAATATTTATTAGTTTTACACAGCTGTGACTTACATGATTTACTATTGTTAAAACAGGAACAACATATATAATGTTGAAGAAACTATTGAATATAAAATTTCTAGCCTTAGGAAAGAAATGGGCCATCAAGTTCTAGGAATTACATGACAAAATTCAACATGTTTGATTTGCTCGGTTGGTTTAATAATTTGCCAGAGTGAATGTAAATTTGCAGATTTAAAATATTATGTTCAAGTTCTAGGAATAATTACATTATGATGATAAGCTTCATTATTATGCATAAGAATGAGGGTACAGAAAACACCCAAAATAGCTGTTATTAGTAGACCGCCACTGAATTGTTTTCAACTTCCCTCCACTCCAACATCCCTTCTGCACCATGGTTATGCAACCCCTGTGATTTTGCAGATTCTGGCACAGGCCTTGTACTATCATGTGCTCAGATGATGACCTCTATCATAGATCATAAAGCAGTAATGTCTACAGGAATGAAATTTACTAATTTTGCAAAAGAATCAACTTCATCTAACAAATCTTCCTTGAAGCAAAAGCTTACAGATTCTGAAAATAACTGAAAAATAACTAGGGTAAAAAAGAAGAAAAATAGTAATCCACCTACAAACTATACATTAATGCTCATTTATTTCAATATACCTAATAATAATTTACATCTAATTCCCTTTAGATACGATATAATACCATGGTTACAGTTGAGTAAGCAAAGGAATAGTGCAACACTTGTAAACATGTCAGGTTTGTGTGTTTGTGTCCATCTAGATGCAATATCACCCAAAATGAATGTTGTGTACATAAATAGTAATTACCTATCTGGTATATTTGTTTACCTATTTGATGACTGATACACCGCTGTTGTTCCCTGTAGTGTTGTGGTGTCCACAGTGAACTTCAAGCATTGTTAAGATGCATAGTATTTGGTTCCTATATTTAAATTCCGGGGTGGCAACTGAAGTGTGTACATCATTAGTATGGCTCCTAGAGTGGAGATATCCATAGAACCATACTGCAGTTGCAGTACTTACACAAGCAGGTTTATCAATTCGCCAAATTGCAAAACAGTGTAGTGTGTCTATAGAGGGAGTGCAATACACCCTTCATTGCCAGACAACAGGTAGCAAAAAGAGCATACCATGACCAGGAAGCTTTGTAGAACAACTAAAAGTGATAATAAATGTATCAGAATTACTAGTAAGGGAAATAGATTCAAAACAGTACAGCAAATTCATGCAGAATTGGTAGCAGAAATAAATAGGACAAAAATATCTGTTGCAACAGTAAAAAGGAGACTGAAGCCAGCTTGGATGGATGTGTGACAGCAAAGAAACCCCCTCCTGAGGCCCATAAATAAAAAGAAGAAGCTCGAATGGGCTAGAAAACATCATAATTGGATATGAAGAGTGGAAGAAGGTGTTATTTACCAATGAATAAAAAATTGAGATTTTTGGAACCAGGAGGATATTTGTTTGTTGATTTGAAGGAGAAAAAGTAGTTCAGCAGTGTGTTCTGCCTCAAGTTAAACATGGTGGGGGTTCTATTATGGTTTGGGAGTGCTTTGCTGGAGATGGTGTTGTAGCAACTGTGAAAATAGAAGGATGTGTGGATTGGAAGCACTATCACCGCATACTTCAGTATCGGACAATACCAAGTGGATTGCGGCTAATAGGGAAATGGTTCACCTTGCAACAGGATAATAACCCAAATCATCGTTCAGAGTTGTAAGAAGTACAAAGGAAAAACAGAAAGTACTGCAAGATATGGTCTGGCCATCCCAAAGCCCCAGCAGTAATCCTATTGAAATGGTCTGGGATGAAGTGGAGAGACATATCAGGGAAGTTCATATATCCAGCAAGGAACACCTCTAGAATATTGTTAAGGATGTGTGGAATCATATAGATTCAGCATATTTACAAAACTGATTGACCGCAGGTGTCAAGTTTGTGAGGCAGTCATTAAATCCAAAGGAGGATACTTTGATGAAAGTAAAGTATAATTATTCTGTTTGTACCACATATGTGAAAGTGTATGTAATTACATTTTTGGAGAAATAAAGTTTGATTTGTGTTCATAATTGAAATACCAGATGAAGAGTCATGGTGTATTGAAATTAATGAGCAGCAGTGAATGTGTGCATCTCAAGGTAAAAATGCTACAACAGCTTAAAATATAGTTTCACTTTATTGTCCCCAACTTCTAATTCCAAATTGCTTTATAAAATGCTACTTTCCATTTGCAGGAAAAGATTAGTTCTCTTTTGAGATATGTAAGTTGGAAGGTTGCTCCCAACCCTTCCCTTCCATCTGCAGTGTACAATACTTACTAACCTTAAAACCCCAAGAAGTACAGATTCATTAGTGCAATTATTGTCTGTTTTGTCTGGCTAATATTTTTTTATTTGTACTAAGCTCTTTACAGTGTTTATATGGCCTGGAGCTAACCCAGATTCTATTCCAGGCCATACAAATTAACACTACTTTCTAAAGCTAAATAAAATCAGTAGTAATTCAAAATCTTCTCGGGCTTCTAGCCAGGTAAAAACTTGGCTTGACACCAACGTTTTGAAGAAGTACATCTTCTTCGTCTTCAGGGTGAACTGATGGTTTGAGCTTGCGGAGACTGGTATTTATAAGAGCTGGGATGAAGCTAATATCTGATTGGTTCGCGTGATATTATGGCCTGGTATTTAAGATGACTGAGACATGGGCACGGACTTCGTAGAAAACAATTTATAGCAGTTATTCGGCTAATGTTTTGTGTTTGAGCACGCACCTGCTAGAAAATAAGTCTTGGAAGACTGCAGGTAGAGGATTAGGTATTAAGGCTCTTTAACATTGGTGTCCATGCTGAACTTAATTGTAGGCCAGAATCGCGATTTAGATTATTTGTTTCAGATGAGATGGCTAAGGCTTCTTTTACTCTCCTTTCCCAGTAGTTTGAACACTTTGCCACTATCTTGGTGTTGGTAAAGTTAGCTCTGTGGCTTTGTTCTATACAGTGTTCAGCCAGTCCAGATTTTTCGGGTTGCATAAGCCTTATTGATCTTTGGTGTTCAGAAACGTGTGTGGCAATAGTGCGTCCTGTTTGGCCAATGTACGCTGCGCTGCATTCGCAAGGAATGTGGTAGACACCAGGTACTCTGAGAGCTAAATTATCTTTAACTGGCCTGACCAAATTTTTGATTTTAGGTGGTGGCTTATGGATGGTTTTGACATTATATTTGTAGAGTAGTCTACTAATCTTTCCCGAAAAATTGCCGGTAAACGGTATATAGGCTATGGCAGCTGGTTGGTTTGCAAGAACACTCAACAAAAAGACAAACCAGCTGCCATAGCCTATATACCGTTTACTGGCAATTTTTCGGGAAAGATTAGTAGACTACTCTACAAATATAATGTCAAAACCATCCATAAGCCACCACCTAAAATCAAAAATTTGGTCAGGCCAGTTAAAGATAATTTAGCTCTCAGAGTACCTGGTGTCTACCACATTCCTTGAGAATGCAGCGCAGCGTACATTGGCCAAACAGGACGCACTATTGCCACACGCGTTTCTGAACACCAAAGATCAATAAGGCTTATGCAACCCGAAAAATCTGGACTGGCTGAACACTGTATAGAACAAAGCCACAGAGCTAACTTTACCAACACCAAGATAGTGGCAAAGTGTTCAAACTACTGGGAAAGGAGAGTAAAAGAAGCTTTAGCCATCTCATCTGAAACAAATAATCTAAATCGCGATTCTGGCCTACAATTAAGTTCAGCATGGACACCAATGTTAAAGAGCCTTAATACCTAATCCTCTACCTGCAGTCTAGCAGGTGCATGCTCAAACACAAAGCATTAGTCGAATAACTGCTATAAATTGTTTTCTACGAAGTCCGTGCCCATGTCTCAGTCATCTTAAATACCAGGCCATAATATCACGCAAACCAATCAGATATTAGCTTCATCCCAGCTCTTATAAATACCAGTCTCCGCAAGCTCAAACCATCAGTTCACCCTGAAGACGAAGAAGATGTACTTCTCCGAAACGTTGGTGTCAAGCCAAGTTTTTACCTGGCTAGAAGCCTGAGAAGATTTTGAATCAATACGTCGCCAGGAAAGCTTCAGTTCTTATTTTAAAATCAGTAGTCTTTTGACATTACCTGTAGTGTTGATTATTTGAGAGCTGAAAACCATCCTTAAGCCAAACAATTGCTGGTGGTGGATATGCTTCCACATGACACTCTAAGTATATGTCATACTGTAATGCCTGACCCATTCTTGGTCTTGGTGCAGTAATCACTGGTTTAAATTCAACTTCAACAGCAATGTTGCGCCTTGCTCCTTTTCCTACTCCATTTTGTGCTACACAGTAGTATGTTCCTCTGTCTTCCTTCCTGATTGAGTTTATCTTCAAAACATTACCTCTAAAACAAATCATAACATTATGACCAACATTTTTACTTCCACAATACAACCATCAGCTCTAAAATGACTGTAAAACCACAAGTCAAATGAACTTCAGTATATTTAATTAAGGTGATCAAAATATAGACATAATATGTTGCCACAATGCAGAAAGTTAATAATACGACAGTAAATTTCATTAATTTCATTAAACAACCTAAGTTTTCTTGGCACTGATTGCCAACTACTTCATGGATGATTAGTTGGGTAATATTTTCAGAAACTTCTTTCATGAGCAATCAGCCAAGATACTTTATTCATGGGCAATCAACTAAGTATTGTATATTCACAAATTTAAAGCTTTCATCCTAACTACTAAGGTAAGGTTTGGGAGTAAATTAACACATGTTATTGATACATATAGGTTATGATTAGTTCACAAAAACACCAAGGACATGTCAAGCCTGGTTAAAACAAATTAAAATCTTAAATGGCAGATTTTGGCCGAAATAATCCCATGGGTAGGGCACTGTTTTCCCTATAGTCAGTTGCAGTTGACCCAAAGAGATTACTTGACTGATTTTGCACATGAAACCCTCATCACATAGATTTTTAATCTGAAAAAATAAAGATATTAGAAATTAATTAGCACACATTCAAATGTTATAAAAGCACACAAATGCTAAAAATGGTTTCTAATATGAATTTTTTCCTTCTAGCAGTTTCAGTTCACTCCCAACCCGATAGATTCTCTCATTCTCTCTCTCTCTCTCTCTCTCTCTCTCTCTCTCTCTCTCTCTCTCTCTCTGTGTTTTCCTTGGTCGCTAGGCAAATGCTAGGATGGTGAATTTGATCTGCAAATTTCCCTTTCATCGTTCCATTTTTTCCTTCTTCATCACCATAGCACATTTTGGGCTGGATATGCTATAATCTAGAGTTTGCTTGCTCCTCAAAGAAGGTTCTGAGCCAAGGCATTGGCTTGCAAATCCTTGGGTGTGTAGTCCCGCGTAAAAAATGGAGAATAAGCCAAGAAAGAATACAATTATTTAAGTAAAACAGCTGTAACTATTTAACTCAGGATGAAAGACTATACAAAATAACACAAATGTAGTCTATGGCCAGTCATATCCAATCTGAATAAACAGAGGTGTAAAGGTGCTTTGTTATGCTGGCAGGTCAGAGCACTTCTGTCTGCTCACTGTGCACTGACTAATTGTGGCTGCCTCCCTCTTTTATAAATGGTATAATAATGTGTTGTTCCTATTGTTATATACATAAACGTATATTGAAGTTAATATACAGAGGTTTATGGTGCATAAAAAAATCTTAAGTTTTGGTGTATTAGGATTAATTTTCCTATTTTGCATCAGAAAGCATAAACTAAGCACTATTTCTCATAAAACAAAATGGTTTTATGTTATACACCTCATAGTGTTTTATACCTCTTTGACTGCAAAGCAACAAAATTTTCATAGAAATGACTTGAAGAAAATTGGACACCAGATGGAAAGAGCATTTGAGAAATTAGTGGAATTGGTAAATAGACAAATCAAGTGTGGCCAATCATTTTTGGAAAGCTTACCATAACATATAAGAACAGGTACATTAAGAGCATTCAGCACACATTCAATCAAAAAGTTGGGGGAAAATGTACATGAAATTTGAGTACTAATTATTGAACTTTGAAACATTCATGTAAGAAAAACCCTGACTATACATTTGTCAAGATGCCATTATAGGATGAGCAGATGTCGAGTTCTGACTTTTAACAATACTTTGAAAGTGAAAATACTTTAGGAAGTGGAAAATATCTTGCTAAACATGTTCTAGGGAGTAACTTAATGAAGCAATAAAAAAAAGCACTGCTTCCTAAGTCATTACTGCAACAATATATTAGATAAGCTGTAGAAAGTAATCCTTAACTCACTGTCTGCTACACTAAGCTGGGTGAATGAACTACATTGCACATGCATGCAATCAAAGACAAAATGGCAACATTCATGGACATGCAGTTGAAATAGTTTGCTTCTATTGAATTCTTGACAGCGGAAGGTGCACCAGTGGATTTTCTATGACAATCTATGTGTGAATGAATAAACAGATGATGGGCAAAATATCCGAAACATTAGTAATTAGGTGCAACTATATATGACCAGCCATGCAGCCACAGATCCACAATACCAACCACATTTGAATGATCTGACTCAACCCAAACAAATGTGTTGAATAGTAAGATATTTCCACACCAATTGGTGTTTCAATTGGGCAAATTCGTCACATCACATTTCATATGCTTGATAAAGGAAACTGTGCACACGATACGTACAAAGAATGATGAATCTGATCTGAAATGAAACAGGTGTTAATTTGTTGGATTGTGATTGGTGATTAGCCATGGGTTTATGATTATGATGTAGAGAACAAGTGTTGGTCAATGGAGAAGTGAGACAAGGACTCATCTAACCCATAAACATCCAGTCACTGTTTCTGAAAGCAAAGTATTGATGATGTGACTATCTCACAATGCCAACCTTCTGTGACTGGTTCCCGGTATGCAGTGTTGCTCTTCCTCGTGCTCGGTTGGTCTCAAGTTAGAATCTAGCTTCCTGCAGAAGGCTAGAATGCGGAATCTGTAGAGCAGGGTTTGGATCCCGGTAAGGATTTAGTGGAGATCTCAGTGGTGAAATGAGAAGCATGGTACTTAGTCTTCTCTATTTAATTTACCGACAAACCAATAAATTACACTTCATATCACAAAATTCCTCATAAGTCCTGGTTGCAGCTATGAACTGCTGGTTTGAATTTTCTAATGGCTGACCTTTGCTTCCTTAGGGTCTCAAAATGCCCAAAGAATCCTCTGGTGCCAATTTTGTACTACACCCAATGGATTTACAACACACTATTATTCCGGAAGTAACTTCGGAATCACAAACAATAGAATTGCGCACTAATTACCTGTCTGCCACACATAATGATTTCTGACTTGCAAAAAATTAAACTTAAGCCACACACTTTGCATGCACGTTCCTTTCCTGTCTGGACATAGCTTCGCCGCCAATGTCTTCCAGAAAAGTGCATCCTGACCCGATTCTTGCTCCCTTTTTATATGAATTTGAGATTTGTAACATTTATGCCTTTACTTTTAGGGGATTGGTGAATTTTTCACACCATTTTTGGCATCTCTTATTCTCATCACACGATTCATCTGTTTAATTTTGTCATGTGACCATTCTCAGTTACTTTGTGCAAGTTCATCGGCCTATGTGACTTTAGTTCACCCTGCAGTAACAGGACTTAATTTAAACAGAGATGTTTCCGTTTTCACCCTCACTGAAATACAAAAGGCTGGGCCCCTACCTGCCGACAACATGCGCGATTCTGAGTGACCTTGCTACTTCTACAGATTCATTCCAGTCAATTCTTTACTTCAACACTTAATAACTTATAAGCTAACCCAAAATCTTCTCAACTTATTTACATACCCTTAACACATATTTCTGTTAATTCTTAATCAACTAACATTAATTTAATATACAGGATTAGGTTTTATCTCAATGACCATCAAAATTGGAATAGCATACCACATACAGAATTTCTGGAGCATGGCAGCACATTAAATTCTGCAGTATATGTGGGAGGTTCGCAACTTTTTCATGGAAAAGAAACAATTTTCATTACAACATTGCTAACACAGGTTGCACTTTGAAGTCCCTAATTTTGTATTTTACTCCTATTTTCATAGAGTGCAGATGCTGCATCTTGTGTCCTCTTTCTTTTTACAAAGCTTAAAGCACATCTGAAGGGTCACCATTTCACCTGTGTTGAAGAGGTCTATATAGTGATGTAAATACTTATTCATTCTTGCTGTGTCTGCATGGACAGGCATTGTGGCTGTTGCGAAACCTAATCTCTGCCTGGTTGAAGGCATTCCAGACTTTATGCAGACTCACAATTCAGGACAGCAACTCGCATGTACTTGCAGTTATCACTTAGGGGTCAAAAGTTTTTAAAACAGCCTTGTACAACAAGTACCCAAAGAAATGTCTGCTCAAAACCATGTTAATCAAAATAATACTATAAAATTACTATAGAAGTTATGCTGCAAACTAGTAATAATCATAGTAATTTAACAGAGCCAAGTACAACAACTATAATGAAATAAAAGAAGAGCAAACAAACAAAGCAAAACATACTATTTTGCACAGACACCGAATGGTCATAAAATGAGTGCTGGTGGTACAAATAATTATAGGGAATATCAAGCTGCTCATTCTAACGTGACAGGAATATAGTTGCATTATATCAGATTAAGCTCTGTGATTAAAAGTTACCTTAGCCTGAGAAAGACAAGAGTTTTATTAAATTTAGGGTTAAAAATTAATATCAATTTTAAATTACTGTGATGCTTATATGCAAATAAGGTTAGAATTTTGAATGACATTGTTTCAGTAGTGACCAGTTTTAAAGGGAATTCTGTTTTTAATATTTCAGTAGGAAGCATGATACAATAAAACAGAACATTACTGAGTAAGCTTCAACCTTAGCCAACATATTTTTAAACATTGTAAGTTATGTATGCTGTTGATATGAAACAATCAAATTTGTGTTCACTGGTTCACCTTGAAGAAAAAAAAAAAAAAAATAGTTCCTATCATTCTAATGACTGCTGGACCTTTCTATGAGATCTTAAGGGATCTTAACCCATTAACACCTAGCATTGCCATATTGCTCTATGAAGGTACTGTGCTTAAGACAATTGATTTGTCGTAACATGTCTGTTACAATAAATCTGTTTGAAAACTGCTATCGCTGTTTGTGGAGCAAAAATGAACTTCCATTTTGAGCAAATGTAATTATAAACGTTTTTAACTATAATGTGCATAATTTCTTTGTAGTAAGGAGGCTTATATACTGCAATATATGTTTTCTGAGGGTTACAAATGATTCATTTAAAAACAGGTGAGGCTATGGCTTCCTAATTTCAATATTACCATATGGTAACACCAGAAGGTTATACTCAGTAACAAGGATATTTGTCAATATTGTTTTAGGAAAGGGCTTTCATTAGTATGGTTGCAAACAATTCATTCATGGCAAGCTCATTAGATTTGGCTACAAGATCCAGAGTCTGAACACCAAGGAGTGGTATTTAGTGAATTTTGAGATGTACCAGGGTAAAAGACCAAAATCCAATGCTGACTAAGACAAGTTATTTGGTAAGGCAGCAAGTCCTTTACTTGTTATGCTTGAGGAAGTACCAGAGGAGAAGAGGAAACTAGGCTATAGTTTCTTCATGGATAATTTATTTTCGTGCACCACTTTTCTCATTTCTCAAGTATTGTGGTTATTCTGCAATTGTTACTATTGCAGAAAATAAAATTCCTAATGGATATCCCTTGGAGAACAAACAAATATTTTCCAAAAAAGATTGTGGGCATTATGAGACAGCATTAGAAAAGCATGAAGGACTGCTTTATGTCCTCTGGATGAATAACTCAGCGTCACAATCATCTCTTCTGCATGTAAGGCACAAGCAGTTTGTCAAGTGAAGAGATTTTCACAGAAGCAGAAGCGTAATGATTCCAAGGCAAAGGTTAATCGCCAAATAGAGCAACTATATGGGAAGTACTGATGAAATGGACCAGATTATTGCCTGCTATCGCATTGGAATACAAAACAAAAAGTGCTACTGGCCTTTGTTTACATGGATACTAGATGTGGCTGTTCCAGAATGTCGGATTTTGTACCACAAAGTAGGAAGACAAAGGATATCTCAGCTGGATTTCAAAAGAGAAATAGATACATCTCAAGAGATACAAGACTGATTCTAAAGGAGCTGGCAGACCAGCAGCCCCATGGATATCATAGCGTTGGATATCAGATGCCGTAAGATTTGACAAAACTGACCATTTATACAGCAGAGGTAAGAAAAAGGAAAAGGTGTGTTAATGAAAACTGCAAATCCAGCATGAGAACAATGTGCATAAAATGTGGTGTGGGATTGTGCATAAAATGCTTTATTCCCTTTCATACTCGCTAGATGTTTTGTGTCATTTATCTCATTTTAGACACAGAAAGCATTGACTTTATGTATAATGTAAAATGGGAATTTTGTCAATTTTCACATTTTTTCAATGCCTAACTAAAATCAAATATTCAGATTGCTATACACTGTAGTAGTATTAGATTTAACAATAAGAGTAAGCATATCATGTATCACCAAAATGATAGCCAATAATACTAGGTAGTGGATGCGCCTAGCATACGATATAGATATGATAAATATTTTCAAACCTAAGCAATGAATTTTTTTTATTTTATTCTATGTATATGCATTACTCAGAGACATAATAACACAAAAAACAATTGCAAATCAACATAAAAATTATTCAAGCATTAATGGGTTAAGGGGTGTAAACAACAAAACAATAAGGTTGTGATCAATGCCACCCTGACATGATCGAAAGCAAAGGGTAGGCTCACTTAAGACTCTCCCAAATAACAAGTGGCTGACCAACAACAACCCCATATCCCCCTCCACCTTAAAGCTTGAAAATGAAAACCCAATCATTGACCATTGTCAGTGCGAAACTTTTCTCTTCTACATCTGTCCTTCATGTACATTGTTTTGTTGTGTATTTGTAAAACCTTAATTCTGCATGAACTTGGTTTTGTGACAGTATATACATAGCATGTTAGCTAGTTTTAACAATGTGTGTATAATAGTGTCTTGGAATACAAAGTATTAGTAAAATGGTAAATAATTATATCAGAAGCAGCAAGCCATGAAATGCGGTTACAATGTTAAAAAATGATGTCATCAAAACAGATAGTATGATTATTTGATGCTCACTGTGTAATGTCAATATTAAGGTAGAAGAGAATCATATAAAGGGCAGAATAATGCAGCATCTAAAGTATGCAAAATACAGGAAAAATTGAGAGATTTGTAGGACAGTTATGAAGCAGTCATTCATTCAGGAATCATTGCAGAAAGCTGAAGCAAAAGGCAAGAGAGAATGTTTTTTTCACGGACTTTATGGCTACCTTTGTACAGTGTGGCATTCCTCTCTGCATATTTCTGAACATTGTTCATAAAGTAATCCAGGATGATAAATCAAAAGGTTGCATGATTTAATCGTCCTAGAATGGCATCAGCTTAAACTCCAATTCTTGGAATTTTCATGAATGAAATATATCTTCTGCATAAAGTTAATATAACAGCAATGAAAGTTTCTTAGAAAAGTACACTGAAAGATCTGTTCCAGATGAAAGCAATGTTTAAAAGAATTTGTTAGAACCAATTTATAAACCCAATAAAAAAGAAAGTTAAGAGGTTGTTGCTGACCATGCTGTTTGTTTTATTTTGGATGAAACAACTGTTTCTTTTTCAAGAGGTGTTCTGAATATACTTGTGTTGCCGTTGACAGGAAATTCATCTAAAACAATACTGTTTGTAATGTATGGATGATTTGAAAAAGCGAATTCTTCAAACATCATATGTAGTTTCAATGACTATTACTGCAAACCCTGGCCCTCAGGAATACTGTGTAATAAAATATGGCAAGTTGTCACTGACCAGGCAACATATATGGTCTCAGCATTTGCACAACTGAAACCTATGTATTCCAGTCTACATCACATAACTTGCATTACTTATGCCTTATTCAAAGAATGAGAGGCCTTTAGAGTTGAATACAGCAAATGTCTTCATGTCTGAGCTTAACAAGACACTTGTTATGGCTCCCAGTACAATAAAAGTTACAGGGAAATCACAGGCTTGCCATTACCAATGTTTTCCATTATAACAATATGGAGAACATCAATTTCATGTGCTCTTTTCATCTGTGAGAATATCAACCAGATTAAGGAATTTCCATTCCGGAATGATGCAGAATCTGCAGCTCTAGTGCAAGCAAAGACTTTGCTTAGAAACCCAAATTTGGAGTTTGAACTGTATGCCATTCATAAATTCAAATTTGTACTAGGGGTATCATGCAACTGGAGGAGGAATGTATATCCAAGGAGTCACAGTGGGAGTGATAGAAAAAGTCATCAACTGCATGAGGGATTTGTCAAAGAGAAGCTCAAGCAGAGCTTGTGTTAAAGTCTAGAAATTAAGAACTGGCAAACTGCACTGACTTAGAATTCATAGTTCAAACAATGTGAAGGCCAGTAGTAAAAGCAGGCGTTAAACACTACCAAAACAAATGAACACACTGTGAAGGCCACATGGACTAAATTGGTATCATACACAGTGAAGTCACAAGATGAATTGCAAATGGAGAGTCGCCCTCTGTGGTGTAATGGTTACCATGCTAGCTTAACATACCCAAGGTTGCGGGTTCAAACCCAGCGGAGGACGATGGATTTTTTCGGATGTAAACATCCTTAGCATGGCTTCCTTCGGAAGGGAAGTAAAGCCGTGGGTGCTGTGTCGTAGATTTATGGCACGTAAAAGAACTTCAAGCCTGATAGAGAGGCCTCTAAGCAAAATTAAGTGGTCTTTTATGCCCAGTATAGAATGGGATGCTGAGAACCATGCAGTTAAAGAGCGTTCATAAATAAAACACCATTTCATTTCATTTGCAAGTGGAGCAGAGATAGCTAAACACTCCTGTTTGCTTTACTAACCTGCTTTTATTCAGGAACATGTTTTCACCAATCCGTTGTCTGCATCTTTCGCTGTGCTGACTGCGTTCAGAATTGAAGAATCAATTTTGGTGAAGTTACACTCTAGTGGCCGTTGGATGAAGAGTGGAGCATCCAAAGGAGTTAAATGTTTGGGAAAGCATATATATAAAGAAGTTTGAGGAAAACTTGGTGAACTTTGATTTGATGGATAAAGAAAACCCACTCTTCAGCTTCATCCAATGCCATCAGGGTATAACTCTACCAACAGTGACTCTCCAATTCTGAACCTAGTCAGCACAGCCAAAGATGCTGACAACGGATCAGCGAAAACATAATCCTGCATAAAAAAAAACAGGTAACTGAAGCAAAAATAAGTGTTTAGCTGTCTCCACTCCACTTGTTATTTACCACTGGTTTTTGTCAATGCTGAGAGGTCTTTTTTCTTTGTATTTTACATTTCAAGAGACAGAATCTGACATTCAAGTATGTGGAATGTTAAATGTGAACCAAGTTTAACTTTGTTTTAGTGAACATCGTGAAAATTGAAGCAGTCTACATTTTATTATTATTTTATGTCTAATACCCATTTTTGTAGAAATGTTAAACATGATCAAAGTTCAACTCTTTTTAATGCAATGACATGAAAAATGAAATAAACTTGTCTCTCTCTTAATAATACTTTGATATTTTTTACATATCTTTTTGGCAATAATTTGCACTTTTTTGTCAAATATTTTCCCTCTTAAGTCTGGTCTCTGTCCATTAGTTATAAATTATGGCCTTATACCATACAGCATGCAAGGCTTTTACAGGAACAAAATTATATATTTTATTCCCTGCATTATCATTCAGGAATGGAAATAATTGTGATAAAGTACTATAAATAATTTTAACATTTTATTTGTAGTTATTTTAGGAATACATTTACAAGCTAAGAATTTGTGAAATATCACTAAACAATCATGCAAATCCAAATATTATGTTTAACACATTCTCTGCAAATGTGAGAATTACAAGATTCCTCAGCAAAAGGACACCTAATTAGTCTGAGCAATCAGGTGATTAAGGCCATCCAATCTTAAATTGCTGGTGCCTCAGGAAGTGGTATAGGTCCAAAAATTGCATTTTACACATGCACTGTGTATTCAGAATCAAACCAAGAAAATGCCAATTTTGGCTGTCTACAGCTTTCAATTATCACACTGACAGTTAACCTAAATCTTGGTGCTAATAAAGCTACTGAACTGTGAAACAGCTATTTGTGAGAATTGTTAGAAAAATTAAATTTTTGGATTTATAGCTGTTCCCTCAAACACCAATAATATGATCTGTTACCCTAATCTCTGTTATACTCCATCATGAAGTGGTTGGCCATCCTCAAGGTTTAGTTGGATTTGCATACCCAGCCAGGTATGTGGTGACAATATCTCTACTGAATTCTAATAGATGTATCTCACTTCTCAATTTGCACAGAAGAATTCAGACATTATGAACTATTATATACAAAAGCCATGTAAAAAAGAACCACCACCATTTTTTCCCCTCTTAACCCAATTCTGTACAGGGATATGTTCTCATCCATCAGATTGTGTCTATACAAACACAACCACATCTGTGAAGATGGTTCATCAAGTTGTAATGAGTAAACATGTTATCAGAGTAAAACTTGTAGGGAAAATTAATTATTTCTGGTAGCTGGTCAATCGTAACTACTAATGGTGCTGCAGCATTGCTAAAATCCACCACATACTATTTGTATTAGGGCCTTTGCCTTGACACACATCAAATGAGATCAGGGGGCCATCTGCAGGATTCAAGCACCAAACTTTAGCAGCCAGTTATAATTGGCTACCCTCTAATAAATTGATTGCAATATGTTCCAGCTGTAATATGGAATCATACTCTTGTCATATGGTAGAATTTGATTAGCCCTAAATTGCTGCTGCTATTTAGTTTGAATAATGTTTATTAGAGGTCTCAGTTTCCAAAGTTTGTTATTTTTCTTCATGATATTGTCGACACCATGAGTATACTGCATAATCTGAATGAAGCAATCTTGGCACAGAGTTAGAAACCATTTCATTATGGACGTCAACAGCATTTTCCCAGAATATTCTCTTTCCAGAAAGCAGTACATAACTACTCAAAATTAAGATGCTGATGAATACTTTCACATCTTCAGGTATGCCGATGAATAATTTCACATCTTCAGGTGTTATCATTGGGTTTGGTTCATTTTTAAACAGTGCATAATGTGTAAACTCTGTGGACAAAAACAGAATCACTTCTTCATCCAGAAGCAATTCAAATATTTTTGACAGACAATTTCCCATGAAGCGATACATAATCTGCCTGAGGAAAGGGGACCTCTTCAGTAATGAAATCTTCTTGCGAACACATTGATGCGTACAAGCTTTTTTTTTTTGGCACTTTAAGGTGGCTTTGGGCTACACATTCTTCTGAAATGTCATCACTTGCACTTTCAGAACTATTATGCCCAAAAATTTCAGCTTGTGCTTACCATTGATTCCACTTATATTATATTATCTACCTTTATCTTCAACAGCAGAATCTTCTCAGATGGTATAGCTGCATCAGGTAGTTCAATAAATATATCATACACTTCTACATCATGCTTTTTAAATATTTCCTATTGAAATATAACTAGCATAAAACACTAAAACCTAAAGTACATTTTAGGGTTGTATAAAATAAAACTATCATAAACAAGTTGTGTACATTCATCTTTTTGTGTGCATTATGTTACACTCATGATAAAAGAGATCTTGTGAATAAAATCACAATACAAAACTTGCTAATTCCAATGCAGTGTGGCACTGGACAGCACCACTGATGTTTTTACAACCATAAATCCCAAAAACCAAATTAAAAGTTTTAAATTGCTACATTGGCTTTCTTCATTCCTTTTATGATATACTGTTTGACATAAATTAAACAAAGAGAAAACAAAGAAAAAAGCATTACTCAGATTATTGGTATGAGAACACAGAGGGACACAGGAATGAAATTTCAAAAGAGTGGGTGGAAAAGAAAGTTAAAAGCAATGATGACAGCAAAGAGAAAGAACAATCAGTTTGAGGAATAAAAATGCATATCACAAGACTTGGTTTCTGGTGTGGTGATGGTGGTGATAGGGGTTTAAGGGTGCTCAATTGCCAAGGTCATTAGTGCTCATATGATAAATATCCTGGCAATAATCAGTGATAAAACACAATATAAAGCACTGATAAAAGTAGAGCTAAAAAGAGTATAAATACCACGGTAAAAGCACTGTCCAGCCCTGAAACCAGAACTGACATAAAACTATGACATTAAAAGACCAATAATCAAAACAAAATCTTCGAATAATAACATGAGATAAGAACTAAAGCTTAAAAATTAAATACCAGTTATTTAAATCCGCTTCAGTATCAGCATGGACTAAAACTTCAAGATAAAAAAAACTTGTGCCAAGCATTTCAAAACCCTCTTCACTGCTCTTTCATCATCAGCCAGGACCTTGGCAACAAGACCAACTGGTATGTGCAAGAGATGATCAAATGAATCCTGGGTGACCACATTCTAGCAACACATGAACTCACTATGCCTCCCCACAGAGCACACAGACAGGAGCAGGTTTTTCCTTAAGAGGATATCTGTGGGTAAAAATACAGCGGCCAATCCATAGACAAGCCAAAATTACCTCCTCCTGGCAGCATAAACAAGAGGAGATTACCCAGTTGATAGGGAGGTCCTTCACCTCCCTAAGCTTGTTTTTGCATAGAGCTGACCACTCCTCATGCCAGCATGAAACCACTGCTCGGCACACAAAAAACCTAAGATCTTCGGGGGTACAGAATTAACTGAAGCACTGACTGCTGTATTTGAAGTCTTTGCTGCCAAATCTGTCAATTTGTTCCTCAAAAACCCGTGTCCAGGAAGCCATGCACAATCCACATTAATGCCAGAAGTGTGTAAAGTGATCAGCTTGTGAGTCAGTAAAAACGGAAGGTAAGAAATAATATCTTGAAAACACTGCAGACAGCATGAATGCAAAATATTCAGAAACTACAGTTGAAATATTTCGCACTGCATATAAAATAGCCAAGCTGGACAGACAATTCACGCATTCCCAGTCGATTTCTCTGGTGTGACCTGAGAAGTCATGGCTTACAACCCTAGCGTTGACTTCTGCCAACACGGGATTGTGATCGGAGTAAGTGCAAGTGAAGAGAGCATGAGATGAAAGGGGTAATGCTTAATGATCGCAAAGTCGATGACAGATGGTTGTCCTCGACCACGCGGATGGTGTGCGGGTTGCCAGGGGCCCAGGACTCTTAGCTGGGGATCCCTATAAATCATGCAAATCATTGCATTGCCTCTAGGATCCGCGGGGGGGCCCGAATGCCAACGCAACCTTTCCCTTTGATGTCCAAATATGCTAAAACTATAGTACAGATTAATATTAAAATAAGTGATATGATTGATGAAACAATGACAATGAGACAAACATCAGTGTTAGTCATATGTTTAAGGAGCACTCTTTCCAAAGAAAAACCCATGTCTTTCTTTTTGGGATTGTTGAACTTCATGACATGATAGCAACAGGTATTAAGAGCATTTTTTTTAAATAATTTGAAGTCATGGTATGAATGGTGAGTTCTTGAGAAAGGGCTATATATCAATTGCTTGTGATGTACATGTCATGCTGGGAAGAAAGGCGAAAGTTGCAACTGAACTGAAAAAACAATTTCCAAATTTGGTAATATGGCCATCCCACTCCTGTGATCATTGGTTAGAACTAGCAGCAGGTGATACAAGATAGGTGGTACAAGGTGTTGATCACTTTCAAACGCTTTTTGATATACTGTATTCCTTATAGTCTCTTGTGCAGAAGAAAGGAAAAAAACAAACAAAAAAAGACACCTTGCTACATTACACAAGAAAATGAGACAAATTGGAAAAATATTCACCATAAGGTGGACTTCAGTTAGCTTAAGGTCTGTTAAAGCTGAGCTGTATGGGATAATTACTCAGCTTTGGTAACTCATTTTACTTTTGCACATGCTGATTACTCAAGAGATTCAAAGGAAAGGGCAAAGTATGAAGGACTATACAGGCTTCTTGCATAATTTCAGTTTTTAATGAACCTAAATATCATGTGTGATGTACTAATAGAAGTGAACTTTCACTAAACCTACAGGAATGGGGTATGGCATTACCGGATACTAATAATGTCATTCAAAGAAAAATATGAGTGTTAGAGACTATGTGTAATTTACCAGGAATACATACAAAAGGTTCATCTAAGCCATAAGCTAACAAAAGTTTCTAAGTGTTACTCTAAAAGGCCACCCTAAAATTTTGGAAATAAACTGACCACAGTTCTTCAGAAGTCTTGTAACGAATCTTAATAATAGTTTGATTCAAAACATAAGATCATCACATGAGACAACAAAGATGTCAAACGTAACAAAAAAAAAATGATCTCATGCAGGATGTTAAAGTGTCATCTAAAAAAAATTTGCCAATGGATGTACACATTAAATATGGTGAAGAAAACATCATCAACCTGTGTGAATTGTTTCACTTTCCAGAAAAAAGAAAATACATAAATACAAAACACCCAGAGAGTAGAATCCTCTCTTTCAAGCTGTTCAATTTCTGAATGTGAAAGAACTTTTAGCACAATGAACATGATCATGACAGGCAGGAAATTCCTTGCTTATTGAGCTAGTACTCTTAACACTTCTAAACTGTTGGGTCCACCTCTAAATGAGCTTAATCCTGAGCCTATACGTGAAATCTTGGGTGCAGGTGGTGAGGAAACAGCCTGTAGGAAGCAAGTGGCTAAAGCAGAGGTTCCTGAATATTGTACTCTCTGGTAACTAGAATGTTAAAGGAGATATCCCTTAATTATTTTTTTCAAACTAAAACGCTGGTGACATGTTGTCAGGAACGCTTTAGCTCTTATTTTCAGGTCATTCTTGATCTGGATGCAGTGACCTGAAACAGATGAAACATATGTCTATATAAAGCTCTTCATCTTCTACTGCAGCATATTCCAGAATGGCATTCAATCTGACAAACACTCACCTCTGGATTGTCCATTACAGAGGCCAGAACAGGTATTTTGCTTCTGTTGTTATTGCTGTGTTTATTACAGTGACACTTTCTGGGAATCCAGTTTCTATGACACTTGTGTAGATGTTCAATCATACAGGGGCAGCATCTGGGTAGCATTCAGCATAAATTGGCACAGTTGTGATTGTATTTCTGGACATTTACCATAAATTTAAATGTATATTTTTGCTTCTTTACTGAAGACTGAGATATTGACTAGAAAAATTAAATTCATAACAATCCACCAAAACAGGGTTCAATCTATCAGTACAAAAAGTATGATCTATCCATCCTTACTTCACTAGCAACATCAACAAACCAAAATGTATTCTTCTGTGAATGTATGTGCATGGAGCACCACTCACCTAGATGGCCTGGGTTCGATCCCAAGTGACCGCATGTGAGATTTGTGGTGGACAAAGCGGCGCTGGTGCGGGTTTTCTCCGGGTACTCCGGTTTCCCCCGCCATCTCATTCCACCGGTGCTCCATCATCATTCATGTATTATCAGTGTCACCGCCTGCGGTGCCATAAGTAGTTAAAGCAGGCGTTAAACACTACAAAAAAAAAAAAAATGGAGTACCACATGGTGCTAAGCAGTGTTCATCTGCGATATAGTTTGTAAACCTGCGTACCTACGTTTCGCTAATTTTACAGGGAAAGAAGCACCTATCTACTTACAGTGTACACAGATAACAACATTAGTTAACAGCTATGGCATGTGATACATAAATTATGTACTTTTGGGTGTAAAATCCAAATCTGTCCTTAGAATTCCTGGAACACGTCAGGAACAATTTTTAATTTTCAGGTATTCTTACTTAATTCTTTTTGGCTCATTATAGTTTTCCCTATATCACCCTGATGTAGGTGTAGTGGTTACCAAGCTAGGCTCTAAAAGTCAAGATAGCAGGTTCAAACCTGGCAGAGTGTGAAGGATTTTTTTCGGATGCAAAAATCCTTAGCATGACTGCCTTCAGAGGGTAAGTAAAGCACATTTCGCATCTGCAAGTCGTGATTTTGTCCTTCAGCGCTATCTATGGATGAGCCGATCTCTTGTGACCATGGCACATAGCAGTTGACTCACAAACTAGAAATTCAAATCTGATTAATGATATTGTTACAAATCCCTATGATCCATTTAGGAGCCACAGGAAATTAACTAACACATAGTTTCTTGTATAAGGTGAAATACATTTTAGCTATGATATGCTATTTGCACATGACTATAATTACAGGAGAGGCAGTTGAAAATTGCAACTTTTTGATTAAAGATATCAGTTTTTCTGCATATGTTGCAATTTAGTATTCAATGTATGTGTGCATAGTTGTGAATGGTATCCATCATAATCCACAGGAATGATATCTATTTATTGATCAGTAAAACCAGCTGATATGCGGTGCTATTGCACTGGTAACAACCTTCCATCAGTTCTGTGGCTTATGGTAAGGATGTGAAAGAAAGGTAAAAAACCATGGCTTCCCTATTGAAATCAATGTAATATGAAGTCCATGAATGGCAGATATGCTGCAATTTAAATTTTGACAGAATACTTAATGGCTTATAAGATATGTTTACAAAATACAGCTGCTTTTGTGCCTAGGTCAGCCAAAATGCCAAGGACAACTACACAGTCAAAAACTTAGCCTCTAAGGAAGTCATACACAAGTGGAAAGGACAACGTGAGGTATATTCATTTGATTGAGCTTCATATTACACAGGGATATGGATGCACATGAATTGAATTGATCTCCACTTAATATGGTTTCTATAATACCATTTTACAATCAGCAATACTAAATACTAGTGACACCTCCCGAGTTGCTGTTTAACCAATTGGTCAGAGTAGTTTCAACCTTGCAATTATTTAAGTATCAGGCCAATTTATATCTACAGATGAACTCAATTTATAACCAGATTAAATTATGTTTTTACCCGGCCTGGTTCCCCATTTTTGTTTTATTTCTTCAACCACTTTCTTTTAACCTTGCCTAGATAACCACCAAACTCTTAAGATGTCCTGCCTTGCTTTCATATTCACCAACATTTCTCTCCTTGTCTCTATTGATAAATTAGCCTACTTCTCAATCCTAAGTTTTGCTCTCATTTCTTTGATTTTTTAACATCCCAAAACTGCATGCCAATAGTTATCTTGCATTCCACATATCAAGCATTCCTCTATATTTAAACCTCCTCTTGCTCCTTTAAATTTCACTACTCCTGTTTGCATCCATCCAGTTCCCTCCCTTTTCCACCTGTCAACTTTATCTTAATAAGTCTCTACCACATATTTTCTTTAGCACCCTACACACTCTCAGCAATTTTTTGTTGTTGAAACTACCATATCCCCTGTGTTTCCATGTCATCAATCCTTTCTTTAACTTCTTTCCAAAAGCCTCTTTCTTTGCTCTATCACACCACACCATGCCCAAGCCAATTTTTTCCATGGTCTCATTAATTTTACTAACCCAAGTGTTTCTTTCCCTCACTTTCCCTTGTATCAATAGAAAAGTTTCAAGACACCATGCTCTTCTAAATTCTTGTCTTTCCTTTACTTCCTATTCTGCCTAGTTCAGCTTGTACAACCCCATTTGGTGAGCTTTTAGTAGCCCCAATATTTGTTTGCAGAAAGTCCTGTTAATCAAATCTACATTTAGCCATCCCACATCAAAGTCCCTGCAAACATCATTTTATCCTCTACTACTGCCACATATATTTTATCCATTTTTCACTTTATATGATATGCAGTTAGTGATGAGTAGGAGGAATGCTTTCAATAGGACATCCTTACTATGGATCATCATTATTAGGGACACTGGAATCCATGAATAAGGGATTATTGCTGGTGTTTTCTAGAGACTGATGAAACGCTACACAAAAAAAGCCTCATCAGTTCATTTTATTAAACATACTGGATGACTTTTTTGTGCAATGAAATTTTTGTGCTTCTATTAGATACATTCTCATACATGCATTACCAAATGAAGTTAGAATTTTATGTCTGCATTTTATGGTAATTGTATGTGGCAGAATTTTTACTACTGTTTCTGTAGTTGTGTTTTGTATGTAAAAAATGTGACGTGCCAGAAGAAAACTAATTACGTCACTAATTCAGTACCCTCAAATACCACATACACAAAAATGTTCCAACCTATGAAATGTATAACAAATAAAATGCAATAAAACAAGTAGCAGAGTTATTAATCAGCACAAAATGTTAAATTTGCTCATAAAATTAAAAATGCAGATGTACTGTTTTGAGAGTTTGCTGATGTATTGCATACGCTCATCCCTCCTTTTTTTTTTCTTTAAGAATTTTAGCATTGGTGTAATATGATCGACAACCATATACTGCACATTTCTTTAATATATTGCTATAATATCCAGAAGAGCTAATCTGCAGTTGTACTTGAACTCTTAGTCATCACCAAGAGTGATAATAATTAGTCGGTCAATGACAATGTCCACCATTTCCTCCAAATCCCACTTAAGTTTACTATCTTCCCGAACACCTATACATTCAGTGCATTTTTCAGTTTAACTTGTTGAAAAGCTGCTTGCACAAGATGTTGCACCTTGGCTAATTTAAAAGTTTTGCTTACTCTATGCTGAGAATATTATCTAATGCAAGAGTATGGCACTTCTTGTAAAATATTATACACAAATAACAACAACAATAATAATAATAATAATATTATTAAGAGCAATTCTTTTCATGCCTTTTTAACGGGTTTCCTGCTTATATTGTACTACCTGGCATTACTTAAAGGAATAAATTTAATGTCTGTTCCTTAATCTTTCTTACTATGTTATTTAAACAACATTGCCTAGTTTAATATAATTGTGACTTCTCTCTGTCATTTAATAGGAACTATTTTTATGTAGAAAAATGATAAAATGTTCAGAAACCAAACAGAGACTTTGCAACCTGTTGCTTTGTTTAAATTGAAGTAAGGATGACTAGAAAATAGTAATATCCAAAACATGTGGAAAATACATTACAGTGCATTCTGTACAGTGTTTTCCTGTTCAACACTTATACCACCAGTACAGCTGACCAAATCCAGAGACATTAATACTCTGAACAGTAGAACATACCATAATGATGTTTGTTTGTTTACAGCAAGCTTCAGGAACATTGTAAGTAGCTATTGTTATGAGCACAATACAATAAATGTTGCCTACATCACAGACAGTATCTCTAATGTTGTACTTTCAAAATCTCGGTATTTCAGAAGGAATGAGGTTTAGAAAAGTGAAACAAAATCTTTTATCTCTAATTGTGCCTGAATTTTTCAGTTTGCTAGAAACAATATACATATTCCGTTTTTAAACATTTCA
Source organism: Hymenopus coronatus (assembly GCA_030762935.1). Classification (NCBI taxonomy): domain Eukaryota; kingdom Metazoa; phylum Arthropoda; class Insecta; order Mantodea; family Hymenopodidae; genus Hymenopus; species Hymenopus coronatus. Next base: position 314,583,595 of record CM060900.1, on the reverse strand, counting down.
CTTTTTGTTGAAAGTGATATTTATTTACTTTTTGAAGTGTGTATACTCATATTAAGAGCCCTGGTACATACCTCCACATTTTTCAAATTTTGTTTAATTCCATATATATTTGAGGTTGCAAAATTAGATGAGACACCTTTATATCTGTTTACTTCTAAGGAGTATGACATACAATCTATGACCTCTGTCCATTTTTGTATACAAAACTAAAATCCATAAGCTCATTTTTCCCTATTATTTCACTGCACTTCAAAGGTTGTATACAAAAGTAAAATCCCTAAGCTCATCTTTCCCTATTATTTCACTGCACTTCAAAGGTTATTCTCTTTAAAAACCTTGATAAATTTTTGTTTTGCCCTTATTGTTGAAGATAACTGTAACTGCTACTACACTTTTCTAGGTTTGTCTTCATTAGATAAAAACCATTGAAGTCTTATTTAATTTGTTCTTCTGCTACTCTAGCACAAAAATTCCCAGTAACATTATTACTAAGCCTGTGCATTTCTCCTGTAGTTCCTTGATATTCTATGTTAACTTGATAAATAAAAATTGGGTCATAAAAACTAGAAGACTAAAGTGGATTATAAAATAATACCCAAACACATTTGTATTTCAAACAGATCACAAAATATGTACCAGAGCTTTTTGTCACTTCCAAATAATGTTCTATCTTGATTTTAAAACAATAATTGGTTTCAAGCACATATTTTTCTGTATACAATTGAGCTTTTAATAGTATAAATAAATTCCAAATGCAAGCATAATTTAAGCCAACTTCAGAGCATGAAAATTTGGTCCCTTTTCAAAATATGCCAATCAATGCATCAAATAACTTAGCAAAATCTCTTTCTTAGTTACTAACAGAATCTGGAAAACAAATCAAGTGAAGTCAAAGTCACACCATGTGATTCCATTTACGAAATCCTATTTGTTGATTGCACCAGCACAACTACTGCCAATTTCTATGAATTCCTAATTGTTACCAGAATTATGGTAGTTTACCTGTATATAGAGCCACCTGTAGGAAGGATAGCCTTATATTCACGAAGCCATGAGATCCTTGGAGGAGGATAGCCACCAGCATAACACTCAAGTTTTACTGACTGACCCTCACTAACCACCAGTGAGCGTGTCGAGTTGTCTGATATTACAGGAGGCCGACGAACTTGTAAATCCACTTCTGCTGATATTTTATTGTTAAGCGAAATCAACACCTGACACTGGTAGAACCCAGCATCTGTTTCTTGAATGTCTTTTATCTGAAATTATATAAAAAATAATATTCTCACTGCATAGTCACAGAGAAAAATAAAACAAAAGCTTACTATGAGTTTTCATCTTGTCGACTGTTCTTATGATCACAAAAACAGTATATTTGGTTCAAGCTATTTAGGGAATAAAACTCATGTACATTCATTTTGAAACAGTAAAACCAAATTCTGTCTGATTTTAAGAATTAATTTGCAAGTTCAAAATCACTAAATACTAGCTAATAAACGCACATAAGATCCTGAGCCTGTAAATTACTTATTATTATCATCCCATTGGCACCCAGGTCAACATATGGTAACTTTTAAAATCTAGTTCAGGAATATTATGCCCTTAATAGTATGGTGATCTCAAAATAATTTGAGATTACCTTGTAGTTTACCGGGAGACATGCAAGTCAGTTGAGAGATTCAATGCTATGCTGGCATGTTACCATGGTAGCTCGGTGGAAGAGCAAGCAGCTAGAGACCGGGAGTTTTGTGGTTCAAATCCCGGCTATGGCATTGAATTTTTCAGTCTGACTCTACATATAAATATCTTGTCTACCATTACATTTATGAGTTCTATTCCAGAATTTTTTTTAACGTCATAGACTTTATATTAATTTACAAGCACTATATTTATACTATCAAATATCAGTTACAAAATAATTTAGGTAATTTTCTTGGATCTCAAATTCTTGAAAGGGCAAATCTTTTCTCATACCTCTTAAGTCTCCACATACCTGCTCATACCCAAGCAATTGTTCTTTACTTAATTTATCCACATACATTTCTCTTGCTCATGTATTTATTTATACATGTATTTCTAATTATCTTTTTTCCCATATATTGCTGAACAATTATTGTATTTCTATATTTTCAAATCTCCTCCTAGCTCTTTTCCAGAAATCATTTGCATTGTTTTTCCTCTTTCTCCAAATTTCCCCCAATCGACTATTTTCTAAGTTAGTTTGTATTAAATAACTCCACCCATTTTTCCTCAAATTTTGTCCTTGATATTCTAGGCATTGCCTTAACAAGTTGCTTTCATCTAAATTTAGTATTCTGTACCAAAACTTAAGAGCTCTCTCCATAATCACACCTTTCCTTCCCAATCGTTCTATTTCAATTTGAGCAAATTCCTTTACTGTTGCATTTAGCAGAGCTAACACTTCCCTGCAGAACATCCTGTGCACTGTGTCTACAACTTCCCAACCACTATCTAGTCCCTGTATTTCAATTCCATATAGATTTTTTGCTTCAACTACCATGTTACACATTCTTCCTAACCAGTTGACATTTATATCTGGTATTTTATATTTGCACCCTCTAATTGTAGCCATCTCCCTAGCGCAGTGGCAGCGCAGCTGCTTACCAAGCAGGAGACCTGGGTTTGATTTCTGGTACTTGCATGGGAGACCTGCTCCAGGGTGCACTCAGCCTCATTAGGTCCCTGGGGGGGGGGGGTCAATTGAGGAGCTACTTGATGGAGAAGTAGTGGCTCCAGGTCATGACGACCACATTAACTGGCCGGGAGAGTTCGAGGCACTGACCATGTCTCAGCCCGTCTGTCATGGACTGAGATGAGGGATGCTGGGCAGTAGGCCAAGGTTCCTTGTGAGCTGTCGTGCCATGGAGTTATTATTATATACCCTCTAATTGCTGCCAGTGCTCCTTTCCCTTTTGCCAATGCTAACTTCTGCTGTTTCTCGCATTTTCCTCCCCCATCAATTTGGACCCTTAAATATATGCAATCTCTAACCACTTTATATTCCTTACTTTCTTTCTTCCACCTTTCATACTTGCTCAATTTTGTCCCTTTCTTAAATACAATAATTTGAGTCTTTTCCTGGTATATCATCAAGTTCCATTCATTCCAATACTTGTTTGTTTGTTGCAAGGATTGCTTAAGACCAATCGTTGAAATAGATCCTTCAACTAAATCGTCTACAAGTAACCCAGTGATCGTAACATTGTTTATTACTAGCAAACTATTATTGCTTTTTCCTATCTCAATTAGTATATCATCTATGAACAGATTAAACAGTACAGGACTTAGCTTACACCCTTGTCATAATTCCTTCTTTTGATTTATTTCTTTTGTCACCATTCCTACTCCTACTCTCACACAAAATGTATTCTCTTTGTATAGAATATTTACTATATGTTGACTTACTCCCTTACTCAACATTTTTAAGTCAATACGGTCATATAGTTTCTCCAAGTCTACAAACACCATATACAGTTTACCCCTTTTTTCTTTTAAGTATTTGACCACTAATGTTTTAATTATGAATAAATTGTCAGCAGTTCTTCTCCCCTATGTAAACCTATTAGAAATTCAGAGAGAATATTATATTCTTCTACCCAATTTTGTAACCTATTTGTTGAAATGCCTGTAAAATTTTTTCCCACATTCAATAGCAGAGCTGTACCTCTGTAATTATTGGGCTTGTCTACACTCCCCTTGCCTTTATATATGGAGTGCATTATTGCTTTCCTCCAATATTCTGGAATGTATCCCTTGACTATTTTTGTGTTAAACTTGTGAGCAGCTTTACTCCATTTACATCACTACAGCATTCCTTAATGAATTCTGAAGGGATCCCATCTATTCCTGTTTCCTCATTCTTTTTCATCAATTTCGTTTGTTCTACCTCATCATTCCTAACTTCACTATCCAATATTTCTATGTAACTCATTCCAAATTTCACTATTGGTTTTACCTGATACAACAGTCTTCCTCAAATAACATGTTCAAGTAATTTAACCATTCTACTGGCTTAATATTCGGTTTTGTTACATACTTGTTATGTGTAGATTTCAATGCTTTCCACACTTTGCTGACATTATTTTCATTTAAAGCCCCCAGGTTACTCTCATTCTTTTTTCCTCCACTCATGTTTCTTGTCTTCTAACAAAAAGCTATAAAAATTCCTATTTTTAGAAACTCTGCTTTGCCTCCTCTCCCCCAACCTCTCTTCATTTTATTAATGATTGCTTCACCATTCTTTTTGTTACTATACATTCCTCATCAAACCACCAATAACCCCTTTTGTTTCCTCCCCTCCCCTTTCTCATCACATCTCCTGCTCTTTGTAATAAACTGACAAAGATGTTGATTACATTCTTTATTTCATATTTCTGTAGCATGAAGCTTATTCCCTGTAGGCAAATTTGATCATACTTGGATTCTAATGTTAACTTTAATGTATTACTCTGTTCTTCTTTCCATTCGAACTCACTATACTTCCTAGTATCCCCTTCCCATACAATTTCAACTACTCACTCTGATCATGTCATTACAATTATCTATTATATATAAGATTTATAGAGATAGCAGGGACAAACAATTAAGACAACAGCTCTGTGTTGAGACTAAAAGACCTTCAAGGAAACTCTGAAAGTTAGTGTAGTCATTTGTGGATTGATATATTAAATGGATTATTATATATTAGTTTTAAGCATTTTGGTTAATGCTGACACTAGTGTAATAAGTGTAAAGTATGAAATAAATATTCAAGTATAATATATTACTGTACATGACTAATGTTCAAATATTCTAAAAGTAGTTTACCTGGAGTGTATATGTAGAGCTGGCAGTATCATAACGAAGAGAAAACCGGCTGTCTCTTATGATCAGAGAACTTGCAGTTGAAATTGGCAAAACCTCTGATGGTCTGTTATGATCTACTTTCAACCAAAGTACAGGATAATCTTGAGCATACTGTACTGAGCACTCCAACTCCACTGTTCCTCCTATATCTTTGATCTGTTCTTGTGAGATATAGGAAATTGTAGGTGTTCTCTGTGCTGAAACTGTAAAAAACAATGAAATTCAATATTATAGAACATTAACCTATAAATCTGCATTATTCTAATTTAAAAGAAACATTCCTAACATCACAGGTACATTTCTTAAATTTATTAAAGTACTACACATGGTTGTGGTCTGGCTTTATCCCGAGTAAATTGGCCAAAAAATAATTAAAATTAAATGGAGCCATATTTATGGATGCTCTTTAACTGCTGTGGTTCTCAGTGTCTCTTTCTATACTGGGCGTGAAAGATCACTTAATTTTGCTCAGAGGCCTCTTTTATCAGGCTTGAGGTTCTCTTATGTGCCATAAATCTACGACACAGGACCAACAGCTTTACTTCCCTTGCAAAGGTACCTATGCTAAGGATTTTATGCCCAAAAAAAGCCATTGTCCTCCGCCGGGTTTGAACCTGTGACCTTGGGTATGTGAAGTAACCATTACAACACGGAGGGTAACATTTAATTGGCCAGAGCCATAACTCATTCAGTAGAAAAATTGTAAAAAGATTACATTACATGTTATCATCTAAAATTTACCTATATTGCATTAAATCAATTTCATTTTTTTTTTTTTTTTTAATATTTCTTAAAGCTTCCCATCTTTATTTCTCCTTTACTTTCTGCAAAAGCTCCCCATGTTGTTTTTCTTCCACAAATTTGCATGTTTAAGATTTTGTTGGGAAATGATGATGATGGTTAGTGTTTAAGGGCGTTCAACTACAAGGTTATCAGCACCCATTTTGTTGGGAAAGGTAAAACCACAGTGTAAAATTGTCATAATTGGAATCTGAACTTAAAACTCTGTAGGCAGGCCACCAGTTTCTAAAATGTTATTTCTCTTGAATTAACAAACTTGCCCATTATCTTCTTCCTGTAAAGACAGTCTATGCAGTGCTTCCACATAATTTAAAACACTTCCAAATTCAAATTGTTTCTCTTCCTAGTTTCCATAATAAACAGACTGAAAATATCTAAGCCAAACATTTGGAATTATATTTCTTCTCATTACCTTTATACAGTAACAAACAATTTGCCAAACACACCCCCTCACCCTCTCCCTATAACTCTATCTCTCTCTCACCTCCCTCTCCCTACCCCTCCCACCCTCTCGCTCCATCTCCCACCCTCTCCCACTCTCTCCCTCCACCTCCCACCCTCTTCCTCCCCCTCCCTATCTCTCCTCTCACCTCCCTCTCCCATTCTCCTGCTCTTTCACCCCCCTCTCCTCAATCTCCCATATCTCTTACCCTCTCCACCCCTCTGCCTGTCGCCCTCCTCTCTGTCTCCCTTTCTCTGCATCCCTACCCACTATCTATCTCCATCTCTACATCCCTCCCCATGTGTGCCTCCCTCCCTCTCTGCCTCTCTCCATCCCTCCATCCTCTCAGTTGAACAATGAGCACTCTCTACCCCCCTCCACAACTCTGAATCCTCTATACTCATCAAATCAATTATCTTAAACATTCTTGTTTCTCCTTTTTCCCCTAATCCCATCACTAACAGCCCTTTTAAACATAAAATGTCACCATTATATAAATTTCACGCACACAGTTTAGCCATTATGGAACCCAGCATCTTACAAAACCCATCAGCGCCTTTCAGAGACCCACTTGAACATATTGTCTTGGCACCAGAAATGTATTCATCACCTATACCACCTTCAAAAGTGAATGTAAATGGAAAATGTGAATTTGTTCCAAATATATTTTGTCAATTTAAAATCAAAAACTTATGTAAAATGAAATCACTACATAACACACTATAAAAGTCTATGACACACTATCCACAAGAATTAGTACACAGTTTGCCAGTTTCATTTTTTCACCCCCAATAGTCATTCAACATTACAAAGCCATTACTCTCAAAAAAAATTTAATTAACTTTAAATTCTCTATGTTTATAACCTTGTCCTCCATACTTTAGTACATTCTTCTCCTTTAATATCATTCCAAAATATAATTCCTTGATTCAATTCTCCAATTATTGGAGTAAAATCTACTATAGTGTTTGCAAAAGCAAAGGGTATATAGAGGCGGTGGTCTCCAACAAATCATATATCTGCCCCTCCTACCAGCGCTGCTGCTTCTGGTACACATCTTCCATTCTTAGACTGAGAGCATTATCTTCATTAATTACATTTGCGCATATACATTACCAAATGATGATGCCCATGTTACAATTAGACATAGTATTGTTTTCTGATCATGGCCATACAAAAATCCTGCCTGGACGATATTTAAAATATGATCTATGCACCTCTCAACTTCATGTGGTTCTTGTCACTTAGGTAGGCTGAAAAAAACACTAAATTCTTCCTCACAAATATACATACAGAGCAGTTTGAAAAGGAAGAATTTAAACTCAGTCAGTTTTCACAGTAATGGTGTTATTATTAAAGTGAACAGGACATGTTAAGTTGTATTTCAAACTTCAGCTGAATCTTGTTGATAGGCAAATTAAATTATTATATTTCCCTTTGTGATATGAGAGTGTGAACACGTCCATCGAAGCTGGGACAAGTGATTTTATGATTACCAACATTAAGTGATTCATTCTCCGAGGCGGCCATTCTAAATCGCCAATAGAAATACTAGGTTTAAATTAGCAGATGTATGATTCAAGATTACTGGTTTTCACGAGTCAGGCATGCAGAACAGCTTCAGCAGGATTTCAACCAAGGAGGGGGAGGGGGAGGGAGGGGATGGGGGAGGGAGGGGGAGAGAGATACAGAGAGAAAGAGGGGTGGTAAGGTTTTAGGGTGTCCAATCTATAAGATTATTAGCACCCTAGAAAATAAAAATAAAACTTCTGGTCAAAAGATGATGGTAAAAGGTATGTAATATCTATACATAGAGTCCTCTCCCTCCCCCAGGTTAGAACAATAAAAATAGTCCAGAAGATTATAATAATAAATAAAACAACATACTGACAAAGTGTAAAAAGTAACTGTATACGACCAATCATAGGGCACTGTTGAATAAACAATAAAATATGTTCTACAGCAAGGAGGTTGTCCGCCAGGATGGCATGCAACTCGTGCGGGAAACTCAAGGACTTACAAAGTGAAGCTAAGAACAGGCAATTGATTAAAATGTACTTCTCTGTCAAGGTTGCACTGCACCGACAAATTGGAACTAGCTCTCCACGCAGTGGCTAAAATGAGTGTCCAATATGCAGGCAACATAAAATGACCTCTTCTCGGCAGGAAGTATGACAAGAAGTTTTCCAGACTTTTGGGACGGTTTAAATACCAGCAATTTGTTGTCATCAATTCAGGAACATTCAGCTGCCCAACGAGAAAGAATTGTCCCACGGAAAACAACCTTCAGATCATTCGCAGGAATGGAAGAACAAAAAATCCTGGAAGATAGAATGGCTCTCTTGGCAGCAGAATCAGTTGCCTCATTCCAGACTACTCCATTGTGACCAGGTACAAACAGGAAAGTCGCACTGAGACCTGCTTCTGAAAGGGAGTGAAGACAATCCTGGATCTGCTGTACAATAGGGTGGCAAGTGTACAAAGGCTTTGGAGGGCACTGAGAGAATCAGTACAAATGGCAGACAGTGGTACATAAAAGAGCCTGGAGAATACTAAAGAGCTCAGTGGTAAAAATCCAACACTTTTGTGAAAGACAAAAATTAAAAATTTGGTTTCCAACCACAAAGGCACATCCAACACCTAGATCATACCTTGACCCGTCAGTATAAATAGGGGTATTTGGCTTCAAAACACTGGGGGAACCTAGGTGGATAGAGGTCCCCGGGCAAAGCCAAAGAGGGAAACTAATGTTTCTTTTTGGAAGAATGGCAGGTAAGGTCATGTCCATTTGCTCCAGGAAAATGCACCCCTGGTGGCAAGAGGGCGAGGGAGCAAGAATCATACAGAATATCTAAAGAGTCGTCAAAGAAGGATGCATGAGCTGGATGTTGATCCATGCTGGATAGATGGCATGCACAGCTGCACAGAAGATATCCATGGCAATAACGTAGCAGTGGTTCTGTAGCTTTTGCACAGACACTATTAACAGGGCTAGTGTGGAAGGCGCCAGTTGTTAGACTAATGCCTTGATAGTGAACAGTGTTTAAGCGACGAAGGATAGAGGGTTGCGTAGAAGAATAAGTGATACACCCATAATTAGAGCCATTCAAGTCAGCTGTCAATCTTGCTTGTTTTTTGCTGCCGCGAAGCTGGCCTCTCACAGCCAGTAGATGGCAGCTGAATGCATAGCTGGCATCAGAGAGCTTTACCTACGAGTGTCTCAATTACTGGCAAGACTCATAAGTCTCATTAATGGCAAGAGTGCGGCATTATGCTCAGAAACAGTCATGTAAGTTATATTATTTCATCTGTTTAAAACCGAAATGTGGTATCACGGAATCTGCAGATATGTATATGTGGGGTCCACTTTTACTACAAATAAGAGTATGCTGAACATGCTTATATATAGCAACACTAAATATAGGTATGCCATTAATGATTATTATTGCTGATTCAAACCATTTATTGTGAACGCATTTGGATATAAGTACTATTAAATGAAGAATCATCTTGAGTTATTACTAGGGCCCAGATTTTTAGCCTTTTATTATCTTCTATTCACCTCCTTAGGTCTTTAAACAATTTTCCTACCTTTTTAACAATGTTCCTTCTTCAAGGGTTTTAAACAATTTTCCTACCTATATACGGAAGTTTATGACAAGCGTTCTTTTATAGCATAATACAGAAAAAACTATGCACTTCAGGGAAGTATACTCTAATATGTTCTGTAATTTAAGGCAATTTGTTACACGGTATACTTGTGCTAGCTCATTTTAACTAAAATTGCAGCATGTATGTTTAACATATAGCACTTGGATAAAACAAACTTCACATGCCAACACCGTTGCTGTACACAACCATCCACATTCTGAGTTGACACATATGTGGTGGATGGTTAGCGGTGAACATCTCTTTTTGGTTCTCGATACTTTGTTGAGTTGAAGGTCGGAGATTCAGGATTAGAGGATCTCAGGGTCGAAACTCACTGTTGATGTCTCGTCTTCCGGCTAGCTATCTGTATATACATGGAAAGTTGAGGATGTCAGGTGAAAATTAGATAATACAAAATTGACTGGTCCGCAGAGATGATTAATTTAAAATCTATTTCATTTTGTCTTTAGTTTACACGAATCTTAAAATTCCTTAATCTTTGGCCTATTGGTAGTTACATTTGTTCATGCCTGACTTTACTATAGAGTATCATATTCTTAACAGTTCAAAATTGATTAGGAGGACGTGGAGTCTGAGCATGTTATGACAAACTACTGCCTAAACTTGGATGATAACTCCATTTATATTAGCTGTAACCCACGATAATCTCGCCAGTTAGAAAAACTAATACTCGCTACAATTGGTGGACATTTTTTTTTTAAATTTTAATATTACTTTTTCATTGGCCTAAGGGTAGTGTTAAGAAGGCTTCTCTAACGAGCCTTAAGTGTGGTGGAATGAGAAGGCCCCACTCGTCGGTCAGCCAGAGAGAAAATTTAATTTTGCCTATCTATACAGCTTTACTGAGAAACAGGTCTTAAATTACATCACCATTTATTTCTCTATACAGCTCAAAATGAAACAGATATTCAGTACTGTGCTGGCTTTCTAATGATATGATTACATTGTTTCTATTCCAAAAATTACCGATTTATATTAATTTCACTGATAGTTTTTCATTAATTATTGCTTACATATTATTATTTAACTATTTCTTTTTGGTCAGTATGATATATCGTCTCAAATGCACCCTTTGACGAGCTTAAATTTTGAACAATCTTGAATCAAAATTTGAGGTTGGTATATTTGCACAAACTTTGATTGTGGTAAGGCAACCCGTTTTTTTTTTTTAAAAAAATACTTGAATTACAACTAACATGCTAACTTAGCAAATACTAATGAACATACAATAAATCACACTAACATACTAACGGTCATAAAAGGAAACCAATCAGAAAACATAATACAGTAGATACACTTGCATGTACATCATGAAATTTTTTTTTCTTGCTCTACCCTTCTCATTTTTTTATTTTTTCCCCTGATCTATTTTCTTGGCATTTAAACTCTGGGGTGTATGTCCTTGAGGTCGACAACTTTTTTTTTTTTTTTTTTTTTTTTTACTGCCTATTTCCTATCTCTCTCTTTCTGTGCCCTAGTAGTCAGATGTGGGATAACCTTTCTGAAGTGCTCTCCCCCTGTGAGCGATCTGTCCTACTTAAGAAGGACTGACATATTTACGATATGCTTCACAAGGCTACGTTTTTGTTTTTTTTATTATTACTATTAACATATATTTTCTTTGTTATTGACATTTGCTAATGAACACTCTTAGCATATTGATAGTTGCATAAATACATGGATATATACAATGAATACCTAACTTAGTGGCATAATGAAATTATATATTTACAAAAATGTTCACTGGAAAATAGGGTCCGAGAGTAGTCGAAAGTTTGCGCCTCATTATTCACTCACTGTTACTTATTGCTTTTCTTGTATTTCTTCTTCTTTCTCTTTTTCTTCCTCCATTGGTGGGGGTGTTCTAAAGGGCTTTAGGAACTTCCAAGTGATACCTACCATATAATTTTGTTTCTGGTTTAATCACCAAGTTCATAAGAATGTTGGCCAAATTTCTGAAGAATCTTATATGGTCCAATATATAACAATTCCATGCGGAAGTATCTTTTGTTTAATTGGTTTGACAAATGATGGTTACGGAGTAGGACCTTTTCTCTGCTGTCGGGATTCCATTTGGTTTTGTGCATACGGGTGTGCGTCTTTCGTAACTCTACCCTCCGGCGGGTCCAAGCGACTGTTCTTTCACATTTTTCTAGTAGTGAGGCGTCGGTGCCATGCGCTATGTCGCGCGGTAGTTCTTTTAATATTCTTGGCAACTGCTTTCCCGTTAGGTGGTACGGAGAATATTTAGTCACCGGATGAATCGAATGGTTCATTACCTCCTCAATGATGGGACAGTATTCAACCCAACCAGTAAGTCTCTCATTGCAGATTACCCCCAAGTAAGTCGTGACATCCCTCAACGACCTCTCTGTGCGATTTCCAGCGGCGAAATAATTTGTGCTATGATAAATTTTAATATCATCGGCTTTCAATGTTTGGTTGAAAATTTTACTTTTATTGACACTGGCGTTGTCGGATAACAAGGCCTCAATTTTGCCATATTTCGGGATGTAGTCGTCTGTGAGTTGCGAAGACAGGCTTTGGATGTAACCTTACGCAGCGGATATAATTTGCAAAAACGACTGAACACGTCTTCTAATAATAGTAATAATAATAGTAATAATAATAATAATAATAATAGTAGTAGTATTTAACGATGGCTGAATCGACCTAGGGGCAATTCACCGTGCGTATCTAGACAAACTAGGTAGCTTGTTGCTTCTATGGTTATAGCCTGGGGCTCCACTTCATATTTTACGTTCATTGGCTCGTCTTTCTCGCACAGTTCGCACGTGTATACAAATTTTCTTACTTTTTAAAAAGCGTGTTTCATATGGAAAGCGTGCGTTAAATTTAGTTCAGTTCCCTCTGTCCCTGCGTGGATCAAATGAAGATGGAGCGCTTCTATTACCTCTTCTTCTAGAGCTTTGGGTAACATAGGCTTCGAAGTCTTTTCTTCCTGTCCCGTCAATTTATAAGTTGTACTTTCCCTATGCCGTATTTTCAGGTGGAATGGGTAGTTATTTCCGGTGCATCGGTCCTTAATTTAATGAGTTCTTCGTCCTGTAATTGTAGTGAGCGTAGTTTTTTGAGTTGTGTCGCTAGTTTCTTGTTGGCCTTAAAGTCCATTTTCATTAGGGATATTTCATGGTGTACTCTGTTGTTGTTATCAGGGACCGGTCCTGGCAGATGCGAAAGAATGTCACTGAAAATGTTCTGTGACCCAGGGATACGACAAATCGTCAAATTATGCTCCGATATCTCTTGCATGAATAGACTGATCTTGCTAGTTGTGAGTCTACATTGTTGGATGAAATATAAGCTCAAATGGTCAGTGTAGGCGATACTTTTGCTGTTCAGGATGTAGTGGCGAAATTTCCTGAGAGCGAAAAATAGTGTTCAAATCTCTAGCTGTGTAACACATTGGTTGCGCTCAGTAGGCAGTAATGTGCGACTGGTCCTAGCGATTACGTGTGACTCCTCATTATACTGTTGAGTAAGTACTGCCCCGAAGGCTTTAGTGATAGAATCCGTATACAAATGCTAATCTTGGTCATCACATGGCCGTTCTAACGGTATTGGCGAATAAAGCTCTCATCCGTTGCCAAACTGTTTCTTCTGCCTCTGTTCACCGCCATTCAGTTCCTTTACACAACAATGCTCTTAGGGGTGCGGCCTCTTTTGCAAATTAGATAAGGAATGTTGTTTGGTATTGCATTAGTCCAAAAAGTCGTCTAAGCTGCTTCAAATCTCCAGGGTTCGGAATCCTAAGTATATTTTCTACTTTTTCCGGGTCTGGCTTTATCCCTTGTCTAGCTACAATGTACCCGAGGAATTTTACCTCCCTTGCACATAAACTTGATTTACGTAAATCGATGGCCATCCTACTTTTCATGAATTTGCTCAAAATGATATTTAAGTGTTTTAGAAATCCTCAAACGTTTCACGGAACATTAAAAAATCGTCCACATATTGACAAACCAAATGTCTTGCGCTATTTCCAAAGATAGATTTATCGCACGAACAAAGAAGACGCTGAATTACGATATCCAAAGACCCTCGTAAAAGTTTCCCCACGAGGGAGAAATGACAAAGTCCCGTACCCCTTCCTTTAGAGAAATTTGCCGATATCTAGATCAACGGTAGAAAAATATCTTCCCTTATTTATAGGTTGGAGTAAATTTTCTACCGACTCCATTCTAAAGTGATCAGGCAAACCGTCTTTATTTACTTTTCTGGCATCTATGTTTAATCTCAAGGAATTATCCTTCTTAAGGACCCAACAAAGTCTGCTACAGTAACTTGAGTTTGAAGGTTCAAGTATTCCATCTTGCAGCATACCATTAATTATTCTGTTCGCTTCCGGCTGCAACGATAAAGGTAAGTTTCTTGCCTTGTGGGAAAAGGGTTGTAGGTTTCGTACTATAAAACTATGCGTAAATACTCGGCATTCTTCTGGTCTTTCGGAAAACACACCCAAAACTAAACGCATCGTTAAACAAAAAGTTTAATTAAAATACATTGAAGGAAAAAGTGATACATTTTCTACTGTGATTAAAGAAAAACCCCTAAGTTTAGTGAGTTTTAAGTCTTAATGTCCTTTATTATTATTATTATTAAGATCCACACATTAGCACCCAAACGGCTTGAAACATAAAAGTACTTTGAAACTTTCTAACTATTTATAAGGGAAAAATAGGTTAAAACCTAAACATTCGGTCCCTAGTTATTACGTAACCTGTTTATACTATGGATCATACGTCAACCTAATTCGCCTGTAGTTACGAGAAGACTCGAGTCGTCTTCCTCGTGAACACTAGTTCTTGATACACTACATTCTCGTTGCCACACTCCCGAGAAGTGGCGTGGCTTACGATTAACGAGCGAGAGTGTGTGATGATGATTGGTGTTTGGGGGCGCTCAACTGCTAAGGTCATTAGCGCCCTGTGAAATGAAAAACTATTCTAAAAAACAGAAATAGAAAACGCCATGACAATAAAACTGATAAAACCCTGGGCAACAACCAGAGAGAAATAAAACTCCAATAAAATAATCAAAGTGACAGATAAAACCCCAGGAAAGAAAACCATTAAAAGCGGAAACCAGAGTTTAATCTTTAAAAAACAATGGACGGAAACGTTAAGTGTAAAATTAAAACCACAGCGACCGGGCATGGGTGCCGGTGACAATAAGTAAAAGTGCAATTAAAAGTAAAAGCGTGACTGACGCTACATTGTCAGCCGTCAAACAAAATAAAAGCCATTAAAACTAGATTGGTAAAGCAATTGACACTTGGGATAAAAATCTAAGAAACCTTCTCCACCGCTCCGGGATCATCCGCCAGGACCCCCGAAAGCCTGGTCGGCAGTTGCAGAGTGGCTCGTAGCGATGCTAGACGAGCACACTCTACCAAGACATGTCCGACGGTGAAAACCACAGAGCGAGCAGAGAGGTGGAGGTACCCTCTTGAAAAGATAGCTATGACTAAAATACAGTGGCCAATGCGTAATCTAGCTAAAATAACTTACAACGGGATGGACGTGAGGAAGTCACCCAGTGCATAGGGTGCTCCTTCACCTCCCTCAGTTTGTTGCCGCGAAGAGCGGACCACTCTCCATGCCAGCACGATATTACCGCTCTTTGTACAAGTTTAAACTCTTCGGCCATCACAAAGTTAGTGGTAACACTGGGCGCAGATGATGCCTTCTTTGCCGCCAAATCCGCCAGTTCATTCTCCGGCACGCCAACGTGTCCACGAATCCAGGCGCACTCCACATTTACACCCGAGCATGCAAAATGTGGAGGATGTCCTGAATGTGCTGTACTAGAGGATGGTAAACATACAGCTCACGAAGGCTCTGAAGTGCACTAAGGTAATCACTCACAACAAGGCAGTCACCCAAGTTTCGACGTCGAATATATAAAACGGTACGGTAAATAGCATACAGCTCTGCAGAATAAATTGATATGCTACTCTGCAAACCGAAAGTAAATGGTTCGGTTCCAGTGACAAAGGCACATCCAACATCATCGGCCCACTAACTCCCGTCGGTATATATACAACTGCAGCCCCTATATTTTGATAAAAATTCTAAAAAAAAACAAGAAGGGATACTAAACATAGGCGTAGAAGATTTCGTGTAAGCTGTCATCCCGAGATCTACGAGGGAGGAAGCACATAACCAAGGTGGGTGCACCTTCTCCCCCTTTGGAAACATGTCAGGCATTACAAGACCGTGCGTTCAAAGCAGCTCCCGGAAGTGAAATCCTGCAGGCGTTGGGCTACGTAAGAGGTTTCTATAACGTTTGTCCAATCCATAATCAAAAAAAGGGAGGAAACGATTGATGCGTAGGTATGCACTTAAGGCTAGCCATAGTTAGATAAAAGAACATCCCGCCGACATCGAAGAGGGGGTTCGGCAGATTCGGCGTAGAGGCTCACAACTGGGCCAGTTGGAAACGCTCCAACAGCCACACGCATGCCCCAATTGTGGACAGTATCTAACTTTCTCAGCACAGATAAGCGTGCTGAGGCATAACCAATACATCCGTAGTCTACTTTGATCGGATCAGTGCACGATAAAGACGTAGCAGTACTGTCCGATCTGCTCACGAGGATTTGCCGCTTAGTATCCGTAAAATATTAAAAGAACGGTCACACCGCGCTTTAAGCTGTGCTACATGAGGTGAACAGCATAGTTTCCGATCGAATATCAACCCCAGGAATCTCAACTCATCTGGTCCGAGATGAAGAAAAGATGACATACGCCACCTTCGGCGACAGAAATTAACGCAAGTTGTCTTCTCAGGTGAGAAACGAAAGCCGTTTTTCGCGCTCCAATCATAGAAATTGTCCAAGCACCGCTGGAGACGGCGTTCCAAAAACGGCGTACGCTGAGAAGTGCAGAAGATGGCAAAGTCGTCCACGAACAAACAGAACGAGACACCTGGGGGAACACATTGCGATATGGAATTAATCGCTATAGCAAACAGCGTCACGCTTAGTATCGAGCCCTGCGGCACTCCGTTCTCTTGAATAAAACGGTTAGAAAAAACCGAGCCGACCCTTACTCGGAAAGCGCGGTCCCGCATAAACTCCTGAATGAACAGTGGTAGGCATCTACATATATTCCAGCTGTGGAGGGTGCGCAAAATCCCTACCCGCCACCACGTATCATAAGCCTTCTCGAGGTCAAAAAACATTCCAGCTGTTCTTCAGAAACCCATGATCTGAGTTGACAGCGAGACAAGGTGGTCAGTTGCTGAACGACGTCGTCGAAAACCACACTGGGTGTTAGAAGATTGTGGGATTCCAGCCACCACATTAAACCGTCCATTGACCATGCGTTCCATCACCTTGTATACGCAACTGGTGACAGAAATAGGGCGGTAACTGGACGGAAGATGGCGGTTCTTTCCAGGTTTAGGAATGGGTACGATGGTGGCCTCCCGCCACTTGTCTGGAAAAGCGCCGTCATCCCAGACACGATTATAGATCTGGAGTAGGAAAGCCTTACCATCAGGAGAGAGATGTTGCAGCATTTCGACGTGGATAGCACCTGGTCCTGGTGCAGTGTCACGAAAATGAAAGTGCATTGTCTAGCTCTGCCATGGTGAAAAGGCGATTATAATCCTCAAGGTTTCCAGAACGAAAGGAGTATCCTTGAGATTTCACCTAAGCCTTAACTGTAAGAACGTCAAGGGAATAATTGTCTGAGCTAGACACCTGAGCAAATGCACTGCCTAAGGTGTTCGCCACGTCAAACGTATCAACAGCTCCGGCAGGTGTTTTGAGACCGGCGATGGGTATAAGGGTAGATTTTCCTGCCACACGTCTTAACTTATCCCATACGACAGAGGAAGCTGTATGTCGGTTAAGAGGCTACAAATTGGCTTCAGGATGTATTTTTGCTATCCTTAATAATTCGTCTAGATTGGGCACGCACTGGTTTATATTGTATGAGATTATCCAGCGTAAGGCGACGCTGGAAAACCCTGAGAGCACGTCTGGGAGCACGAATACCATTCCTCCAGTCATCAGCCCACCATGGGACAGGAAAACGACGGGGTTGTCCAGTGACCGCGGAATAGGAAGCTCGGAAGCAGAAAGAATTGCCTCTGTGAGGAGTTCTACTAAAAGGCTCAGAGTCGTGCTCGTTATAGCTGAAAACAGCCAAGCTGGAATAGAAGTGCCAATTGGCTCTATCGAAGCGCCACCTAGATAAAGGAGTGGAACATACATCTTGTGCTAAGAGACTAATGAGAAAGGAAAGTGGTCACTAGAACGTTAATCAGAGAGAACATTCCATTGGAATGAAACTGCCAACTGTGGAGAACAAACCGCTATATCCAGCTGTGAAAAACTATTGAAGGCGTAAGAAAGAAATGTAGGCTCTCCGGTATTCAGGAGAGAGAGGTTATTAGTGTCCAAGAAATCGGCGAGTACGAAACTTCTCGCACAAGCCCAAGATGAGCCCCAAAGTGGGTGGTGGACATTCATTTCCCCTACCAACAAAAACGGTATTGGTAGCTGGGAAACAAAGTTTTCTAAATCAGTGCGCGAGAGGCAGATAGATACTACAAATGGTAAATTTGACATATGGAAGCGTAATCCTCACAGCGACTGACTGGATTTCAGATTGCAAGGAGACGGAATTAGCATAAATGTCATCTCTGGTGAGCATCTTAGTGCCCCCATGGGCTGGAATTCATTCTGCCGGCGATAAATCACACCGTACAGAAGAATAGTGGCTGAATGTGACATTATCTTGCGGACGGAGTTTTGTCTCTTGTAGGCAAACGACTAGAGGTTGATTCTGGCTGAGCAATAGTGCAAGCTCTGCTCGATGTGGTCGAATGCCGCGTATGTTCCACTGTAGGATAGCCATGGCTACTTATATGGGATACGTACTAAATTGAAAAAGAAAAGAATAGAAAAAGAATGCTATGGTATTGAATAAAAGTTATCAAATATAAACATTTATTTCACGTACCTAGCTTCAATTTCACGCTGGCGTTTCATTTTTCTATTCTTAACTCTCTTCCTACTTCCAGTTGATCATTCTCCGAGAGGCTCACTTCCCTCCATGATGATCGCAATGAACTGACATATAACTTCTAAGCTTACGGACGCGTGAGCATAGCAATTAGTGGGAAATGTCAGTAAAAGCGCGCGGGTTGAATGCAGAGGGTAAAACTTAACAGAATAAAACTTGTACACAATACGTTTTGAATCGATCATTCACGTGCACATAATAGGATTTGATCCGATGCATCCTCTTGGACAGTAAAATAATAAGGGATATAATACGAAATGTTCCATTCTGATTTGATAGGTTTAAAGAGTGCACGTGAAATAGGGGGATATTATATCAAACTCAATTCTGACCAAGAGTGCACTTAATACATTTTGAAACGATGCTCCTTAATTTTACTCTAAACGTCCAGTTTTATTGCTCCGCTCTTGTCATTACTAGGCCTGTAATATTTAGGGCTGATAGTGAAAAGCAGTGAAGCAAGACCTTGCACTATCAAGGTGAAGTCAGTTTTTTATGTGTTATATCAACTGGTAACAATATGTGTTAAGCCCACCCCTGTAGCATCGTGGTAGGGTTCCTGCCACACAATCAAGAGGTTTTGAGGTCGAATATCAGTTAGGGTGAGTTACTCAGACAAGACTTCTGGAATTTACCTTTATCCTGAGAAGATGAATGTTGGGCAACTCTTAAGAGCTTTAACCTGTCAGGTTAAAGGACATTAAAAATTAAAAGAGTTATTGATCCATAAAATTATAAGACTCAAGTTTACATAAGAGCATAATGTGCAACAGCATATTAAATGCAGCAAAATTTCAAATTTATACTATTACTCCATTGATAGAGTATCTGAGTAGCAGCAAGAATAATTGTAACAAAGGCAATGCTTTCAGCTATCTCCAGAGAGGTATTTGTCATTATTCACACAAAAAGGCCTATATGATGCCTTGGGCACACAATGTGCAAATTATAGCCTACAAGACACCTTAATATGCACCTGTATAACTTATTGAATGGGTAAAATCTAATATGAAGGAAAACTGGACTGCCCACAAAGGAACAATGATAATGAAACTCTAACTTTTAGGCCTTTCCTGTTATAAGCCTGATTCAGGAGGTAAATGCTTTAAGATAAAAAACACTCACTATTTACAACTGTTTATGCTGCTACCAAAGACCTTGTAGTAGTATACATAGAACTGCTGCTGGTACTTATGTGCCAAGACAAACTGAAATCTCTAATGCAAGTAGATCTGGAGGTCATGAATATAGTTGTTAGGTAGCTAGCCCATATTGCAGCACTGAAAATTATTTACTAGAGGTATTTTTGACAAAACCATGGTCCATCCCATGCTGCATAAAATTGCGTGATTCTATCTCTCTTAACTACGAGGGCCTTTTTTTTTTTTTTTCAACCTGCGATCATTTAGTATAGAAGCTACGCGAGCGGCAGAAAGCGGACATGCGCAGTAGGCTACTGCACAACTCTCGCACTACACACCCCGCCATTGCCGACCTCAAGGCACCAGAGTGCGTTGCACTACAGCCACGTAAACATGTTTGCTGTCATTGTTGCTCCCGCTAAGTGTGAATTACGAAGTGTAATTTGGTTTCTACAAGCAGAAGGGAATAGTGAAGCAGAAATTCATCAGAGAATGAGCCGAGTGTACAGTGATAACTTCATGATTGACGGTGTTGTGCGTGAATGGTGACAAAAGTTTAAAGATGGCAAAAATGATGTGCATGATGAAGGGGGCCAAGGATGCAAGTATGTCGTTACAGCCGACCTTGTTGAAAGAGTTGACAGAATGGTTAGAGAAAATCGTAGGTTCACCATACCTGCTTTGTCTATAGAAATTCCGGAAGCTTCAAGATCTGTCGTACACTCTATCATCACTGAACACTTAGGCTACAAAAATCGTTGTGCTTGTTGGGTTCCAAAAATGTTGACAGACACCCACAGAAGTCACTGAATGGCGTCAGCTTTGAATTTCTTTGACCGTTATCACGATGAAGGAGAGAACTTTTTGAAATCAATTGTTACTGGAGATGAAACTTGGATCCAATACGACACACCGGAAACAAAATGACAATCACAACAATGGATGCATCCAAATTCACCAAACAAACCAAAAAAATTCAAACAAACATTCAACAACAGAAAGGTTATGGCTACCACATTTGGGACCAAAAAGGTGTGTAGCTTGTAGAGGTTATGCAGCCCGGAACCACTATCAATGCAGTTGTTTATTGTTAAACTTTACGATGTTTGCAGAGAGCCATTCAAAACAAATGAAGAGGAATGCTGACTTCAGAATTATGTTGATCCATGAAATGCTCAACCACTCACTGCTGGCACAACCCATAGGCTCCTTGAACAATTTCAATGGGACATTTTCAATCATCCGCCGTACAGTCCTGCCCTGGCACCCAGCGACTTTCACTTTTTTCTGAACTGAAGACGTGGCTAGGAGGATGGCACTTTCAAACCAATGAAGATCTTCAAAACAATGTCAATGCTCATTTGAAATCATTGGCAGCAACATTTTTTGAAGCAGGTGTTGCAAAGCTTGTGCACAGGTACGATAAGTGACTCAATCTTTTTGGTGATTATGTTGAAAAGTAACCATAAGTATACAAAACTTTTAGTATTAAAATAATTGTTTTCTATGAACTTGTATTTCATTTATAGCCTATAGCCCTAGTAGTTGTAATAGTAACATTTTTTTTATTTGTATTACTTGGGACTATAAAACTGAGCACATTTACTTTCACTGTTTTCCTTCATCAAAATGCCAAAATGTTTTATTTGGGCTATTTTAGCAAAGTCAAATTTAGTTTGCATTCCCACTTATGTTCGGAGATTTTTCTGAATTCACAATGTTATTGTTAAAAGTTATTTTTTTCTTACCGCCAAGTCAAAGGGAAACATACTCGACTACATTCTCTTTAGAAGTAGGACCAGCAGACAAGTAAACTTTTCTTTGCATCTGGCATAACTTCTCGATAAGACACGTACCCTTCTCCATGCAGCTAAAAGCACGTGGTCCAGAAGATTTCCAGAGTTTTCTATACTGTATTTCTGTTTGAATTGTAAATATATCTGCAATATGGTTTCTTTGTATTCTCAGTAGTTTTTTGTATACCATATTTTTCTAAATCCATTGCTTTCTGCTGTATCTGTATATTCTACTTTTTCCAGAGGTACTTTTATGAGTATTGAGTAAGCTGTTGAACACAAAATGTTGATGTGTTATTGGATTGAAACTATTTGTCTTAATGTAATTATCAGTCTGGTTTCTTTGCTGTGAATTCCAAATTTTAGTTTAACATCATTTTTCATAATTTTGATATCTAAGAATGCTAGTGTATCTTTTTGTTCTAATTCCATTGTGAAATTTATTTTTGGTTCCTGTAGACTAAGCAATTTAATTTCACCAATTTTCCATTAATTATGGCAAACACATCTACTTATTTGTATCAAAATGTGAAGATGTAGGGGATAATCTAGTAATGTGCATCCTAAAATATATTCATATACGGTTAGCTAGGAATGAAACAATGGATCTCCTATAGTTAGACCTGGATTGTGTTTGTAAAATTTATTTTGAAATTTTAAGTACTAGTCCATTCAAGTTAAGGTAAGGTTCTTAACTTCAAGCATTTCTTGTGCTAAGTGAATGGATCTTAACCAGTCAGATGTTGTATTAGTTTTTGTATTGGTACTTAGAAACAATGACTTAACATCAAAAGAAATTAATTTATCAGACAAAGAAGTCTTGCAGCATTGAATATATTACTTACTCTGCCCTAGAATATAACTCTCTCAATTACTGG
This sequence comes from Hymenopus coronatus, assembly GCA_030762935.1. Lineage (NCBI taxonomy): Eukaryota > Metazoa > Arthropoda > Insecta > Mantodea > Hymenopodidae > Hymenopus > Hymenopus coronatus. Next base: position 314,560,939 of record CM060900.1, on the reverse strand, counting down.
TATATTATATTAGTCATTTTATCAGAATACATTTAGTCAATACAGTTTGCCTACCCCTTTTCCTATACTCCCATATGATGGCTTAGTCATTACATTATACCCTGTTCTCAGTCTTTTAGTAGCCTTGTATTTTATAAGAAATTACATACATATGTATGTAACCCTCTTATCAAAATTATTCATCTTCATGTAATCATTATTAATTTGTTTTGTACTGCCATCTCATATTCAATATCCATGCTTCATCCTGCATGATTTAAAGTGCTTGATAACTTTTTCTCAACTATTTTCTTTCTGAGTAGTATAACTTTTTCCTGTTTCTTGAATATTTTCTTTCTTGTCTGACTTTTCTCATATTCCCTTTTAATCCCAGCATCTTCATTACAGGTATGATACTTTCTTCTGCTAATGTTGCTTCCACTTCACTTATTCCCTCTTCAGCAACAGTCAAAACTATTTGCTACTTCACAATTTTCAGCTTCCAGTTTATAATTGGCAACTTCCTTAATAGCCAGTTCAACCAGTTTTCTACTTTTGGAACTGATTGTGCAGCTCTTCACTTCATAAGATATACATTGATAAGGAGCCACCAATATGTCAAAATATGAGAAAAATTTCACCAGTATCAATGCTACATTATTGGAACTGCAAACATTCATTAGTAGGTTTTAAGTGGCAATGCTTTTACTGAAATAATGTATATGCAGCACATAATTGTATTTTCATATGTATTTTTGACTCATCATAGTTTTGTATTATTGAAATGAAAATCTGATAGTCAATTATCAATTTTGTACTGCTAGTGTAACACACAGAGTATATTAACTCAAGCTTAGTACATATTCATGGCATATTTCCATCACATATTCATTTCACTCACCTATTATAAATGCACACAAAAGTAGAACAGAAAAAACTAACTGATTCGACACATGCAGAACAGAAAAAGATAACACCAAAAGCTGTGGAAAATTCTTTTCTGACACTTTTTGACTTAACATTTTAACTGATGTATCCATGCTACTTCAGCAGTTTTCAAAGAGCCCACCATTTACATCAACACACTTTTAAAGACACTGAACAAGAGTACATTGCACAGATTGCATAATTTCAACAAATATTGCCGCACATGCCATAGTAATACACAGTTGCATATTCTCTCATGTCAGGGTTTTCGTTACACACTAACTTTCAGTGTACTCCACAGAAAGAATTCAAATGGCATCAAGTCAGAGCACCAAGCTGGCTTTCTTATAGATATTCAAATGTCCTATTCACCTTCTTGGAAACTTTGCAACCAAAATTTCTCTGGAAAAATGTGTAATGTATGCAAGGCAACCATCATGATCTATCATCACATTGATAGATTAGTTTCCATGCCCATGTCTTACACAAAAAGGGATAAATTTTTAATGAAATGATGAATATCACTGTTTATAATGTTCCCTGATAAAATTACAGACCTACAATATAGTTACCAATGATGCTGCACGCAACACTGATAAGCAAAAACATACAGCCAGTGGTGATTCTGCACAGACCATGAGTGCATGTTTTGCTCACACCACCATAATTTGTGAACAAACCTTGATCCATAAACAATGTATCACTTTAGTAATACTATATTACCTCGTAACTACAGAAGTAAAAAATGACAGAATCCAATATAAGATTCAAAGTCATTCCCATACAATTCTTGGTGTGGTAACATAACAAATAGATTAAACTTTTAATAATAAAAATAATAATAATAATAATTCTGTGCAGCAACAGCCCTTACTAGCCTGGGATTGACACAACATGACTCCCAGCCTCATGCCCACAACTGATACGGTGAGGTGGTGTGGTCAGCATCACACTTCCAGCAGCCAAAATGCTGGCTATCATGGCCAGGATTGCTGCATATTGCAGCTCCTCACTTTCCTCACAATGCTGAACGGGCACCCATCCTATATCCAGGACTTAAAACCCACACTCCCATGGGTGGGATTGAACCTGGATACATTCTGTGGCCAGGAACAAGAGCACCATGTTCTAGTCCACTGTACCATAGTGGACAGATGAAACTTGTGCCTATGTTAAACTATTTACACACTACTGTGGCTTATTTCAGAAGCAATTCAAACATTCACCTCCAGATTCTAATCTACTCTTTGTTTTAAATGTTAATTCCTGCACTTGTAATTTGAAGCTTTCTGTGAGCTCAGCTTCCTGTTTCTGCGATTCTTGTACAGATTTTGGCATTGGTATGAGGCTAAGGACACTGATAATAATCTCAATAAAATTAAGCATACAATATCACAGCTGTGGTTCCATTTCTAAGGTACTCCCCATAGGTTAAAATAATCTCTATTTTTTATTTTATATTGAAAATGAGTATATCAACTAGAAGAAATCAAATGTAACTACACACACCAAAACAGGGTTCAATGTGGAAAGTACTAATTTCCAAAATGTATCAAATGCATCTCAGTGCATTTTAGATGTAATATTTCCCTATTTGACTGTGACAGCAGTACAGCACATTAGAAGGCACTAGTATACTGAACAGTAGAATAGACCATATTGATATTAAAGGTGTACCACACGGAAAGAATGTTGCTCTGTGCAGGCCTGTCCATAAGTAGAGAGGTTGTTTTCACCACTAGGTATACATGCATAAATAGGGGGGACATTTACCCTTCTTCTTTCTGCTAACATCATTTTCATTGTGAAAGGTGAATTTCCACTAGTTTGCATTTACACATACTTCTCTTAGTTGATTTCCGCAATAGTTATCTATGTGTTTTATCATTATAGATGTGATGATTCCTATATGAAAATCTTCTGAGTGGGTCAGGGCAAACTCTTAGAAGGTCAAGCATAAGAGATAGTATACAATGGGCACAGTATTTTAAAATAATTAAAGCAACCCATAATATAGTGAATGCAAATATTTTATTAATGTCAAGTGATACTAACGGGTGTCGCAGAGTACCTACTGAGTACTATATTTCTGAAAGAACAAAAGGAATATGCTGCAAGAAGCATCCTCGCATTTTTGACTAACTGGGATGAGTGGGCCAAGAAAGAAGAGAACCAAGATGGAGAACTTTGCAGAGTGTGCTATTAGACAGATTTCTTTTCTGTAGAAAAAGGAAGCTCCCACTGTTAATAAATTCTTAGGGCTTTCAAAGTCAGTGTTCTTGGCTGTAGTAGGGAAGTTTTAAGAAAAAAGGTGAAAGAACTGGGTTTTAAATAGCAGCCTAGCCTTTAATGAGAGAAAGCTCCTCATTGAATGCTAAGACATTGTCTTGTGGAGGACAAAATGTCTGTACCACATTAGACTAGGTGGGAAACTGGTACATCTTTTATACCAATGAAACCTACATCCAGGAATGTCACATAGTTTCAAAATGCTGACAAGGGGCTACTGCAAACATTGGACCATGAAAACAACTAATTGTTGTTCATGAAAATGGTGAGAAAGATGTTACGCTTTACTGATTTTTTAAATCAGTCAGAAGTCAAATGATATCACACCTCCGTCATCTTGAACATTTTCACAAATGGAAGGAAACCCAGCTTCTTCTGGCTCTTTTGTGTCCAAGTTATCATAATGTAATTTAAAAATACCATTGCAATGAAAGAGAGAAAAGGTTCACTCCAGCACAGCTAAAAGCTAATATTATTCAATGCTTAATAAAAAATACACACACACACATATATATATATATATATATATAAAGAAGAGGAGCTGGAAATGAAACTGACATGCTTAGGAGTAAAACTTAACTCATTAAAATGTCTCAAAGTATCTCTCATGGGTTAAAAAACACACACACACACACACACACACACACACACACATATATATATATATATATATATATATATATCTCGAATGAAATTATACATAGCCATAGTCGCATTCATTTGCACCCTGAAATTATACACGGTCATGGTCATACTCATTTGCACCTTCCATCTGACCATCTGGCTCACAATCCACTGAACTGGCCTTGGGGGATGTTAAAAGCCAGATTGCCCAGCAGAGGAAAACCACATGCTATGCCACAAACTTTTACAATAACTATGTTGAAAAGTTGAGAAAGTGTTGTGGCCATGTTTATGACACAGAGCACTAATACTTGCAACATGATAATACAGATTCAGAGACAGAATATTTTAGATACAAGCAAAGATGAACCACTGGAAAGCAAAGAAGATGGCAATGACAGTAACAATGACTGGCTAGTGAGCACTATGAAGGAAGGGAGAGGCGAAAATGGGGAAAGTGTCTACAAACAGCAATGGCAAATTGCTAACAACATTTTTTTTCCAAGTTGTAAACATGCAGTTCGTTTAGATAAACCAGAAGCATTGATCTGACCACTCAAGTGTGCCTCATATCACCCAAGGAGTAACACCATGGGTTATCCATGGTTGGTGCCTATTTATATACCAACATCCTTAGTTTGCAAGGACAGAAGTGGATATATCATTTACATGCATCAGCCACATAAGGGGATGACTACCAAATCCTAAGGGGGGGGGCAATAATTATTATTAGCTCCTGTCTACTAAGACAGTGGATATATCATTTACATGCATCAGCCACATAAGGTGATGATTACCAAATCCTAAGGGGGGGGCAATAATTATTATTACATTGATCTGACTACTCAAGTGTGCCTCATATCACCCAAGGAGTAAGACCATGGGTTATCCATGGTTGGTGCTTATTGTATATACCAACATCCTTAGTTTGCAAGGACAGAAGTGGATATATCATTTACATGCATCAGCCACATAAGGGGATGACTACCAAATCCTAAGGGGGGGCAATAATTATTATTAGCTCCTGTCTACTAAGCTCTCCATGTTAGTAGTTGGAGGACATTAAGGTATCTCAAAACCCTGCCTGGCTTCACCCAGACATACTTAATTTCTAATGGGTATCAGGAGCCACTACACTGCTTAAGTCCAACTCAATGCAAACTGCTTCCTGATGGGAGGGGTCAGAAGTTAAACCTGACATGCTTCTAGTAATGTCAGAAATACCATGGGTGCTAGGGACCCACAGCACTCAAACCTAGGCAGCTGAAGAGTTCAGAACCTCCCCCTTATGGGAAATTTGTTTACAGTAGGATTTAGGGATAATGCAAATAACCCTTGCTCTTAGCACAGTACTATAGCTCACAAATTCGCTTTTGAACATGACCTTGATACAGAAATCATTAGCAAGCCCAAATCTATTCTTCTCTCTCCTGTATTCCATTAACTTATGGTTTGTGTTACTTGATGCGATATGCATTATGAATCAACTGCCCTTGAGTACATTTGAGTGTAAAGTACTAGCATACCTGATGTTAGTATGCTTTTATATTTCAGATAACTTTTTTGTGTCACTGCTTCCTTCAACTTCAAAGTTAAAAGAAACAAAATTCATAGATAAACTCATGAGATGACGGCTTTTGTTTATGAATATACAAGGAAGAGGTAAAGCACAAGGATAGGTCTCTCCTGAACTTTTCAAAGAAATCCAGAAACAAGAAGGATTACTGCAGTCAATAGTGTCTCACACAATTCTGTTCCCAGAATTTTGCACAAAAACCAAACACATCAAGGCAAGGGGCACCTTTTCGGACTCCTAGAAAAATGCATAATGTTCCAACAAGTGTAAGAGAAGTTGACAAAAGATGGTCTAATGGAAGAAAGAATTCTAATTGAAGATGAAAGAGAAAGCAGTGATAAGGATAATGACATTGATAGTGATTTCACAGAATATAAGGATATACCAAACACAGAAGCTTACAAATATAATAAAATTATGCTTAACAATTAATTATATGCTTAATTTCATCAATGAAATTTAATAAAGATGATTGTGATGGTTTGTTCATTCAGTCCCACTTCGAGCAACATTCAGTGACATTAAACATGTCATAGAATTATGAAATATGCTGCATAACTAATAGCATTTTCTTAGCAATATGTAACAGAAAATGAAACTTTTTAAACTACCACCATTTCAAGAGTGTATTTCCCAACATACATTAATAAACATGTAAACCATCAATACATGCAGCCTGTCCCTATATGGAATATTTACCTGTTAAAGTATACAGGGAGTGAGCATATAGGAACCTTTTTAATTCTTTCTTGACGTAGGGTTGGGGGGGGGGGGAGATTAGTGAAAAATAACCATCTCCATCTATTTCTTTAATGGACAACTTCAGATTTTGTGTCCAGAGGCAAATTAAGAATTTCAACATTTGCTTAACCTACTATAGGGAATATCCAACAAATTGATTCTTAGTACTATGGTAATCCATATCTAATTTATGTACAAATATACCTGCATTAAAACTCTATTTTACATATAACATAAGGGCGATTCTCCAGTGGTGCATGGGACAGTCACACAACTTTTTCTCCTTAACTCTCTAAAATTTAATAATGTAATTGGGCTTAAGTATAGGGGAAAGCATTGTTGCTCTATATTTAAATGTTTATATTTAAATATTCTCTCAACAAATCAAATTTGAGGAAAAAATAAATAAAAGCAGTGCATGATACACGTGACATTCAGAAAATAGCCTTCTTTGTTTTCAAACAATCCAATGAATAAATTCTATGATTTATGAAAAGATAAACCCTTTTTTCCAAACTTGCAGTTATATTAAGTAGATTTAAATTCAAAATTGGAGAATTACTGTTAAGTGTAAATTAAAGTTTTTCAAAACTATTTATTTTACTCATAAATAATCCTCATAAAAACTTGCAGATATTTTTCTGAACTAAGATATTTGCATAATTACTCTTATGTGCTGCTGTCTGAAAACACAATTTAAGCATATGACAAATTTTTCATACCAGATGGCACCTGTCCAGTAAAAACAAAACTCAGGAAGTTGATCAGTCATTTTTCAATGAAACTTACCATACTTAGCAAAGAATCTGAATAAATTGTAAAAAGTAAGATCATCTATTACAATCTCCATTCATCCTTACTTCACTGGTAATGTAAACAAAACCATGTTGCAACTGCTCCAATTTGTTGCTGAACATAAATTGCTGAGAGAGGTACACAATTATTATATTAAATTATGCAACGTTGTTTAAACATTATAGGTACTGTAATAATTAGTAACAAAATTACGAAAATGTAATCACCATTTTTTATGTAATAATGCAGATTTGTTGTGCACCAAAAACCGCCTTCAGTCAGCTAGTAGTGGCGGATGCATGTAAATCAGGTGTAGAGAAACATAAGCAAGGAAACCCTACAAAGTGGTGAGAAATAACTATTCTTCATGTATATAAAAAGTTTAATGAAAAGTACTAAACTCTTGCATTAGACAATATACTCAGCTTAATTGTAGAATTTGCTTGTATTTCCAAAAACAGCATACCATATGTGGAGCCTATCACAGGTATGTCAAATTTTTAATCCTAAAAGAGGTCATAATCTGAACAAACATCGTCTGCAAATGTGATAATGGATGCAATATTATATATTACTTTTTATTACTTATATCAACATATTTTGCTCTTCCTCCCAGGCCATCAGTAGTACAGTCATACGAGTATGTGTCAAAGTATCTGTCAACTTCTGATGAATTTATTTCTAGTTTTGAAATAAAAACAGTCATTTGGTAGCTATAGCTAAATCACACAATTTACTATAAAAACACTTGGTTGTTCGTTTGGTCCCACTATCAAGCAAGGCTCAAGGACATTCAACATGTTATACAGAAAACAAACTTCTTGTCACATACCATTTTGACCTCCACCAGTAAATATTTAACTACTACGAATGCATGCATGTTTATTACAATCACCATATTATACAATTACTCATCAACATTCCAGAGCAGTGCTTTCAATCATATGCAATATAAACTCTAGTAGGGTGAAAAAGCATGCAATCCCACTAGCTAAACCACCAGACAAGCATAAAAGATAACTTAAAAAATTCCAACTAACAATATGTGCAATACATTACAGTGACATATTACATTTCCTTTATGGCAGACGACAGTGCTGCATAGGTTGTATTTAAGAGCAGACTTGTATCTTTCTATTTTTCCCAAATATAATAATTTGAAGTCATTTGGAAGGCACTGAATTTTCTGACACATTCATAACAAGTTATGATAGCACTTGGCTTGTTTTAAGTCCATTGTTTGTCTAGGATAATTAACCTTTATTGTTATTATTATTAATAACATAATATACTTTAGATATTAAGGGAATCCGAGTATGTATATAGCGAGGTAACTTGGGCTGATGTAAAGCCATATTCTTGTATTGTAGCATAGTACAAATAAATAAAGACAAAACCTTAGAGTACCTGAAAATCTTCCCGCCGCCCCCCCCCCCCCCACTCCAAATCGCACATCTGGCTTCAGGGTTTTCCTATCTACTAGGCTGTTCGAGGGAAACAATTCATATTTCAAATAGCCGTAGTATTAAAAACATATTTCAAAGCAAAACCATTAAATTGAAGCATTTACACTACTGTCTAGCTAGCTGGTTGCTATTTCACGGAAGTGCAAAAAAACTAAAAATGTTATGGTATTTCCACTTCGAGAGAAAAAAATTAAAAACGAGGACGATGAGAGATATCCATAAATGCGGATTAATAAACATTATTGATACACTCTGTGACAAAATTCATAACTGTAACATACAGCAATTAATGCCTTTAAATGTATATGCTTAAAAGTAATTCGCACTTTTGTGAAATAAAACTTTTCTGGTTCCGTCAACATACCTAGCATCACTCTTGACCAAATTAGTGCAGTAAGGGTTAGCAGCTTCATTTTTCTTGGACTCTTTTAATTTCCAATTCCACAAAATGATAGGAGTCCTTTAAAAAAGAAGAAAATTAGGTACATAATATGACCTGAACACTATTTACTTTGTGATACTTGATGAGCGTTCCAGTTGTATTAAACTCATGTAAAACAGGAATTCCAATACGCTTATTACCTAAATAGCAATATAACCACACCCACGTAACGAAAACTTCTATATCACCTGCACAACACAATAACTAATCACACCACCGTGGTGTTTATTTTTTTTACGCTACTGCCAACCTCGAGGTTTGCCACTGCGTGCAAAACAGAGGTGTACGGGAAAACAAACGGTATAAAAACTAGATCCTTATTTTTGTTTTAGCAGTAAATCGAAATAAGGCTATACAAATACGGTAAGAAAAAGGTAGTAAAAATGAAGGAAGTTGAACCGGGCCACAAGAAAGAAAATTATAGAGGTATGCTATAATATTTTCCAAATAGGAAGAGTTCTACGATGCAGCGAATTTTTTTCTTTTTTGTTAGTGTTTACTACAAATGGCACCGCAGGCGATAATATTGGTGGTACTATAGAATGAAGATGGAGCACCGGTGGAATGCGATGGCGGGGGAACCCGGAGAAAAACAACGCCCCTATACCGCTTTGTCCACGGCAAATCTCACATAGGGTCGCTTGGGATCGAACCCAGCCGTCTAGGTGAGAGGCGAGTGGTCTAACCACTCGGCTACGGCGCAGTGTTTAACGCCCGCTTTTACTACCATGGCACCGCAGACGATGGCACTGGCGATCCATGCAATGAAGATAGAGCATCGGTGGAATGAGATGGCGGGGGAAACCGGAAAACCTGGAGTAACTCCAAACAAACCACAAGTCTCACATGCGGTCGCTTGGGATCAAACCCTGGCCGTCTAGGTGAGAGGCGAATGGCCTCCCGATGGGATTAATTTAACACAGTTTAATTATGAGAGTATGTTAAAAATGCATTGAAAATGTTATAGTGTGCATAAAAAATCTAATATATCATTGCTTTGTAGCACATAGCTCACAAAGGTCCCTCCTGAAATCTTCATACCTATATAAAATTCTTACATACTGAGCAACGCGCTTTGTTTTTTCTGTGCCTAGCTCTTGCACAAATGTGCCGTCTAACTTGTTTCTTGAACTTGGTAGAAGGTGATTTCTCGGCTGTAACAGGGTCAGAGTTGACATCACCATTATCATCATCCGGGTTGTTAAAAGATTTATAATGGTTGTAAGAGATAAAGGATGAGACAATCTACTTTTCGACTTCTCCGTGGTCCAGTTCAGTGAGCTGACTTCTTATCCGGAGGTCCAGGTTTCGATTTTCTTTAATTTGTATTACTTTATCACCTACATAGAGTCTGGTAGTATGGATGTGAGAGTGAATGTGCTTGTGAAAAACCTGTTGTAAAAAGGTCAAAGCGTAAATCACCAATATTTCTGAATAGCTCCCGATTATATAGTAGTTAAAGGGGCTATAGAAATGTACAAAAATGTCTCCTTTTCATATGCACTGTAGACATTTCTTCCCCAAATTGTTCAAGTGCTGCCACGTACCAATCTGTTTCTTTGTTGCTGATTAGAGAATTATGGGAGCGCTAATTCCTTCTTGAATCAAGATCATAAAATGCAGAAGATCTTCTGGTTTTATGGGATGTGGTGTGCCTAGTTACGATTCCACTTTTTGTTTGTTTGTTTGTTTGTTTGTTTGCAATGTAATTGAGCAAGTGATCAATGGTCCAGTTGGTATAGTGCCTGGAAACTCCCCACCTACCGACCAACTCCAGCGTGATTTACGACGACATCGGTCAGCAACTGACCTCCTTGTACCATATTGACGCAGATCATGAACGGATTCATTAACAATTGCCACACAGATGGGATATTTTTTGACATTGAGGAGGCTAATGATATGTATTGGCGAGCAGGGACAATACCTTCCCCATACAACTGGAATATACGTGGACGCCTGTCGATGTCAATTCAGGAGTTTATGAGAGACCTCGTTTTCCCAGTAAGGTTCGGGTTGGTTTTGTCGAACCTTTTTGTTCAAGAGAATGGAGTGCCTCAAGGAACGTACTAAGCGTCACGCTGTTTGCTATAGCAACCAATTCTTTCTGAAAGTGTGTTCCCAGCTGTATTGTCCTGCTTATTCGTAGACGATTTTGCCTCTTTTGTACTTGTCAACGCACGCTGTTTTCTTATTTACCCACCTGTAGTGCCAATGTGGTAAAATTGGGCGTTAAACACCTTAAAAAGCAAGTTTCGTAACGCTGTGTGTACCAGTGTTTAGACAATCTCTCAGATTGAAGTTCTAAACTCGACTGTGGTTTCTAAACCGAGAAGTCACTCAGTGTTAATTTCTGGCGTCACAGGAGGCGATCACCACCTCCGCTCCGATTTGGTCAAGATGAGACGATGATAGTCGATCAAACACTTTGCCGGTCACCACGTATAGCACAACTGAAAACACTGTGTGACCGCTCTCTGAGTATCTTGTGGATAATAGTATACTGTGGGTGTGAGGGGATTCCACATATCAGCCATTATTTGGCTTATTCTACGTTAGACCCCACAAGGAGATGATGAGATGAGCGTAAATACAGCAGGAAGCCGGGACCGGATGGCGGCATGGGGCCACCGTAGAGGGTCCGTAACAGTTTCCGAACAGTTCTTCATCTCGACGCGGCCAGGGAAGGAACCTAGCCTCAGGAGTAACCAAACGCCCCTGAGTCTGCAGACGACTTCCAACGCCACCCCGCCGCCGAGAGCTGAATTTCCAAAGCAATGTCAAGCCATGAGAAGGCGCCACCACCGCCGTCTTCGCCGATACTTACAACCCTGAACGAGACAAGTTGAATGAAATAGAGATGAAATGAAGGGACAGGAATTCCGCGGGAATGTTTTTTTTTTTTTTTTTTACAGCGTTTAACGCCCGATTTTACTATAAATGGCATTGCAGACGATGGCACTCGTGATTCATAGAATGAAAATGTAGCACCGGTGGAATGCGATGGCGAGAGAAACCGAAGAAACCGAAGAAAACCGCCCCTGCGACACTATGTCTACCACAAATGACACACGCAGTCGCTTGGGATCGCGGGAATGAAGAAATCTACCCAGCATTCACCCAGTGACCCAGGAAAATCCCCGAAAAACTCCCATGAATCAGGGAGATTGGTCGCGGGGAACCGATCCGACGGCCTCCCAAATAGCAGTCCCAGACAAAACTCCTCAGCCATCTGGCTCGGTTATGGATACTAATAGGAACAATAGGAACCGGACAGTGCAGCTGTGTCTTTATCGCACACTGGCCCGATCCAAGTTAGATTACAGATGCGTCGTTTATTCTTCAGCACGACCATCTATGCTGAGAAGATTAGTCATTGACCATAATCAGGGCATCCGTGTGGCTGCCAGAGCTTTAGCAACCAGCAAGATGTGTATCTTTGCGCCGAATTGGCAAGGTGATGCTCTGTTAGCAAATAATGACTGTAGGCTTAGTTGCATGTCTGCGCATCCAACGTCTATTCCTTTTTCCACACCGAACGAATCCTACAGAAATATCTCACATAGTCCAAGGCCTGCAGATTGTTGTCACGGATAGTTTCATTTGCGCTGGATTTTATATCTAGCTTTGTTTTTTTTTTAATATATGATTAATTTTATACTGATTTTATCCCTGGCTTATACCATGATAGCTCTATAATGTCCTATTAGTTGCGCATCCTTAAACACCAACTACCATCACCATCTTCATCATCATCATTGTCCTCGTCGTCGTCGTCATTGTCATCGTCATCGTCATCATCATTTGACTGAACGTTCCAGCGCCGCCTTTGTCGAGTTATAACAAGTAAAATTGCTGACGTTTTAGAAATCTCATGAACCTTTCCCCAAGTTTACAAGTTTTAGCTACGATATGTGGGTAACGGTTTTGCTATAATCCCTCAGAAACTGAATAAATATGTCCACAAACATTGATTCTACAGAGCACCAACATTATATTTACAATAGAAACAGAAGAAAAGACTACCATACCCTTTCTGTACTTCAAAATAATTAGACATACAGATAGTTTCAAATATGGATTACGCTAAAAAACCTGCATTAAGAAAAATTGATGCTGCTCAACTTAAACTTAACTCGCGGCCTTTAGAAGTCTAATTGATTGTTTGTATAATGCAGTTTTGAGCCAAGAACAAAAGAGCGACGGAAAATCCTAAAAACAAAGTGACAAATGGTTTCAACCCCGACCTTAATTGGAACATGCTAAAAGAAAGGGTAAATACAAGAACATTTCGCCAACTACCACATTAACCCCATTCTCAAACGAAAACTGTATGTACGGGAAATGCACCTCCCATCCTAGGACTTTCAGAAAAAGTTGAACGAATCTGCAACAAACTAAATTTTAGAATATTTCCACGAAACAGTTTGAGCTTAAAGAAGATGTTTAACAAACCGCTTGGAAATACAATCTGGAATCTAACAGATCAGCTGTGAATATTGTGAGAAATATTATATAGATAGAACGAAAAGAAATTTGGAAATTAGGCTGAGAGAAAGCCAGAGAAACGCAAAAACTAAAGCAAACAGACAATCCGCAGAATCAAACACTTTTTTGAGAAAAAAAACACAATATTTTGTCAAATATGAAACTGTTGAAAGCACATATATCAGAAATAGTATTGGACATTTGGGTGGGGGGACAACATAAAAATGGTTACAATGTAATTCATTTTCAAATTCTGCTATTGAACGAAACGTTAAAACTTTACACCTTTAACACCGACAGGCAAAGGATTGGTTACAGCAGAAAGTGGGAGCTTCGGTCACCCAGTCGTTGAAGATGAAAATGAATATGTTTGAAAATGTTTCGAAGCTTTCCATCATTCAAAGATTAAAGGTGAGTGCAAATAAGTGCAACTCATGAAAACTCCATCATTAATCTTGTTGTCCCTATGCATTGTTGTCAGAATGAGCACATATTTCCCTTCTTTGGGCCAATTTATAGTACTGTTTTTCTTTTCGCAGTCAAAAACAAACTGCGAAGATATATTTCAGTGTTTTTATTGGGTTGAAATGACTAAGGAATTTTTATTTGTTCTTCCTAGGTGTACTGACAGTGGTACGATTATAATGGTTGAGTTTTGTCTGCAAACGGAACAGATGTAAACCAGTTATCCAAAGTTATGTTTCGTCTTGTTCCATTGATTTGCTTCGAGAGAATTTTACACATTAGGCAAGGAGTGGCACTGGATTTGGACCGCGATTCTCGTTTCCATTATACAGATTAGCTGTAAGCTTATAACAGATTCTGGCATCGCACAAGCAAACTATCTTTAAACCATAGTTGTCAGGTTTATTTGGCATATACACCCGGAAAGCACAATTTTCTCAAAACGGCAGAAGGTGCTCGTCAATAGTGCAATACTCGTGAGGAATGTAGGATTCCAGTACAATTGCTATGAATTCCTCCCAAAGAACTCTCATAAGTATCAATTTATCTTCGTGGTCTCTAACATATTGGTCGTCGAAACGGAGTCCATTTATCGAAAATCTGAATCGCATGTTACGCATCACTGCACGATATATTGATGCAACAAATGAAAACATAAGGTAGGTTACTTTCTGATGAGAAACTTTTTTTTGTAGTGTTTAACGCCTGCTTTTATTACATGTGGCACCACAGGCGAAGAAATTTCATCAATATATTTCACAGTCATGTCGAACGTTTCATTTGTAAACAAAATATTCCATGCCTTAATCTCACTTTTCCGCTTTCTCGCATTATACTTTTCTCCAGAGATGCCTGAAACGGTATTACATACAAATGTTCTTGTTGTAGGTGTTCAATAAGATTTCATTTGTGAACCTTTTTAGCTTGTATCACTGGATAAGGAACAATGCCATCCAATTCTTCCGAAGCACTTCCTTCAGATACATAATTAGGATTGATCTCCATGTGGCCCTCCTAATCAAATTCATTGTTATCGCTTACATATTCATGGTCATGTTCTGTTAAACTTACAAGAATGAAAGCTTCAAAGCATTTATTATTCGCATTCAGTGAAACGGCCATGTCACTCTGCATGAAATATAACATACACTAATGCACACACTACATAATACTCACAACATACACTAATGCAGTTGTCAAAGATGTGATATAAGGGAAAGAGAAGGAGGAGGAGGTGATACTTGTGCATTGCCTATGCAGAACAACAATCTTGTTAAACTTCCTTCACTGATCACTCTTTTCCAAAGTTTATGTCATATATCGTAAATTTTATATGATGAGAATTTATGTTGTAATTTCGTTCTTTAGTTTACTTTGCATCGCACAAAGTAACTCCGATTCTTTGCTTATTGTCCTTTAGTTTGATGATTTTAGTATTGGTATTAGCTAAAGTATTGCAGATGACTGGGGGTACCTCCAAAAACTGGTCCACTTCGCACAGATGGTCGATTACTCCAATGCAGATAGATGGGTGTTCCTTCGCCTTTAGATAGTCACCTCAAAGAAGCAATTCTTGAAATCCATATTACTGATGGCGATCTTGTCGATGATGTTGTAGCGACATCCAGTGCACTTTGATATTCAGGAGAGTCACTCGCTGGAATAAAAAGTAATAATGGTAATATTGTCAAGGCTGGTGTAGCAATTAGATTAGATTAGAAAGCATTCTGTAGTTTCGTTTAGGCCAGGAAACCACTGAACATTTGTCAAGACATATACATGTATACATATGGTTATATACTATGGAAAAAAACAATGTACAATTCTCTTGCTTAAAGCTTGGGTTATAAGAACAGCAGAATAAACATATAATCAATCAATTTGTATTTGAGCCTCTACTATACTTAATGTGCTCTATAAAAGCACATGAACTTCTTCTTTTTTTCAATCACATAAAACAAAGAGTATAAAAAATTAGTGTTAAAATGAATAAATAAATATAATTTCATTATATGTAACACTGGTGTAATGTCAGATGATAGTTTTCTAATTTTCGACATAATAGTTACTACTAGTAATTATATAAAACTAAAATATGATTATTGTATTATGTACTCTTCATAAATATCAACAAATTACAATACATATTTACAAATATGTTATAGAATTTCCAATGCAAAAATTTACAATTATGCACTAGAGTGTAAAATATCAAAGCATTAGGCTTTACAGACCTTATGTCATTATTAAGTACTAAAAAAATTAATTTGACACATCCGTACAAGTCAAAGTATGCATCAATTTAATTTGAATATAAAACGCACACACTAATATACACAAAATGCAGTACATTATAATACTTATACATACAATGATTATTGACAGTATTGTCAGACACATTTCTTACTTAAATATTCACCTAAAGAGTAAAATGATTTATTGCAAAGTTGCTCCTAAGAGAGGATTTAAAGCCCTGAAATTCCCAACATATTTCTTGAGATTACTGGGGAGAGCATTAAATATTTTGATTGTTTCATAATAAACACATTTCTGAAAGCAACGAAGATTGGCATTGGGACGATGAATATATAACTTTTGTCTAGTATTAATGTTACGAATTTCCATGTTTGTTATAAAATTATGTCGATTAACTTCATAGAATTTTAAAATTGATAATATATAAACACAAGGTAAGGTGACTATGCCCAATTTTTAAATAGTCCTTTGCATTACTGTCTGCCATAGGCATTACAGATTATTCGTATAGCTTTCTTCTGTATCCTGAATATGCATTTTTACTATCCTTTGAATTACCCCAGAATATTATTCCATACTCGGCGATGGAGTTAAAGTAGGCAAAATACACCAATTTAAGTTTATCGATTGTGTGAAATTTAACCAGTGCACAAAGAGCATAACATGCTGAGCTACGTTTAGGTGTGATGTAGATATGTGACTTCCAGTCCAAATGTTGATCTATCTGAAGGCCAAAAATTTGACTTCATTTATCTGATCTAATAATGTATCATTAATTCCTATTTCTATGTGTGTTTGTGGTGAGCGAGAAGTTATAAACTTTTTTTTTGTGTTTTCAAGGTTTACTGAGAGTTTGTTTGCGTTGAACCATTTTGCCATACAATTTAGAACATAGTTCATGTCATTGAAATCTTTACTTGTGACCAGCGTCATCTGCGAATAAACAAATACTTGCAATACTGTTAATGTATAATGGGAGGTCATTTATGTAAACAAAGAACAAAAGAGGCCATAAGATTGATCCCTGGGGAACAACATGTTTTACTGATTTCCATTCTGAGGCACTATTTTGATACCCATTGGAATTAATAATGTCAACCCTTTGTTTTCTCTTCTCTAGCTATGAAATGAACCAATCTAGTATGTTATTCTTTATTCAATAGAAATATAGTTTTGCTATCAGAATCACTCAGTCAAAAGCCTTCGCTAGGTCGCAAAAAATTCCACCGACATGTTCCTTTCCATTTAGCGCTGTTAACAGTTTATGCGTGAACTTGTAGGTTGCATTGTCTGTCGCTACTCCTTTTCTAAAGCCAAACTGTTCTTTGGCAAGCAAGTTCTTTTTTTCCAAGTAATAATAAAGCCTATTCAACATTACTTTCTCAAACACTTTTGAGAAAACAGACAAGAATGATAAAGGTCTATAATTTGAGCTATCATCTTGTTTACTTTTTTTAAAAAGTTGTTTGACAATGCAGTACTTCATTCTGTCAGGAAATATTCCACTCTTTAGTGATTCGTTACATAGACAACTAAGGGGAGTGCTTATTAGGTCAGAACATGCTTTTATGATTTTACTTGATATGTCATCATATCCAGAGGAATTTTTGGTCTTGAGCAAATTTATTATATTTTTTATTTCAAACGGTGTAGTAATTTTAACTTTAAATTCAGGGCCTGTGTTTATGAAATAAATTTTCAAAGAACTTAATGCTGATTCATTATATCCATAATTTATATTTAATTTGTCTGCTACATTCAAAAAGTAATTGTTGAATATATATGCGACCTTTTGAGGATGATCAATTTTTTGATTGCCGGAATTCAGTGCAATTGAGGAGCTTTCTTGAGAGGCTTTACCTGTTCTTCTTTTTATTATATTCCAGATAGTTTTTATTATCAGAATTGGATATCTCTTTATTATAATGCAATATTTTAGCAGCTTATATTGTTTGTTTTAGAATTTTACAGCACTTTTTGTAATGACATTCTAAGTTTGGGGTCTAATTATGTTTCAATTCTTGGTATAATTTTCGCTTACGTTTGCAAGAAGTTTTAATGCCTGTTTTAATCCAGGTGTTATTTTCCTCGTGATTATGTATTTTACGATATTTGACTGGAAAGGGTGCTACTAAGTGAGAGTTGAAATGTTGTAGGAAATGCTTGAACTTGTCATCTACTCCATTTATTTCATAGATTTCAGTCCACGATTCTTGTTGAAGGGCATAGTTAAACAATGTGAGGGTGCTTTCATCTACTTTTCGTGTTCTGCAATATATATATAGTTTGGTTTTAACTTTAGGTTACTCTCTTTAATGAGAAGTATTTGTGCCTCATGATCTGAAAGGCCATTTGTAAATGGTAAGGATATTGAAGTTTTAATATATATATGAATATGTTATCTATTGCTGAAGATGAGCTATCCTGAATTCTTGTAGGAAAATTTACTGTGTATGATATGTTGTATGTAAAAAATATAGAATTGAGTTGGTCCTTTCAATATTAATGGCATCACAAATTATCAGTTCTCGTTTCAGTTTCAATATAAACTTTAAAGAATCATCTAACTGCTTTTTGAATACCTCATAGCTACCTAGAGGTATTATTGGAAAATTTACTTGATTTATGTTTAGTTGAACTGCGCACATCTCTATGTCTAGCTCTAAACATAACTTGTTTAGATTATAGGGTTACATCATGTCTTACAAATATGCAAACCCCTCCTTTTTTTTTTTTTTTTTTTTAATTTTCCTTGAATATACTGCGCCTAAAGAGTACCCATGCAGTGCAATTGCCATGAATTTCTGTTCTGTTAAGTGATGTTCCGATAAGCATAAAACATGTGGCTGTAATTTTTCAGAAGCAAGACTAAGAGAAAGTTCAACAACTTTGTTTCTTAAACCCCTAATATTTTGGTGAAATATACACAAGATTTACTGTTATTATTTTTCTTAATAACATTACTGATATTTTCTGTATTCCTAAAATTCTTTGTTGGTGAACTTCTGTTTATTTTAATTGACTTTAGAGTTCTTTCATGGCTATTTTGGGGGATTTCCTTTAACCTAAAAAAGTCCTATCGAATTGTACCCATAATTCTTTCGCCAATTAGCTGCGAAAGCTGCCTTTTGCCTATAGAATCGAGGTGTAGAGCATGAGATGTGTAACCATCTCGGCCTATACCACTAACATGTATCATATCAATCTGAGAGACAGCAGGGCTCAACAAGGCACGTTCAAGTTGCAGATTCATCTCCGTCAGCCTCCTATGAAGCCGCTGCTTTTCGTGCCTATTGAAAAGCCCCACAAACTTCACACTGGTATGGCTACGTGATTCCCGTATTTCACACAGATCTTTTTCCATTGAATAATTACTATCTCTATCCAGGTTATTTCCTGGCCCACCCACTATAACTACATGATCCCTCTTAGTAAAACCAGAAGTTAGTTTTACCAGATCATCAGTGACATGAGAGAGCCCAGCACTAGGTTTAACTATGCCTACTATATCATAACTGCTTCCCAAATCGTCCTTCAGCAGGGATACTATGCCCCTACCATGGCTACTCCCAAGCAACAAAACTTTGCTTTTAGTGCAGTTATCATCTAAAACCTGCACAGGAAGATTTGGGGACTGATCAGCAGTTTCAAGAACACTGAATCTGTTGCTCAGTTTCACATCATGCCGGTCATCAGCAGAGAAACGCCGTTTCCTTCTTAGATTTCGTGTGGAGGGCACCTTAAAATCAGGTGATTTACAATCCAAATTTTCTAAAGGAGCAAGTTTGATTCCTGTAAAATCTTTTTTGACAAGTTCCAGTTCTTTTCTGAGGTTAGAAATGGTTTCCTCGTGCTTTTTGACTAATTCTTTAAGCCTACAACATTCACAGAACTATTCACTATAATCTCTCACACCATCGCTAACAGTGTTACTGCACCCCAATGAAACCAAAACTTACAACGTTCACAAAAGACACATTGACTAACCTTACGACGGCATGCACCACAAATTCCACTTAGATCACACGCTTTTCCACTCAATGTACAAACACTACACTTAAATTCAGAACAGGTACGGCTAAACCGGTTAGAACAGTTTTGTCACAAAGGTGAAACGAAAGAAATACGATACAACAAATTACTAGTTGTCGAAGATTTATATTCACACTATAAAATTATTTTATTCACCAAACACTAACGAAAAATCCAACACAAAACAAACTTTTGACAAAAAACAGGAGATACAGCTGCTATAAACAAAACACTTCAATTCCAATGTGGCGGATTTCACAGCTGATTTACGGACAACAGAAACAACACAAACCTACACTTTAACAAACACTGTACACTATGTTAACACACACACTATTTCACGCAATGATTAACGTCCCACTTATCTAGCTTTTGCCTTCTTTACAATCGAAATTTTACAGAAAATAAACAAAAATATGGGAACTTTCACACTATCGCTTCACCTCACAAGTCACCTGGCGGTAGTCAAGAGGTATACCAAGAGATGATAGAGATGGGTGATGTATCCGAACAGTGTCGGCAAATGAGATTGAATGCAGATCGCCATCGTATATTATTCGAAGATATTATGGTAGTATTCGGCATCTGATAAAAGTGCCAAATGTATCAGGAATTTCGCGATTTTCCCCCTGTCACAATTTACATAACGAGCCATAAAACATAAGAAGTTGAAATTCTCCTTCGTGCTGCTTCTGTATTGAAGAACTGGCAATAGTGCTAAGTGGACCCTGGCTTATCTATACAAACGTTCTTGTCTCAGAAGTCAATTCTGAAAAAATGGTGGCGGTGGCTTTTTACCTGTTTTAATTAGAACGCATTCAGCAACTAAAATTTTACACAACCGTTTGTTCGTCCTTTATTTTTGTCTATGGAATAACTGGAATACTTCTTAATATGTCGAGGGAAATATGCATGATTAATAGTTTACATGTTAAGTAGCTGGCATTCATTGTGTGTACAATATGCTTTAGGGTTTCACGTGTAACATCTAGCATGAGTGCTATAATGCATTAGATATTTTCTACATTCTGTGGTGGTATATTTCTTTCCACATTAGTTTTAAGACACAGCTGTTGTCGGTCTTTAAGCACTCCAGATGCAAGGCTATTAAAAGGCTGGTTTTAATACATAATGAGCTGAGTTTATAAAAGATGGAACGGATTAGTAATATAACTTGAATGTAGGTAACTATCTCAGAAGCCCTTAGCCTGCGACATATTAAAACAAGCTTGAAACATATGACCTTACTTTTTTAAACAGATAGGTATATTTGAATGTATTTCAGCTTACATATATGAACAATTTCCGTATAAGTTGACAATATAACCGATATCTCTCGAAACTGCCAGTGCTCTATTGTTGTGAGGTTTGTAATTTCAAATACGTAATTAGTGCAGCGACTTTTAGACTTTTATAACCTGAGTGCAGAGCGTACTGTACAAGCATTGTTTATACGATTAGATAATACCACGGTAATTTGAGTGTATACGGTAGGTATCACGAACATGTTTCTCTCTCGCACACGCTGGCCGTGACGTTATCTGGTGTAAATTATCAGCCACGGCGTGCTTACTGCTGCGGTCATTGTTAACAAATTAAAATCTATTGTGGTGTGTAAAGATACACATTCGGATTTTCAGTATCAAATAGCAAATAAAACAGATATCTTGTTCATCTTTAACCATTAAAATTAAATTATTGAAGCTAAAGGAGCAATTGTTTAAAATATTAAATATAAAGGCTCACCATAAGTGCCTATGTCTCACGCTAGCTAAACTTTGCCCCCAGTTGTTTGGGTATCTTGCTGGGATTCTTCTGTTTGATAACTGCAACCTAACAGAGTTTAAAGCTAGATAAATAAATAACTCAACACATTAGCAAGTATTGCGGGGAAAAACAGTAGGGATATAATAAGATATATTACCCGATGTGGTATTTCCTGCTTCATGTGCATATGCAATTATTCAGTTGTAGCATACTTTTCTCATTTCCTTTCTCTCCATTTGCTTTCTTGTTTCCGGGTATTTTCCGTTTTTGTGATTTTCTCTTATTCACATTCTTCAGCCTACTATATGACAGGACGAACTTTTTGGCTTTCAGTGCCTGTAAGAAACATGAGATTGTGGCGTGAGTCATAGCATTTTTTAGCATAAAGGTGCTTTTCAGAAACATCTTTTGTGAATTTCTTACCATTATGTAAAACAAATCCTTCGTCCAATAAATGGTTTCTGGATAATTTCAACAAGTGAGAAATGTTGCAAAGTCCATAAGGGGCGATTTTCAGCTTCTATTGCAGGATGCGAGATGTAGGATTTTTCTCTTATAATTCCAAGGTAGAGAGTAATTTCCTATCTGATCCTTCCAAATCACAGGCTATGAAACAGAGAAAAATGTCTGTTAGTAATTCTTTTGTTACTGTCTCATCAAAATTGTAGTATATCGGTGGTTTCCACTTTCCTGCTAAGCTGCAGACCGCACCTTGTGTCTTCAATGTTGTCATATTAAAAATCGGATTTCACTTTCATTTCATCAAAGCTAAGTACAAGATCCTTCTTATGCTCACTAACAGAACTTGTTTTCTGTTGTAATAGGTGCACATTTAATTTAATAATTCCTATGATATGATGAATTGGGCCAAGCGTCTTTTGATGGTTATAGAACTTGTAGAGGATATTTAAGGCATTCTCTCACATAATCATATGCCTTCTTAGACATTCATCTCAGAATGATTTCCTTTGAAATGTTATCAGAGCCCCAATTTTTATATCTACCTGTAAATAAAACTTGCTGTTGGCAAAATGAGAACATTTGCTGGAATGCACGTTCAACGCTTCTTAACTTATACATTTCGGATTGTACTTCTTGCAATTCATTTTCTAAACGTGCTACTTTCTTCTCCAATCTTAAATGGTGACTTCTAAGTGCTTAAACTTCTGATTTAATATCCTCTCTATTTGTAGGTGCTGTGTTAAATGACGAGGGAGAGGTAACAGGATTTTCGGAGATATTTATTATATTTATTTCAGAATTGCTGTTTGTTTCTTCTAACACAGTATTTACTATTGTTTTGCATCTCTGTTTAGAACCCGTTTTGTCTTCTTTTATTAGGACTGTTAACTTTCTGATACAAGTCATTAGACAGCTTTAAATTTAGTTGTGGTGCAGCAATTCTTTGTAATCTTTTTAGGATCAAGTTTGAGGAGTTTCCCTTTTAAATCTCACTCATAATCTTCCTCGTCAAATGTATGGAACGAATACGGGAATTATCTGGAGAGAAACGGCTATCCCTTCTACATAACTGAAGCCATCACGTACAACATTCACAAGAAGCTTGAACAATCAAAATCCTCATAAACACTGTCATTGTAATGAGAGCAAGGAGCGACCGCTACACCAGCTGACGTCATCAGCACGGAAGTTCACTGCGCATTTAGCTGGTGATACCTACAGTATTACACCATATTCCGTGGATAATACATTACAATTCCATTATCGTAATAAACTAATAGGTCAGAGTTATGCTGGTGCAAGTGTGATGTCCAGTCACTTAAATGGCTTACAGGTGAAAATGAAGGACGAATGCCTCAGACTATTTTCATCCATTGTTCAGTACATCGGTTGAATTTAGTTTTATCAAACAGTTGTAAAATATTTCCAACTGCCGAATATTTTTTGCAAACATACGTGTCATTCCATATTTCTTTCGCAATTCTGGTAAACGTAACTATGTTCTCAATCGATAATTGGAAGGTGAATTCTTAGAGTCGTGGAAACAAGATGGACATCATACTTTAAAATTGTCAGGACAGCTGTAGAAAATTTGAAGGGTTGAAACGAAATTTTTGAGGAAATAGCAAACAATACTGCATACGACAACACACCTATCAATGTATGTAGAGGTTCTTGAGCGAAATTAAAGATTTTGAATTTAAATTTTTTCTCTTGTTTTTTTATGATATATTCAGTTTAACTAATGTTTAACGTGGTGTGCTGCAAAATAAATCTTTGAACTTAAATTATTGTACATCTAAAAATCAAAAAACTTCTGATATGATAACTGGAAAAAGACATGAGGCGTACTGTACTAACATATTTCGCAATGCAAAAGTGAAGAGCTTTTCGGTCCATAAAAGACACAATGCCAAACTATCAGAATTTTTTTTTTTCTGAAGTACAAGTATCTGTTTAATGAAATAGTCAATCACATCGTATTGCAAATAAATACTAGATTTCAAGATCTGCAAAAGCTAATGTTTTTAACCGTGGTAGACAGTACTAAATTTAAGGCGTATTCGCGAGACTTTTCTTCACCTGCTCCAAACTTATTTGACTCGGTGTTACTCAGCTATATTTAAGAAATCTAAACGTCTACAAAGTGAACTGTTTTATGGAGACACCGACTGTAGTTATATTAGTGTTCTAAAGGCTTTAAACTCATGAGGCAAATTAGTGTTCAAGATATATTCCGGAAGTTTATAAATTGTGTTCGCTGGTAATGTCGCTGCGATCCACTAGTGTGTCTGTGTAAAAAAGTTTCTCATCTCTGAAAAGGATAAGCATTTACTTGAGGAACACAATTTTACAATAACGGTTGTCATATCTGGCCAACTTTTCTATTCATAAAGACCTCTTCGAGTAGCAAGAAAATAACAACTTTTTAGATGATAATACCATTGACAGATTTGCAGCTTTGAAGGACAGGAGAATCCGACTGCTCTTCTAAAATGAAAATATTTTCTTTTTGTAAAATCACCACTTTCCAAACTGTCAAGCGATTTTTTTTCAAAGTCCGATGGTTCTTTCACTTTTTTATTTCGAAGTCATACATTAATATTTTGTATTTCATATCATCTTAGAATCATTTTCTGGTTAATATAATACTACAGGACATTTTTTTTTACATAATTCAGGCCTTCTAATTGCGAGAAACGACGAGAAAGTTCGAACTCAGAAAAATTAACTTCTCACAGTTTCTAATGTTTTTCTTAGCAAATCACCAATTTCCTGGGACACGAGCCACCCCTGCTGCTAGATCCATCAGGACAGACACATTTTTAATTGCACGTCAATATATTACACAAGGCTGTTCACTGCTAAAAGTAGAACTGAATACAATTAATAACTTCGTCATGCGGGAGACGCAGGATAGCCATAAGAGCTTTTGGCAACAGAAAACTGACTGATTAACATTCATACTGCCAAGCCAAAGCTTTTTAGAGATACCATGTGGTGGGCAACAAAGGCGGAATCATCTGATGGACCAGCAAGATCCCGAGCAACCAGCCAGCAGCGATGTAAGGAGCGAAATCCCCAAACCCGCTTCAATGCAATGACAACTTTCACTACTGATAATTTATTAGCTTTTGCCTCTAGTTTTTCCTTAGTTCTCCCTTTTACCCTCATTGTTATGTCATCTGCGTATACACTTGCTATCCCCCTTTTTCTCAGATCTTTCTAAATATTTCATTTATATATAGCAGGAATATACAAGGCCTCAGCTTAGAACTTCGAGGTACTCCATTTTGACCTATTTAAATAATGACCTAAAGCTTCTTAAGATCCCTTTGTCCTATTGGCTTTATTTCAACACACTAGTCTCGATAGCTCCTTAGCGAGTCTAATATAGCTCCTATATAACCATATCATTCTACAATTTCAATCAATTTATTGACGGCAAAAGAGTAAAATGATTTTGACATATCAATAAGTTTTGTCACTACATATTCTTTACTATTTCAAGATTTTACTATTAAGTCAATAACCAAACATAATGCATTTACTGTTGTTTTTGCTTTCTGAGAGCCTAATTGGTATTTTGGATTCATAGCACATTTATTGAAGAATTTATTTAATCCAAGAATAAGCCTCTATAGTGCTTTAAAATGCTGAGCTCAGGAAGATTGGGCGGCAGTTTTCCATGCGCCACTTTGTTTTCTGCTGGATTTATTGGCATAGTGACTACTAGTTTCATAATGTAAGGAAACGTTCTTGTAATGGAGTATAGGCTCGTAATGTGTCTTAGAGACTATACTATTTCATCTTTGCAATATTTTATATAATTTGTGAATCCATCTAGTTCACTTATTTTTTGCACTTCAAAATAGTTATTATCTTTATAAATATGTTCTCGGCAACTTAAAGCAAAATCATTGATTTATTTTCTGACCTATCATTTGTTTCTTTACACCTATTTTCTGAGATCCCTGTGGCTCTTAGAACATTTTTATACTAATCATTGAATATTTAATTTTTTTTTTTAAGTTTAGAGTTATTACATAACTTTTTTATCTTATACATACTCTCTGTTGTTTCTAGTATTCTTTTTATACATCTAATGCATTTACTATTTGCCAGGTGGTTCATATCTTGTCATCTGAGCTATGAATTAGTGCTTTATTATGCATAATTTTTTATTCCCTATTATATTGTTTTGCGTTTTCATATACTTTTTGTATATAGTGGTAAAAGCTGTTCTTTATTACTCAAATAACAACTCTGTTTATTTTAACAGGCTAAAATAAAAAACCTGTTTTAAAATAAACGTCTTTATTCGATCATTTCACAACAACTCTGCCGTACAGTTTTCTTTCCACGCTTGCTGCGACAGCTAGAACTGCACATTCGGATCTTTCCTCGAAACTAAATGGGACCGAGGCTCGTTCTCTCTTTTATATGCATGTCGATGAAGTGGCAAGAAACGCCCAGTAGTAGGCTTACATGCAAACCATACCAGGCGTCACAAACTCTCACACAGATGCGACAATCGTAGCTTCGGTGAAAACCTCTATCCGACTGCACACGTGTTCACTTGCACAGATGTAATAAATACACAACAATCAGCTATACCTTTTGAAGCAAGCCGATCACACACATGCGGCGATTACGGCTGCAAGGCGTAGTTACGCTATCTTAGTGAATTGTCATTTGTACTGGACAACTTCAGTCTGTTCAGAAATTCCATTCGCCTAATGAAGGTCCTTATACTTTTAGTTATGTTATACACGTTTGCACTGTGTTGCAATTAATTTTTTTTTTTTTTTTCAGGAGTATGAAATTTTCTAGGCACCATTTTAATGTACGGATGAAATCATTGAATATTCCTTTTATTTTGCGGTGTTTCAAAAATACGGGGCATAATTTCAGGTATGTATTTCCCACATGTAGACAATAAAATTAGTTCATTATAACATGTGTCTGGAAACGCTTCATTTCCGAGTTATGGCCTTCACAACATTGAAATTCATTGGAACGTTTTTCTTTCCACAGGTTGTTGTCATTACAGAAGATGTTCAAAATGTCCACCTCCTGCTTGAATACAGACCTCACATCCATGTCTCATTGACCTGCGAACACGATCCCAAACTCCAGGAGTATTGCGTATGTCCTCACAACTTGCCACAATTCGATTCCGAAGGGATTCCAAATCCGGCACCGGAGACGAATAAACCAATGGTTTTAAATGGCCCCACAAGTAGAAATCGAGAGGGTTCAGATCAGGTGAGCGTGGAGGTCAAGCAATTGTGCCACCTCTACCTATCCATCGATCAGGAAACCTTCGATCCAAGTACCGGCGAGTGAAGTGTGCAGGAGCGCCATCATGCAAGAAGTGAATGTGTTGATGATTGATTAGTGGAGTGTCTTCGAAAACGTCAGGTATGGTGTTTTCCAGGAAGTTTGCGTACGCCTGCCCCGTAATTCTGTTTACAAGTACATGGGGTCCAACTAATTGCTCACCAATGATACCGGCCCACATGTTGAGGGAGAACCGCACCTTGTGATGAGATACAACAGTTGCACGTGGGTTTTCATGCAACCATACATGCTGATTGTGGAAATTTGTTATGCCATCTCTTATGAACTGTGCTTCATCTGTAAATAATACGACGGCAGAAAAATTCGGATTTACACCACACTGCTGCATGAACCACTGACAGAACCTAACTCGTGCAGGGTAATCTGCTTGTGACAGGGCCTGTACACGTTGCAAATGATAAGGATACAATTGATACTCGTTCAACAGTCTCCAGATAGTCGTATGAGGAACATTGACTTGCAACGCTAACCATCGTGTGCTGATAGAAGGAGTCCTGTCCACAGCCTCCAGAATCTCCTCCTGCACTTCTGGAGTTGTAGATCTTGGTCGTCCCCTTCCCAAACCAGAAGTGAATGTTCCATACTCGCACAGACGGGAATGGAGGCGTACAAATTTCTCCCGATCTGGACATTGTCGCTGTGGGTACCTCTCCTGGTACAAACGACGAGCCAACGCAGCATTGCCGTCCGCCTTACCGTACATGAAGTGTATCTCTGCCAGCTCTTGTTTTGAATACATGTCGCACAGTCTTAACGCCTAAAGAACACTGAATGTAACCTTCCTCAGAATGAACTATCAGAGCGTCCTCGTAATGTCTCCTTTGACGGCAAAGACCTGCGGAAAGGAAAACGTTCCAGTGAATTCCAATGTTGTGAAGGCCATAACTCGGAAATGAAGCATTTTCGGACACATGTTATAATGAACTATTTTGATTGTCTTCATGTGGCAAATATATACCTGAAATTATGCCCCGTATTTTTGTACCCAATTAATGCATCTGAGAGTTTGCCTTAGTATTGTTACTGATTTTTACTTTACTATTCTACATTATTGGGCTTTGGGTTTGTTATTCAATTTATTAATAATACTACTTTTCTAATAGTTTACCAAAATGATTACTAAATCCTTTTTTGGTAAACTATTTTTGGTTAAAGACACCTTATAATTATTTACTCTTAGCTAAGTATATACACGGTCTATGCAAGTAGCCGAATGATTACTTACCCATTTGATTCGGTATATACTCCAATTAGATTGTGCCAATACATTAACTCAAACATTGGTCTTTTGATTTTATTTTCTACAGCTATATCTATGCTAAAGTCTCCCACTCCTACAGCCAGCTTATACGTTATTTTGTTAGAAAGACAATCTAATTTCGCTCTAAGTACTTTTAATCAGCTCTTGGAGGACTGTATAAGTATGATTATCCGATATCCTGTAGAACATGTTCTAAGTCTGCAAATTCGCAATTCATTTCTAAATATTTTTTTTCCCCGGTATACCACTGTATGCTTAGAATTTAATTTAATGTAGACAGGTGCCTCACACTAATATTGTTTTCTCTTTACAAAAACTTAATGCCGTCATATACCCCTCATATTGGTTTACTTTAATTTATTCGGCTTTATCGCTATGAAAATCATGATATATACATATTCTTGTTCGCGATATACTGAATGTGTTCATATAAACTCCCAAGCTATCTTAAATTACAACTGTTAGAATCTTTATCTTGGTTTATTGGCACTTGACACTGACTTTCCTGGCAACCTCACTAAAATGTTTGACCGGATGTGTAGAGCCACTTGCCTTACCCTATATTTGACTTTCATGGTTCCTGTCCTAAAAAAAAATGTTGATAACTTGTGGGCGGTATACGGCTCCTCTTCTTAGAGCGGCTTATTTTCGATCTTGACCATATGCTTCATCCGTTGTGGTGAGTTATACAAGTTTAATATTATTCTCCTGTGGCTCCTTACAACCTTTTCCTGATTTTGCTTGTGGTTTATCTTGGTTCTGCTTTTGTTCTTGGACTCCTGATCCCAAGGTCGCGGTCTCAAACCCGGCATAGACCGATGGTTCTTAAGTGTATTTAAAAGCGACAGACCCATGTCAGTAGATTTACTGGCATGTAAGGGAACTCCTGTATGAAGAAATTCCGGCACCTCGGCGGCGGTGATATAATTCAGGCATTCGACAGCTTCGTTAACAAGCAAATAATATACGTTTATTTATTTATTTTACTTCCTTCCAGCTTGACGTACTGGAGGTCTTTCTCTGTCTCTGTCTCTCTCTCTCTCTCTCTCTCTCTCTCTCTCTCTTGTTCATCTTAACTCAGAGTATTGTTGGCGATCTAAATGGTTTGTGTATTTATCTTTTCCTTTCCACTTTTGTTCTTAAGAAGACATGTCTTGTGAAATCAGTTCCGTCTAAGCTTATAACCAGTACCTTGACATGGATATGTGTTTTCATTCCTTTTTCGGTTTTCTATTGAATACCTGTACCTCGTGGTTATTGCACGAAAACACTTACATGCCTTATTCTCTTGGTGCAATCTTAACTATTATGTTCGTATTTCTGTTGAGAGGTACAAAGTTTGAGATGTGTTGAAGCCCTACTTTGAAATTATTCCTTGCGACATCATTAGTTCCTCCCCAGGTTGCTATAGCCTCCTTCTCCTCTGCTTCTTCTTCTTCTTCTTCTTCTTCTTCCATGCTTTGGATTTTTGCCCTTGTGAGCTGAGTTATTATTCCAAGCTCTACTCCAAATTTTACATACCCAGAGACTTCGGTGCCTTTCTTCATGATGGGGGCTATCTCTGCTACAGAACTTCTTGTATGGATATCGCCAATCATCAATTGCAAAACAATTTCGTGTTTGGTCGAGATTTTGTATACTTTGTGTCGCAGGTCATATTCCTGTCACTACTTCCGTCCATTCATTGCCGTGTTTGCACAAACCACTGCTGTTGATGTGAAACTGTGCTTATATTTTCTCGTCCTTTATTACTTAACCTTTCAGCATGCGGATATCAATTCCACGATAACTTGCTCCAATCTTCCTTCTTATTCTGAACACGAAACACTCTTAAGACTCCTGGTTTCCTACACTTTCTCAAAGTAAATACAGCAACACACAAAACTTTGATCCATCTGTCTGCCGTCTTGCAGTGGCTCAGTGTAGAATAACTTAACTTTTGGTACTTGTAAAATTGCGATAATAAAAAAATTCCACAGTTTACAAATTACGGTTCATATACTTAAAATTTATAATATTGCGCCCTTGTGCAACAATATAACAATTCTGTTAAATCAAATAAAATATTGTTTTGTGGCTGTCCCTGCTGGAAAATTATCCCTGGGTACCATGCCGCTCAGAAAGATGGGAAGGGGGCACAAAAGGCGATCGGCTACCTCAAGGTTAACCCTGATTGTCGTGACAATAGACTCAACTTAAATAACGTAAGAAACATTCTTGCTCTCTCTCTCTCCCCAAAAAAACAATTATTTTTTACTTGTTCCAAACTGATTACAACCAGAATCTGCTCACCAATAACCTTCCTCAATTTTTGTAACGATACTACCATATAGTTATATTTCGACGTTCTCGGCGGCGGCAATTACAGCTCACCACGAAATGCCCTCAAAACTCACTCAACTGTTGCACGCAATGCATCCCCTCTGAAAACTAAACGTTAGGCAATGCTTCGTGGCTCTCGTTATATCTGTTGGTCAAGTGACTAGAAACTAACAGAAAACCATCTCACTCCGGTGCAATAATGCGAGCTACGGAGTCAAAGAACCTTCCGACAACACCCGTGTCCAACCACAAAGGCGAATTACGGCTATACTACCAAAAGAACTTGCCACCGGCACAGATGTTCACTAAAGAACGTGCAAAACGGATGCCAACAATCAGCTATGACTTTCGAAGCAACTAATACACACACGTTCAACGATTACGGTCATAGGGCGTAGCCCCACTGCTCTCTTCTCAATTCAGCACCTCCCGAGCAGTGCCACAGTAACGGGCTAGACAATCCAGGTGTACTACATCCTCTTACCTCGGGACAGCCGTTGGATGTGATATAATTTATTCCCTTCACCAGAAGGTTGAATCTTGGAGCAGCGTCCCTTAGTCCGAGTAAGCTGATATAGCCACATCAAATCATGCTGCTGGAAATTTCGACTGTTGGCCTGAAGGTCGTAATGGGTATGCATCAGGTCGCACGTTTTCAGGATTTACTGACACGCATCTCATACATGTCGTGAAGCTGGTCAACGAGATTCTTCAAGTAGTCGACTGCTGGCTGTCCCAGGAGGACTTCCAAACGCCGGGTCCTATGGTAGACGCAGCTCACTGTCAAAAACGACACTGCTCGGTGTCAACCCGGTGGTGTCGTTGGTTGAAGTGTGGTAGGCCAGCAAGAAAAGTGGGACCCCCACATCCCAGTCAATCTGGTGTTTGGCCACGGCCTTCCTCAAATGTTCTTCTGGAGTCTTGATTTACCACTAGCTTGCCATCTTCTGTGGGTGTAGAGGTTTTTTTGGGCGCCTTGTGCATTCTGGTGCTACAGCGTCCCTTTCATCGGATTAGATTCAAAGTGGGTGATCTGATCAGCGTTCAGCTCCAACGACACCCCAAAGCGACAAAAGAGTTCTTTTACCAGAGAGCTAACGATGGTCCTGGTCTCTTGGTTAGGAATGGCGTACACCTCCGGCCACTTCATGAAGTATTTCAGGGCCACCAACAGAAAGCTGTTGCCCTTGTCTAACACAGGGAATGGCCCAGCTATTTCAATGGCTATGCGTTTCAAACGTGCTGCTACGTTACACTGCTGCATACGACCCAGCTTCTGTTCTTTGCGTCGCGACTTTCTGCACAAATATGATATTGGTGACACTACCTATTAGCGTCTGTTCGTAGTCTTAGACAGTAATCCGTTGACGGAGCTCATTGATGGTTCGTTTGGGTCCCAAAAGTCGTCTCGAAGTCACCGCATGTACTTCTTGCAGAACTTCCGTGACTTTAATCCGTGGGAATATCAGCTGCTTTCTCTGGGCCACCCCATCACTTGACTCTCATACCAGGAGCAATATTCATTTCTTAATATTAAACAAGTACCATTAGGTCTAGTTAGAACTTGCACGCATTACTTCTAGATGCGATTCTTTTCCAGGGACATCTAATCTCTGCCTCCACTTCCCTCAGGAGTGATTATAAGTCAGCAGCTGCCAGCTGCTCCCACTAGGCTTACGCCATCCCTAACCAGCTGCAAGGACCTAAGAATGACACAGACAGCTACAGCGCATTCTTTCTCTTCAGCTTTGGTGCAGTGGCTACATTCCTCTGGACAGGGTCATGTGGACTGCCTTCTGCATTATTATGGCTCCTTGCTTTCCGATGTTTTGATTAGAGGTTGTTCTCTAGGAGCTTCTGGACCTATCAGGCTGCTTGGCTTTCCAGATTCTTGAAGCTCCAAAACCATGTCTGGGATAAGTGATCAGTCCTCAGGTGGAATAGCTGTCCTTAGAGGTACTTGTGGAAGTTATCCAGCGCCTTCACTACTGCCAGTGGCTCTTTGCAATTGACGCAGTAGTTCTCTTTTGCCTTTGATACCGTCACGGACTAATAGGTTATAAACATGCTCCTGGCCAACTTGTACCTGAGATAGAATGCATCCATTGCAATTGTTGCTGACATCGGTGTCCACAATTAAGTTACTACCAGGTTTAAAACTCCTAAAATAGTCGTACTGCAGTGGTGACTTAAGCGCCTGGAACCCACTCTTTGCCTCCTCTGACCACCATAAGGCAGGCACTCTTCCTTCAGACGACCTAGAGGTTTCGCGATGTTGGAAAAATCTTCGACGACTGGCTATAGTAGCTGCATACGCCAAGGAAACTTTGCAGCCTTCGTTTGCCTTCCGGGCGACGACAATCTCTTACTGCTCGAGCTTTCTCGGGGTCCTTGGCCCAAATAGTCTACAACCTTGCTGAAACGTTGGCAATTCTTTGCATTCAATTTCAGGTTAGTTGCCTGCAGCCTTTGCAGTACCTTGATCAACTTCTGCAGATAGTCTTCGAAGTTGTGACCTATAACGATGATGACATGCAGGTATAGAAGCAGGTGTCGTATCTCAACCCTCGCATCACTGACTCCATGAAGCGCTGCAAACATCCTGGCACAAAGTAGAGGCCAAACGTCATTACTGTAAATTGTTAAATCCTTTGTTCAGTCAAAATTACCTTCTTCTCTTTTTCTTTGAGATCCAAGGCCACTTAATCGTACCCCGAAATCAAATCTAAAGACGAGAAACACTGAGCACCAGTAAGTGTGTCCAGGGTGTCCTCAATTAAGGATAAGTGGAAACAGTACCTTCTGGTGACGGCATTCAACTTCCCGTAGAAGGGCGCTCACCGTTCTTCTTGATTACAAACACTATAGGGCAAGACCAAGGGTTGTCGGCATAATCAACGATTCCATGAGATCTCATGTTCTCCAACATTTCTAGTGTTTCCACCTGTTTTGCAAGAGGAGCACCTTTTGACGACTGTCGCACAGATTGGCGTCTCCGGATTTCAATGTTATTGTGTATACGATCAATGCGGCCATAATTACCGTTCCCTTTGCTGAAGACTGATTGATATGCGTAAAGGAGTCACCGGAACGTCTATAGTTGGGGAGCACTAAGTCGGTATTTCGCTCCTCTCAGCAAGCCTTTCAGGCGGGGCCGCAAGTACTGCAACTGTCCTGGCTGGTCAGCTTTGTCGCAAGGTGACATATTTGCTGCTGGGTCGGACTTACTCTAACTATGTCCCGGCCTGGATGTTCTGCCGGGGTCCATCGGTTACACTCTTTCGGCAAAGCAACAAGCCCGGGCATAGTCCTTCAGGTCCAACCTGAAAATACTGGATGCTGTTGTGGGCTTCGGAGCAATACCTCTTATCGGTGGAGTAGCAAGATCTTTCGGCCTAAGTCTACTGTAGCTTCGTGTCTCCTGACGGCATCAGTCCCATTAACACATCCTCGGCACTTCGCGACAGACATTCACAAGCTCACAGTGCTCTGTTCCAAAGCCAACTTCAGAAGGGATTTGTTCTCCACAGTTAAGATGTCTCCGACATCGTCACTGGTTATTAGGGCCGACTGGGTTTTCATGTCGGCAAGCCCTTTGATACGCCAAGTCTGATTACAGTCAGGGTCGAAGCTGCGTCTGTTATTTTGCACACCTTCCCTTGTACCCAGCATTCTGTGATGATGCCGTTGTCCACTTTCTGGCCAATGTACGTAGCGCCGCTCGAGGTGTTGACAATGATGGCCATTCCATTTTCGTGCCGCTCCATTGTCGTACGCCTGATGATCGGCTTTGTTGTGGACAGTGTCTAATTATGCGCACTGTTCGAGTACACTCCAGAACAAACCTCTGATAGATTACCTTTATCTCTGGGATGTTTCTTTATCTCTGTCGCGGTGAATACGCCTCGTCTTCAAGGTCGACGTAGCTGTTGTCTTGGCCGCCTCCATCCGCAGTGCTGCCACTAATGTCTAATGGAAGGTCTTGTATTTGTCGAGCATAAAGCTCTGTCGTATCCCGGTATCATGCACCGCGTCGACAAATGAGAGGCGGCTTCCTGGAACACGTAAATAGGTGGTAGGTTACCGACTGTTTTATCGCCAGGGGAAATACCTGAATACACTCCACTGGCTGTGGCAGCGTCGATTTAAACTGAGTGTGTTTGCTTGCAACCAGGCTTGAAGCTGTTTTGAGGGCCTCCTAGATCTCTTCGGATATAGCCGACGTTGAAATAGATTCAGTACTTCCCTGGAGACTTGTTGTGTGTTGTTCGGTTTCCTCTTGACGTGGTGATCAACTGTCGGCAGAAGACTTCGAAGGTGGATGTTCTGTCGAAATTGGGTGTTTTGTTGCGTGCAAATGTTCTTTCGCGTGATGTCTTTTCGAACTTTAAGTCTTTGAGCCTTCTGTCTGGCATCCATTCCATCATCGTCTTCAGTTCTTTGACGCTTCTGTCCTATCTTCTTTCTAGGGCTTTAATTCGTTCCCTAAGTTCTTCCAGAGCGTCAACACGTGGTCAAGTTCTTCATATTTCCGCTAAGTTCCTCTACGTCTTCTAAGACACCAAGTTCCTGAATTTTCTAAAGGAGCATAAACGATTCCCCCTGCGGGTGACCATGCTCTGGAAGTGAACCATGTTTATCAGCGCGAGTGTCAGTCACATTTGCTCCACACAACAAAGTTATCTTTTAGAATAATTGTTTTTTCACACAAGCCGTGTGTAGGACAGGAGTTGGATAGGAGTTCCGTCTTACTCTACATATCCAAATTTATTTTTTGTGCGTCTCTGTGCTAATATTCAAACACTTAATTTCTCACTTTGTTGTTTGGTCATAGACGTTCTACAAAGGCAATAGTTTCCTTGCCTAACAAGATCAGAACAATAACGATTACTTAAAAAGCGATTTTTTTCTAAGAAATACTTTTTGAAATATGATTATACTAAGTGGGAGTCGTTTATTTTGGGCGCTCATTATGTTGAGCACATATAGGATAGTAGTGCAGATTTGGAGGAAATTTTTAGCTCCAACCTCTCATAATGATAGAATCCATAGGTAAAATATATATAGTTTTATTTATGGACGCTCTTTAACTACTGTGGTTCTCAGCATCCAATTCTACATTGGGCGTGAAAGACCGCTTAATTTGGCTCAAAGGCCTCTCCATCAGGCTTGAGCGACTTTACTTCTCTTCCGAAGGAAATCTTGCTAACACCCGACAGAATCCATCGTACTCCGCCGGGTTTGAGTCCGCGACTTTGGGTATATGAACTTAGCATGGTAACCATTTCACCACGGAGGAAGACGGAATCCATAGATATTTTTGGGTTGTTGTTTAACGCCCGCTTTAACTTCTTATGGCACAGCAGGCATGATACATGAATGATGATGGAGCACCGGTGGAATGCGATGACGGGGGAGGGGACCGGAATACCCGGAGAAAACCCGCCGTTTTGTCCACCACAAATCTCACATGCGGTCGCTTGGGATCGAACCCCGGCCGTCTAGGTGAGAGTCGAGTGGCGTGGCCCTGAATCCATAGATGCTGACATATGCTGCTACTAGGGTTATCTAAATAAATGGCTCCTAAGAATTTTTTCTGTATTTTCCTGTATTTCTATTCGATAATCTTCTTTTGTAAGTATTGAGTAATTACTTATTTTTCCTAGACAAATTAAATCGTTAGATAATATATAGTTGTGCTTATGTCCTGAAGCGTTTATTATTAAGTGTTAATAGTTATTAGAAATTATAGAGAAAATGCAACCACTCTTGGTGATCATCGCCTTGCCACATAACATGCTGATTACCCGCGTACGAGCTAAGAACAATTAAAAGCTATTTTTATGTTTTTCTCCTACAAATAAAATGAGCAGGTTATCTAAATATTATAATATTCATGTACTGAACAAAAACACAAATAGTTCATAGCGAGTTAACCTCGCCTATGCATACATATGCGCTAACCTCTAAAGCAACTTAACTTAAATACATATAAGTCAAAACTTCAGTTTTTGAACCGGCGAGGGAAATATTCTCAGAACATGTAAAAATATATTAAAATAATCTTATACTGTTTAACTTTCTCAAGGTCATAATGATGATTCATGTTTTACTGCGCTCAGCTGCTAAGGGGATTAGCATCATTACAAAAAATCGCAGTAAGCACCAGAAGTAAACAACAATACAGAATAAACAAATGATAAAATAACTATCAGAGTCAGTTATAAAACCAGTGTAATAAACCGTATAGTTGCACAGCCCATAGATGAACCTAAAATATTTGCAAAAATGGTGCGAAAAGGATACATAAAGAAGGCTAAAATGAACTCCTTGGATTAAAAGTTACCTGGGATGAAACATTAAAACCCACAACTATTGCTCCAAAAGCAGCTGTCGGGAGAAATACAATACATATTAAAGACTTAATGGAAATATTAGTTTAGATAAAAGAGTAAAAACTTTATAAATCGTTCTGTAGCCATCGGAAAGAAGGCCGGTAACTGTAGAAGCGAATGAAGTACCGCCAGAACAACTCACTTTAGCAGTACATGTCATAATGACAATAGTAATCCACAGAGTGGAGAGATAGGAACACGATGTCTCTTTGAAATTCAACTATGCGTAAAATTGCAGTGATCAATGCACAACAGAACCAAACGCATAACATCCCGATGAGAAATATGAGAGGAAGATTACACTTCACTAAACTTGTTTCCATGGAGAGCTGACCAGTTTTCATGCTAGCACCGCTCTCCGCACAAAAAGTCTAAAGACTACAATATTATACAAGAAATTACGGTACTGAGATCCGTGGTTGCCGTCTTAGCTGCTAAATCCCCCAGTTTATTCCACGGAAATTTAACATGACCGGGAATCCATGTCTACTCCTCATTCACACCCGAAGCGTGCAAAATCTGTAGGGCATCCTTTACGCGCATTTTGATAGGTAGTTTTACACCCATCGGATTCCCTTACATGCACTAAGGTAATCACTCAGAATAAGGGAGTCACTTAAATAGAGAATGCCTCTGCAGTATCAATGGATGTGTTACAATGAAAAATGAAATTATAGGGGTCGGTTCCCGTAACAAAGGCACATCCGACAACCTCGGTGTAATTACCTCCATCAGTGCATATACAAATGCGATTATTGTAATGGGACAGTAATTATGAAAAACATGTATGGATACTAGACACAGGCACCGCAGATTTCCCATATGCCATCATCCGCAGATCTACGTAGCATGTAGCATATTACCAAGGTATGTACACCCTCTACCTCTTGGGAAACATGTTAGGCATTAAAATATTGGGATTACGAAGAAGATCACGAAAACGAAAACCTTCAGGTCTTAGGCTAAGTTGAAGGTTGCGGTAATGATCGTCCAGCTTGGCAGAGCAGTGCTCAATAAAGACGCAGCCGCTACACAAAATATACCACTTAGTGTCTGTAAAACATTCAGAAAATGGCGACTTCGCGCTTTCAGCTGGACTGTGTAGATGACCAGCAAAGTTTTCCATCGGGTACCAACCTAAGGAATCTCGACTCATCTGTGAATGGAAGTATATGTGGACAGAGACAAGGAATCCAAAACAAAAACGAAAATGGCCTACGCAAAAAAAAAAAAAAACTAGAAAAGACGGAAAAGCTGTATACAAACAAGCAAGAAGACGCACCTGGGTAAACATATAGCGAAATATAGCATTAGCCGCTATAGCAAACAGTGGTACGGTTAGTACCGATCCCTGTGGTACTCCGTCCTCTGAAATAAACAGTATCGAAAAAACCGAGCCAATTCTTAGTCAAAAATCGCGATCCCTAATAAACTCCTGAATGAAGAACGGTAGACGTCCACGTATGTTCCAGTTGTCGAGGGCACTAGGATTCCTGCTTGCCAACATAAACCATAAGCCTTCTCGAAGTAAAAATAAATATCTCAATTTTATCACAGTTCCGAAGACAGCCGTTCATGATTTGCGACGATAGCGATACTAGTTGGTCACCCGCTGGCGCCTTCGAAAACTTCACTGAATGCTGATCAGGAGTCCATTTGTCATGAGTTGCACCACTTTATAAAAATAAATAAAGTAAAATAAAATCTGTGTATTAGAATCTGATAACTAATTACTTAAACCAGGATAAAATATCCCAATCTTTATACATTTATTACTACTTATACCAATTACAAATTTAATCATACAATTTAAATTTACAGATATAAACTTAACCTAACTTGGCCTAAAATTTTTATAAATACCAATTAAAGTCATAATTACTATCAACTAAACTGTGTGTTATATTTATATTATATAACTGCAATTTACTTAATATTAATATCACTATGATTTCGTGTTTTTAATATATATTAATAAGTTTTATTTAATTTTATTATAATGTTTTACTATTACTATTATTGTTTATTAAAATGTATTTTATATTATTTATTTATATTACCCACATAATTTATTTTAAAGATCATTGTATTATTTTAATAACTATTTTATCAAGTAATTTAATTATATTATTCTTAGTATAATATTGTTACTTAAAATTTTATACATATAATTACTGTTTTATTTATAAAATTTAAAGTACAAAATATTACTTCAAACATTTTACAATACCAAATTATAGTTTTGTTTTTAGCTTTATATTTATATTTATTTAAATTCTCTGAAACTTAATATTATAATTACTTCCAATTATATCAAAATCCC
The DNA here is from genome assembly GCA_030762935.1 of Hymenopus coronatus. Classification (NCBI taxonomy): domain Eukaryota; kingdom Metazoa; phylum Arthropoda; class Insecta; order Mantodea; family Hymenopodidae; genus Hymenopus; species Hymenopus coronatus. The sequence goes on along the minus strand of CM060900.1, from coordinate 314,520,965 downwards.
ACAACTACAACTTTAATATTAAATAATTACATTATTTAAAAATTTCAAAACGATCCATATTCAATGTAAATTTATATTCAATTCAAAGTTACATTAAATCCAAAACTGAAAATTACAATTTAAAATTTATAATTTAATTAAAATCTTTTAAAATATTTAAATTTTATTCAAATTTAAGGTTTAATTAAACATTTAAAATTAAATCCAATAATTTTAAATTATTGGTATCCAGTAAGTAAAATAACTGGTATCCAGTTATTTATTATAAATTGATATTAAACTACACTACCCTACATAAACCAGCCAGTAACCGGCGGCATAAGTATTAGTAACCAATACTATTTTTAATTCCTATAATTTAATTATAGACATTTAATATTCATCATAATTCTATAAAAATCGCTTATTATATTCTTCTATAACTGTAACTTTTAATTTAACTACCTCCTATGCAAATTTTTGTGTCATTATTTAGTTGTTAGTTTTAATATTGTAATTTTCTACACTATTCTTCCCGTATCACACTTAATTTCATCTTCTCGCCCCAAAACCCCATTTTCTCACTTCTTCCTTGGAAACCCATATTCTCGCTTCATCCTAGAACCCTATCTACTCACTTCACCCCAGAACCCCATTTTCTTACTTCTTCCTGGGAACCCCATCTTCTCACTTCATCCCAACCCCCATCTTCTCACTTCATTCCAATCCCCCATTTGCCACTTCGTCCCAAATACTGCATCTTCTGCCTTCTTCCCTGGAACGCCATCTTCATCTAATCTACATCTTCCAGCGCATATGATCTTCTTCTGCATCACTTTGCAAACGCAATTGGTGGGGGACAAAGAACGGTACCTGTACTGAAGATGACGGTTCTTTCCAGGTTTCAAAGTAGGTATGTTGGTGGCCTCCCGCCACTTTCCTGGAAAGGTGGTGTCAAACTAGACACAATTATATACTTCAAGCAGGAAACCCGTGCCTTCAGGAGACAGAGAGAGAGGCTGCAACATTTGGACATGGATTCCACTTGAACCTTTTGCAGAGTTTCGCGAAGATGAAAATGCATGGTCTAACTTCGCTATGGTGTTTAAGCGATTGTAATCCTCAAGGTTTCCGGAACAAAAGGAGAATCCTTGGCATTCCACCTGAGCCTTAACTAGAATAAACACAGGCGAAAGCACTGACTAAATTGTTAGACACCTTAAACTTATCAAGAACAACACCGGGAGCTGTATTGAAACTGGCGATTGGTATAGGGTTCGATTATCCAGATACACGCCTCAACTTATCCCTTACGACAAATAATAATGATGATAGTTGTAGCTTAGAAGCCCACAACTACAGGGCTATTAGCGTCCTATCAGAAGATGACTTGCTAAAACCAACCTAAACGGCAATAAAAAGGATACAATCAAAGCATGAGAATGACTAAAATGACAAATAAAACGCTCAATAGATAAAGTTCTCTATGTCAGAAACAGCATTGACGCTAAAATCTATTAAAAACAAGTAGGCTAAAAGGATAATTAAAACAAAGACTCCAGTATTGGGAGACTAAAATAGTTAGGATCTGCAGCTACCATTACAGGGACGTTTCAAAATTATGAAAATTAATATGAAACTGTATTATCATTTTAAAAGGCAATGAAAATAAAAGGCTAAAAACCCGATCTACCGCTCCGATATCGTCCAAAAATCTCTTTAGTACTGGCTGGCAGTCGTAGAGTGGCTGGTAGTCAGGCTAGAGGAGCAAAGTCTACCAGTAAATGGCGGACCGTCAGTGCTTGTCCACACTGAGGACAGAGAGGAGCAGGTTCACCAGTGTACAGGAAGAGCCTTTATTGCCCTTAGCTTGTTGTTCCGTAGAGCAGACCGCTCTGCATGCCAGCACGAAAACACCGCTCTCCGCAAAGCAAGTCTAAAATCTTCGGCTGTTATAGAAGTAGTGGTAACACTGGGCTCCGTGGTTGCTACTTCGCCGCCTCATCCGCTAATTCATTGCCTGACAGGCCAACGTGTCCTGGAAGCCATGCGAGAACCACATGCACGCTAGAAGCATGCAAAATGTGGAGGGCATCCTGATTGTGCTGCACAGCTCACGAACGCTCTGAAGTGCGCTTAGCGAATTACTCAGAATAAGGCAGTTACAACAATTTTTTACGACAAATGTACTGAATGGCTCGATAGATAGCATACACTTCCGCAGTATAAACGGGCGTGTGATTAGGTAAACCGAAAGTATGTTATTCGGTTCTAGTTACAAAGGCACATCCAACACCGTCGGCACATTTATTCCCATTGGTGTATACACAAATTCGATCACTGTAACGGGATATACATTCTACAAAACAAATACGGATACTAAACGAAAGCATCATAGACTTCCTGAATGCTAATATCCCCAGGTCGACGTGGAGAGGCAGCACGTAACCAAGGTGGATGCACTCTCTCTCCCTTGGGATACATGCTAGGTATTGCTATATCGTAATCCCGAAGAAGTTCTCTAAAACAAAAACCTGTAGGCTTTGGACTAAGTGAAAGGTGTTGATAACGATCGTCTAGCTCAGTAGAATGAAAAACGGGAAACGTTGGATGCGTAGGAATGCACTTAAGTACACTACCATAATTCGCAACCAGGACATCACGCCGAAAGCTAAGGGGCGATTCCGCCGATTCGGCGTAGAGGCTTGCAACTGGGCTAGTTGCAAAGGCCCCAACAGCCACACGGATGCCCTGATTGTGGACTGTATCTAACTTTCTCAGCACAGATGGTCTTGCCGAAGAATATACAATACATCCATAGTCTAACTTGGATCGGATCAGTGCATGATAAAAACGCAGCATTACTGTCCGATCTGCTCCCCAAGCTTTGGTGGATCAGGAGTTCAAGCTCTGGTCGGCGAGGTCTAATTCCATGTATGTTCCACTGTAGGATACACATTGTCTATATTATGGGATTAGGTTTATATTGAAAGGCGTTTCTGCAGATTAGAATGTGCTGGTCGGTTCAATTTGTTCTTTTTAGGTGTTGAGCTTATACTATTCTCAGGAGCACGATCCTGCAGTTTCCTCACTGCCCGTCTGCCAGTGAGGACAAAATCCTCCTGCTCCATCTCCTCCACTGGGGCGGACCTCTTACCAATAGAAAATTTCGGTTCGAGAACCTCGAACTGATTAGAGGTACTGATTGGCGTAGATGGTTGGTTCTCAGCGTATCTACAAATTGCAAAACGGGAATTCATGTTCCTATTGACCTGATCTAAGCGTCATCTAGATAAACGGGTGGAACATATAAGAGACTACTAAGAATTAGAAAGTGATTACTATAACTTAAATGAGAGATGCTATTCCATCGTAACGAAACTGCCAACTGTGGAGAACAAAGACTTATATCCAGGTGTGAAAAACTATTGAGGGAACTCGCCTGCGGTGCCACAAGTAGTTAAAGTGGGCGTTAAACACTAGAAAAGAACGTTGAAGGAATCGGAAAGAAATGTCGCCTCTCCGCTGGTCAGGAACGACATTTTATTACTGTGCAAGAAATAGGCAATTAGAAGGAAGGTTTTGGTAGCTTAGAAACCCAGTCTTCTAACTCAGTGCGCGAGAGATAATCAGATGGAAGCAGATAAATACTATAAATGCTGAATCTGGTAATGACAGCTTAATCCTTACAGCGACTGGCTGGATGACAGCCTGTAAATATATGGATTCAGCAAAAATATCATCACTCATGAGCATGATCGTGTCCCCGTGTGTAGGGATAAATCACACTGTAATATGTACAGTGTCTGAATGTAACGTTGCCTTGAGGACGGAGCATTTTTGTTGTAAACAATGCTTGACCACCAAAGGTTGATTCTGGTTGAGCAACAGTTCAAGCTCTAATCGTTGCGGTCTAGTCCCGCATAGTTCCACAGTAAGGTAGGTATTGTCTATATTATGCGACGGGCTCGAATTTGAAAGAATTTCTGCATATTGGTCTGCGCTGATCGATTCAAATTTTTCTTTTTCGCTGTCGGACGAACACTCTTTTCAGTAGCGGGATAATGCCGGTAACACACTGTCTATCTGACAGTGAGAGGAGAATCCTTCTCTTCCATTTTCTCCACGGTTGAGTACCCCTTTCGAATAGAGACTTTCGGCAATAGGGGCTCGGTTCGGCGAAAATTGTGGTCTTCAGTCTGTGCTCAACCCCCCTCCCCTCCCCGCAAGGTTCCACGGAGGGATCTACGTGGAGAGTGTCGTGGAATTTTCCTTCCCTTACCTGTTTTGGGAGCAGATTTTAAAACTTCTTTCAGGAAGTGAGTTCCAACATAATTAGTTTTTAAGGTTTTCGTTGGTGCAGAATACGTGACGGTATGCCGGTATTAGTCACCTAGGTTGAGGGTTTGGGTCACACCTTTTCTGGACTACTTTTGACACCGGCGGATTTGGTAGATGTTGATGCCGACGCAGACTTAGATGTTGAGGACTTTGAGTGATCTGGTTACGAGAATCCTTTCACCAATTCTGGTACCGTTAATATAGGAGGCCTGAGTTGCGATTTCCCGCCTGAGTGCCGGTTTAGCTGCAACTGAGTTATATGTACAAAGCACACGTGTATTTTGTAAGGAAAGTAATTAAATTGGTGAAAAATAACAAGGTTGTAATTGGTAGATTTTTGAAAAGACCAAATACCCAGATAAATCTCACGGAAGAGGAAGCAGAAGTTCATGAATCCGAAATATTCGTGCAAGAACTGCATGTCAATGATATCACTTACGTGAAACAGCTGTGAGCTAGTCACAGTGAGAACATTGAAAGTGTACCATATGTTGAAGAAGGAATTTGCCTGTCAGAACAAGTTGATGGGGGTTAGACGGGAGGCCTGGAACGAGACAAAATTCTTCAAATAAGAGTATGTGTAGAAAAGCGCATAACCTGAGGGAGTTGCAAGTTATCGAACTCGAAAGAATGTTGCTAATAGATAAACGTGTATTTTCAGAAATACCGTGTGCATATAAAATTTACACACATCTGTTTGAGGTGGAAAATATTAATCCCTTTTGACAAAAGTACAATATCTAACCGCTTCGTCTTCGCAAGCAAGCGAATGAAGTAATAAAAGGGATAATTACGAACAAAATTATAGCGAGGTCAGATTTATTGGATTTCTCATAGCCGAGTTAGGAATGCGTCCATATCCGAGTAGAAGAGTAGTCATGCAGTAAATTACCCGCTCCTCGTAATATTAAACAACTTCATAGGATTTTTTGGTATATGGAATTATATGAGTAGATTTCTACTCAGATATGCCCAAGAGGTAGCGCCACTTCGAGAATTTGTATGTAAAATAAAAAACGGAGGTGGGACCAGGAACGACAAGAATGGTACGAAAAGCTGCAAGAATTGTTTGCAAATACTATCTTACTAGAGAAACCTAGAGATGGATGGAAATGTGTAATCTACGTAGATGCTTCGTCAGCTGGATATGGGTGTATCTTGGCACAATTATATGCAAACCAAGATCTTAACGTAGTTAGTACCACATGTAGAGGCTTGACCAGTACAGGAAAAAAAAAAAAAAAAAATGCGCCGCTCTCTCTGCCAGAACTCAGTACAATGTACTTTGCTCTTACAAAATTTTGCACTACCACATACCAGTATATTCTGACCACATTAGTTTGACGTTTATTAAGAAATGCAAACTTAAGTCCGCTAAGATATATCGCTATGTACACGCAGTGTCAAATTATAGCATACATATTGTTCATGTTGCGCGAAAAATGAATACGTAGTCAGACATGCTGTCAAGATTAAAACAAATTCAAAGGATTCCCGAATGTTCAATTAGACCGCTAGAAAAATGCGTATAATGCCTCAAAACATTCAGCTGAGTAGAGAAATTAAGAAGATGGATGAAACAGTTAACGGATCTGCAGAAAAACTACATGAAAAGGAAACCTTTATATGATTCCTCCAAAATCATGGGAGAGGGCAACGAAACGAGCATTGCGAAATTTAATAATAGTGTATATAAACGGCATGAAGGATGGTTACAATCTTGGAAAGTTATTATTTCGACGGTTTCGGAAAAAGGCATTATTCGTGAGTTCCATACTCGAGCATTACACTCAGGAACAGACCGTGTAGCCACTACAATACTGAATACAATGTACATAAATAAAATTCGCGAGATAGTTAAAAAGATAATCTCATGTTGCGAAATATGTCAAATGTTTAAGCAGCAGAGTGTAAGCTACTGGTACGACCCCCATGCTATAATTAGGGAACAACCAAGAGAATTACTTTGTGTAGACCGCACGGTGAGACGTCCGCGGCTTCTCTCGGATTTAAATACATACTTATTTGGTATCCTGTACATTCTAAGTGTACCAGAGTTTATGCACTCAAGCAAGCAAACAGTAAAACATGTGCTTATATAATAAACAAATACATACATAAACAGGGAAGGATAAAGGTTATTTTACTGATAATGCTATACAATCTTCAAGGGAAAAGAATTACATAAAGGCACTGAGGAAGGAGAGGTGAAACAATATTTTTGTTTTAAATATAGCCCGAGAAGCAATCTAAGCGAAAGAATGATTAAAAACTTAGGTGATTATCTAAGTATATTGGCGAATAAAACCACTCACGGTGGTTACAATATTTAAGTTCCATTGAGCAGGCTCTAAACAAAACTATTAGTAGCGGAACGAACTTCCAGTTTATTCAACTCGAGCCAAGAAAATTAGTCAGAACTATTGCCGATTCGATAGAAAATGTGAATCCTGCAGGTGGTTAATAGCTTATGTGCTCAGGAAATGTATAGAGAAGCGACGGAACTTATAAAAAAGCCTACTCTGAAAAGGAAGGTACGACATGATAAGAAAAATAAAGGAACAATTTGGAACGTTAAAGCTGGTGATCTCGTATTAATACGGAATAAGACGTTATTGAGCAAGATAAACAAAATAAACCAGAGGTTTTTCACATACTCTAAGGGACCATACAAAGTTTTGAATACTTTTTCTTCCGATAGTATGAGATAAGATACCCAAAAACTAATAAAATCACAATGTATATCACAAGGCAATGATACAGATATTTCGTCAGTAGGGAGGGAAAGAGGACCAGGTGCGCCAAGATTGACGCCAGATGAAGGATGAGTGAAAATACTAGCATTTAGGGAGTTATGAGGACATGCAAAAAATTGCTATTTTTGATTGTATAGAGATGTATAAAAAATATCAACTATGTTAATGGCAACTATTTTCCATATTGATAGAAAACAATGCTAAGTATTTCTTGAATTTTGATTGGTACAAAGTAATATAAGTTTTATTGCTAAAATTAACACAAATGAATAAATGCAAGTAGCACAAGAATGTGTTAGGTTAAGAGATAAGGTATTAATACGTGTAAAGTCATAACTTTAGTTAAGAGTAAGCGAGACTGAACATGTTTAATGGATAGAAAATAATTTTATGTAAATTGTTTTATGTTGATGCAAAGTAACTGTTTAAGAGACAGTAGTCACAACCACCGACGTTAGGATAACTCTAAAAGAAAACGGCTCAAGGGTAATAACTTTAAAATCTTTAGGTACTATGGAATTTTAGGGAAAAAGTAACTCAGGTAGACAGTTGTATGTTAGAGTGAAAGAGAGAGAATCTGTGTGTGGAAAGGGTAACCATATGCTTCATTCATAAAAAGAATAAAAATGAACTGAAGGAAATATGAACAAACTAGTTTTATTAACTTAATGGATATTTCTTGTTCCATAGCGGCTAATATGAGACAGTATCCGCATGTGTAAGTACATTAATTCATCAATTAGTCATGCTCCAATAAACGATATGTATGCATATAATAAGTAGCGTATAAGGCAAGGTAATATTCAGTTTAAGGAACATTTTAGAACGTTTGTAGAGGCTACGCTATTTTGGAAGGAAAACCTTTTGTGCTACGCAGAGACCCTTTGTTAGTAAGCTAAGCGTCTGTTGGGACCTTAGTGTAATAACACACTATGTCCAAGTGACGGGGAATAAACTTTTAATATATAGTCAGGGTGCTCTTTACTGCTCATAGTCACATGCTCACTTTCAACCGATATGTGACTTGGAACGCAACCAAAACATTGGAAACTGACCAATGGGGAGAATCCAACATGACAACTCATGCGACTATATACCCCAGATTAAGGGGCTCTACTAGGTTTCTGAGTGGGGGAACCTGCGGAACTATATGTTAACAACTTCCCACTTTACTCCACTTGGCTAACTAGAAACGTTATAGTTTAGTGCGTAGTGAATAGAAAGCTAGGGACAGAAAGTAACATTTATGCAGGTCGCTGCTTGTGCGTTAATTAATTAGTAGCTGCAATCATAGTAATAAATGGCTAAATATTGAAGCAGGAAAGATTTTTTTACTTACTAAAGTGTACTTTTATTCCATACACATCTCCCACCCCAAATGAGTCGATCTGCCGAATGTATTATTTTAATAACTGAGACTAATAGCAGAAGGACCCATGACTAAATATATACTACGACATTTTAAGACACAACAAATATAAACTACACCCATAACGACAAGAACCGCTATGTATGTATGTATGTATGTATGTATGTATGTATGTATGTATGTATGTATGTATGTATGTATGTATGTATGTATGTATGTATGTATGTATGTATGTATGTATGTATGTATGTATGTATGTATGTATGTATGTATGTATGTATGTATGTATGTATGTATGTATGTATGTATGTATGTATGTATGTATGTATGTATGTATGTATGTATGTATGTATGTATGTATGTATGTATGTATGTATGTATGTATGTATGTATGTATGTATGTATGTATGTATGTATGTATGTATGTATGTATTGATGAATATTCATAGCACGTTCCACACGCACTGCATGTCCTAACAATCTGGTTCGTATAGTCTGCAGTCAGACTGAAAAATTCAATGCCATAGCCGGGATTTGAACCACGGATCTCTCGGTCTCTAGACGGTTGCTCTATCACTGAGCTACAATGGCAACATGCCGGCATGGCATTGAATTTCTTAACTGACTCGCATGTTTCCCGGTAAACCACATGCGTTAGAAATCAGAACTGTTTAGAAAGAGGGCTGGCCATCTCCAAGACAATTAATGCCACCGAAATTTTAAACATTTAAAATTCTCTACGTTTATGTAGGATATTTTTAACACTAGTTTCAGGGAATGTTCTTTCTATCGACACATTAACTGCAAATATGGACGACATTCCTGAAGCTAGTCTCAAAGAGGTCTAAGTTGTAAGAGGAGGGTTTCAAGATGTTAAAATTTTGACTCACGTTTGTTAAACGATTCAATTTTCATAGTCATTGTTCTATCTCCAGAATGCGTTCAGTTTTCGAATACATATAAATAATATAATGTAATTTGTTGTTCTTTTATAACTTTGTGTTGTGGATTTTTTATACAAAATGGAAGGATCGCGTGGAAACTGCTGCAGACGGGTAGAGGAAGGCGGCCAATGTGACGGATGTGTTTCGTGGAAGCATTTCGGCTGCGTATGAGTGAATAAGAGGACGATTCTGAAGAGTAATTTGTATTGTAAAATGTGTAACAAAGAATCAGAAATTAAACAACCAAAGATTTATTAAAATGTAGCTGAATGGCATCCGGAAGCTAAAAGCAAAGCTGAAATATGTAGATGGAAGTCATTCAGATGAGGGTTTGTTTGTAGAAGTCAGCTCAAGGTGGAACAGACCTGTGAAGTTACCAGTCTCAGCAGTTGTTACTAATAATAGATTTTCTTGTTTTTGAAGATTCTCTTTCAGGGATGGAGAGAGTAGACCCTGATGCTGCCATATACAACAGGAACAATAAAAAACAAAAAAATAGGGAGCTGTTACTAGGCAGCAGCCATAATAGGAGGATGTGACCCTTGCTGCAGAAGGATTTAGGAAGCAGCTTCAGGTGGAGTATATGTGAGCCTGGTGCTAAACTTGAGAATGTGATCTCAGATCCAGAGTCTTTTTGTTGGTCTCACTAAGGATGATCACATTGTAATCATCGGGGGTTGTGTCAATAGCACTGATATAAATTATGGATATTCAGTCAGGGAGGATCTGAATCACACTGCCAAAATAAGCATACACACTAACGTAAATTTTGATGAGCCACTCCAGAGACACAAGTGAGCATTAACCCGAGTGAAGGAGCACCTATGGGACAGACGTTAATGCCTTCCATCAAGTTGGTGTTTTGCCAGCGTTCAGGTTCCATCAAGAATACTTCACATAGCACGGATTGCATCTCAACTTGTTAGGCAGAGGGTGCTTGAGTGACTCTTCGCAGAGCCGTTGATATTTAATAACCGTGAAAGTCATATTTCTTTCACTGCGGGAGCCCGCCCTCGTGTTTTAGGAAGAGGGTAAAAAGGCGGCCTACACAGGTAAAATTTGTATCACATGTAAACATTAAAGTCCCCTCTCCCAAAAATTCATTTGGTTTATATCATCAAAATATAGGAGGGTTAAAGAATAAAGGAGTTGAGTATGCATATCCAAGTTTCAAATTATGATATTACAGTAATTTGCGCAACTGAGTACCGCATGACAGAAGCAGAGCTCAAACATATGAACGTCAGCTAGAATACACTGTGTTGCACTTTTTGTAGAAGTCGTTTAAATTGTGCTGGAGTGTGTATATTTGCTAAAAACACAATAAAGTTCACCAGAAAAAATGTTGTATCATTTTTTGAGGAAAAAGAATTTGAATATTGTTCAATAAAAACAGCAGCCACACACACACACACACACACACACACACACACACACACACACACACACACACACACACACAAAGATGTACCAGAATTCGACCGCACAAATTAGCAGGATTGTAGAGTAGTCCAAATAAACGTTTGAAATAGAGAACCTGTGGGCTATGGGGTTTAAATTCTTTGCTACAACATAAAATGTATTAAGGGTTAGTACATTATTGATTAAACCGCACTGGACCATGACGTTAGCACCTGGATTTTGAAGAGGATGGAAATAGTGGCGTTATCTAGCGCTATGGTTGTCTACTTGGTATAAGTTTAAGTTCTCGCGGGCGTTGAAAATTGAAGCTTCCATGGATACATCTATTTTTATGCTGTCTCCTTTTTTACATGTTTTAATGAACCGTTAAAATTTTGCTGCTCAAAATAATTTATTTCTATAGACAAATAAAATAAATGTGCAATTAGCATATAAGCGCCACGTTGCTCGTAAGTGCAACGGAGAACGTTTCAATAACAATTGTATTTAACACCTGAAGGGGCACACTTCTCCGCACCCCTCGAAGGTGCTTCTAAAATACAATTTGATATACATTACAATTGTAGGCACAGTTATTGTGTCCAATTAGCTTAAAGTGAAATATAAAATGAACAACTCTCTGTAGTAAAAGGAAGTGCCTACACAAAACGAATTAAGAACTATGTACTAGTCATGAAAGTGAATTCTAGTTTCTTATCTTTGCATGAAGGGAAAATAGAAAGAGACTTCGAAGAAATAATTCAATATCTGAAGCACAAAATAAAATAGGTCACCAGAGGAACTTTCGATGTAACGACCTACAAGCTCCCTGCAGAGATTGCACCTGCGAAGAAATGAACTTTGCACCCTGTCAACAATTCCAGGATTGTTGTGAACCTCTCCACAAGAAGCTTACGTTCCTGTCGGTATTTGTTCATCTGATTCAACGGAAATCTGGTAAGAGAGGCTCTTAAGCATTCACAATGGTACTACGTGACACCAAAAAGCATATGAGCTCTGAAGTTCGCAGCTTAGATTAGCTTAGGATGTTCGCACGACATTGAAACAACTTATTTTCTTACGCATATTGTGTATACGCTTACAACAACCTAATATGTAGAAATTCATGGTTCTCACAGTAATCACATGTTGTCATTAAACAAGATTTTCAGAAACACAGTTTCCCAGGCTCCCATATTTCAAATAGTTAAAACGACAAAATGCCCACATACTGATAAAAACAAAGTATAGCTGTTCAAATACCGGCACTAGCACAGATTTTTATTCCACCGCTAATATCATTACGTTTCAAAGCACACTTTACATAAATGTTTTCATCACGTTTCATGGCACACGTTACATAAACGTTTTCAACAAATCTAATTGTTTCTCGACAATTCTACATTTAATATTGAGCGCTACGTGAATATCATTCACAGACATTTGAGAGTAATTTGTACTAGAAGATTTATCGTTTTTGCTACAAAAAGGTAAGCTAAGCGTATTACTCTGTTCTAATGGTGCACTCTTTGAAAAGAAAACAGAAAAACAGAGAAAGAGAGAGAAAAACAAGAAAATCAAAGGATTAAGAAGAATGGAAACTCCAGAAAGCGTTGCAATACTTATACCGAGGGATTTGCAACAGTATATTGGCACGTTTTGCATTTAATTATTGAAATGATTAATTTGCACAGGATTAGTATAGGAAAAACGTTTGTTTCACTAGCCAAGACTTGGCAGATCGCAGTACAAAATATGAGGGTAAGAATGTGTTATTGTATATGCCAAGGTTACTTCTTTTGTCAATCCAGAAATACAAATGCTTTTGTAAGAGCAAGGTTTTGGTGCATTAAATGTCTAAATAACAGGGAGTTTCACAGAGACAGGTTTCCCCCTAAAAGTTCGTAGTTTGGAACTCTTTCATTATAAAAAGCGATCACGTGAGTAAAATACAATGAACTACCTAAATTAACCACGTGATAACTATACTTTCGCGCTACTTAGTAACAAATCAGAAATGAGCCCGAAGTTTGGATATTATGATTATAAAAGCAGTGTGCACACGAGAAAAGAGGCTGTAAGTACGTTCTGTTTTATACTGTTGTTTCTTGATTATGTGACATTCTTACGCGAAATAGTGCAGTTACCGCATTAATTGATGCGTAAGTTCTATATTGCGTAATAGTGAAGTAAGCGATAACTATTGATGACCGTGGCAATGAGAAACTTTGCAGGTGGAAGAAATAGCACCAGTTATAAGCATATAATACTAAATCTACAAGAACTATGTCGGGAGTCGCTCAACGGACTAGTGCCTCAATAATAATAATAATAATAATAATAATAATAATAATAATAATAACAATAATAATAATAAGTATGAATAAACAGCATCAATTCTGAGGAATTTAAGTGAAGTAATTATTCTTGTGAGTCTACCTAGTGTGACATACCTACGTCATTCTTCCTCTCCTTACTGAGAGTCGATTCTGTGTGTTCAAATATCGATGAGCTTAGCCGGCGCATCACTGAACATCATTAATTTTAAAGTATTCCACTGGCACTAATTCAGACTGACTCCAAGAGTCGAAAGAGTTGCGACATTTTTTGAGCAGGGCTATTAATGACTCACCCCCTAGTATGTTTTGGTGGAGAGCTCTGGCTAACTACTTATGCTCTGAAATTAACCGAGCATCAGAGGTAAGTATACCCTCAAAGACCTGCCAATTTTGCCAAAGTTACAAGTCCAATAATTTTAAATAACGTATTGATTGTGCACATATATTGCAAATCCTTTGACTACCAGCAGAGCATGCATATGAGGCATTTTGAATGACAATAGGGGTCACAAGTCCCGTATTCCCGAGACCAGAAGGGGCCTGGATTCAAACAACCGCCAGCTACTCGCTCTGCATCTCCGAGTGAGTAACTCACTTCATAGATACGATTGGGATAACACAGACAGGATCACGTACCATAGCATGTCTCACAACCAGGACTACATTACTACCCGACATAAGAACAAGTTTACACGCCTTTCGGCGGGAAACAAGCCAACTACTACTTCCGAAACCAGCTTACGACACTTCCGTACAGTGGTGAATTTATCTGATCACCAACTGTCACCAGCAGAAACCTCTTTGCTTGCCAAAGGGGGCAATTTCGCGGTAGTCACACCGTCTCTACCAGTTGAGGACATAATTTCTAACATTGAATCGGGAATACGGGGCTTACCGGGAGTAGCTGCCGACGAGATACGCCGGGAATCCGCTAGGATTCTCCAGTATGCCAAGACCCCGCGCAGTAATCTAACTTTCGAAGAGAGAACTGCCTTGAAGAACCTGAACACCAACAAAGAAATCATTGTGTGCTCAGCAGACAAGGGAAACGCCACCGTCATTCTCAAGCAACAGGACTACGAACAGAAAATTCTGGATCTTTTAAAGCCAGACACATACAGAAAAATACAACGCGATCCCACAGCTCGGATTTTAAAACAGACCAATCAGCTGATCAAAAATTCTTCCCTGCCAACAGAGGAAAAACGCCGAATCATAAAATCAGAAGCTCATCCTCCTAGACTTTACGGCCTTCCTAAAATCCACAAACCGGAAGTTCCTTTAAGACCTATTGTTAGTGCCATTGGTTCTCCAACTTACACCATAGCTAAATATTTGGCGGATCTATTACAACCCCACGTCGGCTCAACGACTCTTACATCAAAGACTTTACTCATTTCATCCAAAAACTACAAAGTATCACTTTACAGCCCCAAGACCTTCTTATCAGCTTCGACGTCGTCTCACTGTTCACTATGGTACCGGTACAAGAAGCCCTCACACATCTGAAACAATTTTTCACGGACGATATAGTAGCACTCTTTCACCACGTTCTCACCACTACTTATTTCCAGTGGAATAACTCATTCTACGAATAAATAGACGGTGTTGACATGGGGAGCCCTCTGAGCCCGGTGGTGGCAAACTTCTTCATGGAATCGTTTGAGTCTACAGCCTTGAACGCAGTTGCACATAAACCCACGGTCTGGTTCCGCTATGTAGATGACACATTCGTGATATGGCCCCATGGACTAGAAGCCCTTCAAGATTTCTACCTACACCTCAACAGTATTAATCACCGCATCCAGTTCACCATGGAAAAAGAAAAAGACGGACAGTTAGCTTTCCTGGACGTCTTGGTCAAGAGAAATACCGACGGGTCTCTTGGGCATACGGTATACCAGAAGCCCACCCACATTGACCGTTACCTAAACAAGGACTCGAACCATCATCCCAGACAAAAACGAGCAATGATCCAGACACTTAAACATCGGGCTACCCGCATCTGTGAACCGGAACAGCTACAAGATGAACTCAAGCACCTAAGACAGGCATTACATTCAAATGGTTATTCCGTCCAAGAAATCAATAGAGCTTTCCGCCCTGCCAAGTTTCAGTCCACATCTCAAAAGCCAGACCAACAAAAAGTAAGGACACGGTGTTTCTGCCATACTTCAATAATATCACCGACCGGATCGAGCACATATTGCGACGTCACAATGTCAATACGGTTTTCAAGCCCACGAGGCAATTAAATAATTTACTACGCTCATCCAAAGATCCCCGGGAGCCGCTGTCATCAGCCGGTGTGTACCGCATTCCCTGTTCCTGCGGCTCGGTATACATCGGAACCACACAACGCAGTGTTACTACTAGAATCAAGGAACACAAAGCAAACTGTCGACTAGGCCACACAGAAAAGTCCGCGGTCGCCCTGCACGCTATTGAGGCAGAGGGCGAGCATATTATAAATTTCCAAGACACCTCTATCCTCTCATCTACAACACACTACCATGCACGACTACAGCGGGAGGCTATAGAGATTTATAAGCATCCGAACAATTTTAATAAAAAAGAAGAGGCACTAAAACTCAATAGGAATTGGCATCCCGTCATTGAAAGCAGGAAACGTCATCAAACGAGAAGCAACGAAGCGGTCCAATCAGAAGCCACGTTCGCCGGAGAGCCCAAGCCCCACCCCCCACTTGCCAGTATAAAAGTAGCGATCCCGACAGTCAACGCTTCAGACGCAGCGAAACCTTCTCCTAGAAAACTTCGACCGCGCCACTGAAGATGTCCACCGTAGTTGTGGACGAAACGTCTGGTACTCCTAACACCAGCAGACCACGGTAAAACAGCCCGGAAACATTTCTTAGTTACACTGACTCCGGCCGTGAAAGCCTACGTTCTCTTATGATAAAATAATCTTTATTCAATTCAAAACTAAAAATAAGCAAATAAATGAAGTGATAATCAATACATTTACACAATTGGTAAAAAATCTGATGAAAAATTTCCTCGGCTTGAAATAGATGAAAACTCATCTGGAAAATTCAGATAAGCGTTAATCTGCCAAAACATAGCTCTGTTTGCTTTGCCTTAAGATAATTAAAACATCTACTGTATTAAAATTACTTAAAAACATCATATTTTGCATACGTTTATTCCGTTCTGTGATATGGAATAATATTCTCGGGTAATTCATTACACATCAATAAATTATTTATGCTACAGAAAAGGTCGCATTGTCAGTGGAGTTGGTCCCCGTCATACATGTAGGCCCTTTTTTAAAACCCAAAAGCTCGTATCCTTGTTGGTGAATGCACATAAATCACCAAGTTTCATAACTCGTTTTGTCCAATTTTGTGCAATATACATAATATCGCCATTCTTTTAATATCACCAAATACAATAAAATAGAATGCAAATTAGTTTTAACATACCTTGTTAAAACTAATGTAAAAATCAGTGCATGCTGCAAAACTCGTCTTGTCCACAGTCAGCAATGCAGATAAATTCGTTTTATAGCACTAAATTACCAAATTAAACTGGTGCAAAATTAGTCATGTCTCAACCCCCCCCCCCCCCCAGGAGCCTACTACAGTAGGTACGGGTTAGGCGCACCCGGGGTCCCGAGCCACCTTAACTCCCTCTGTGGGCAACCTCAGAGTGGTGAGGGAGTCAGTAGGTCAAAATGCACACCCACGTGTAGGCCGTGCGTGGAGACCCGTGTCGGTGAAAAGGAATATCCTGGTTGGTTGAGGGTTGCGTACCTGAGCCTGGGCTTCTGTCTTTCAGTAACTGGGGAGGGTGCGCAGCCTAATACACCGCTTTGGTTTCTGATTTGCCTAAACGGGAGGCTAGGGACTAACCCACCCCTAGTCAATCGGCCAGGACTAGGTATTACACCGAACTCCAGGGTGAGTGGGACGGCGAGCCCGCTATATCCCCTGTGTAGCCCTGTCACCCGAGTGGGGTGACTCCTCGTTGAGCTCCGTGGTGGGTGGGGAGCACTGGGGGATGAATTGATACCTTTTTTTTATGGCACCAAAACTTAAACCCCTAATTTCAAATAAAGACGTTGGAAAGGAAGTAGTCGAGAATGTGGTCCTCAATACTTGGTTATTCATAGGACAGGGGAAGGTAAGAAGTTCCTTACGGTGAGCCCTTTTACTATCCAAAAGGGTCTGGATGCCATTGCTGGTCCGGTTAAATCCTGCGTTCGAGCTCGCAATGGTACACTTCTTGTCGAAGCCAACTCCGCCTCGCAAGCTGCAAGGATTCTAAAAGCCACCATGTTAGCCAGCTATCCAGTAAAGGTCGAGGTGCACAAGTCGCTGAACTCCTCACGCGGTGTAGTAACATCCCGCGCGTTGGACGGTTTGTCCATTGAGGAGATCCAAGAAAATCTTGCGACTTAGGGTGTCTCATCTGTTTATCGGGTACAACGTAAGATCAACGGTGAATTCCTGCCTACTCGTACCCTGTTTCTTACTTTTGATCGGGTTGACCTCCCACATAATATTAGGGCAGGGTATGAAGCCATCGAAGTTAGGCCTTATATACCCAATCCGCTGAGGTGCCTTAAATGCCAACGTTTTGGTCACACTAGTGAGTTGTGTACCGGCAAGTCCACCTGCATCCACTGCGGTGACATCTCCCACGATGGGGCTTGTGCTTCAGCTCCATCGTGTGTGAACTGTAACGGGGAACACCCATCTAGTTCCCGAGACTGCCCCCGTTTTGCAGAGGAACGAGCGATCCAGGAGATACGGGTGAAAGAGAAGGTGTCCTTCTTGGAAGCCCGGAAGCTCCTGCGACTCCGCCAACCCTCTGCCCCGAGGTCCGGTACCTATAGCTCAGTTGCACCTAAACCGGTACCGCGTCGGGAAATCGCAACACAGACCGGCGATATGAACGGGGCTACAATTACGGAAAAGATTATTTTAGCCCAAGCGCTGCCAAAGCCTTCGACACCTACACCCAAGTTGGTATCAACATCTGCCAAATCCGCCAGCTTACAGAATAGTCCTGCACACTTGTCACCGAAAGCCTCGACCTCGGGAAATAAAGCTGGTAAATTCACGACGTCTTCTGCCCCGGAAAAACAGTTTAAGACCAAGTATGTACGACAAGACTTCTTGAAAGAGAATGTGCAATATTCTACCAAGTCATCTAAGGGTAAGAAAAGTACACGCAACTCCACACGTGTATCCTCCTCTCATGAGTCATCTGAGGAGGAGGGCGTGAATCGGCGACGGCCGTCTTCGCCGATCAGCACATCCAATCGGTTCGAACTTCTCGGACCGAAATTTGCTCTTGATAAAGGGACCTCCCTTGTGGAGGAGATGGACCAGGAGGATTCTGCCACCACTGCCAGAGGGACAGTGCGGAAACGGCAGGATCGTGCTCCTGAAAATAATACTAGCCCAACGCCTAAGAAGAACAAATTGAACCGACCAGCTAATCCCAATCTGCAGAAGCGTCTTTCGATTTGAAACTTGTCCCATAATATACTCAATGGCTATGCTCCATTGGAACATACATGGAATTCGACCACATCGACCAGAGCTTGACTTGTTGCTGCGCCAGCATGAACCCTTGGCTGTATGCTTACAAGAGACGAAGCTCCGTCCACAGGACACCGCTACCATCAGGCAGTACTCCTCCGTACGATGTGATTTATCCCCGAGGACGGTGTCCCGGCACATGGGGGCACTATGATGCTTATTCGGGATGATATTTTTGCCAACTCCGTACCCATACAATCTGCAATCCAGTCCGTTGCTGTCAGCATTAAGCTACCCTCGGCTTTATTCACCATTTGCAGTATCTATTTGCCTCCATTTGCGGACCTCTCGCACAGCGACTTAGACCACCTAATTTCGCAGTTGCCACCACCCTTTTTATTGGTAGGCGACGTGAATGCCCATCACCCTCTTTGGGGCTCTCCTCGGGCTTGTGCGAGAGGTACGCTACTTAAAGATTTTGGATAGTCAGAATCTTGCTGTCTTGAACACCGGAGAGCCCACCTTTCTTTCTGACGCCTTTCATAGTTTTTCACACATTGACATTGCAATTTGTTCCCCTCAGCTAGCTGTCACGTTATGCTGGAATATCATCTCGGGTTTGCATTCTAGTGACCACTTTCCTTGTCGTATTAGTGTCTTGACACCCGTTGTATGTTCCACCCGTTTACCTAGTTGGCGCCTAGACCACGCCAGCTGGGAACTGTACTCCCACTTGGCTGAATTTAGCTACGAAGAGCACGACTCTGTGAACCACTTGGTCGAACATCTCACAGGGACCATTTTTCTGCTGCTGAGCAATACATTCCGCGTTCGACTTGCTAGGGCCGTCGATTTCCGATACCTTGGTGGACCGATGACTGTCGGGATGCTATTCGCGCTCACAGACGAGCTCTACGGGTTTTCCAGCGTTTTCCTACACTGGATAACCTGATACACTATAAACGGATGCGTGCACATTCTAGGCGGGTTATTAAGGATAGCAAAAAGATGTCATGGAATAAATTCGTGGGTTCCTTTAATCGACATACACCTTCCTCTGTCGTATGGGATAAGTTAAGACGAGTGGCTGGGAAACCGAACCATATGCCCATCGCCGGTCTCAAAACACCTACCGGAGCTGTTCTTGATACATTTGACGTGGCGAATACTTTAGGCAGTGCATTAGCTCAGGTGTCTAGCTCAGGCAATTATTTCCCTGAGTTTCTTACAGTTAAGACTCAGGTGGAATCTCAAGCATTCTCGTTTCTTTCTGGCAACCTTGAGGATTATAATCGCCTTTTCACCCTGGCAGAGCTAGACAATGCACTCTCCACTTCACGACACTCAGCACCAGGGCCAGATGGTATCCACGTCCAAATGTTGCAACATCTCTCTCCTGATGGCAAAGCTTTCCTACTCGAGGTCTATAATCGTGTCTGGGTTGATGGCAATTTTCCAGACAAGTGGCGGGAGGCCACCATCATACCCATTCTTAAACCTGGAAAGGACCGCCATCTTCCTTCCAGTTACCGTCCTATTTCCCTCACCAGTTGCGTGTGCAAGGTGATGGAACGCATCATCAATGGACGGTTGATGTGGTGGATGGAATCCCACAATCTTCTGATGAACATCCAGTGTGGCTTTCGACGACGACGTTCAACAACTGACCACCTTGTCTCTCTGTCAACTCAGATAATGGGCGGGTTTCTTAAGAACAGCCCCACAGTTGGGATATTTTTTGACCTCGAGAAGGCCTACGACACGTGTTGGCGGGCGGGAATATTGCGTTCTCTCCACAACTGGAACATACGTGGACGCCTACCGTTGGTCATTCAGGAGTTTATGCAGGACCGCGTTTTTCGAGTGAGGGTCGGCTCGGTTTTTTCTAACCATTTTATTCAAGAGAACGGAGTGCCGCAGGGCTCGGTACTCAGCGTGACTCTATTTGCTATTGCGATAAATTCCATAATACTATGTGTGCCTCCAGGTGTCTCTTCCTTTTTATTCGTGGACGACTTTGCCATCTTCTGTACTTCTCAGCGTACACCGTTTTTGGAACGCCGTCTCCAGCGGTTATTGGACAATCTCTATGCTTGGAGCTCGAAACACGGTTTTCCTTTCTCCGCTGAGAAGACAGTCTGCGTTAACTTCTGGCGCCGTAAGTGGCAAATGCCGCCGTCTCTTCGACTCGGGCCGGATTTACTTCCTTTCGCAGATGAGGCGAGATTCCTTGGTTTGATCTTCGATCGGAAACTTTGTTGGGCACCACATATAGCACAGCTTAAAGCACGATGTGACCGTTCTCTAAATCTTTTTCGGATACTAAGTGGCAAATCTTGGGGTGCGGATCGGACGGCATTGCTCCGTCTTTATCGTGCTGTAATTCGTTCGAAGTTGGACTATGGCAGCATTGTGTATTCTTCAGCCCGACCTTCAGTGCTCAGAAGGTTTGACACAGACCATAACCAGGGCATCCTTGTGGCCGTTGGAGCTTTTCCAACGAGCCCAGTTGTTAGCCTCTACGCCGAATCGGGAGAACCTCCTCTGCGTTGTCGGCGTGATGTCCTGCTTGCTAATTATGACTGTGGGCTGAAGTGTATGCCTGGGCATTCAACTTATGACGCGTTTTTCTCCCCTGAGCTGCACGAGCGATACTGCCTCCGCTCTCTGAGCCCCAGGCCAGCAGGTTTTCGTTTCCGTGG
Source organism: Hymenopus coronatus (assembly GCA_030762935.1). NCBI lineage: Eukaryota > Metazoa > Arthropoda > Insecta > Mantodea > Hymenopodidae > Hymenopus > Hymenopus coronatus. Next base: position 314,499,624 of record CM060900.1, on the reverse strand, counting down.
GCTTCTACGCCAGCACCATGTTGACATTCCTCGGCTGTTATCCAAGGGAGAGAGTAAATACCCCCCTTGGTTATGCGCTACCTCCCATGTCGATCTCGGGATGACGCTTTACGGGAAATCTGTTACGCCTCTTGATAGTATTCGTCGTTGCTTTTTTAGAATTTTTATCCAAATACAGTGGCCGTATTTGTATTTACACCTATGGTAGTAAGAGCCCCGACGGTGTTGGATGTGCCTTTGTCACTGGCACCGCAACTTCTACTTACGGTTTGCCTAGTTGCACATCTATATATTCTGCCGAGCTATATGCTATTTATCAAGCCCTTCTGTGTATTCGACGTCGAAAATTAGGTGACTGCCTTATTCTTAGTGATTCCCTTAGTGCCCTTCAGATCATTCGTGAGCTGTACAATTACCATCCTTTGGTGCAGCGCATACAGGAATTTCTCCACATTTTGCACGCTTCTGGTTTTAATGTGGAGTGCGCATGGATTCCTGGACACGTTGGCTTGCCAGGGAATGACACGGCGGATTTGGCAGCGAAATCGGCAGCCACAGCGCCCAGTGTTACGATTACCCATTCAACAGCAGAAAATTTTAGAGTGGCTGTACGGAGAGCCGTTTTTTCGACTTGGCATGCGGAGTGGTCGGCTCGCCGTGGTAATAAGCTGCGAGTGGTGAAGGACCTCCCGGTCAACTGGGTAACCTGCTCTCGTTTATTCCGCCGGGAGGAGGTAGTACTAGCTCGGCTAAGAATTGGCCACTGTACTTTTACTCACAGTTACCTTTTTAAACGTGAACCTGCTCCTGTCTGTGCGCTCTGTGGGGAGGCACAGACAGTTCGTCATGTGTTGCTGGAGTGTGGTCACCTGGCACACATTCGCTCATCTATGGGCATGCCGGCCTCTCTTGCTGAGGTCCTGGCAGATGACCCAAGAGCAGTGGACAGGGTTTTTAAATTTTAGCAAAAGTTTCTTTTACCTTGAAGTTTTTAGTGTTATAGCAGTTTTTTAAACTCTTTTAGTTTTAATGTGTTGGTTTTAGATGGAGTTTTATATCCAGCTCTGGTTAGAGGGCTGGACAGTTCTGTTACTTCTGTTTCAACGCTGTTAGCTCTTTTACTTTGTTTACCTTTTTTTTTTGCAATGGTATTTTCTTACTGCCTATTGGCAAGTTACAATCATAAGGGCTCTAATGACCTCGGCAGTTGAGCGCCCTTAAACACCATTATCATCATCATCATCATCATCATCATCATCATGTCTCAACGTATACTAAATTACCCTCAAATAAACTGGTGCACAGTTCGTTGTGCCCACTTCGATCTATGCCTCTTTAATTTTAGTTTGTGAGCAGATTTTAGTGTTGTTCTGAGTTGAAATGCTGTGTTGAATTGTCTTTTCAGCAATACTAAGCAACAACTGGCTTCCGTTAAACGTATTTCATGAATGGGAATGCTACAGAGCAACATAAGTTGTGGGGTACCTGAATACAACGAATTTATGAAGACTTCAAATGTTTAGAAAGCACAAAAGAATCTACGGCAAGTTCAGTAAGCACCATTTGGTAGAGCACAGAAAAGACCAATGGCCGCGTTGTGACCGAGTGATTAAACCGCTCGACTCTCACCTAGGCGGCCTTGGTTCGATCCCGAGAGACCGCATGGGGGATTTGTGGTGGGCAAAGAGGCGCAGTGGCAGGTTCTCTCCGGGTTCCCCAGCTTAATCCGCCGTCACATTCCACCGTTACTCCATCTTCATTCCATCTCAATATTGTATAGCCTGCGGAGCCATGGTAGTAAAAGCGGGCGTTAAACACTATAAAATAAGTAGAAGGAAAAAGGAAAATGCCAAATAAAGGGAAATGGACTCGAAATAATCTACATTAATTTCCCTACCGTTTGACATATACCTGCCTATTTTATTACCTTTCAAGAATTTCAATACTATAATTTTCTTTCTATTTGTTAAATATGATTTTAACAAGTATTTTATTTTTCCACGAAAACTGTATTTTTCTAATTTTGATACTAATATATTGTGGTAGAAAACACCATAAGCTTTGGATAAATCCAAGAAAACACCAGTACTTGAATGTTTTCTGTGACCGACTCTTCTACTATATCTAATAATTAATAAATTACTGATTCTGATGGCCTACTTTGTCTAAAACCAAACCGTGCATCTGAAAGAATAATATATTTGGACAAAAACAGACCATGTTTATGCATTTTAACCTCTCAAAAGCTTAGAGAATATTCATAATAAGGATCTGGGTCTGTAATTATCCATAGGTGGTGAATTAAAAAATTGCATACTATTCACATTGCACGACGGCAAGAAATAAATTAAAAAATATGTTGGATGTGTAGTTGTTGGTGCATATCTCATAATTGTAGGACATGTTCATCAAAGTCCCTGAGCGTTGTTCGAGATGGGACCAAACTAACAACCAAACAAATGGTTGCCTGTGACTTCAGAGTTACGAAGTCCTGTGCTTTGAAATGGAGATACTGGGACAAGTCTATACATGTAGCTGCGGCAAAAGCTTGTGAGAACGAAGTGGTGTGGTGGATCGGTGCACTCGGTTAAGCATTATATAAAACTTCTCTACAAAGGAAGCAGTTAATAAGTTAAATTAGTTGCGGTAGAATCATTTAATGATTATGTATATTTATACTTCTTGTATTTATAGCACTACATAATTGAAGCTATTTATTATGCCATAAAAATGCTTTGAAATGTTAGAAGTAATTGTTGTTATGCCTTTCTAATAGCCAATTTAGACCTTTTTTTATAAGGTTATCCATAGAAGCCTCAGCTCAGCGTGCATCACACATTCTGTGGTTTCCTTTTATTACATTGGTTAAACATCTGGCGCACAATGTTGGTCAGTGTTGCCAGATTGGGCGAAAAGTCGCCGTATGGGCTACAAAAATCCGCTTTTTACGAAACAAATTTTGATGAAGGCGATTTGCGAATTTTTGGGCCACTAAAATATTTGTGCAAACTATGACTTCTACTAATGCCGTTTTTAACTTTATGTGCCATTTGTTAGGGAAGAAAGCTCTAAATCTAAAATGATGCAAGACAATACTGAATCCTCTCTGACGCTTCTTATTGCACCATTATAAGTGATATCAGAATGGCGATACGAAACCTGCCCTCTATCGTTAGCAATTTGTTGCTTATTGCGTCATAACTACAGGTGTTCTTGCAGTAGGTGATGAGACTACGTCATTGTATTGCATATTGCAAAATAGCTAAGTAGTGATATTCTACTCTCATTTTGCAACAACCACGCAATTTACTTATAATGCTTACATACTGTATCATAGCTGTAAAAAAGTACTTCAGTTGACAAGCTTTAATCTTTGTAGTTTCTCACTCTCAAAAAAGCACATTCTTTTCTCTGTGCGCTCCATGCTATAGTAGTGCAATAACGGTAATACGTTGTTACTTTCTATTTTAGTGGTGCTTAAAAGTTTTTAGCTCAACTATGGGAAACTGGGGAAAACACGAAAGACATTTCAATAAAAACTGGCTTGGTGATCCGGAGTTAATAGAATGGATTCAAGAAATTCCAAGTGACAACTCGAGTGCTTTTTGTAAGTACTGCAAAGTGAAACTAAGGGCTCAATGCGCTGACCTTAAAAAACATGCTGATTCAAAGAGACAAAGAAAATTCCGCAGCAATTGTTTCTCGGCCAAAACTTCCGGCGTATTACCCCCAGCAAAAACTGTTACACAATTTGAACTGCAGTTAACAACTTTTGTCGCATGTCATGGCGCCATAAAATCCGTAGATCAGTTAGGAGAACTAATTAATAAAAGCAGTTCTTGTACTTCATTTACAAAACCAGATATCCGTTTACACAGGAAAAATGCACTGCGTTAATCACTAGAGGTATAGTAGCCCTCCATGGTGTAATGGTTACTATGCTAACTTCATATAGCCAAGGTCGCGAGTTCAAATTCGGCGGAGGACGATGGATTGTTTGCGAGTGTAAAAATCCTTAGCATGGCTTCTTTCGGAAGGGAGGTAAAGTCGTTGGTCCCGTGCCGTATATTTACGGCACGTAAAAGAGCCTCAAGCCTGATAGAGAGGCTTCCGAGCAAAATTAAGCGGTCTTTCATGCCCAATTTACAATGGGACGCTGAGAACCATAGTAGTTAAAGAGCGCCCATATATAGCACGCCATTTCATTTTCACTAGTTATGCTAGTTATGCTTAAAAATTTAGTTCAGAATATAGCCGGTTCTTCATATTCACTCACCGTTGATTAATCTATAAATGTTGCGCGCATAAAACATTTTCGGTTGTGCTGCTGATATTATAGTGAAAAGAAGAGTAAAATAGTTACGCAGATCTTGGGACTTCTCCGGGTGACTAGTATAACCGCAGAGGATCTCTTAGGCGTATAAACAACTACCTTAGAACTTTAGGTCTCGATTTAAATAAATGGTTCGCTCTTGCAACAGATTGGACATCTAATAATTGTGGAAAAAGTAATTCATTGCATATGTTGATGAAAGACAGTAACCCAAATCTAATTTTGTTCAAATGCATTTGTCATTTTCTGCATTTAGTGTATTCACACTCAAGCGAAAAAATACCATAAAATCTTGACTTTTTGCTCAGAGAAATACACAATGGTTTTCAAAGATCAGCCCTTATGAAAGAGTCATATAATGAACTTTATAGATTCATTTATGATAGTGAAGAACCATTACAATTAACACATTTGTCAGGAATTTGGCTGGCTAGAAGCAGGTGCATAAAAAGAATTTTAGAACAATTTGAATGTTTGAAACTGCATTTCCAGATGTCCGCTAATAGCATTGACAGGTATGGCTCTAGGGAATAACATTCATTGTACAGTGGTGTATCTAATGAAATCTTTCTTACCTTTCTGAGGCCAGTACTAAATAATTTTGAGAGAGTAAACCTGATTTTCCAAAGAGATGAAGTTGATCATACTAGAATCTTAATTGAGCTAGAAGAATTCCCTCTTTTATCTCTAACGGCGAATATTACACGAGCAATTTGTCAAGCTTAATGTGAACTTGGTTTTACTTCCATTTGCCTTCCTATTGGGTCAGTTGATTTTGGTTTTGAGTTTTACTAAAAACAAAGATTAAAAATGAAAACTTAAATGACGAACAGGGTCAAAATATTAGGTAGTGGTGTCATAAATTTCTTAAAATTTCAGCCAAGGAAACTTCAAACGCGCATTCCTGGAAATTTATCCGTCCTGCGAAAGATGCAGCTTTTTTCTCGTAACATTTGTTTAAGTCATACACATTCAAAATTGCTTTGGAATTACTTAAGGACAAATCTAGTATTGCAGAACTTCAACATCAGCTGCTGATGCTTCTGACTTTCGACTGAATAACTATTTTCAGTGACAAGATTCCTGATGATGACTCCAGTTTCTGGCGGGAAGCCATTAGGCTTAAAAACTCAGCTGGAGATTGTGTTTTAAAATACATTTCTTTATTTGGCTCAAACGCTTTCAGTGTACCCGTAAGTAACGCTACAGCTGAAAGGGTATTTTCGCGAGTGACTTCAACGAAAACAAAGATAAGAAATCGAATGGGCCTGAAACTTCTAAATTCTATTCTTAAAATAAAAATGACTCTAGACGAGAATCGTCAGTGGTTTCACGTATTTGTATCTTTCCCTGCAATGCTAAATTTCAATTCGGAAATTTATCAACGAGAGGAAATTGGAAAGGACGAAAAAGATATCATTTAGACACTCCAGTTTTAATGTGAGCGAAACTTATTTATACAATTTTTTAATGTCAAGTACTTAATTTTCTTATTTTTTTGCACGATATAGTTAATTTGCGGTAATTATGAATATTCTTGCTATGTATGGATCATAAGTTAGCATTCTCATTTGCAATGTGGTTTCAATTAATGCAAAATAAATTTCCGTGTTGGTAGTTAATATTTTGTTATACTTTTTATATTTATTAAAATTGTTGGCTTGGTTATATCGATATTTTAACAATTAAATTTAATCATGATCAAATGCGTTAGTGTGGGAAGTAAAACCATAGGAATAAAACATATGTCCCCATAGGAACGCATAGGAGAATCGGCTCCTAAAATGTAACATTTATCGTTCTGTTTAATAAGATTGTATGGTTATACTTAGTCTATAAGGCAGACTTCAACTGAGGGAAATAATTAATAAAATAAACACTTTAGGTAATATTTCTATATAAATCTTGGCGCAAACGCCTCGTTTTTTCACACTCTTTCTTGAATCTGCTCACTCTAGTATTCCAATATTATGCCATTCATTATGCTTGTGCGAGATCCCAGTTATAAGAATCGTTTGAAAGTATCCCAAGCGTGAGTGTGTGTGTGCCTGCATGTGTAAATTGCATATCTTAATTCAAATATTGGGCGCCTTCAACCGAAACTTGACGATATTTCTAATGATTCGGGTGAAGTTTTGTAAAATACTTCTGGCAGCACTGATGTTGGTCTGCCATGACAGTGTATGTAGGGCAGCAATATTACCGATAAATATTAATATAAAAACCTCTCCCTGTTCTTAATGTTGAAAATCATCTACTGCTTAAACATAAGATTGTATAATCAGATATTTAATATAAAACTAAGAAACTAAAGAAGATGCGAAGTTGCAAACTTGAAAGTTCTCATCAGTAGCAATTGCAACCTTTGCCTGATACAATACTTTTGTATGTCGTTTGGAGTGTTTGTTATGACGGGTGAAAGTTACCAAGTGTAGGAAGTAGAACTTAAACATGGCTTTGCAGGTTGAAGAAAAAAGCACTGTGGAGTTCTACTTGAAATCGCTGTTTGCAGGAGGTAACTCTATTCCTATAATTATTTACGTTGGCAAGCAAATAATTTCCGCTGTAGAGACGTAAAGGCATGCAGGATATTCATAAATAATTGAAAACGAAAAACTGTCATAGGCGCTTGAAAACAGATCTCAAATTAAAGAAAACGTCTCAATTCCGTAAAGCCTAAGATTTTTTTTTTTCCTTCAGAATGTAATACAGTTCGAGGTTAAGGAATTTCGTTCCACGGAACCATGCTATACTGTCGTAAACGTTATGGAAATTATATAATGTTATCGTTTCATGCAATGAAAGATTCAGTATTAAAGGCTTTGTATTAAACCTAGAGTGCAAGATAGAGCTGGTTAAAGCTATAACGGATTTAACTTTATATTATTGGTAATTATGCAGAAAACGGGCCGCTCGAAAAATCGAATGAAACTAAATACGATCGATGGATCTTGTATTTGTGGTGACGATTTCAAAGGTTTTTATTTGTCGATCAAGCTTGGTATTTTTTACTACAGGCAAATTCTTGTGCATGCTGGAACGGTTGGTATTTTGTATATATGACGAATATTGACCAAATAATTACATATTAACGGCTATTACATTTATAATAACTGGTTTTATAATGTTCAGAAATATATTTCTCTGCCAAGTACTACCACTACAGAAAATTAGAAACAAATTTATATACACACACTAACCTTAGCGGATTGAACCAAACCTCGCGCTAAATATGAAAATCACCGGGCCCAGTGGCTTCGCCTATAGAAACAGATTAAAAAAAAAAAATATATATATATATTTGGTGAATATCCGTCATATACGCACATTGCCATTCGTTCCAGCATGCACACGAATTTGTCTATAATAAAAACAAACAAGCTTTTCCAACAAATAAAACCTTTGAAATTGTCATAAAAAATACAAAGTCAATCAATCCCATTTAGTTTCATTTGATTTTTAGAGTGGCCCAAGATCTGCATAAAAACCATATTACTTAATCTACTTGGGACATCCTCCTGAGATGCTTTGCTCTTAACGGTCAAAGTAAAAGAGACAGATTTCCTATCCTTATCACAAGTATATACTGACACTACAGATTTTTACTATTTTCTTCATCATCATACCCAGTTTTAAATTGTAAATTTTAAGGAGAAAGGCAAATGGAATATCTAATTGGATCAAACTTATTTTCAAACTGGAACTTTCTTCTGGATCTTCAGTAGTTTTATACCTTTAATTTAACAAGGATCACATGATTATTATATGCACCTCGAAATATTATAAATATTTCAGCACAAAATATTTTAATTTGTTTGATCTAATTAGGTGTTTTATGGCAGGGAGAATGCTTTTTTGTTTTGAGGGAAATTAGCTTTCCTCTTGTGATTTTAACTCTCATCAACTTTTAAAATACTTGTTGACTTTGTGGTACTTACCTACCTGTCGATTATGGTTATCCAACATTTTTGCTAAGTTTGAAAGCTTAGTACCCATATTACAAAGTGGTATTTTAGTAAAAGAAAAAGGTTTTGTTATGAATGTCCAAAACATTACATACACTTTGTGTTTCCAGTAAGTAGCCAGAAAATTAAAGAAGATGTAGCAGTAATTAGAATTTTTATTTTGGTGGTATACACACAAGGAAAATAAGTTTAAAGCAGATAAGATAAATTATTGTGAAATAACTCCTAAACTGAAATTCGCTTTCATGATTCCATTAATATAATTCAAATACACACTATTGGAAATGGTCTTGGTGTATTTCTAATTCAGTATTCCAATTTTAACATTTTGTTAAAATCAATAATAACATCCAGTGTGTATCTATTGGTATCTGAACAGTTGTGCTTAGATTACAATGAACTTTATGCAGCGTTACAGCAGAAGGAAGAGTTTGACATCAAATTCAAGTTAGAAGGAACCAACATCGGCCATTTCGATGGATATCTTTATCAATCTGTTTTCACTGTTTCATTTGATATATAATTTAATTCAGGATATTTTATGCACGAAGTAGTAAATTTATTTACATTTTAAATCTACTTACCTAATGTTTACTCAATAAATAACATGAAACAATTATTGTTTGGAGTACAGTGCTTACAAACATGGGATCATATGCCTACACATTGTGTATATTCAATTGTATCACTTTTGGCATTGTGAAGTGATGTTTAACACTGGTAACAATTTAGTAGAGTTTCAGCAAACAACTCACAGAATTGGTGCGGTATTTTGTATTTAGTCAAATCCACTATCTTGATCAAAACACTTAGCACATATGTATTGAACATTTCTTGCACACGAGTCATGCACATACTTCTTACACACATCCTTAGTTTTATTAGGACTTTTGCACCCTCCAGTTTGACATGTATTATGTACTTTACCTTGTTCAGTGACCCTAAAGGTTGCATTTGTTGGTCGTTTCCTCAACAGCATATATTTATATCAGAGTTCTGCTAGCTTCAAAAGAAATTCTTGCTTATTTACTTTTTCTCTTGTAACATTCTGGTATAGGATCTAAACATTGATTCCATCTAGGTTCAATACACTGAAGAAAACATTCATTGGTCACTGCCGGCAACCAAACTTGACTGTGTATAGGTGATACATTTAATCTAGAATGTCAACCCTGCATTTTGTGTAGTTAGGCTACATTCACAATGAGATGCAAGCATTGACATAAGACCGCATAAAAGCAAGTGCAAAGGAAGACCATTCACAACGCTGTTGTAAGATAATGCAGGAAGATGGTGCGATTTCCTAGACCTGTAAATTGCATGTAGATATCCTCCAAGCATTCTGCAAGTTTCAAGTTGAGTAACATATCACCAATATTATATAAGAAAATTCACTAAATCTTTTATAAGTGAATGAATAGGTTATAATATTACATACATATAACTTGTCACTCATGGCAGTGATGTCACATCGAATAAAATATGGAACATAATGCAAGCTTGGAGACTGCAGAAAGTGATAAAGCTGCTCATTTAATGAAATGTGAATTATCTTCCTTTTTTTATATGCAATCCAAGGATAATGTTTTTGCATTGTGCATTGTGTAATATGGTTTGTGAGTGAGAGGGCGAGAGGGTTGTGAGTGAGCGAGAGTGAGTGAGAGAGAGAATGCACATGTGTGAGAAAGAGAATGCGCATGTGAGAGAGAGAGAGAGAGAATGCGCATGTGTGAATGAGAGAGTGAGCATGCCTGTGTGAGTGAGAAAGAGAGTGATGACAGAGAATGAACAAGTGTGAGAGAGAGAGAGAGTAGTGAGAGTGACTAAAAGTGAGTGTGAGAGAAGGAGAGAGATGGGGAGGGAGTGTGAGAAAGGGAGAGTGAATGTGTATGACAGAGGGAGAGAGAGGGAGAGTGAGTGATAGAGGAGAGAGAGGGAGAGTGAGTGACAGGGGAAGAGAGTGAAATAGTGAGTGAGAGAGGGGGAGACTAGGAGTGAGTGAGAGAGAGTAAGAAAGAGTGAGAGATGAGAGAGAGAGTAAGAGAGTGATGAGAGAGGGAGTGAGTGAGAGAGTGAGACAATGAGAGAGAGAGGGAGAGTGAGTGTAAGTAAGAGAGACAGGGTGAGAAAGAGAAAGTAAGAGTGAGTGAGAGAGATGAGAGAGTGAGAGTAAGAGTGAGTGAGTGATAGTGAGAGTAAGAATGAGTGAGCGTGAGAGTAAGAAGAGTATGACAGATAGAGGGGAGAGTAAGATAGAGTGAGAGAGTAAGAGCGAGTAAGAGAGATAGTGAGAGAGAGAGATGTGAGACACATAGAGTGAGAGACGAAGAGAGTGAGAGGAAGGGAGAGAGATAGAATGAGAGACAGAGAGAGTAAGAGAGATGGAGAGAGTGAGAGAAAGAGAGAGGGAGAGAGAGAGTGAGTGAGAGATGGAGAGCAAGTGAGTGAGAAACGGAGAAACTGAGCGAGAGAGAGAGAGAGTGGGGAGATTATTTTTGCATTGCCTGACATGGGTGGGGAGTGTGTATGTGAGAGAGAGAGAGAGCGAGAGAGAGCGAGAGAGAGAGAGAGAGAGAGAGAGAGAGAGAGGTGGTTTTTTTGCCATTGCATAGCATGGGTGAAACGTCATGTGCTTATTCTGTGTCTGCCCTTATTTCTAGAATTTTCTTCTGTGTTTCTTGATACACTTCCACAAACTGATGGATTGAACTTATCAGAAGTATGCAGCTGCGGCACGCTCCTTTCCAGCAGTCTCTGGACCAAATGGGCTGTCTAACCCTCCAGGTTCTTGAAACTTAACAGCTTGGTGAGGGCGGAGTGGTCAGTCCTCAGGTGGAATGGCTGACTATAAAATATTTGTGGAAGTGCTGTTGCGTCTGTATTACCGCCAAGAGCTCCCGTCGGGTAACACAGCAGTTCTTTTCCGCTTTGGACATTGTCTTGCTCTAATGGGGAATTTTCTGCTCCTGGCCGTCCTGAGCATGTAATAGAACGCCAGTGTCACTGACATCAGTGTACACAGTAAAGCCATTAAGTTATGGAAATCCTAAAATAGGCGCAGTGCAGTGTTGATTAGCCGCTGGAATACGCTCTCTGCTTTTCTGACCGCGTGTAAGACCGGTGCACTTCCGTCAGAGGAGTGAGGGGTTTCGTGATGTGGGAGAAACTTCTGAAGAACCGGCGGTAGTAGCTGCACAGGCCCAGGAGACGTCACATCTCTCGTTTGTCTTTTGGGTGAGGTCAGTCTCACTTCCCGAGCCTTCTCTGGGTCCATGGCCACCCCAGATGGTGAGACTATGTGGCCCAGTAGTTCACCTTCTTGCAGAAGAGTTGGCACCTCTTCGAGTTCAAGTTAGATGCCTGCAAACTTTAGAGTCACTTGGTGAGTTTCTTGAGATGTTTTTTAAAGTTACTGCCCACGATGATATCCAAACAGAGCAAGCAAGCAAGCATGTATGCCTCTCCGCTCAGCACTAATACCAAGAGGCGCTGGAAGGTGGCTGGTGCACTGCGGAGACCAAATTGCATAACTGTAAATTCCCTAATCCCTTTGCCAGTCGAGAACGCGGTCTTCATCTTATCTCTGGGATCAAGGGCCACTTGCCAGTATCCCGATTTCAAGTCTAAATGCTGGGCGCCAGCAAGAGTGTCCAGGGTATCGTCATTCCGGAGTAAGGAGAAACGGTGCTTTTTGGGGACGGCATTCCACTTCCTGTAGTCCAAGCAGAAAGTAGCCCACTCTTCCTCTTCTTCACTAAGACAACTGGGGAGCACCAAGGGCCATCGGACTCTTCCATGATCCCCCTAGATTTCATGTGTTCCAGATTGCCCCATGCCTCTGCTTGCTTCGCCGAATACGTCATGGTGGTTGCCGGATAGCTCGGGCGTCTCCGGTGTCGATGGTGTGAAGTCCTTGATCAGTGCGACCGTAATCGCTGTTCCCTTCCCTGAAGACAGTCTGATATCGGTTGGGTACACACCAGACCGCCCTCTAGCTGTGAAGCGCTCAGATGGCTGGCCACCCTCTTCAGCAAGTCTTTCAGCCAGGGCCCCAAGTCCTACGACGGTGCTGGCTCACAACTGGTTCGCATATCCCCAACTCCGTCCCAGGTTGGATGTTCTAGTCGATGTCTATCGGGTTCACCTCACCGGTACTTCCTCCCGGCAAGGCAACAATGCTCGGGCAACACATAATCTGTGCAGTGGTATCCGCCGGTGCAATATCAAGTTCCTTGACCTTTGGCCCTCCAGGTGCGCCTTCACCACCTCGCTTCTTGCGGCCAAAACTGCATCGTCCTTCAGGATCACCGAATGTTGCTGTGGGCTCCGGAGCAACACCTCATCTCAGCCGAGTTGCAAAACCCTCCGGCTGACGTCACCGTCGCCTCGTGGCTCATGAGGGCATCCAATCCCAGTATTATATCCTCCGTCACCTTCGCGACCAACATGTACAGGCTCATAGTGCTCCGTTCCAGTGACAACTCCACGAGGGCCTCCTCCTCCTCCTCCTGCTCCTCCATTGGCAAGATGTCGCTGACGCCGTAACTAGCTAGTAGAGCCGACTGGGTTTTCGTTTCGGCACGTTAGGTTTGATTACACTCATGGCTGCACCTGTGTCTATAAGTATCTGGCATAATTTCCCTTGTATCCAGCCGTCTGCAACGAGACTTGTCCACTCTTCTGCCCAAGGCTCTTAGCATCACTGGAGGAAGTTTTGAAGATGGACTAATGGGCTCCTTGCCGGTCTTTACTCATTTTTAGCCTACTCGTCATCTTGGTGTGGACACTCCTACACTAGGTGACCTGGCTCACCACACCCCCAGCACACTCAATTCGAAGTCGTCATCTCATGTTTGGGTTGCTTCTCTCCCCCCTGTCATAGTGAATACTCCTGCTCCTTGAGATGGGCAGAAATGTGATCTTGGACAGCTCCATTCTAAGTGCGGCCGTTAGTGCCTCTTGGATCGTCTTATAGTCACATTGCATCAGACACTGTCGTATCACTGCATCGCACATCCCATGGACGAAGGAGTAGGCAGCTTCTTGTGTACATAAATAGGTGGTAGGTCCACCAGGGCTTTGTCCACAAGCTGTTTTAAATGGTTAGGGTGAACTCCTGTATTGTGTCACCTGGCAGTTGTGACTTGCCTTATGCTGACTGCAGTCAATTGATGTTTCCCGAAGGAGTCCTCGTGGGCCTCCCAGATCTCCATGGACTTTGCTGAAGTCAGGATCTCATTTGTACTTCAGCTCCCGAATTCCTGAAGGCTTGCTATCAGTTTTGCAGCTTCCTCTTCTGCTGACCATCGGTTGTGAGTGACGACTACGGCGAACTGTTGGTAGAAGACTTCCAAGGGGTGATGTCCTTTCATACTTAGGTGGCTTGAAGCATGTAGATGTCGTTTTGTGTCCTGTCATCTCGCCCTTCAAATCCTTTAGCCTCCCATCAAGAATTCTTTGCACCAGTTCCTTGGTACTGCCCTTGGCTCTTCCCTCCAGAGCATAAGACATTGGTCATGGTCTTTCACCATACCACCAAGCTGTTGCACCTTTTCCACAAGAGTCTTCCATGTCAGTCTTCATATTGGCCAGTTGTTCACCAATTTTGGTAGAAAGTTCTGTGTTTATTTTCCCCAAGTCTGACTCCATCTTGCATGCTGACTTGCCTTTTTCGCATTTTAGATTCTATTTACCCTAAGCTGGAGGCCCCTTCATCTCTTCCATCATCTTTTCTATCATCTTCTCCATTCTGGTTTCCAGTTTCTTTTCCATCTCCAGCCTGGATTCAATCATGGATTCCATTTTCTTCATTTCAGCCAACAAATTTTTCATGATCTCCATCTCTGCATAAAGATCCCAATCCTGACATCAGTGTAAAAAATATTTATATTTTACAAATTATGGTTAAAAATGAAGTTTTTACTTCTCTCAGTGCTTAGACTGTTGTTGGCTTGCACAGCTCTGCACGCTAACATTCTTGTTACCCATGACTCACTACAGTTCATGATGACACATCCCAGTTTGCAATTCTTGCTCCCTTTATAGCTAGAAAATGACATCACAGAATTTTGTGGAAACTGAAGCTCCTGGAAGAATCCATGTGTGTTGCAATTCAGAGGCTCTGGTTACTGGTGTGCTGCACTTCCTGTGATGTTACACATTCCTGGGTCTCCAACTGTACCCACTTACATAGCAAGGTGAACCTGAGTGCAGCAGCACTCTGATGGTACTGTCACAGTACATTATGATATCCACATCTATCAGGTGTAATTTCTGGTGTAGTTCTTGTCCACACTTTACCTTCAGCAGTAGACCCATCACTTCCCACAGCTGGAAAATTTGTTTCTTGTGGAGTTTGATATCTTCAATTGAATCTTCCTTTCTTGAATGAAGCAGGGCCATGTGGTTGTACTTAAGACAATTTGGCAACAGTGTGATCTTTTTCCTGTTCCTCTACAGGTTCTTCAATTATTGTATTATCACCAGTGTCCAATTTGGATGATTCACTAAATATGTTCATCATCACTAAACATGTTCTCACCTTCTGGCTCACTGTCTTGTAAACTATGGCAATAATTCAACATTTCATCATCTTGATGATACAATGGTAATTCTTATGTGACATGCCAGTGATAATGATGACCTCAAAAATATTTTACAATTCTATATATTGGCACAGCTTCTGAAACATGCCTGGTCTCAAGTCAAACTTCATCAAACTAGGCTTCTATAATGATCAAAAGCCTTGGATTACTTTCAGAACAAATTGTTACCATTGTTTAGTTATGACACTTGCAAAATAATCACACTGGTCAAAATAACTAGTTATGGCCCTTTAAGGTAAAATGCATATTATATAATTGCACTGGTCAAAATGACCAGCAATAGTGTGTTAACAAAAAATGTATGTATAACTTGTTTAAAACCCACTATAAAAACTAAAAATATTTTAGAGAATCCCCCTGCTCTAATTCATTAAAAGTCATGAAGCATAAAAGCAATAACACATTGCCTCAATGATCCACACTTTTTTAAAGAATGCTGACCAATCAAAATTTTTGGTATGGTCTAGTGTTAAGTTGCAATAAGTCAAGTATAAATAGCTACATTTAATACCAGGTGTAGGCTTTCATGTTAAATGAAATTATGTCAACTTTCCTTAAGTTCATCATAATCCCACCTTCAGAAGCATGACAAGAAGCATTTGAAAGAGAACAAAATATTTTGTTGCTAAATCACTTGCTGTACAGCACAGAAGGTTAATTCATAAAATGAGCTACATTATGTATTGGTATAATTAAGAGCCGAATTACAATGGCAATGAATATATGGTTCAATGTAATTGCATTCTTTTTTCAGTAAAGGGGTATAATACATTTCTTAAATATAAAATTAAGTTAGAAACTGCTATGAGTGAGAATAGATTTATATAAAACATTATGATAATCTTTTTGTGGCCACACAAAACAATTTTCTCCAGTATAGCTCATAAACTTTACAACAGAAGTTTAAAGTTGCACTTCTATATATTTGAGTCAATGCTTTGCTTGTTAGTTATTTATGGAATCTGGCAAATAATATTTCCAATGCAATTCTGAAGTCATAAGGAAGGCAGCACAAGATGTTACTTAAATGAAATAATACCAAGTAATACCACATTGATGTGCAATATAGTGAAAAAATTTGCTAATGAAAATAAGGCTAAATGCTGTAGTTCATTGTAGTTTGCTCTTCGTAAATCCCTGAGAAATACCCTGTCATTGCTCCGTGGCTGCAGCTGTTCAACTCCTCTCCTTCTGATAAATATTGATATGCTGTGTTTTACTGCTTAGGGTCCTCAATCCCTCGATAATGCTTTGCTGCTTAGGGCCTGCTAATATTGCCATCACAGGACAGTAGAAGCAATGTTTCCCAGAAAATTCAACATATACATTTTATTTGTCAGGTAAATATTTTTAATATAAAATATTTAAATCAAAATCATTACAGTCAATTTTGATAAAATCAAAATTTTCAAAACAGTTCCATGTAAAGGGTAGTTGGGGGTGGGGACTTTTTCTTGAAAATATTTGTGTGGCATTCTTGGAAGATACCAACTATCCCCCCACCCACACACCCACCCAGCCCCACCCCCCACACACACACACTCTCTCTCTCTCTCTCTCTCTCTCTCTCTCTCTCTCTCTCTCTACAAAAGTGAATTTTTTGGATTCAGGGAACCCAAAACATGTATTTCTGGTGAAATCTCGGTAAGAAATTTTTGGATGCATTACTATACCTTCTCTATACACTATGTGCGTAGTATTGGTAGAGACAGTAAAAAAATTATTTATTTCTCTCATACTGAACAGATTAATATGAAAATATGTGTAGAACAGGTTGTTCCAGCTTGAGTGCCTGCTAAAAGAGCTTGAGTAACTCAACTAGCAGGGGGGTCTACTTGCATTGTGCAATGCAGCATAGCACTGAGGGAAAGCTATCATCGAGGCTGAATCAGCATTTGGAAATGAAGTGGCAGGACATTTTGGCTGCAATGCTCCTCTTCCAGCTCTGTGTTTAGATGATTCATGTTGAAATAGCCTGGTGTAACATTTACAAGTAGCATGCGTTTACTATGTGCAAATCCAGTACACATTTAGATAACGCCGTGGTAGAGTAGTTAGACCACTCGCCTCTTACTAATGCAGCCTATGTTCAATCCCAAGCAACCGCATGTGTAATTTGTGGTGAATAAAGTGGCACAGGGGCGGGTTTTCTCCTGTTTCCTCTGCCATCGCATTCCACCGGTACACCATCTTCATTCCATGTATCGTCAGTATCATTGCCTGCAGTGCCTAGTAGTAAAAGCAGGAGCTAAACTGTGTCAAAAAAAATTGGATAGTATAAACTGTTTATAGGGCCTCTTTCATAATTCACATATATTCATGGATAATGGAAACTACCTTTTTATAGGGGGAAATTTATTACAATTAGTATTCATTGTTATTAAATGGATTTTCATTTGGCGTTGCATAAGCATTACAAGCAGAATACGCTTATATGTACCAATTCTGAGCACATTTGAAAAATAGGAGCTAATCCTTAATGGGGGGGGGGAGATTTAGGGATTTAGTTAAGACAACTCTTTTCTTAGTAAACAGGTTTTCATAAAACTTTGTATAGGAATTGTGGGGAGAGAGAGAGAGAGAGAGAGAGAGAGAGAGAGAGAGAGAGAGAGAGAGAGAGAGAGAGAGAGAGAGAGAGGAGAGGGAGGGAGGGGGGAGATCTCCTGAACACTACAGAAACCACCGCTAATAATGTATAGCCACTTATATATATTTTTTTTTTATTACTACATGACACACATCCATATATCATACTGATTCCACTGTTTGTACAAACAACATTTATAAAAATAATATATTATACATAATATAAACTACATCCATTCTCATAATAATCACAATTCAGGATAATGCAAAAGCTGGCAAATTGTATTCCCTGAACATTAAAGTATAAGTAGTTAAGTTAAGAATGACATAAAAAGCTGTATTTCTAAAAATAGGTACAGTGTCTAAGAAATGCAAATAAAAGGAAGTATAAGTCTTAGGACTACAAGATAGCATAAGAAAGAAGAGACATATTTCTAAAAAATTGTGTCTGAATCTTAATAAAATTAAAATCAAATTTACTTTTGCATAGATTGTAATAACCCTCGTAAAATACAAGAGGCAGCTGTGAGCCAGTAATTCTAAATATCAAATGTGAAAACACTTACCCCATGCCACAATTTGTTACTTGGATGAAGAGAATTGTCTATACCAAGTAATCACTAAGAGAATCTTCCTACACTGTCACATTGGAAAAGAGATTTGTTGAAGATCTTTACTCCTAACTTCACAGATGGTTTTACTTCTCATGCAAGGGTTGAAATGAAAATAAAAGGCTGATAAACATGCAAATGTTCCAGATAAACTGAAATTATATCAGTAACCATAAAATTCTTACTTATTCTGACTCTTCTTCCCACAGATATGCCTCGCAGTGCATAGCCTGGAAACTGTGTGGTGCAGTAGTTTTGACTTGCTATTTTTCTTTTCTGATATCAATAATGTTTCTATATTTATGAGTGGTTTGATGTTAAAGAGATTTCAATCTTGGAATATAGTCCCATTGAAGTGCAAAGCACCTGCTCTGAACATTTCTGCATGCTGGTGATACCAATATGAAAGTGGGTTTTCTCGAGTCTCTTTAAAAACTGAATTAGCTCCTATATGACTGCATGTGACTAAACGTTTTGTTCCTTCAAGAATCCCCTTTAGTTTCGCGAACAGACGGTAATGCTGGAGGATGAGGTCAAATGAATATTTAGTGAAACTGTACATTGTATGCTAGCGTTGTATATTTATGCATGGTAAAACTCTAGCATTTTGAAGTAAACGAATGATGCTTGTAACTACCAATGGCTTAACAATAACAATGGTAATAATTACGTATATTAAAATTTCTTGCTTTTTTGTATTTGCATTAATGAAGTGTAGATTATGTCAGAATTTTAGAGAAACGTTTGTATAATTTAAATCAAGAATTATTATTCAAATGCTGATGATGTAAGATAGTCATTATGGAAACTTCAGGTTAAAGGCAAGCCGCATTTCATGTCCCTGAGGGAGAGCCGGGGAAGAGTACTGCAATGTAATGCAGCCACTCTTGTATTGCAACCGTGACGAATACTGAGTCTTAGTTTCCGAAATGCCTCAGTAGTGACTTCACCATTGATGCCATGGATTGTCACACTTCTAGTAAAATCATTGTTATTCATTGGGTACTTTTCGCTATTAGTTTTTGCATTTATTTAAATAGAATCAGCTTTGATAGCCGAAGTACCTAAAATTCAAATTCGACATTTCGAACCCTCTTTACCGATTTTTGTTAATTTCGAAGTAATACTAAATATGACACTGGCAGAAGACGAAGCTAAAAACACATTTTTCTTAGATGTGTTTAAATTTTAGTACGTCAGGGATGCAGAACGGTCTGTCGCAGCCAAAAAGATACCAGTGGGTGGCTTGAATGCTCTTGTTTTAGTATCTAATAAATATTTAACGAAATACTGAAGTACTTGTTATTGTAGTTCAACGTCCTTTAACCTGGTTGGTCATATCGGACGACGAATGAAATCGGTGAAATGATGCTCAAATTATCTAAGATTCTATGGACCTTAAAGTTACTCGACATTTGCCTTCTCAGGATAAGGAAATGCACCGAAAAAAAAAAAACAAAAAAATTCGTATCTGGGTACATCGCTCTAAGCAAGAGTCGAATTCTCAAGCACTTGATTTTTTTCTTGACAGTGTTTAACACCCGCTTTTACTACAATGGCACCGCAAGCGATGATTGGTGATACACGGTATTAAGATGGAGCACCGGTGGAATGCAATGGCGGGGGAAACCGGAGAACCCGAAGAAAACCCGCCCCTGCGCCGCTTTGTCCACCACAAATCTCACATGCGGTGGCTTGGGATCCAACCCGGGCCGTCTAGGTGAGAGGCGGATGGTCTAACCACCCGGTCACGGCGCGGCCAGAGCACTTGAATGTTAGACAGACACGCTCCCTCTACAATACCGAGGGAGGCTTATAAATGAGTGTTAAATATATCGTAAAAGAAACCACAAGACTGGTGTTTAATGTGATTGTTAGAAGTGCAGCGTTTCGTGATTGTGACGAGTAAATAGGACAATATGTGAAAACAATAGGATTTCAAAATTACACCAGTGCCTTTTTCAAGCATGTAGCATGCGTTTTAGCCGTGGATTCCAAATTAAATTCTGGCCACTTTGCAATTGACCGATTGTCATTCAATAAACTTTATGTAAAATTATTCATAATGGAAAAACATGGTAGGCCTTGAAAGTAAGAGCATAAATATTGACAAAAGTGAGCTTTGGATATTGTGTGCGATATATTACATTTTTTCTCTGGCTTTGTTTGTTTTCCACGGAAATAGTATATGGAATGACGGTAACTTGAGCAATATTTATTGACCTAGTAAGCGGCATTAAGAGTCAGCTAAATTAAATGTGAAAAATAGCTACATCTGTTTGGAAGGGCGACAAAAGTAGAGTTTTCTCTCACTGAACGCTGTAACATTTCAAATGAAAATGTGCAACATATATGAATGTATAATATATCGATTCATTAATGATTTTTTAATTTGGCATAGGCAGTTTCGAAGTTAATCGTCTAGTTTCCGTTGACTGTTTTTCATTTTTTAATCAGTTAATCCCCTTACCAACAAGCCTGAACTGACCACTAAAAATGCCTATTTATTAAAATGTAGGCTATGCATTAAATGACAAAATATCAGGTACTTTATTCATTATTATTCTTACAACAAAGTTTGAAACTATAATACTTCTTAATACATTACCGCTTATACACTTGCTGAAAGAATGAAGAAAGAGTATTCAATAGTTATAGATTTTACAATACTTAGAATGCATTGTAGTATCTATCTGTGAGAACAAAACAGGAAAGCCCATTTTTCTCCAAATGTCCGAACAACCCGTGTGTAATGAATCTGTTTATTGCGTACTGTAGTGATCCACCTTCGGGTTGGAAGACTGCTTTGAGTTGCATACAGCAAACGGGAAGGGGAGTGGTGAAGGTCGCCCGACACACTTTTGCACGCTTAATACTACAAATGCAGTGAGCTTTAGCTTAAGCGTAATGCAAAAAATTGGCACGGGTTTGTAGATCTGTAAATTACACGTGGAAACCTTCTGAGTGCACTCCAAGTTTAAAATTGAATTGAAACATAACAGTACCCAAAATGAAAATTCATATAACATTTCTAAATAAATATCACATAAAAACTTGTATTAATCGTGCATCCGGTCACAATCTGGTGTTATAGCATTTAAAATGCAACACGTGGCCTAATATTACAGCTCATGACAGTACAATAGATGGCGTTAAATATCAAAACGATCGAAACGCAATCGCCTGTTGTTCAGCAGCTGTCAGTGCATTTCTGTAAAAGTAACATAGGAATAAATTTTAAAGATTGCAAACACTTGCGTTACGTATTGTGTATGTCTAGGTGAATATTGCCATGATATAACATGAGCGTAAAGTCTTGAGCTTCTGCCTCTGCGCTTACTTTTCATTGTGAATGCAGCTTTACACTCCATCGAGAAGACATGGTGAGGTAATATTGTGCTACGCTAATGGCTAACATGTGGTGTATGGAAGCCGAGTGAAAAGATGAAGCTGTTCAGTGTCGCTTTCGCACTCGACATGTGGACTTTTATTCTTAGAACATACTTCTTGGAAGAAAAATGAAAGAAAACAGGAAATGTTGCAACACCGTGTTTCACTATGCGTTGAGTTAACAATTGATTTTTATTTCATTGTCTGAAGCGACACGCTCAGTGAGGCAGTGTGAAACCTCAGCGACTTGTGAGAACAAACAATGCATGTCGTATATGTTACCTGAGAGGCTTCAAATAATAAAAGCCAAACCATGTTAAACATTAGAGTAATACAATAATACTTCTTTCCTTACCGTCCAGTGCCACGCAATTTGACAGAGCCTTATTTGGAGGTACGAGGTGTTTTGTTTCAGTGTTGATGGAAGGTTAACAGTTGGCGACCAGACAACACTCGTTACATCCATAGTGTGCAATAGCTACCAAGAGGAGCAATAGCTACCAGTATAGCATCCTGGGACTGTATGTCAGATGGTGATGTTGGGAAGTTGCAGATATCTACCAGAATGAATTCGAAGAATGCATTTACTTTCCTTACTCGAAGATTGTGTACTGCCCACCTTTTGAACAGTGTATTCTGCTGATTACATGCCTCAAATACATATGGTGCATGATAGCAGCAGCAGCAGCAGCAGTATCCACGCTTCAACCATCACCAAGAAATGGCTAAATAACCATATTGAAGTTCTGTCACTTCCTTGGCCGGCTAAATCATCCGATTTAAGTGTTGTCGAGAATATATGGATCATAATGGTTCAAGAATCAGCTTTCTAACATGAAATAACGGTAATATCCTTTTGAAACCATGTCATAGGAATGTGGGGTAGTTCCAGGCGGTCTCTAAGAATATATCACAACGGTGAGATCTGTGGCAAGTAGGTTGAATGAAGTGCTGGACGATAATGGGTGGTGGTCCACTTACTGAAATTGCAAACCTGCCTTCCTATGCTATTTCGATGGTATAATGTGATCTCTGGACCAGACTGAGAACCAACCTATGTTTTTCAATGATAGTGATGGTAATGCTGCTGCTGATAACAAATAATGCAACCTATAATAATATGGCAGTTACACCACTGTTACTACTACCAAATAATAATAATAATAATAATAATAATAATAATAATAATAATAATAATAATAATAATAACAATAACAATAACAATATTAATAATGCGTTACATCTAATTTAAGTAGGTATAATCGTTTTGGCATAGGCAATATTAATATTGATAATATTTACATAATAATAAAACTTATGCTAACGTATTGAAACTGTTATGGAATAAGTAACAGCGTTATCATAAATAGCATCAATCATAAGCTAACCAAAGTCATGATAATCAGCTATTCGTACGTTTCCTAAAATAGCATTGAAAGGTCACGGAGGCATGTGTGGGGTCAATACATGGCCTCTGTGGCTGGAAAGTGGAAGGGACATACATGCGTTGCTATAGCTCTATTTTCTTAAGTTGGGGTTTGCAAGGTTAGCGGCCAAACTCCGAGCTAAGCGCTATGTTGCCAATGTGAGCGACACGTGTTGGCCTGACATGTGCGTACACAAGGATGTGTTAATAAATGAAACAGTACACAAAGAGAGAGCAGAACAATAATGTTAATTGCGCTTATAAAATAATCAATAATTCAAAAGAAATTGATTTAAAGAATGCTCCAGAGAGCCAAATCAAAGAAAGAAAGGGGAACCCGTCAATTACTTTGAGCTGGTCTTGTTTGCCCTTTCTAGTGGTGAGGAAAGTTCACATTATGGTAGGAGAGAATGGTTGTAGATATTCGTAATTGCACCTCACCTTAAGTTTGTTATATTAAACACACGCTAATTGAAAGGTAAGCAACTTAGTGGGTAAGAGAGATAAAAAGAAACCAAACCAATTAGGCGTACACTTCTGCTACACGCGGCCATTTTCTTGGGTGTTTACGAAAATTAAAAGCTAACGGTAACTATTTGCGCCACGGTAGACTTCTTCAAAATCATTTTCACAGTCGCACAAACAATGCAACGAATAAGTAACAAACATTGCAGCAAATAACGCAAATTAAAGACTGAAAAAAGCAAAAACAAAACTGTACTATAAACAGATACCAGGGGTAACGCGAGGATTGGATACAAAATATGAATGAGCATGTGGTAGTCTAGTGTCAGTAACTCTGTCAACATAGGGCTGTTGCCATAGCAAGGACGCAAGGACCTGCCGCGTTTACTTGTTTTTTCGACTGCAGCGCTTCCATGAGACCCCAACTTAGGAAAGCAGAGTTTTAAGCTACGACTTTCACGGCCAAAGTACCACAAGTGCTTTGCGATCATTTCAGGTATCTAAATGCCAGCTTAGTGACTGTGTTACAAAAGAAGTTGCAGTTTTCCTTCTCGGTGGGTCTAATTTTGTAGTGTGGGAGAAATTAATTAGTTGTGAAATCAGGAGCGCCACTTTTTTTTGCCAAGCACTTGAAGTGATGGGAATGTGCCATGATGGTTTTCAATGTGAAAATAGTGAGATGCAGTTGAAGTGTAAGGTAATCTAAAGCAAACCTCAGTACTTGCAATTTTATTTTATATATAAATAATAATATCCTTGATACCCTTAATTGCGAAAATGATTAAGGGGGATGCATTAAGAGGGGATGCAAACTAAACTTTCGTGATTAGGGGTATAAAATCACTCAATAACAAATGATGTGTTAAAACAAAAATCTGATGTGTACCATTCACATGACTTTCTCTATATCCCTGCAACAAATTATTCTTAAAAAGCTTATACTTCAATTTACTTTATGCTAATCAGAAAAAATTAGCAGAGATAGTTTTATTACTTGCTTCCTTTTAAGTAGAAGCGAAATAAGGGAGTAGCATAGGTTAAAGTGAAAGCCAAAAGCTGGTTGCTATGTGACTGATGTTCCTTTGTTTGTATGGACAGGAGTTGACAAATTCCTGTATGAGAAAGTATAAGTTTTTCAAAACTGAAACCAAGAAAAAGGAATATCTCAAAAACGATATACTCCACGAAAAAAATGTACATAACATAAATTGTGTGTTTTAACGTGCTCTACATTTTTTGTGGGTTAAGTTTTTGTCCATCTCTTACGGTTTAGTAGTTATGAAAAATTCATAAGTAGTCAATAAAGTAGTCTTCAGAGGCTACTCCCAGAAAATTCAAGATATACATTTCATTTGTCAGATAAATATCTTTAATATACGACATTTTAATCAAAATCGTTAGAGCCATTTTTGAGAAAATCAAAATTTTCGAAAAAAGTTCCATGTAAAGGGTAGTTGGAGGTGGGGGGATTATTCTCAAAATCTTCGTGTCGCATCCCTAGAAGATACTAAACAAACCACGTTTGGTATTTTACCGACGTTTCGTTTTTGAGTTATCGTGTTCGCAGACACACGGACACACACACACACACACACACACACACGGACCGTTTTGTGAAAATGCTTTTTTATGGTTACAGGGGACCCTAAAACATATATTTCTGGTGAAGTCTCGGTATCGAATTTTTTGGTGGAGTGCAATACATTCTCTATTCACTATGTACATAGTGAGTATAGAGAAAGTAAAAAGTATTGGCTTCCAATATTCACAACTTTCTATAACCATTGTCAATATCATTTTTAAAAAAAAAAAAAAACACTATGCTTATGAAGTGTGATTTTTCCCCTCCATTTTACCTTAACTATGATAAGAATTCTTGCCAGAAATTATTTCAAGTTACGGGAAATTATTGAAGTTACATTTTCTCCTACTTGGTTGGTACAGGATGCAGTAGGATAGACAGCCGTTAACTTTTTCTGTCCGATTTTTCGCGAATTCATGTAAAAATAAGTAGTTGCTCTTAGTTTCAAGACATTTTATCGATTGTGATAATATAGGCTTAACCCAACTTACGAGTTAATTAATATTTCCGAAATGACTAATGTTGCGATATAATTATGGGCACATGCTGAATATTTTCATGAGCTCTATATTTTTCCCTGAATAAATTTTACGCTGCATGTGAATTATGGTTCCCCAGTTATATAAAACTCATTGAGAATGGTGAGAGATTTATGTGCTAATTCATAGAGAATCAAAGAATGCACACTTTATTTATTATGTCAGAACTTCAAATAAATTCGTTAGAAGTTTTGATAAAACAAACTCTACGAAAAACCTTCAACATAAAGTGTAATTTGTGTTGAAGTGTTTATAAATCTCCATCTGGAGTGCTAAACGGCATCTCTCTCAGGTGACAAATTTTGTCTTTATCCCGCATAACACGGTCTTTCATTTATGCTATTTGTCTGTCTCTCTCACAAAATAATTACAGACGTTTTGTACATTTTGTCATTCAGGGTGCCTCAAACTTGATTTTCCGGCGTAATGTCATGTAATTTTTGTGAGGAATATACCATTATTTGTCTCACCCAAGAATATTCCCGATGTCAATATATTTGAGGGAAGAAAAAAAAATGATACGGAGCGGTGTTGGCCGCTGATTGGCGGAGCGAAATCAATGGGTGTTTTCTTTTATTTTCAATATAACCACCACTAAGCAGTACAGCAGTGTAAGTAGTTTTCTACATCTGGTCAGTACGAATGGTTTCGGGGATTGTAACATACACAATTTCTCTGCATCCTGCACATCTGTACATCTGTACATCACAGATGTGTCCTACGCTCGTGAATGCTGGAGGGAATGTTTACAACCATAGTATTGTACATTAAACAGAAGAAAGCGCAGTAATACCTACACTATAAAATTATTATTGTTTAAGAACACGCAGTGTAGGTTTGTATTATTAAGGAAACCGTTATAATTGTGTTCCTATAACATACAGCCATTTTCGGAACAAACTTGGTCTCGAGGTGAATGCTGATTCAGATGCTATTATTTATCGTGTGGAGTTGCATCTGATATATAATACTTCTTACCACGCATATCTCATAAGCCTCTCACCTACAAGTACTTTAAAAGCAGTCATGATTCATAGCGGAGCAGTTAAGTCAATATGTCGAAATGAATCATAGCCGATACAAATCTTGAGAAATGGCCAACGACTTTGAATAGGCTTTGTTTCTCGATACTCAAGAAGGAAATCATAAGGAATAACCATAACCATTATGGTACTGTACAATAATATTAAATATGAAAGATTTACTAAGTTGCTGACAATATCTTACTTGATCGTTCTAGGTCATATGATACTTTTACATATTTCATAAGAGGCACGTGACTAGTACTTACACTCTCAATGTGTACTTGATGGCCTTCTAGAACCTGGGCAACCTGTCCCATAATTTGAAACATATATTTTTTAAAAACACTAATTTGAATTTGTTTTTTAAAATTTGCACTTTTAGGCCTTTCAGTGTGTTGATTTTCGTTTCTATATTAAAGATTTCTTTAACAGTTTCTGTCAAGAGATTAGTTGTTGCTTCTAGTTTTCTTAATGGAATCACACTACTCAAATTAGCAGCAATATACCCCATTTCATTTCTTAAACAACTGTCTTTTATCAGATTTTGAAAAAAAATTATTGATGAAGGATCATCTTTGTCCAGTTCATCCACAACCGATTTAAATCTATCAACATTTTCGGCATAGTACACGACTGCTGAAAGCCCAAGTGCCCCGGTGAGTACTAATTGCTGTTGGCGGTAATGGAAAATTGGGGATTTTGTTCCTAAAGGAATTAACACTGCTAAGAGCTTTAACACACACCCTCTTTCCATTGGATAACAACCTGTCCACATTGGGATACAGGGACCGAAGAGTTTCGCACACTCTATGTAGCGCATGTACAACGCAAGTCAAACATTTCAGATATCGTTAAAACCACAATATCTATAATGCATATTTTTTGTAGGGCTAATCAGTCCTGAGATATTCATTGACATTACTTTGAGCATTTCCAATACTAACTCTCTTCTCAGATAGAAGTCGGTTTTTGGTACGTATCCTCATCATATAAAGAGAAGGAAATTTCGTGCCTCTCGTAGCAATCGACTTTTAAAAGATTTGACTATCGCTTTAGACTACTGCATTCCCATATTTTCCCTTCTACTTAGAAGGAACCAAAAAATAGCAATTAAAACATTTCTGTTAATGTTTATCTCGATTAACATGAATTAGAGAGAAGACTAAACTTTATAAGAACATTTTGTTCTAGAATAGGTAGAGAAAGTCATACGAATAGAGTATATAGATCGTTTTCTTTGATTTTGTGCAAGATGCTGTAAGTTTGGTGGTTCCAAATGTTCATAAGTGGCAATGAATCTTGTCTTCAGTACTTGAAAACTTAAAGAAATTAACGAACATTTCGGGAACTGTAAATGTTAGGGAAACCTTTGATACAGATGGGATATTTTAACGATCTTCACATAACCGTAAGCTTTTGTCATTACGCTCTACGTTTCCATTGACATATACACGTAAAGGAGTTTAGCCTGCCGTTTAATAAATCAATTCCATTGAACTGGAAAATATCCGATTTTTTTTTTTTTTTTTTTTTTTTTTTTGGTAAGGGAGAAAATCTCGGGAAAAAATATTTTCCATAACTCACTCTGACCGAAATTCGAAAATGTACTCTTTAGATGGATGCTGCCTGCTTCTAGAAGCTGGGCATTACAAATTTTATAGTTCAACGATAATTTAAATAACTTTAATAGCCTAGTAGATCGTCTCAGCGCGGTGGTAGCGCGGCTGCTTACCGAAAGGGAGGCCCGGGTTCGATTCCCGGTACCGGCTTGGAGGCCTGGTCCTGGGTGCACTCAGCCTCGTGAGGTCTCCAGGGGGCCCCATTGAGGAGCTACTTGAGGAAAACGTAGGGGCTTCAGGTTGCGTAAGTCACATGCTTCAGGCTATTGTGCCACGGAGTTTAGCGTTCTTATAGGCTAGTCATGAAAGATTGGCGGGTGATAGTCCCTGTGTTATGTTAATGTAACAAAGATGCGCTATTAAAGTAAAACGCCTAAAGCAATTCGGGAGAAAATGAAAACAATAACATATTTTCATTTAAATATCTAGGGCATTTTCTATACATATAAACCAGGCATGCGGTTTCGGGTATGCAATTTTGTATTTACCTCTGCTAGGGATTTTATCTTATGTTATTCAGGTAAACGCGCACCGGTCCAGAATAGAGTGCAATGCAACGCAACGCTTCCTCTCCCAAAATTTATTGGTGACAATCGCAAATACCTCTTTCGCTGTGGCTACGCCGTAGCCAAGCGGTTAGACCACTCGCCTCTCTCCAAGTTCACTCTCAGGCGACCGCTTGTGGGATTTGTGGTGGACAAAGCGCGCAGGGGCGGGTTTTCTCCCGCCATCGCATTCCACTGGTGCTTCATCTTCATTCCATGTATCATTAGTGTCATCACCTGCGGTGCCTATGTAATAAAAGCAGGTGTTAAACACTATCAAAAAGTCTCTCACTGTACCTTCCGCTCACATATACACACACCAGACAAACTGCGTCTCGTTCAATACTAAGCCTACATCCAAAATTAAAAGGAGCATCATAGGTTTATTGTTATTATTATTATTATTATTATTATTATTATTATTATTATTATTATTATTATTTGGCGGCTACATGGCCGGTTGGCTAGACAGCTCGCCTCCCACCAGGCGGCCCGGATTCGATCCCAAGCACCCGCATGTGGGATTTGTAGTAGACGAAGCGGCGTCTGGGCGGATTTTCTCCGGGTATTCCTCTTTCCCCCGCTACTCGTTCCATCAATTGCTCCATTATCAACTTCCCTATCCATTTCGCTTGGATTTCATATCATATACTTCCTCATACTTATGTTTGGCTACGGATCCACTATGCGTTTCAGGTTCTCCATTCTGTGGTTTCGTGCCGTTGGCTTCCCAACAGGCTTCTGATTCCTAGGCATCGGCTTGTAGGTCCTAGGTGGTTGTCAGTCCTAAATACGGGGAGGTTAAGACGACTACGAAAATAATAATAAAAATATAATAATAATTATTATAATAATTAATAATAACTATAATAAATTATTATAATAATAAGTAATAATTAATAATAATTATAATAAGTTGTTATTATTATTATTATTATTATTATTATTAGCAGAAAAGCTGTATATTATTTAGGTTTACGTGCTTTTACATTCTAATTTAAAAATAACTGTCGAATTGGACACGTCAGCTGTATGAAACCTTTCTATTTTGTGCTAGACAATATGTGTCAGTGGACATATAGAGGTACCCAAAATATGGAGTAAGCATCTTCTACTATCCACTTTTATGGGAAATATTCCAGTGTTAATGTTTATTGCTATTATTATTACTTTTTTATTATTATTACTATTATTATTATTATTATTATTATTATTATTATTAGAGATTCATTATCTTATTAAAGAATTGTTGATGTTCCTGAAACAAACATCATTTACACTGCCACAAAATGGGCAGCATTAATTGCTAAACCCTTGAGGATCGCGTTGGTTGACTGAGTCAATCTGATTTTATTTTGCTCTGAATTCAAATTACTCATTGTTGCACTGCTGGCGGTTCCATCTAACTTCAAGCTGAACCTTTGTGTCACCAGTATTTTTGGCGCATTTGTAGAAACCACACGTAAGCAAGCGATACTTGCTGCTTATTTTTGTGTGTGCTCTATTTGGTGTAGAGAGTCAACCACGCCACCGGTAATGTAAATATAATTTTTGTGCTAATTATTATTTACACCATGGTTTTTATGGATTAAAGCATTTGAATAGTATGCATCTTTCCTTTATGTTTACTCTTTTAGGTGCTTTTCAAAAAAGGGCTGTCAAAAGAAGAAATGTACAGGCTTCTAAATGAAAGTTCTGATGACTGCGAGTATTCTGAATTCGATTGGTCTAATGGGGAAGAAGAGAAAATACAAGTTTGTGATCGCAGCAGTTAATCAGAAATAGAAGCGGATTCATCGGAAGGAAATGGACATAAACGATTAGAAGAAGAAGAAGAAGAAGAAGAAGAAGAAGAAGAAGTAGTGCATTATCATGAAGATACTGATGGTGATAATTTGGATCTTAGTCGTGGGTATTTTGTTAGAAAAACTGGAAAAACTAAGTGTACCAAGGAGAGTGTATTGGCCATAACAGCTAAAATGCCCTCAAAAATATAATAAAAATTCTTTCTGATCCAAAGATGTCTGCAAAGTGTATTGCACAAGAAGTGGCAGCCTTAAGCAAGATGTTAGTGATAATATGATTGACTCAATTGTGGAGTACACGAACTTGCGTGTTAGAAATCTGATACCTCAAAACAACTATTCTACAGAGAAAGAGAGATACAGTGTTTTTCAGAAGCTGATAACCCTACCTCACTCCTCTGCCGTGACTTTAATGTTTGGGATGAAGAGGTGTGCGGTTGGAAACCAACCCTCGCTGTTGCCAATTCTTTCACTTACGGTACCTTAACTGAGGCGCGATTCTCGACTTTCAATCAGAGTCTACAGAATCTAAGGAAACAGAGAATTTACTACGTTACCTCTGGCCCCTAGTACAGGGTTCGTCTTTTGTTTGCTAATAGTGAATATCCAGTGGCAGGGAGGAGCTGTCCTGTTTGAAGACAATCATGTTTTGGGGAAAACTATAATGGAACTTCTAAGGCATACATTTTCGCACTTATTGGAACCCTTATTTCAATTGGTATGAAGGGTGTTGAACTAATGTTGAAGAGCTTTGGAGTAAAGAGGGCAGTGATGTGATGATTCGTAGAGCTTATATATCATACAGAAGGTTTCTATTTCGCTGCAGAAGTGATATTTGATAGCAAGCTGACACGAACATAAAGTCGTGAGAAAGATAAATTGGCAGCACCCAGGTCGTATTTTGAAAGATTTGTCTATAATTGTTAGGAAAGCTACAATTTGGGAGAGCTTATAACTATAGCTGGAACACTAACATATTTGAGATAAAACTGTTCATTAATTCAGGAAATGCTAACATCTTTTAGAGGAAGGTGTTCATTAATTCAGTACATGCCGAGCAAACCCGCACGCTCTTTGCTATTTGCGATGCTAAAACGTTCTATATATCAGCAGTTGAGATGTACTGTGGAACACAACCTAATGGGCCTTACAGGCTGTCAAGCAAACCATATGATGTTCATCGACTTGCAGAAACTCTAAATGGATCCTATTAGAATCTTACTTCTGATAATAGGTATATATACCATTTATTCATTGGCAGTGTCGCTTTTACAGAAACGGAGCACTTGTATTGGAACTCTGAAGAAAAATAAAACAGAAATCCTTCTGGAATTCTTACCGTTGAAGTCTAGGAATCTTGGATCTTCACTGTTTGAATACCAGAAAGATATCATAATGGTATCATATGCGCCCAAAAGAAATACATGTGTCGTCCTACTTAGTATCATTCGCAGCGAAGACACAATTGATGCAGAAACCAACAAATCACACGTTATCATGGACTGTAACATGACAAAGGGAGGTGACACAGACAACCAGATGTGTGACAAATATTCCGTTGCTCGAGTAACGAGAAGATAGACAGTGACTGTATGGTTTACTTTGCTAACTATTGCTGGTACCAATGCCCAAATATAGTTTCAATCCAATGCAGAAACTCCAAAAAGCACATAGAGGATTTTTTGAAACAATTGTCTCAATAATTTATGTCCACTTACTGCGTTATAAGATCCCAAATTCCGACGCTCAAAGGATCTCAGAATATTTTTGGCACCTTATGAATTAAAGGAGCCTCGAGAACCGGAAGAGCCTCCATACAAAAATAACAGTCGCTGTGACATCTTTAGCAGAGAAAAGAATGTTGTTACCACAATTAGATGTCACTGTAAGATGTTTGTATGTAAATATCATTCTTCCATCGTCTGTGAAAAGCATGCCACATGTAACACTGAGACTGAGTTGGAGGAAAAGGACGAAGAAACTCTGACATATAATAACAATAGCATCACGCCTAAAAGATAACCATGTAACAGGCAAGTGTTGTTAGAGTAATATATATATAGATATATATCTGTAGAATATCTACTGAGTAATGGAGCAGATTACTTGTCATACAAGATTAGCAGGTATGTTTGGAATTTATTGTGAATTAAGGACCGGGAAGCATTTCTTACATTAGTTTACAGCCATTTATTTAGGAAAAATGCAGAAGTGAGATAAATGTGGAATATATGTATAAAGCAACAAAATAAAGTATTATATAAACATATTATAGCAATACTTTTCATTTATCTCAACACGACGTGTGGTTGACAAAGACTACCAAGCGACTGCTGATGTTACGAAAATTGGCGTGACGGCTCGAGGATTAAATATGCAGAAAGGAAGTGCTGATTTCCTTCGTTATGCTAGAATTAGTACAGAATAAAGTATGTGTTCGTTTCCTCCAAAGAACTTTTAAACTGTCACGCCTCGCAAGAAATCTTGAACTTCAAGGATACTTAAAACAACGAAGGCTTTCACGGCCGGTGTCCATGGTTACTGAGCAAGTTTCCGGGCTTGTTGGCCGTGATCTAATGGAATCCATCTTCGAACTTCCATCGTTTCTTTCGAATCTGCGTCGAACATCTTCAGTGGTGCTGCCGTGGTGTTGGCTTGGAACTCTCAGCTGCGACTGATTCAGGGCCTGCGCGTGCGTGCGTACGTGTCTGGTAGGCTCGTGGTGAGCCTAGGTGTTGTTGCTGTGTACCTACCCTGGTAAGGGTTTAACCACAGAAATGAGGTGAAGGTTGAGGTTTTAAATTTTTGGAGTTTCAAGTGTTGGTTGTAAGGAGGCTAGTAGGCTCCTCAAGCGGTTGCATTTTTCAGGAGCAGCATCTTTTCCTCTGCTCCGCTGGTGTTTATTTTTATTTAATTATGTTGGTGAATTTTAATAGACCTCTCCCAATGGGAGGGGGGAGTGCTTGTTCACTATTACGCTGTTGGCTGGTTTAAAGCCGTTGTTACTGGGGGTGCCCACAAGCCATGCGGGGAACCCGGAACCGCCTCATTCGGCGTTCAGTGGGTAAGTACTCCCCCAGAGATCTGACAAGTGCGTTCTCATGGTCGCCCAATCTGGCGTAGCATTTTTGAGCCCGGCGCCTAATTACATCTTCCACATATGGGAGGGCCGAAGCTTCATGTAGTAGCCTCAAAGGGAAACGTCTACACGCACAATATATAGACCGGAGTCCTCTATTCTGTACCCACTGTAACCAGAGAAGTCAGGAGTCTGCTGCCATACCCCACACTTCGCAGGCATAGAGCATCAGGGGGACTACAAGCGCCTTGAAAAGGCGTAACTTTAAGTGAATCGGCATCTGGGAGGCCAGTACAGGGTAAAGGCTGGCTACCGCCCCCTTCGCTCTGTCCGACGTTCCCCGCACGTGTTCACGAAAAGTTAGGCCCTTATCAAGAGTGACGCCCAGGTATTTTATGGAATTTCCCCACTCTATCCTTTGGCCCTGATAGGAAAAGTTGGGTATCTGGTTTATTGCGGGGCGTTTTCTGGAGAACAGGACTGACTTTTGCCCGGGTTAACGGACATCCGCCACTATCTGCACCAGTCCTGAACGAGACGGAGGTGTCTCTATATGGGGTTGAAGGCTCTGCGTATGTTCCTGTCAGTGCGGTAGAGCAGGACGCCATCAGCAAACTGGGCCATGTTGATGCCCTGCACTGTTGGGAAGTCTGCCATGAAAAGGCTAAACAAGGTGGGTGATAATACAGGGCCTTCGGGGACTTCGCCTCGTAGGGGTTTTGGTGTAGATGTTTGCCCCGCAACTGCAACTACGACGGTGCGTTGGTGTAGGAAGCCGTGTATGATGTTGATTAACTGTGTATGTAGGCCAATCTGGATGACTTTAAACAGGAGACCCTTATGCCAGGTGGTTGAGAAGGCCTTCTCGACATCCAAAGACGCCACCCGCGTGAAGGCCCCGTCCTGGAACCCCAGGATGGCAGCCTCCACCACCCGCAGCAGCTGTTGGGTTGTCGAGTGCCCAGGACGGAATCCAAACTGATGGAGAGGGATGGCTTGAATTTCAGGGCCTGCCGGTGACCCGCTTCTTATATCCCCTGGCGTGGGCCGGGCCTGTCTCTTATTGGAGCGCGTCAGCCTCTTGTTACTTCTTATTGGGCCGGGAGGGGGAGGGGCTGGTCTTGTGCTATGAATGTCTACATTTGGAGTTTTGCTCTCCCTTGTCACTTGTTCATCTGTTTGCGGCAAGTTAGGTTCAACTGAATGTTTTGTTGACTGTATACGTCTGATGATTTGCAGAGTTGGTAACCATGTTTTGTTTAGTCTTAAAACCTCTTCCTTTCTGTTGAAGTAGTTTTTGTGCTTGTGGATCTCTATTGCTTCCCTGTTTAGGCGGTTATGGTAATGCAGAGTGGACGGAAGTAGTTTAGTGGCCTGGTATTGTAATTTGTGTTCTCCCTCTTCGTGTAAGGCATGCTCAGCCATGCTCAAGGATACTGTTGTGGTAACACTGTCTGAGCCAGGTGCGACAACAGTTCGCGCGACAGTTCTTCACGAATTACATTTTTAAATGAGGGGTTGGATGCGAGTCACTTACTTACCATTGCTGGAGTATTGGTACACAGAAGTAGGAACGGCAGCCATATATTGTATACGTTATTCTCATGTTTTTACACTGCAGTAGTACAGTCACTACAAAACAAACATCATGCTTCACATGTATTCGTTCTCGGTTACGCTTACACTACACATTACACCTAATTGTCATGTATTCCTTCTATTCCCGACAGTTCTACCTCATCTTCTTTGAATTGCAGTAATTTTCATTAATAACTAGGCATCTCTCGTTAAAATACTGGCAATGGCATAAAAGTACACTTTAGAGTCAACTGTGTATTCCCGAAACTTAATCATAAGGAAGCAGAGCTGTTTGTGTAGCATTAACTATTTGCTGGCCTGTTTAGCAAGGGTAGGCTAGCTGACTGTATCATTCGTCTAGAAGGAATGAGCAGCCTGCAACTGGTAGGAAAATGCGATTCTCTTTTCCCCTTCCCCCCCTGGTCCATCGGAAGACTTTTGCTGGACTGTCACGCGTAACTGAGATTAAATCGCTGTGTTGCATGCACTTATGCTGAAGACAAGGCCTTAAAAGTTCATAAACCAACACCGAGGCGGGCTTTAAGTCGATGTAGACAATTAAGGTGGATACTTCAATTGTCACGAAAGATTATGACTAGAATATCAGTGTGCAGTGGCGGCTCGTGCATTAAAAATTTAGGTGTTCACCAAATCAGCACTTTACCACCACCACCACTACTACCGCCGCCGTCGCTGCAACATCAAATCCAGTAAATTTAGAAACAAAGATAGTGCCTAATAACAATAATTATAAATTTGTTACACAAATCGCCACTCACCCAGTATTGAAAAGATGTTAAATTTCTTAGTTTCCCGAGACTTAACAGCAATATGAAGTTCCCAGATGGTGATGAAGGGGTGAAGTCCTTTAATGCAGTTCATGTGAAGAATGGAATTTACGGTGAATATCATTTACATTGTTTGAATTACGTAATTAACACCAACTTTATTTGTTCAGGAATTCTACGAGTTGGTTTTTCAAATGTGCAACAAAAAAAAATCAAAATTTTTAATCTTTTTATTTTTCATAAAAGATTAAACTCTTTTATGCTGTTGACCAGTTTCTTCTGAATAGCAAACATTGCCAGTGCTGAGTCGGTCTTCAGCCATCGTATTCCTAGTAAACGTTTTAATTCTTTTCATTGTGTAAAATCATCTTTCTGGTTCTGGTGTAGTCATGGGGTAGTGATAACAATCTTCAGTAGCTCGGTTAATAGCGGAAAAGTTTCTTCGTTGGGGTTGTTTTCTGCAATATAGATGAAGCTTCTTCAGCGTCCATCATATCACGCCAGTTATACAGTACTTGAAGTTATATTTTAAACTGTGACTTGAGAAACCATGGGTAGATTTCAACAGCAGTGACGAGATATTTTTCTGGAAACTCTTCGGAGAATGTTTGGAAAGAAGCGACATCAACTAGCCTCGAAGCCACTAAGTGATCGGTAAATGAAAATCTATCATTTACGTGACTAAGTGTCGCGTCGCACACTTCCTTTCTTTCTGCCATTCGATTTTCATGCCCCTTTCTCTTTCGATTTTCGGAAACTTCACATCTGTTAAGTGTAGTGTCTCTGATTTTCTGTACAGCAGATGAGAACCGATCTAAGTTGCGTTTTGCTTTTACAGCATCGATTTTTCTGTGTTGTAGAACTTTAAATGAGAGCTCCGCCTGAGGCATAATTCTATGAAAGAATTCCAACCAAAAGGTGAATCAGAATCCTCCAAAGCCGCTAAGAGGCCGCTTGACTCATGTCTTGGTTTCTCAGCAATATTACTAAGCAGACTTATTTCCTCTAGACGTTCTTTACTTCCGTACACAACATTCACTGAAGGAATGCAAATCCAGCTGCTAGCCTCAGAACTCTGTTTTGCACAATTCTGTCAAGTATTTTGGTTCTTAGACAAGATCTTGAATATAATGCAGGAAATTCTGATAGTGTTGGAAAGAAAATCCTGGATGAGCTGTTTATGGCACTAGCCTTCTGCAGAACCAAATTGCATTGATGGGCGTAACAGTGTATATAATATTCGCGAGGGTATACAGCTGGTATTCTCGCCTGAACTCCACTTGCACTGCCACTCGTTACAGCAGCGCCATCGTAACATTGACCTATTAATTTATGTTTCTGTTCTCCTATAAGCTCTAGCAATGCTGTGCTTATTACCCCAGATATAGCATCAGCATCTTGGGCAACAGGATTGAAAAAACCCCAAAACGCTCTACAGCCGACCCTTGCACCTCGTTTCTGTACACAATAGCGAGTTGTTGCTGAGTAGACACATCTGTCGTTTCATCGGCTATGATTACTAAGTAATGAGCTACCTTTATTTCTTCTGATATAATTTCCCTGCACACCGCAAACATGCTGTCGAGAATGTCATTCTGCACCGTCTCTGAAGTACCCTTGAACATGGTTGCATTTTCTAAGTGTTCTTGCATTGCTATATCAATAGAGCTAACAAAATTAACAATTCCACGAAACACACTGGGGTTTTCAGAATTCTTCCACTCATCATGACCGCGTAGAGCTAGTTCAAATGTTCAATAGCATTTTATGCAGCCTAGAGAGAATATACCTGTTTATGTCAACTTGCTCGTTGTATCTCTTTACCAACTGCCTGCCTGTAAGCGCTGTCCAGTTGAGTGCTGAAATTCACACGACCAAGCATGTCGAATTGAATACATGCGTTCTTATGTGCATGTGAATTCTTATGCTTTTTTTATCTTTTCACTCATGCGCCAGGTCAGCACACCTTACTCATATCCAGTTACTCGTAGTCGCATTGGAGCTAAACATAAGACAAGGAAAGCAAAACAGCGAGTTTTTGATACTTCAAACGCAAAACTATTTGCGCGTTGCGTATACATTGTTAAATTATCGTCTGTAGTCCCGCTTTTGAGTGTTTCATTATTATTGTTGCTACATTTCTAAGTCCCCTTTAACATCAAGGGTCATTTCGGGGGGGGGGACTTGCATTAGAAACACACACACACACACACACACACACACACACACAGTCACTCTCACACACATATTTCCAGACTCTGTAGGTGATAGGGAATCATTCCGGTTAAAGAAGAATTCCCCACCCCAACCGGGACCGGGGACCTCCGGGTGAGAAGTCAGTACGCTGACCACTCGACCACGGAAGCAGTCTTTGAGTTTTTGTCACATACTCAGTTACGAAATTGGGCTGCGGACGTGCCAGTCATTTTATTTCTATTTGTTCCTTATATGTAAGTTTATCATGACTTTTTAATATTGAGTCCACCGAATTCATGACTACCTTTGAAAAGTTACAAGAATTAAGAACCACGTCGTCAGTAAGTGTGTATGTGTGTTTGTGTGTCTGTGTGTGTATGTTTAAAACGTGTTAGAAAATCCACACCAGGCTCACTTGTTAATCATTTTAGTATTGTCACAGTAAGGTAATCTCATTATATCAGAAATATCTTTGAAAAACTGCAGACACGCACGTCTTAAGCTTAACTCTCGCATAAAATAACACATTACCAAGAAAAATAGCGCGTCTCATCAAGGTTGCAGTTGCATTTCCGGAGAGTTTTAGCTAAATCTGAAAAATAGCAGCGCCTCCGGGTGATAAACAGAAATGTAAGAAATATAAAGTAAAACAAAACAATTAGGGACCTGGCGAAAAGTACTCGATTACGCCAATTACATATATGTAGCATCTTGACGTTGAGATATCGCTTTTACGACTCCCATAGTATCCGTGGACATTCCAGAAGACCACGGACATCTGAGGGAGATGCAGCTTGTAACACTTTTCAGGAATTATTTACGCTACCTACCGCCTTAAGCAGAAGAT
Organism: Hymenopus coronatus; assembly: GCA_030762935.1. NCBI lineage: Eukaryota > Metazoa > Arthropoda > Insecta > Mantodea > Hymenopodidae > Hymenopus > Hymenopus coronatus. The sequence continues at coordinate 314,460,640 of CM060900.1, read as the reverse complement.
GTGGGTGATTAATACTTCAAAAATCAAAATTACCCTTGGTAATAGTAGGTCCGGATATACTGCCACTCGTCACCAGTAATTAAGAATGCAGTGTCACGGGGAAACCGAGTACCTGTAAAGGTGATGAAAGAATTGCAGGCTTCTAATCCAAAAATTACGGAATCAAACGCGGCCCAGACCGATGGATATTTAAGTGTGCTTAAAAGGAACACATCGGTGTCAATAGATTTATTGGCATTTAAAAGAACTCCCGCAGCACGAAATTTCAGCACATCTGTGGGTGTAATATGATCCTGGCATTGTCAACGTCCTTAGCGAACCGTGATTTTTTTATTTGGTTACTGTATCATTCTGGCACCCCGTTACATTTCAGAATCTGTGGCTAATTTATAAACATCTGTTGCTTTTAATAGTACCTTGGCTTCTATACGTGACAATCTGGTAGATCACATCACGTAAGTCATCCTTTCAGCCTTGCCAAGATGGCCACCGTTTTTTCTTGGACCGACCAATGCTGCAAGTCAGTTTGTTCACGTAGAGCTGCGCATCGAGATTTTCAGAAGCCACTCTACATTTGAAAATCTGGCCAATTTAAAATAATTCGCGGAAGAACTCGTAGCATCATTCAAATAAACAGAAGGCATGTTCAACCTTTTTCTTTAACAGCTTAACAGCTTCTCAGCTTCGTCATGTGGCTGCAAACTGAGGCAGTTTACAGTTCCTGACCTTAGGATAATTAATGACGCCATAGTTGATCCCGTTGATGTTTCCGAGATTCTGGTTAACGTTTTCGCGGCTAATTCCCAGTATTTTCAATTACCAACCGCTTGCCACCCTGTTAAAATCAGGATGTTTCCTTTAGGACATTTGATCGTGAGCGTTTCAACGTGTTTTCACCATGTAGGAGTTGGATTCTGCGCTGGGTGGTGTTGGTGTCATAGTGCTGCAATATCTCTCTTGCAGGTAATTAATGTATATGGCGAACTGCTAACTTCCTACGCCTAAACCTAAGAACTCTCGTTCTAATATCCTGGGAAGGATCGTCACCTACCTTCCAGTTACCGGCCGATCTCGCTTAGCGTTTGCATTTCCAATATGGTAGGGCACATGTTCAAGGAACATTTAGCATGGTGTTTGAGACTCGGTAACGTCCATGGAACAACGTCCAGTGTGGTTTTTGTTATTACCGTTCGACGCTCCTCTACTTAGTTTCGGTACTCTGCGTATCTTTTTCTGAAAGAGAGAGAGAGGGAGGGAGAGGGAGAGAGAGAGAGAGAGAGAGAGAGAGGGGGGGGGGCGGCGTTGCAATGGCTATCTGTTTGGACTTTTAGAAAATCCTTGATATTTTCAAGTGGTTTGATATTCTTCTTACACCCCATAACTTTCTTGTGGGGTTCATGAGGAATGGAGGAATGGGTTATTTCGGGCACAAATGCACTTAATGTTATCCAGTGTTTGTTGGTTTTGTTTTGTGTGTAGCTTAACGTCATTTTACCTGGTGAATGAAATTGGTGAAATGATGCTCAAGTAATCTCGGGGGCCATGGAGCTTAAAGCTATTTGACATTTGTCTTCTCAGGACAAGGGAAACCCCGAGAAAAAAACTTATCCGGGTAACTCATTCTAAATGAGATTCCTTTATCCAGTGTCGTTACTCAGGAAAATGGCATATATCCGGTTCAGTATTCAGCGCGACATTCTTCGCTGTTGCCATCAATACTATGGTGTAGCGTTCTGGTTTTATTGTGTATGGACGATTTTACCATTTACTGTAACTCTGGGCGGTCATGTCTCCTGCAACCTCGACAGCTTATCTGCTTCTGCACTTAACGGGTTAATTTCTCCGCTGAGAAAACTATCTCTGTGAACTTTTAGCGGCGGAAGGCTCCTTCGTCTACTTAATATGTTTGATCAGATCATCTTCCTTTTTCAGGCAAGATAAGATTTTAACATTTGGTTTTGACAGAAAACCAACCTATTCTGACATCGCTGGTTTAAAACTTCAACAGCGGATATACAGTACTAGAACTTTCCAGGAAACAAGAATAGCGTACAGTTTTGGCATACATAGTTTAGAATTTAATTGATACTGTGGTAATTTCAAAGGAGTTGACTTTTTTGGTATATTGGCGACCACGGCTTCCCGGATTAAGTAGTGCATCTACGTGTGCTTAGAATACTTTATCTGCAATACGAAAATATAGTTGTTAAAATAATAAAATATTATTTGGTTCTAGTCATTTCAGATTGAAGTACTTTACGTAGTTGACTTTATTTGTAAATCATTCTCGGTACAAGTAAACTTTGAGAAATATGTAGTGGATTTTAGCACAGCAAGTATTATATCGATTTTTATTACTTCCTCCATACGCACTATGTACATAATGTATAGAGAAAGTATTACACTCCACCCAAAAATTTGATACCGAGATTTCACCGGAAGTATATGTTTTAGGGTCCCCAATATCCAAAAAAAGTATTTTCACAAAAAGGTCCGCGCGCGTGTGTGTGTGTGTGTGTGTGTGTGTGTGTGTGTGTGTGTGTCCGTGTGTCTGTGTGTCTGTGAACACGATAGCTCAAAAACGAAAAGTCGGTAAAATACCAAACTTGGTATTTAAGTTTAGTATCTTCCAGGGATGCGACACGAAGATTTTGAGAAAAATCCCCCCACCCCCAACTACCCTTTACATGGAACTTTTTTCGAAAATTTTGATTTTCTCAAAAATGGCTATAACGATTTTGATTAAAATTTCGGATATTAAACATATTTACCTGACATATAAAATGTATATCTTGCATTTTCTGGGAATAGCCTCTGAAGAGTAGTTTATTCTGGATGAATTTTACTAAATTTTGAATAACTGCTAAACCGTAAGAGATGGACAAAAATTTACTACACAAAAAATGTAGAGCACATTAAAACACACAATTTATGTTATATACATTTTTTTTCTTGGAGTTCGTCGTTTTTGTGACATTCCTTATTTTTGGTTTCTGCTATGAAAAACGCATACTTTTCTCATACAGGAACTTGTCAACTCCTATCCATATAAACAAAGGAACTTCATTGACATAGCAACCAGCTTTTGACTATCACTTTAACCTACAGTTCTCCCTTATTTCGTTTCTACTAACAAGGAAGCGAGTAATAAGACTATTTCTGCTAATTTTTTCTGATTAGTAAAAAGTAAATAGAAGTATAAGCTTTTTAAGAATTATTTGTTGCAGGGATATGGAGAAAGTCATGTGAATGGTACACATCAGATTTTTTTACGTGTCACGGTTAATAAAATGATTTGTAGTCTTTAAACATTACCAGCTATTACATTTTAATTCACGAAGCAAAATAAAGTATTCAGTAATCCGGATTTAAATGTAGTAAACTATATTGTATAACCTTACAGTCTATCTAAAGAGCCACAAATCATTATACTGGAAAATAAATTTCAAAACAAGTTTTTCCGAAAACAGTTTCCGAAATAGGAAACGGTTACAGTTTCTGTTTTGCTTACTAAAATTAATACAAACTGTTAGTTACAAACACCTTTCAAATACTCAATTCTCACCAATAAGGAGCAAAGATAGAAAACAACGATTAAATTAGTGACAATTTTCGAATAATAAATGATCGCTGAAAAGGCCAGGTAGCAAATAAAACACAACTTTTTAAAAAAATAGTTATGCATTCTAATTGTTTTTACTAGCAGAAATTCCTTATTATTCTGCAATAGACTATAAGCATTCACTCGTAAGCATCTGTCACAGAGCCACTATTGGTGTTATGCTTAAGTAATTTATATTTCAGTTGAATTTCAGCCAATTAATATCGTTTGCATGTGTCAATCTGTTTTTCACCATTATTTCTCTCAGGTGACTGATTTCAATAAGTCTGTGCTGATTCGTTTTTGTTACTTCAAAGGGGTTATTCTGCCTAACCAATCTGATTAAAATGCGGAATTCTGTACGATCAAAGAATATGCAAGTGTTAGCTTTTTGTCTCTCAATATGTGCATGGAAAATATCTACATCCACATGTTCAAAAATTTTTTGATTGATTGCGGGAATGACAAAGTATCGAAAACAGAATATGAGGAAAGCAGCAACAATCACATTCCAAATTCAGCCCACTGACAGTGTCGGACAGTGATGTAACTTCGTTTCCATCAGCAATATTTTGAACTTTATAAAAGCGATAGTTTTTCACTTCACCCGAATCTCTGTTACACAACCTCTCGTGCCAGAAGTAGCAATGGACCTGATTGGCACTGAAATCCGTCACAGTAACGTTCTACACAACTAATCTCCTTTTATAAGAGAGGACTTTTACATTAAGTAATAGGCACAAGCATACTGCCTCTAAATAAAATCCAAGAAAATAATATTTTCACGGCTTATTCTCTTTGCTTTGCTTCATCTTGAAGTTTTCCAGCAAGAACCTTATTCCATAAATGTTCTCCATTGCTTGTCTACTGGTACTTTTTCAGCTTTTGTCATGTTACATAAACTTAACAGATGCCGTACATATGCTGTTGTGAATGGAGAGGCAGGTTGACATTTGCGCTCAGTACTTGTGTATACAATCACTTATTTTCACAGATGTAATTATTTTCGTTATACCACTAAACATAAATGTCATTATTTATTGTTCCTGAACCCTTTCTGGGTAATGTGATAAAACTCGAGGAAATAAGTTGAATAAATTGCCTTGCATTACCTAGTCTCATGTTTGGTGTCTTTTCTGAACATCATCTTCATGATGTGTGTTCATAGTATTTTTATTATCCAGCGTGGTTCTCACAAACATTTCCTTAACATTTAAAGCTGCTTTGTAAAAGTTTTGCGAAACTCTATCCCTTTGTTACTATTGATCAAATGCTAATAGAGTTTTTTCGGCCTTCTCGATTTTCCTTTCACACTAGTAGTAGTTTTCGGAACTTTTTTGATTTTACATAAGCAAGTGATGTAATGTACATGGACTATTTATCAATATTCGACAATTTCCTGAATGATGAGAATATGTTTCTCGAGTTTCTACACCAAAGCTGCTTGTGCAGTAGTACGAAAACCATAGCGGCCTCTTGATTTTAAGCCTGATTTTAGAGTAGTGGCCTCTATAGTTATTTATTCCTTTTCCCTTCACTTGGTGCTACAATTTTTCCTCTGGTTAATTTTACCATCTCGTCATTATTTGCATTGACAGCAGGGACCTTTACATGGTCTTGAAGTTGAGCTCTGCTTTCGTAAGTTGCATTACAGCTCCTTCCTTTCAAAGGGGTATAATGTTTTCCTCTTTTTCGTCTTCAATTCAGTTTTTCATCATCTATTTGCGGTATCAACCGCGAATAGTGGGAAATATTAATCTAATGAAAGTTCTGTCATCACCGTTGAAGTATTATTGGGTTTGTTCATAGTATCACATTGAGACTGATCTGTTAGAGAAACATGTTCTCTTTTATAGCACAAATATAAATGTAACTGCACCATGCGAACTGCTAGCAGTTTGGTCATTACCAGGGCTGCAGTTACTTTGAGTACTGCTTCTTTTATCCTCTTTTAAGTCCTAACAATGTTTCTTCCTGTTCTACATTCATTTTAAATTCAGTATCAATTTCACTTCTTCGTTTGCTCTAGAAATATACAATCAAAATTCTGCTATACTAGTACTCTATAGCTCGCCCCTACAACCTCCATAATTGCATTAATTGAAATAATGACGTACCTGGCAAATGCAATGCATCCATGGTCTTTCGCGCTCTGCTGAAGTACGTTGTAACGTAATTAAACTGCACTAAGAACAAACGCTAGGTTAAACACAGGAGACAAATCAATTCTAATACTACAGAAAGTTAAAAAAAAAAATGACTATTTTTGGAACAGTAGAAATAGTCAACACAGTAATGTTAAAACCAACAATTCAGTTAGAGCGAAAGTAGTATACACATATTTACGCTGATAAGGTTCTAAAAATTTATTTCTAGGGATAACAAAGAAAAGAGCAAATATTTACTTGCGATAACTTTGCGATAACACAATTTTCTATAACATAAATGCGCTATGTGTTTATTTTGAAAAACATTTTAAACATATTTAACACTGTGCAATGCATGTATTCATTGCCATACATTACGGCAATGTGACAATTTCTGTAAATACGCTATTCTGGCTTTAAACCGGCGACACAAATTTGTGCCGAAATGTAAACATTATCTTAATCTCTTACGAATATTACATAGCAATACCTGGAAAGCCGATCAGGTCGTTGTTAAAGGCTTGTCGCTGTTTTGTCCAATGGAAACTCGATTACTAGTGCATTGGTTATTTGGCATAGCGTTCCATTTAGGTCCCCTAAAATATATAAATTGCGCGATACCAGGCTTATGAACATGATACCGGTTATGGGCCTGTGGGCGGAAGGTGATGAACAACCGTTGTGTTTTGGGCGCGATGTTCTTCGGTGTATAGACTCCGTAGTCTGCTTGAGTATGTACTCATTTTGCTTTTAATGACTCTTTGAGCTCCCAATAGGCAACCATCACGTTGGCTCTACTACCTCCTAATGTTCGCTTTCGTTTCAGGATGTCACTTATCGGTGACGTGTAACAGAAGGAAACTTTTCCTGCATCTCTCCACCGAGGACCATTTCGATCTAGGTTTGACGTCTGTGGCGAGTATTATGCCCTCCGTTTCGGATTACCAGTTGCGCTTTTTTGTTTTTTAAGTGTTTAACACCCGCTTTTACTATTAAGACACCGCAGGCGATGACACTGATGATACATGGAATGAAGATGGGGCACCGTTGGAATGCGATGTTGGGGAAAACCGGAGAAAACCCGCTCCTACTCCACCTTGTCCATCACAAACCTCACATGCGGTCTCTTGGGATCGAAGAGGCGAGTGGTCTAAACACTCGGCCACGTCGCGGCCATTATAAGAATTCAAGAGCAGTTTTGAAATGTCCGTTTCCTTTTCACTGATCTCAATAAATGACTGAGGAGCAAGCTGTACTTTAACCCTTTAAAGGACAAAACCAAATTTTCCAAAAATACACAATTTTTTATATTAATTGCAATGCAGAAGGTCCATGAATCAACATAATAACAGTAAAGTTGATTTTTTGTTATAATTGAGAATATACTGTATAGAATGTAGGTGGTAGTTAGAGCCACCACCATCTGTTACACCTTATTTTGATGGTGGTTACTACTTCTACCACCTAATGCCTTATCATAACTGAGTTAAATAAACACATTAAGATGTTTTATTATACATATTTTTAATGCATAACAAAGCTTACATTAATAATTATGTGATACAGCATACTAACATTCTTAAAAAAACGAAACATAAAGTATATGAATTGTGACATTTGGAAGAGTTCTTGTTTCTAACTAACCTCGTTTTACATTATCTTAAATGAAAGGGTGCAAAACATTTAGTGCAGAGGGCAACCCTACATTCTTTGCACATTACTCTGCTACGTTTTTGTTGCTTTTTCGTAATGCTAAATGCACAGCTTCTAGGTGTGCTTTCCTCTGGCAAATGAACTCCTACTTTGGCTATCTGCATTACCTTTTGATTTGCCAAAGTTTGGTCCTCTGCGGCTTTTCTGGCAAATTTTGTTTTTGATATGACAATCTTACGGGAAGCTTGTGGACCACGTTTTACTTTAGACACAAAGCCGCCAATTAGCTGATTTGCTAAAGCACTCATGTACCTCAGATGTGTCATTGGCTTTGCTTTGCGATAATGTGGCAGTTTAGCAGTTTCAAAGTAAAGGATATAATAGTTAACAATAGTAGTATCCACCAGATTATTAGAAAGGCCATCCACCACCTTCTTGACTTCCAGGAAATAAAATAGACGGGCATTAATTGATCAAATTTGTCCACACCGCCCATATATTTGTTATAATCTTGAATGGCTTTTGGGTACTGAACACTCTCCTTTTGTCCTTGTTTATTTCTTCTGAAAACATTACACATATCGGAGGGATTGTGCATATTACTAGCCACTATTACTGCTTGTCTGCCCCTATCTTTCCATTTCACAACAGATATATCACCGCACATAGCAACATCAGAACTGCCCTGCTTTAGGTTTTTGTGTTCCTCCAACATGTTTTTTGGAAAGAGTTTTCTGTTCTGTTGCATAGTCCCTCAACCAAAAAGACAGGGTTTGAAAGCTTTAGTAGCAAAGGTAAACTTGTAAAAAGCCTGTCAAAGAAAAGACAGTAATCACGAAACTGAAATGGTAAAGAGAGGCCTAAAACAACCCTTTCTCCTAATGTACCTTCTTCGTTCGTATCTACTTTCCCTTCATTCATCTGATGTTTTAACATATATCCTGTAACAGCACAAGCTGCAACACATACTTTGAATCCACGTTATATTGGTTACAAGGTCCTATACTGCTTCAACGAAGATCTACCTTTGAAGCTAACCATACTCTCATCAATTCTGATGTACCTGCTAGGTTTGAACTTGTTTATAAAGACAGAATTCAGATGTGTGATAAGGGGCCGAATTTTGTACCAACATATCAAACTGAGAATCACCCTTTTTCGCCATTTTATCATTGTCATTTATGTGCAAATATCTCAGTATTTTCAAAAACCTTCTTAGAAACATTATATGAGCCACTCGACCGACGATGGCCGCGCCGTGGCCGAGTGATTAGACCACTCGACTCTCACCTAGATGGCCCGGGTTCGATCCCAAGGGACGGCATGTGAGACTTGTGGTGGACAAAGCGGCGCTGGGCGGGTTTACTTCGGGTTCTCCGGTTTCCCCCGCCATCGCATTTCACCGGTGCTCCATCTTCATTCATGTATCATCAGTGTCACCGCCTGCGGTACCATAAGTAGTTAAAACGGGCGTTAAACACTACCATACCACTATACTCGACTGACGTGCGGGTTGCAATACTGGTTAGTTAATGAAAACCCATTATTACTAACATACCCAAGAACGCTTTCAGTTCCTCAGTGGTTAAGTTCAGATCATTTCCCAATTAAGTTGCATACAGATTGGAATTGTACACAATATTCTCTAATATATCAGCTGTGAAGAACGTAGTGAAACTTTCAATTGGGGACTCTAAATAACTTCTACATTAGGACCAAATCCTTGAGTATAATTTATTTTCTGAAGCAAATCTCTATAACTTCCTATTTTACAAAATTTTAACTCCACTGAGTTGGAATTCGACACATTTCCATTATCATCACCAACATCTTCTGCCTCCTCTTCCTGATCTTCGCTGCTTTCAGGGATGATTCGTCTACTTCCTAGTGACACAGATGGTGGGAAAATTTCGGAGCTGGCCGTTGACCCATCAGACTGCTCTCCGTCATCAGGAATTTTGTAGCAGTGTGAGTTCCCAACATAGGTTGTCGTGAATGGTAATGCATCATCTGCGTCTGAATCACCTCCAAAATAAGAATCCATTACCTAATCTTCAGAAATTGAGTTTAAAAATGCAATAAAGTCGTCATCAGTCTTGGATTCAAGCTGTTTATATGATATTCTTTCATCCATGCTAGAAAAAAAAGTGTTTTTGAGGTTATGGCTGTCCACTACCACATAAGATGATAACTAAAATAACTCGAAAGCCAGATGCAAAGGTTATACTAGAAATCATTGTCAGTATAGAATAAAACGCAAAATTATCTGTAACATATCGCCAATGTTTTAAAAATATATAATTTTCATACAGTATCACAAAAAGTGAGGGGTATATCTCACAAGGAAAGAGAAGCATGCATGATTTATTCAGTATTATTTGTTTTTTATTGATTTCATTCACATAAATTCTAATTTAAATTACATAAAATTAGTTTTTATACTTAAATATATATCATACATACTTTCATTTACATAAATTCTGGTGTAAAACAACCAAAAGAGGAGCTATAAAACCATTTATGGCGAAAAAGGCGCGAAAGACAGGCTTCCTATGGATAGTAGTAGGAAGGAGTACCACTTTCGAGAATCCACAGCGCTGCCAACAATGTCATTATGCAGGTGGTGTCACAAATGACCACTATTCATTTAGGAACACTAAAGCTGTTGATAAAGATCAAGTTCTCTATGTTGTTGTGCTTTTCTTCAAACTTATGTTATGTGGTATATATACTTACCACTGTCTTTTAAAGGGTTCATTTGACCGACAGAGTTTTAGTATTTGACTCATATAGCCGAGTTATTTCAGCATTTAAGAAAATCTATTATATATTCAGCGTCCAGACCTCCATTGAGGTCACAATTTTCTCTTTCGATAAGAACTCTTAAAAAAATTGTGCTGTTATCCCTAAAGTGGGAAAATATATGTTTGGTGTTATTAATTCACCCAAAAAATATAAAACTTAATCATATAGGTAGAGCTAATGAAAGGCTTAGTGTATTCCTGGGACCAATTCCTTGATTCCACCTTAACAGTGTTCGATCGCTATACAGTTGTCACCATGTTCTACAGCGAACTCAGAATTGCTCTCACTCGCCTGCTGGCGCTGACATCAGTGTATCACTTGTATATGTTCCTGATCACGTCAACCTACCGGAGAATGATAGAACTTAAGTCGCTACCAAAGCTGCGGATTTTGCCCGGGTGTTTCAGATCTTGAGCTCCCACTAATAATTTTACACGATTTTACGTTCTCTTCTATCCTGTGGTGGCTTGAGAGATAACCAACTTTTGGTCTCTCTAACATTATTAGAAAGTTGTTAGAAAAAGTAAACAACAACAACTGCAGTAATACGATAGCATACGCGGATGACGTGATTTTTATTATAGAAGGAAACTCCCGAAACAAACTGAAAAACAAAGGAAACAATTTGATGGAAACCTTAAACCAATAGTGCATAGAAGCGAAAATGAAGATTTCTCCACAAAAATTTGCAATTTTGCTATTGAAAGGTACCGTAAAGAGAAATCTAATAATCAGAATTCTAGTTAACAATATAAAAAGATGTCTGGTTATGAGATATTTAGGAATAAAATTAGACGAAAGAAGAGATTTTAAGGACCATGTGAATTTCGTAAGATTTAAAGATGAAAACATTCTAATGAAAGTATCTAGAATTGTTCAGTCCAAATTTAAAATACCACTATCGACCATCAGCTGCTATCATAATAGTATTTTCGCATCCATTATATATTATGGAGCTGGTGTATGGGCGGAGGACAAAGCCAACAAAAGTTCAATTAATTATTACTTAGAAGATCTCAAAGAAAAGTTCTATTACGTTTTACAGGTGCGACGTCCACTACCCCAACCTTGGCTCTGTTAATTTTAACAGGCATTTGGTCAATTGATTTAATGCTTCGTATGAGAGGGGCTTGCTACTGGTTAAAGAAGCAAAATAATATTAAAGTACAACACATTGTTGGATACAACTGTCAAACTAAATTAAATATTAAGAACAGATTAATACAAGAATGGCAAAACGAATGGGAAGAGACTGAAACAGGCAGAAGAACATTTTCATTTTTCAACAGCATTCAAGAACGGCTAAAAAATAAAGCATATACATGCCTCAAAAAGGCCTTATTCACTATAAATCAGGTCATGGTCCTTTATTTTCTTCCATTGGAAGTAAATAAAATACTGAATGAAAATTTTGAAGATCGTAATGTTCCGAGAACTCCGGAACATGTTTTGTTTGAATGTTGTAAAATCTCACAAGAGTTGTGGGAAGAGAGAGAAGCACTTAGAGATTGTTATATATATACGAAATTTTACGAAATAAAGATTTACACACTCATCTGGAACTATTAGCAAATAAAGGAAGTAATAAGGGTTGGGAGGAAATGATTATTCCAATAGATCAGAGAAATGTTCAAATGAATTTAGAGAAAACACATCAAATGTGGTTAAGACCCAGAAATATTTTACAAGTAGCCGATTTAGATGTAATAAATATCCTTGAAGGGTATAGTTGATTATTAGCTGAGAGAGGGGAATTGGATGGCGTGCAGGGAGATATTTAGCGCCCCCTGCGACATCCAAGAGGAAAATATATTGGAATGAGAATAATAATAATAATAATAATAATAATAAGCGCACCTATCATTGCATATGATTAGCCAAGGAGAACAAGAAACAGAGAGCAGGTAAATGGATATTTGGGGAAACCGGCAATGAAGCAGAAGAAGATCATGTGCGCTGAAAAATGTAGGTTAGATGAAGATAGCGTTCCTGGGAAGAAGGCAGAAGATGCAGTATTTGGGACGAGGTAGGACATGGGGGACTGGGACGAAGTGAGAAGATGGGGTTCTCAGGAAGAAGTGAGAAAATGGGGTTCTGGTGTGAAGTGAGAAGATGGTGTTCCCAGGAAGAAGTGAGAAAATGGGGTTTTGGGGTGAAGTGAGAAGATGGAATTAAGTGTGATGTGTGAAGAATAGTGTAGAAAAGTATAGTTTTAAAAGTAACTACTAAATAATGACACCTACATTTGTATAGGAGTGTAGTGAAATTAAAAGTTACAGTTATAGAAGGACACAATAAATGACTTTTATAGAATTATGATGAATGAATGTTGATAATTAAAAGATAGGAATTAAAAATAGTATTGGTTACCAATAATTATGCCACCGGTTACCGCCGGCTTTAGGCAGGGTAGTGTAGTTTAATATTAATTTATAATGGACAACTGGATACCAGTAATTTAAAATTATTAGATTTAATTTTAAATATTTAATTAAACCTTAAATTTGAATTGAATTGAAATATCTTAAAAGGTTTTAATTAAATTATAAATTTTAAGTTGTAATTTTGAGTTTTGGATTTAACGTAGATCTAAACTGAATATAAATTTACATTGAATATGGATGGTTTTGAAATTTTTGAATAATGTAATTATTTAATTTTAAAGTTGTGGGATTTTGATATAGTTGGGAGTAATTATAATATTAAGTTTTAGATAATTTAAATAAATATAAATATAAAGCTAAAACAAATTACAATTTGGTATTGTAACATTTTTGAAGTAATATTTTGTACTTTAAATTTTATAAATAAAACAGTAATTATATGAATATCATTTTAAATAATAATAATAATAATAGTAGTAATATAATTAAATTACTTAATAGTGTAGTTATTAAAATAATATAACGGTCTTTAAAATAAAATGTGTATAACATAAATAAATAATATAAAATACATTTTAATAAATAATAATAATAAAACTATATACTAAAATTAAATAAAAGTATTAATATATATTAAAATACAAAATTATAATAATATTTATATTAATTAAATTGAAATTATATTAAATTAAATACTAACACACAGTTTAATTGACAATTATTATGTTTTTAAGTGGTATTTATAAATTTTTAGGCTAAGTTAGGTTAAGTTTATATCTGTAAATTTAAATTTTATGATTAAATTTGTAATTGGTATAAGTGGTAATAAATGTATAAAGTTTGGGATATTTTACCCTGGTTTAAGTAATTAGTTATCAGGGTTTAATATACACATTTTATTTTATTTATTTTATTTTGGTCTCTCTCCATCATATGGACCTTTCAGTCACGAGAAAGTACTTTAACCAGATTGCGTCTAGGGCATTGCCGTTTTAGTGAGCCACCTCTTATGTTACTATCCTGCACTTCTTTTTGTTCTTTGTACACGAGTCTTTGACGGTGCCGTATGTTTTAACCCTGTGTCGGATTTTAGCCGTTAAGTGTAAATTCGCCTTTGCGTCCAACTATATAGCAGGTGCTGGCTGCCACTGTGTTTGCTTTAGTGCCTGTCCTATTTATTCCTCAAAGTAATGTGGCCGCCATACATAGTCCATTTTACCTCCTTAGACTTAGCCATATGGCTTGTTTTAATCATGCTGCCCTTTCGTGACCTGTAAACTGCTTTTCCGGTCGTTTAATTACGCATGCAGTAGTTACCGAGACTTTTCAGATTTTATTTGTGGGACTAGTGATTTGACCTAGAGATACATATGTCATAATACATTTTGTCGTTTGGAAAAGTCACTGCCACGCCTCTAAACTGTAGCCAATGATCGCCCTAAGACCGTATTCTGGTACGAAAACTTGGGATTTATAAGACGTAGTAGCGAAATTGTGCCTTAGACATTGCTCTGTGGTCTGACTGAAGACTGTTCTATCTTAGCACCGTCTATGGGGATCGGCACTACTGCTAAACTAGCCCGTAATGCCTAAAAGTGCGAGTGTGTGCATGCACATTTTCGCATTATGTGACTGCATTTCAGTTCTTACCAATGCAACTACGTGGACTTTATGGAGCTAGACAAACGTTAAGTGAAAAATTGGACCAGTACCTATTAATTGTATACCTTGCGCTTCATGTACCCTAAAATAAAAAGCTGCAACTGAATTATAGGAGGGTAAATGTTAAGTCACTGTTGACTAAGTTATTCTTCATTTGATAGTCACCAGAATGTCTTATGTGTTGACAGAGTGTGCTCTAGCACCATTACGAGCCACTCTGCAACTACCGGCTAGTCTTTCGGAGGTCCTAGCCGTTGAGCCTGGAGGGATAAGATTGATAAGGTTTTTAAATTATTATATCACGTTACATTTGCGTTAAGGCTCTAGTTTAACTCTCGTTTTGTGTTTGTTGACGTCTAATAATGGAGCGAAAGATAATGCTTTTAAACCTTTTATCTCAAATAACCTAGTAGTTTAATGACTTGGTTCTATTTATATTTATGTCCTTTTATTTTCATTGTTTTCCATTATTCTTACCTTCATCTAGGGCTTTCGGCATTCATTGTTTTACTTCAACAGGTTTTATATGTCACTTTTGCTATAATTTTATTCTTTGATTTGATTTAAGATTGTTACTTATTTTCGGTTTTTTCCCCGGATTTGTTTTTCTAAGGAAACTAGTGACCTTAAACCCGAATTATCGTCATCATCATTTTCCCAGAATGTCTTAATTTGTAAAATTTGAGTTCCTAAGCTCCTTAAGACAGTTCTATATACTGTATATTCTGTGGTATCTTGTAAGCTAATGTGAATTTTCGTAGTACAGAGAATATTGCTATTGATCTTTTTAATTCTCTTAGAGGCATCAATACCAAGAAGGTACCGATTTGAGAATTTGAAAAGAAGATCGAGGTTCTGCAATAACCATAAACACATTATTTAAATTGGTATCTATGGTAAGGTGATAAATTATTTTAAAACTTATCTTTCAGTTAGTAAATGGGTACTGTGTATGTTTCATTGCAGGGGTCGCCGGTATGTGCTCAAAAACAGCGGTGGCTCCCCTTGATAGGATAAAAATCCTGCTTCAGGCTCACAATAAACACTATAAACATTTAGGTAAGTCAGACAATTTATTTCTTATAACACATTTTATACAGATATAGTCTTCATTCAGTCTTTTATAGTTGGACGTTTTATTTGCAGTGGTACATGTAAATTAAAGAAAGCGTGTTTTTTCATCATGTGGAATTGCGATATCAGCATAAGAAAATAAAGGTTCAGATTTTATTAATGTAATTTGAATACATATCTTTATGCGTGTACTAATAAATATTAAGAAAACTTACTGAGCTCAATTATTAAAAAGCAATGATCGATTCAGTTGTAGCACACAGAAAGGATAAGTCGAGTTAAAGGAAACCAATGAACACAGAAACGGTCGGAAATGAGATTGTTTCATTTATGTTAGCAAACTGAAGTAAAGGGAAACAGGCTCCCTATTCCAGAAGTAACATAAAACGTCAAAGAAGGAAGCTCTACACACCATTAATATACTAAACCACATGGTGAAAAAAAAAAAGCAGTAGTTTTCCATGAAAGTAGATCAGAAACTAAGGTTACAAAGCCTGTAGTGAAACGAGTATTTTTATGTCGTACAACGAATAAATCCATCTGATAGTACAAACATTGGGTTATTTTCCACATAGTCTCCATTCGGTTGTGGCACTTGTCGCTTTGAGTGGATGAATTTAAATATTCCCTTCTGGTAAAAATTCTGACCTTGTGTGTACAGCCACATTGTTGTGAAGTGTTGCACCTACTCACGTGAAGCGAATCGTCGGCGTTCTAGGTGTTCCTTCAAGTGAGGAAATAGATGAAAGTGGCTTGGAACGAGATTCGGATTGTAGGGAGGCTGGTGGATGATATCCCATCGAAAGTGCTTCAACAGCGTGATGATCTACTGGGCTGTATGAGTACGCGCGTAGTCGTGAAGGTAGATGACACCCTCGCTGACGACTCCTGGCCGTTTCCCCATGATTGCTTCGAGCAAACGTGTTATGGACTCGCAATACCGGTTAGCGGTCACTGTGTGCCCTCTTTCCAATAGCTCCACGAACTAGACACCCGCACTATCGGAAAACATTGTAGCCATCACCTTCACTGCAGATGACGCACTCTTAAACTTCTTTGCCTTTGGAGAAGAGGGGTGATTCTCCTCCATTGACGGCCGTTTACTGCTGGGGGTATAATGGTTGATCCATGTTTTGTTACCCCTGAGAATGCGGCGAAGAAAACTGTTCCCTTCCATGGAGAACCGTTGCAAAAGTTACAGACTTGCTCCCAAGCGCTTTTACTTGTGTTGGTTGGACAGATTTCATGGGGCTCTTCGGAAACAAACTTTCCGGTACTTCAGAATATCATGAACAGTGTGATGCATGCTTCCAAAGAATTTCCCAGTTCTACCGCCATATGTCATAATGTGATCCTCCTATTGTCCCGAATCAGCTCCTCCACGAGAGCTATGTTTAAATCTTGGATTCAGCGCTGTGTCAGCCACTGCGATCCTTGTGGGTGACGTTTTCGCAACCGGCCGTAAACTTTCGACTCCATTCTGCCACAGGTTGGCGAGACATTACAGTTTCTCCATAAACATATACCAGCTGTCGTTTCACCTGCGGTGCCATTTGTAGTAAAAGCGGACGTTCAACACACTAAAGTAAACAACACAAAAACAAGCTGTCGGTGAATGTCAGCCGCGGTTGCTTATTTCGCCCACACAAATCGAATAACTGAGGGGAGTTCTTCGCGATACCAGTTTCCAAAATGAGTCGCCATTTGTGTTTACCTTGCAGAAGCGCTGTAGTGGCAGGTGGCTGAAACTCTTCACAGCTGCCTACGGCATGTATTAGAATTACCACACATTATTAAGTTAGCAGTGAAAGATAAAACACCAGGAATATGAGCCTAGTAGCCAGTTTCTGTTAATCCGTCGTACATGACACCCATCATAGTCCTTTACTGCTGGAGGTGGGCTACTCCTGTAGTGGTGACACATAGAACTTTCTTTTCTTCCTCGTAATATTACATCTTCTTTCATGCTTCACCTGTCACGGTTCATCGCTTTTTCTGACGTAGTATTTTCCTGAGCACGTAATTCATGCGCAAACTAACGCTGCCACCGTTCTTTTGCCTATCATCCTTGCCTTCGGAACCACTGCATATGTGCAAATTTTGAGATTTTTCTCATACTGTACTACCCACGTGTCTCTAATCCTTAAACGTGACAACTCCATTATGTTATAAACATAACCAAACGAGCCTTTAAGTTGATTTGAAACCACCGCAATCAGTTGTACACGTGCATATTTTTTTATAGTGTTTAACGCCCGCTTTTACTATTTTTGGCACAGCAGGCGATGACACTAGTGATACATGGAATAAAGATAGAGCACCGGTGGAATGCGGTGGCGGGGGAAACCGGAGAACTCAGAGAAAACACGCCCTGCTCCGCTTTGTCCACCACAAATCTCACATGCGGTTGTTTGGGATCGAAGCCATGCGGTCTAGCTAAGGGGCGGCTTGTCTAACGGCGCGGCACACGTGGATATTGATTTGCCGTCGTACAGAATAGTGTGCTTATCGAGGAGATCTTATCTATCTTGTCCATACTCATCAGCATTAAACATGAAGCACTTACAGGAAGAATAAGAAGAATAAAGAAGGCGTTAACTCTGCCACTGGAAGCTAATTATAGATCTGGTCTCAAGCCCAGTTAAAAATGGAGTTTTCTATCGACAATCGTAAATGATTTCTGAATAATTTTAAATAAACTGCATAAAGTCCTAAATTCAGAACCCTTATACGAGGTTCGTAAACAATGCGATATCGCCAACGTTGAATAGAAGGACTTTTTTTATTTATTTTTTGATAGTGTTTAACGCCCGGTTTTACTACATATGCACCGCAGGCGATGACACCGATGATACCTGGAATGAAGATGGAATGCCAGTGGAAGGTAATTATGGGAGAAAGCGGAGAACCCGGGAAAACTCCCCGCTGCAGCTTTGTTCACCACAAATGCCAATTCCGGTTCCCTGGGATCGAACATCAAGCGCGCTCCTTGCAGAAATGTTGCTAATCAGATTCTGGAAGAAATTGGCTTCAAACACTAAATGCAAGTATATGTTGGAAGATAGCAGCGACACAAGTAACAGCGATTATGATGGGTATATCTGATCTTGCGACTCATTGACTTCGTGAATGACTATATCTACCAATTATTGGAAGTAGATGTTGCTGCGGCTGGAGGCGCTGCTCAGGTTACCTCTACATCTAATAGGAAAAGCTAGAGTTAAACAGCTTGCAAAATGAGACAGCTGGGAGATGGAATCAAAAGGTAGGAATATCTGGAAAAGAAATAACCACAACTACAACAATAATGTTAGTATTAATAGGACTAAGAATACTATTACTACTAATAATGATGACAGTAACAATAATAATAATAATAATAAAAATAATAGAAGTAGGAATAATAATAATAATAGAACTAGGAATAATAATAATAACAATAATAACAATAATAATAATAATAATAATAATAATAATGCCCGCATGAGTAGTGTGGTGCCTCACATTCAAAAGGTCATGAGTTCGAATCTCGCTTTGGGTGAGTTACCTGGATAAGATTTTTTTCGGGGTTTTGCCTTATCCTGAGAAGACGAATGTCGAGTAACTTTAAGGTCCATGTACCCCGAGATCATTTGAGCATCATTTCACCAATTTCATTCATCGACCGATATAACCAAACCAGGTTAAAGGACGTTAAGCTATAAACAAAGTAAAAAATAAATAAATAATAATAATAACAATAATAATGGTGATAATGATATTAACAGTAATAATAAATACGATTTTTTACCAGTACTTCCAATAATGGCATTTTACCTCGAAACTCGTGAAAGTAATTCTGACTGTGAACGGCATCAACATGCACAGTTAAAGGATAGTAGTGGGACTCCAGATTAAACGGTTGGATTAACAATAATCCTGCTGCTGGGAGCACTGGTGTCGAGTTAATCTGCAGATTAACAGCACAACCACGAAATTGGCAAGATTATCACGAACTGCTTATTATAGATTGTGGAGGAAGTAAACGGGAAATAGGTTTGGCAAGGAAGGGCGAAGAACTGAATAAATTGAAGATAAACTAAGCAGAAAATGACGTGTACTCCTGTGACTGGGTGAAATAACAACGATATCCATTAGTGGATTAGTGAAGGCATTACGGGTAGTGATGAACCAGTGTACGTGTCTATGGAGGAGCGTGGTAAACGTGAAGAGCTTGGGGGTTGGCAAGCGAAAGGACCAGAACAAGCGAAGAAGACGGGAACGCATGAGAGAGGAAAATAGTATTAGTTTATGATTGGTTGAAATAACAGTGAACATGATTGGCCAAGATGCCGAAATAAGAGGATATGCTTGGTAAAAATAAAAGCGCTGTAATTGGTGGAGAACTTTAGCGAAGCAATGGGAGGTGCCAAACATTTGATATAAATGTGTGTTGGAGAATAAGCATATGGCAGCAGAATGGTGATATTGATTGTATTAGTGATGTCGGTGACAAGTGCCGCATAGAAGAGCTGCGTTAGCTTTAGAAAATGCCTATTTCTGGTGAATGACGAAACGGGGTATTCAGAAAGCACCAGGAGGTTAGGGAAAATTATGATATGTTGGATAACCGTAGCTACGTGTACATGAAGTGAAGTGGGTATAGGTTTATTTCAGAGTTGATGAATATTGGCTCTCTGAAGAAATAGTAGCATTGTTTGAAACCTGTAACGAGATTTTAGAGGGGAAAGAACTATGGGGATTTATGCTATAAACATTTAAATTTTCGACACTTGGAATATGCGGAGGGTTAGTATTAAGCAGAATATGGGTGAAAATTGTGGAGCTGTGAAATTGTACGCCTCTTATGGACACGATCGATTATCCGTAAGTGTTGAAATTGTGCTGAAAAGTTACACCGGTGTTGAAAGAGCTTGTCATAGCTTATAGCCTGGTAAATGAGATAATGTATTTTTGAAAATTTCGTTTATTTTTTGGCGAATGTGTTGAAGCAGATTTAACCCTCCCCTACTTTTTCTCTGATTGCGTTTAACGCCCACTTTTACTATATATGGCACGTCTGGCGATGACACTGATCATACATGGAATGCAGAAGTAA
Source organism: Hymenopus coronatus (assembly GCA_030762935.1). Lineage (NCBI taxonomy): Eukaryota > Metazoa > Arthropoda > Insecta > Mantodea > Hymenopodidae > Hymenopus > Hymenopus coronatus. The sequence continues at coordinate 314,440,216 of CM060900.1, read as the reverse complement.
AAGCGGTGAAATGCGATGGGCGGAAAACCCGGAGAAAACCGGCCTCTGGCCACTGTGTCCACCACAAATCATACTTGCGGTCGCCTAGGGTCGAATCTGTCCGCCTTGGTGATATGTGAGTGGTGTAACAACTCAGCCATGGCGCGGCCGTAAAGAGTGCCCCTTCGTGGGGCCTATTATGGTAGGTATGGGTTTGGCGTACCCAGGGTCTTGAACCAACTCTTACTTTCTGGGTATAGGTTCCTCTTCGTGGTGAGGAGCCATGGGAAACGGCCACCCACGTGTAGGCCGTGCTTAGAAACCCGTGTCCGTGGTAAGGAATACCCTAATTAGGTGAGGGGTACGAATTTGATCAAGAACCTCTTTTTCAGTAACCAGAAAGGGTGCGCAACATAATATGTCACTTGTGTTCGTACATCACCTAATCGGGCGGTTAGGGATTAATCCACACTAGCCAACCGGCCAGGACTAGGAATTATACCGAGCTGCAAGGTGAGTGAGACGGCGAGCAGCCCATTATATCTCCTCTGGGATGAGCCCTCGTTGGGCTCCGGTTGGGTGGGTAGCACTGGGGGATGAATTATTTTAATTTTTATGGAACAAATAAATTTAAAACCTAATCTTCTGAATGCAAAATAACTTGTTCAGTCCAGCGGTCATCGCTACTTAGTAATTACTAGAACAAAGGAGGGCAAAGTATTTACGTCAGTTAGCACATTTTCTGCACAAAAGGTTCTAGATCAAATTGCTGGTCCCATTCAGTGACGTATTAGAGGTCTCATTGGGCCACTCTTGGTAGAAGCTATTACGCATACCATGCAGAGAAAAACTGAGAGCCAAAATCTCAGACCGCATCCCATTTAAAGGCCACGCGATCTCGCCTAGTCGGACCGGGTTTAATCTCAAGCAAACCAAATGGGATTTGTGGTGGACAAAGTGGCGTCAGAGCGGTTTTTGCCGGGTTCTCCAGTTCTCCCCGCCGTGTCATTCCAACGGTGCGCCATCTTCATTCCATGCATCACCAGTGCCATCGTCTGCGGTGCCAGTTTTAGTAAAAGCGAGCGTTATACACAATAAAATAATCCCGATTACGGTCGAAATGCACAAGAACTTGAAGTCGTCGCGTGGCGTTGCCACCACAATTTGGTCACAGTTTGTTCAATGAGAAAATTCAAGAGAATATGGCAGAAAAAGGCTGACATGTCTGTGTATGGTTGTACGGAAGGTGAATAGCAAATTCATGTCTACAGGAATGCTGTTGTTTATATTTGATTGGGTGGATCTGCTTCAAAGAGTTACGGCAGGGTGTGGCCATCGAGGTCAGGCTCTATATTCCGTACCCACTCAATTGTTATAAGTGTCAGGGCTTTGAGTACACTACCGAATTTTGTACTGGTCAGTCTACACGTGCCAACTGTGGAGACGTCATGCACGATGGAGATTATACCTCAACACCATCTTGCATTAACTGCAGCTGTGAACATCCATTTAGTTCCCAAGAATTCCCCCGTTTTGTATAGGAAATAGATATACAGGTGAGACACGAGAGAGAGAGAAGGTGTCCTCGGAAGCGCGGGTGGTTCTGTGCATCCGTAAACCCAATATCCGGTACCTATAATAGTTGCAGCGAAACCGGTACCGAATAGGAAAATCGTAACTCAGACGTGGCATATAAACGGGGTTATAATTGCAGAAAAGATTTTGTTAGCCAGACAACTACCAAAGCCATCAACATCTGCTAGATCCGCCACCATAAAGAGAAGAGCAGCAAATCTCGCCTAAACCGCCGACCTCAGTCAATAATACATTCTGTACCAAAGATTAATTTCTAGACGAGTCATGTACGAACCAACTTCCTGAAACAAAGTGTAAAGTTCACTCCAAAACATCTGAGGGAAGGAAAATTCCATCCTACTTATCACCGAAATCTTCTTCAAAGGAATCTTCGGGTGGGCACAGATCGACGATCACCAATCTATTTCTCTGATAGGTTTGAGATTACTGAACTGAAATTTTCTTTTGGAAAGGGGTGCTTCTCCTTCGAGGAGATAGAGCCGGTGGATTCTGCTCTCATATGCCAGACGTACAGTGCGTAAGCAGCAGGATCGCGCTCCTGAATAACGATTAGTCCGACCGCGAAGAAGAGCCACTTAAAAAGACCAGTCGATGCCTCTATGCAGAAACGTGCATTAATTTAAAACGAATCACATAATATACATAATAGCTATCCTATAACGGAACATACGCGGAATTAGACCACATCGACCAGAGCTTGAATTGTTTTACAACCAGAATGGGCCCTTGCTCGTATACTTAGGGGATCAATCGTTACAATCAGGCAGTACTCTTCTGTGCGGTGTGATTAATAACCGGAAGGAGGTTTACCTATAGATAGGTAACTGTGATGCTAAACAGAGATGATATGTTCGCTGCATATGTATCCTTACCATCAGACATTCAGTCAGTCCCTCTAAGGATTAAACTGCCATCCACTAAATATACCATTTGTAGTATATACGAGATACGTCCAGAAAGTAAGTTCCGTTTCAATTTTTCTCCGCTGCAGCGCTGCGATCGCAGTTCCGCACATGCGCGGTAGACGCTCTATATCAAGGAGAAGAAACGTGCGCCATTTTGAGATCGCTATCAGCCACATACGCTTTGTTGTGCTTGTTTACAATGTCGGTGTTGATTGAAAATCCCGCCGCTTGTGAAATCAGATCTGTGATTCGATTTCTGAGTGCTAGGAAAGTGAAACCAATTGAAATTTATCGGCAAATTTGCGAAGTTTAAGGACAAAATGCGATGAGTGATTAAATGGTGAGAAGATGGGTCCGACAGATCAATGAAGGGCGTAGTGAAGTGCATGATGAAGTACGAAGTGGGCGTCCATCTTTGGTTACAGAAGAACTGGTTCACGCGATTGATGACAAGATCCAGGAAAACTGCAAGTTTACAATTAGTGCTCTCACTATGGGATTTTCCCAAAGCTCACGATCACTAATTCATGAAATTGTTACCGAAAAACTGAAATTTCGTAAACTTTGCTCACGTAGGGTACCAAAGATTCTTACTGAGCCACAAAAAACAAAACGGATGGGTAGTGCAATTCAATTTTTTACCCGTTATGATGAAGACTGCGAAGAATTTCTGACACAGATAGTCACAGGAGATGATACTTGGGTTTCTTACGACACCCCTGAAAGTAAGCGGCAATCAATGGAATGGAGGCACACTTAATCCCCAGCAAAGGTTAAGCCGAAACAAATCTTGACACATCGAAAAATGAGGTGCACAGTGTTCTAGGACTGGAAAGGCATCTTACTCATTAATTTCTTACCGCGTGGTCAAACAATCAAAGCAGATGTTTTTTGCGAGACACTTAGGAAGTTGTGCCGCGCAATACATAATAAGCGCCGAGTATTGGTGTCAAAAGGCGTTGTTTTTCTTCACGCCACGCACGACCACACACTGCAAATGTGGCGATGACACTGATCATACATGGAATGCAGAAGTAAAAGCGGTGAAATGCGATGGGCGGAAAACCCGGAGAAAACCGGCCTCTGGCCACTGTGTCCACCACAAATCATACTTGCGGTCGCCTAGGGTCGAATCTGTCCGCCTTGGTGATATGTGAGTGGTGTAACAACTCAGCCATGGCGCGGCCGTAAAGAGTGCCCCTTCGTGGGGCCTATTATGGTAGGTATGGGTTTGGCGTACCCAGGGTCTTGAACCAACTCTTACTTTCTGGGTATAGGTTCCTCTTCGTGGTGAGGAGCCATGGGAAACGGCCACCCACGTGTAGGCCGTGCTTAGAAACCCGTGTCCGTGGTAAGGAATACCCTAATTAGGTGAGGGGTACGAATTTGATCAAGAACCTCTTTTTCAGTAACCAGAAAGGGTGCGCAACATAATATGTCACTTGTGTTCGTACATCACCTAATCGGGCGGTTAGGGATTAATCCACACTAGCCAACCGGCCAGGACTAGGAATTATACCGAGCTGCAAGGTGAGTGAGACGGCGAGCAGCCCATTATATCTCCTCTGGGATGAGCCCTCGTTGGGCTCCGGTTGGGTGGGTAGCACTGGGGGATGAATTATTTTAATTTTTATGGAACAAATAAATTTAAAACCTAATCTTCTGAATGCAAAAGAACTTGTTCAGTCCAGCGGTCATCGCTACTTAGTAATTACTAGAACAAAGGAGGGCAAAGTATTTACGTCAGTTAGCACATTTTCTGCACAAAAGGTTCTAGATCAAATTGCTGGTCCCATTCAGTGACGTATTAGAGGTCTCATTGGGCCACTCTTGGTAGAAGCTATTACGCATACCATGCAGAGAAAAACTGAGAGCCAAAATCTCAGACCGCATCCCATTTAAAGGCCACGCGATCTCGCCTAGTCGGACCGGGTTTAATCTCAAGCAAACCAAATGGGATTTGTGGTGGACAAAGTGGCGTCAGAGCGGTTTTTGCCGGGTTCTCCAGTTCTCCCCGCCGTGTCATTCCAACGGTGCGCCATCTTCATTCCATGCATCACCAGTGCCATCGTCTGCGGTGCCAGTTTTAGTAAAAGCGAGCGTTATACACAATAAAATAATCCCGATTACGGTCGAAATGCACAAGAACTTGAAGTCGTCGCGTGGCGTTGCCACCACAATTTGGTCACAGTTTGTTCAATGAGAAAATTCAAGAGAATATGGCAGAAAAAGGCTGACATGTCTGTGTATGGTTGTACGGAAGGTGAATAGCAAATTCATGTCTACAGGAATGCTGTTGTTTATATTTGATTGGGTGGATCTGCTTCAAAGAGTTACGGCAGGGTGTGGCCATCGAGGTCAGGCTCTATATTCCGTACCCACTCAATTGTTATAAGTGTCAGGGCTTTGAGTACACTACCGAATTTTGTACTGGTCAGTCTACACGTGCCAACTGTGGAGACGTCATGCACGATGGAGATTATACCTCAACACCATCTTGCATTAACTGCAGCTGTGAACATCCATTTAGTTCCCAAGAATTCCCCCGTTTTGTATAGGAAATAGATATACAGGTGAGACACGAGAGAGAGAGAAGGTGTCCTCGGAAGCGCGGGTGGTTCTGTGCATCCGTAAACCCAATATCCGGTACCTATAATAGTTGCAGCGAAACCGGTACCGAATAGGAAAATCGTAACTCAGACGTGGCATATAAACGGGGTTATAATTGCAGAAAAGATTTTGTTAGCCAGACAACTACCAAAGCCATCAACATCTGCTAGATCCGCCACCATAAAGAGAAGAGCAGCAAATCTCGCCTAAACCGCCGACCTCAGTCAATAATACATTCTGTACCAAAGATTAATTTCTAGACGAGTCATGTACGAACCAACTTCCTGAAACAAAGTGTAAAGTTCACTCCAAAACATCTGAGGGAAGGAAAATTCCATCCTACTTATCACCGAAATCTTCTTCAAAGGAATCTTCGGGTGGGCACAGATCGACGATCACCAATCTATTTCTCTGATAGGTTTGAGATTACTGAACTGAAATTTTCTTTTGGAAAGGGGTGCTTCTCCTTCGAGGAGATAGAGCCGGTGGATTCTGCTCTCATATGCCAGACGTACAGTGCGTAAGCAGCAGGATCGCGCTCCTGAATAACGATTAGTCCGACCGCGAAGAAGAGCCACTTAAAAAGACCAGTCGATGCCTCTATGCAGAAACGTGCATTAATTTAAAACGAATCACATAATATACATAATAGCTATCCTATAACGGAACATACGCGGAATTAGACCACATCGACCAGAGCTTGAATTGTTTTACAACCAGAATGGGCCCTTGCTCGTATACTTAGGGGATCAATCGTTACAATCAGGCAGTACTCTTCTGTGCGGTGTGATTAATAACCGGAAGGAGGTTTACCTATAGATAGGTAACTGTGATGCTAAACAGAGATGATATGTTCGCTGCATATGTATCCTTACCATCAGACATTCAGTCAGTCCCTCTAAGGATTAAACTGCCATCCACTAAATATACCATTTGTAGTATATACGAGATACGTCCAGAAAGTAAGTTCCGTTTCAATTTTTCTCCGCTGCAGCGCTGCGATCGCAGTTCCGCACATGCGCGGTAGACGCTCTATATCAAGGAGAAGAAACGTGCGCCATTTTGAGATCGCTATCAGCCACATACGCTTTGTTGTGCTTGTTTACAATGTCGGTGTTGATTGAAAATCCCGCCGCTTGTGAAATCAGATCTGTGATTCGATTTCTGAGTGCTAGGAAAGTGAAACCAATTGAAATTTATCGGCAAATTTGCGAAGTTTAAGGACAAAATGCGATGAGTGATTAAATGGTGAGAAGATGGGTCCGACAGATCAATGAAGGGCGTAGTGAAGTGCATGATGAAGTACGAAGTGGGCGTCCATCTTTGGTTACAGAAGAACTGGTTCACGCGATTGATGACAAGATCCAGGAAAACTGCAAGTTTACAATTAGTGCTCTCACTATGGGATTTTCCCAAAGCTCACGATCACTAATTCATGAAATTGTTACCGAAAAACTGAAATTTCGTAAACTTTGCTCACGTAGGGTACCAAAGATTCTTACTGAGCCACAAAAAACAAAACGGATGGGTAGTGCAATTCAATTTTTTACCCGTTATGATGAAGACTGCGAAGAATTTCTGACACAGATAGTCACAGGAGATGATACTTGGGTTTCTTACGACACCCCTGAAAGTAAGCGGCAATCAATGGAATGGAGGCACACTTAATCCCCAGCAAAGGTTAAGCCGAAACAAATCTTGACACATCGAAAAATGAGGTGCACAGTGTTCTAGGACTGGAAAGGCATCTTACTCATTAATTTCTTACCGCGTGGTCAAACAATCAAAGCAGATGTTTTTTGCGAGACACTTAGGAAGTTGTGCCGCGCAATACATAATAAGCGCCGAGTATTGGTGTCAAAAGGCGTTGTTTTTCTTCACGCCACGCACGACCACACACTGCAAATGTGACGAAAAACCTCCTACAGGGATTTGGCTGGGCCGTGTTTGACCATCCTCCGTACAGCCCTGACTTCGCTCCTAGCGACTTTCATCTGTTCTTACATCTCAAGTCTTTCCTTGGCGGTCAACACTTCAACAATGACGAAGAGCTGAAAGAAAATGTTTTCAACATTTTGAAGACAGGCGGCAAACTTCTATGAAGAAGGTATACAAAAACTAGTACCACGCTATGACAAATGCCTGCAAAAATTCGGCAGTAATGCGGAAAAGTGGTTTAAAAGTTGTAGAATTTTGTTCAATAAATACTTATTCTGTATCTGTACAGAATTTAATTTTATTATTAAACGGAACTTACTTTCTGGACGTACCTCGTATCTGCCTCCATCTGAGGACCTCTCGCTCAGTGGTAGAGAATACCTAGTTTACTAACTACCAATAACTTTTCTTTTGGTAGGTGACATGAAAGCCAACCATCCATTTTGGGGCTCACATAGGGCTTATGCGAAAGGTAAGCTAATTGCCGATTATGTGGACCATCATAAGGTAGCTCTCCTGAACACCGGAGAACCTACATTTCTTTCTGACGCCTCCAATAGCTTTATACAAATGGGATCTTTATTCCGTTTGGCTGTTTTTAAGGACAGCAAGAACGATTCTGTGAATGTCTTAGTTGAACACCCCACAGAGAAACCTCTTTCAGCCTATGAGCAGTTCATTCTGTGGTTGACGGTCTAACCCCGTCGATTGCCGGTTCCTTGGTAGAACATATGAATGGCGGAATGTAATTCGTGCTCGGAGCCGTGCTTAGAGTTTTCCTGCATCGCTCTACACTGGATATTCTGATACACTCTAAGAAGTATCGTACCAAAGCTAGAAAAATATTTAGGATAGCAAAAGGACACATGGAGAAAGTTTGTAGCCTCATTTAATCGACATACACCTTCCTTTCGAATGGGAAAAGTTAGGGCATCTGACCGAAAAATAGATCCCTGTGCCAATCTCCGGTCTAAAACTAATTTTAGGCACTGATGTTGATACGTTTCCCGTGTTAATACTTCTGGTAGTGCTTTCGCTCAAGTGTTTAGCTCAGAGAATTATTCATTTGAGTTTCTTCCAGAATGGCGGAGTTAAACCTTGTCATTTCATCTTCGCAAAACTGCAAAAGGTCCAATAGGAATCCACGTCCAAAAGCTACCACATGTCTGTCTTGAAAGCAAGGCCTTCCTGCTCGAGGTCTATAATTATGTTTGCCTTGAATCTCTTTTTCAGAAAGGTTGTGGGAGACCACCAAACATGCTCAGTTTGAAACTTTGAAGGGAGGGTCACCTATCCAGGTATATAATAAGTTCCCTCACTAGCTGCGTTTGAAAGATAAACGCATGTGTAATGGACGCTTGGTATTTGGCTAGAAACTCACCAACGATTCAGCAACACCCAATGTGGTTTTCTACGACGTTGGTCAGTAGCTGACCACCTCGTCTCGCTATCGACGTAGATAATTAACGGATTTATCAAGAAATGTCAAATATTTGGCATTTTTTTTTTTTTTTTTTATAATATGGTTTGGCGAGCAGGGACACTGACCTCGCTACACAATAGAAATATACGCGGATGCCTATCGTTGTTTATTCAGGCGTTTATGCGGGACGCGTTTTCCGAGTAAGGGCGTGCTCGATTTTCTCGAATATTTTTAATCAAGCGAACAGCTAACCACAGGGTACTAAACGCCACGGTAATTGCTATAGCAATTAATTCTATCTCAAAGTGAGTTCCGCCAGGTTTATCGTGCTGCCTAATTTTAAAATACTTTCATGTATTTTGTACTTCTTAGCGTACACCATTTTTAAAACGTCATCTGCAGCTGCGTTTGTAACTTACAGTTTGGAGCTCACAAAACGACTAGCGTTTTTCAACAGAGAAGTCAATGTGTCACAGCGTTTGTCAGCTGTACAACTACCATTCTATGGTTCAACGTATCAGGACGCCCTCCACATTTTACGGGCTTCTGGCGTTAATGTGGAGTATGCATGGATTCCTGGTCACCTTGGCTTGACGGGAAATGAACTGACTGATTTGCAGCAAAGATGGCAAGCACAGAATCCAGTGTTACAACGACTTGTTCAACTGATGAAGACTTTACGCTTGTTGTGCGGAAGGCGGTGTTTTCGTGCTAGCATAAAGAATGTTGGCTCTCCGCCGAAACAATTTTAGGGACGTGAAGGATGAGCTGGATAACCTCTTCTCGCATATCTCATCGTACGGAGATGATATTGGCTTGATTACTCATTGACGACTGCAATTATGCGCATTGTTCCCTTATAAAGAGGAATCCTTCTCCTATCTCTCTGTCTGTAGCAAACCATTGTCGTTCCGTAATGTGTTCGTAGAATGTGCACCTTTAGCACATGTTCGCTCAAGTCCGCAAACGCTGGTCAGTCTTACGCAGAACCTGGTTAATGACAATGAAGCTTGAGCAAGTTTTTTACAACTTTTATCCATATTGAATTTGCAGTATAGATTTAGCTTTAGCTTTATTTGTGATGCTAGTGGTAGTGGAGCGGCGGAAGGCTTTTTAACTCTTCATTCAGAGTTATTTATGAAATAAGGATTTAGATTTAGTTTGTTTTATTTATTTCAACAGATTATAACAGTTTTACATGTTTATCCGTATTGACTTCTGCAATGCGGATTCAGTTCTTTATTTTTATGTATTTTTGTTTCATTGTCTATGTCGCTTTGTAGATTCATTGGGGAATTTGATTTATATTTGAATTAATACTTAAATTTAGCAATTATTTTGTTTTATAGTTAATTGCAATTTATTTTTATCTCTGGCTTCTGCCACGATAGTGTTCTAAGGGTACTTGTTAATGACCTCTTAGTTGAGGGCCCTTAAGCAGCAATCGTCATCATAAAGACGAGAGGGAGGGAGGAAATATGTGGAAGTGTAAACAGGTGTACAAGGTAGTAGGCGAAGGGAAATTTGAAAATTAATTGGGAATGCAACAGGAAAACTGGTAGGATAGTGGTGGACAAACCCGCCTAGGGGCACATTTTCTCCGGCTGCTTCCGTTTCTTCCGCCATTGCATTCTAGCTGTGCTCCACCTTCATTCCATGTTTTATCAGTGCGACTACTTGCGGTGACATGTATAGTAAAGGCGGGCATTAAACATCATCAAATGAGAAGAGGAGTTTCCTAATTACGAATAAACTTACGATGAAGATCCAATGCTTGAGGCGATGGAGGAAAATGTGACCATCCATTCACCCAGCCGTCCGTCGATCCATCCATTCCTCCTTCCGTCCGTCCAACCATCCATCCATCCGTCCCTGCGTCCAATCCTCCATCCATCCCTGCGTCCAATCCTCCATCCGTCCCTGCGACCAAATCATCCATCCATCCATCCATCCATCCCTCGTCCGTACGTCTCTCTCTCCACGCGTCCGTCCGTCTGTCCATCCATCCGTCCGTGAATCCGTCCCTCCCTCCAAACATCCATCCGTCCCTGTGTCCAACCATCCATCCATCCATCCGTCCGTTGGTCCTTCCGTTCCTCCATCCATCCATCCATCCATCCATCCATCCATCCATCCATCCATTCACCCACCCATCCACCATCTCCCCCTCGGTGGTTGGTTCGTCTATCTTGTCTTTCTGTCCCTCCGACATCCGTCCATCCTTCCATCCCTCCCTCCCGCTGCCCGTCTTTCCCTACCACCCATCCCATCCCCCCTTTTCTTGTCTAATTTTAGGAATTGTTACTTTTTATATTTGTAATAGTTTTATATATGTATAGAGATTCAGAGATCGAAAGGAACCCCTAACTAGATAAAATGCGAGTAAGGTTAAATAAAATACTTGGGGAAGAGTAATATATGAATGCACTGAAATGCAGAAAATGAATAACTATCTGAATATGCTTTAAAAAAGCAAATAAAAAATTAGCAAATTAATATATGCATAATCTAAAAAGCACATTAGGTGTAACTTTTTTATGAAAACACAAATAGTAATGTAGAATGAAAAATGTTGAAAGCACATAAAATGTAAAGAATATGTCGATAAAAATTGTTGTCAAATGCTCAAAGGAAAAACTTGTTTACACCTATTAAAATATATGTTTTGAAACTCTTTGTGAGCAAAACTTGATGGTTTGTATTCTTTCCATCTCTGAGAGCAATATCTCTTTCATTAGCCCAAATAATTGTAAATAATTGAAGAGAATCGTTTCGAAACCTTCTAAATTTCCGAATATAATTTTAGAGGAATCGAGAAAAACGTTTGTGATCCAAACGGTTAGGATTATGTACAATTTTTAGCATTCTGGACATTTATATAGTCATTTTAAACCTAGTATATTGACTCCCTAAATCAAAATTCTAATGAGTACTATTTGATGTTTAAATGATTACTTAATAGGTTTTGAAGCAACTTAGTAGGTATAGTACGGTTTGATTCAATAGTTTGATTATATGCAAAATAATATTTGATATTTTGACTTCTTTAGAACAGTTACAAATTATTAAAAAACAACCTGAATTGCATCTTTAGATGCTAATTTTGTGATTAAGTGAATCTTTGAACTTAAAATTAATATTTTCTGTGCATAAAATGAAAGTTCTTTGTAATTTGTATTTTTCACTACTTTAACATTTAGGTTGTGTAATACTATGAGAAACAGAAACCTTCATAGGCTTTCAAAACCAGACTTTTCAAGAAGACTGTCACATTGTCCAACAGATTCATTAGTACTCCGCCTGGGTAGTGGGCGGTAGCGTGTCTGCCTCACATTCAACAGGTCGAGAATTGGAATCTCGCTTAGGGTGAGTTACCCGGATAAGGTTTTTCGGGGTTTTCCCTTATCTTGAGAATACGAATGTCGAGTAACTTTAAGCTCCATAGTCCCCAGGATTATTTGAGCATCATTTCTCAAATTGCATTCATCGTCCGATATGACCAATCAGGTTAAAGGAAGTCGATACTCAGAGCAGATGCATAGAAGCTCAAAACATTGCATTCTTTCCAATTGGCGGCTCCATATCTTATTGTCAGTAGTGAAGCAATATCTTTCTTTTTAGCATGACTAAGAAGATGGAGAATTTCCTTAATTGCTCTTTTACTGTTTTTATTCCTCGCTTTATAATAGGAGTTCCCAAATTGGGAGGATCATTGCATCTACATGTGAGTTCTATTTTTAAAGTAGCCGACGATTTTCCAGATTGGTTTTTCTGCTCAACAAATCCCGGTTCATATCTTTAATTCCGTTCACCTGGCTAAATTATGAACAGCAATTTGTAATCGCGAATTGCCCAGTTCTCTTCAAGGGATTTAACTGTTCCTCATAGCCAGCCCTATAATCGCTGACCTCTTACGCAAAGCTTTCTCTAGTACTCCGAACACTCATAAAAGCTGGTAAAAAGCTGTGACCCCGCTCTGAAAAGTGCACTGTAATTTCGCGAATATGATGGGCGTGCTTTATTTTGGAGCCAAAAAGCAACAGCGTGTTCATTTTCTAATTCTGCCCGCCGTAACCATCATAAAGTGTTATACAAGTTACACCCTGAAACAAAATGTTTTCTTCTAGTAAGAAAACCCTTCTTGATGCCACTTCATTCGCTCCCCTTCCGGCCAAAGACTCATCCCGTGTGTTGAACTTTGTAGATTTAGTCTGAATATCAGTAATGCATAATGCACAAATTGGAATTTTTCTCAAGTAATAAGCCTCACCAATTGAGACTTTCTGTAGTAGCTGCATTTGCCGTAAAAAAAAAAAAAATCGAAAGAAAGAGATAGCAGCTGTCCCAGAGTGTTGACACTGCTTCATTAGTTTGTAAAATTGTTTTGATCTAAACCTGTGGCACCCCGTTTAGCAAGAATATGCTGTTCTGAAGTAACGTCATCTGTTGCACTTTTTATTTCCAAGTCATTAGAGATCAATAGCTGCATTTTTCGGTTGCGGAGTGCCGAAACCGATGTTGAAGTGGACTCAAAAATATTCTGAAAATACTACTTTTAACCTTCAATTCTGGTGTACCTTTTGAACTATAAACTTAAAAAGTTTGTTAACGTTCAAATCAGGGGTCAGATAAAGTGTTCAACTGTTATTCCGACCCTAAGAAGATTCAGTTGCCTCTATTTCCTTAATAAGTTCAATGACACTTGCCGTCACTCTTATCAGAACTCCTACTTCGGATTTGCTCCCCTTTGCAATGATATGACCCAGGCAGATAAGTTTTAAAGAATTTAGAATATACAGGCTGTACTTGATCTCCGATTTTCACCTGCAATGAAACAAAAGTGACTTCTGCAAACGCTTCTCCTCGGGTTAATACGTCATGAAATAAAAAAGTTATGTTTTTGTAGAGTGTCAACAGATGGTTCGTTTCTGAAATTAATGGTAAAATACAGCCAGTTATTACTTGCTATCAGCCGTTCTTAGGTCTGATTTTCACACATGCAAATTTGATAAAGCATCATCAATAAGTGACATCATTTCCTATTCTCTTTATTGTTATAATAATAAGGTGGTGAGATTAAGTTGACAATCACTCGAACTTGAATTCTCTATTATTACAGTACAGAAACATACTACTATTATTGCTGCTGCTGCCGCTGCTAATCATCGCTTACGAAAATACAGGAAATATAACAGGATTTGAACGGATCGGTTTCCGGAACATAACACTATTTGATCCGACATATGAACTTTGTAAAAACCACACGAACCAAGGAAATCACACGAATTGCTCCGATAACAATGTAAAATTCTAAAGATCGCATTCTTAAGATTGCGCAATTAAGTTTTACTAAATTTCGACGGAGGAGGTACTTAATACGTTTTGAAACGATGATCCTTAATGGGTATACTATTGTAGGCATTTAAGCGTGTAAGCAGTTTGATGATTGCCAAAAACCAAACTTTCTAGCATTCTATATACTTAAGCGTATAAGCATTTTGGTGATTTCCCGAAAACCAAATCATCTATGGTTTGTATGCACGCACTAAGCACTGAAGAGGTTAATCGTTATAGTTTTTTCTAAGCACCCAGAGTAAAATTTTAACTGTTACAGCAAGGCATATTATCAGTATGATTACCTGCGTAACAAAGTGAATGCACCAGTGATGTGAAACTATGTTTCACTTCTAATGGCTGACGTACATGTGTATAAATGTGCAAGTGGGCAAATTTATTTTAATTCCCTATTTACAAATAGCCTGATACGTTAAGCAAAATGCTCCGGTGCTTCAAACGTGAATCGTTTGTTACGTATGATAAGCGGTTTGCAATTCACTGTAACTCTTCTGGGAATCGATACTAGTATAAGGAGGGAATCACGCCATTTAAATCTGAAGAAGTTTCTCTAACCTGACACAACATTTAATAGTAACTTTTCTAAGATTTAAATACAGTAATGCTCTAAGTGGCAGCAAATGAAAGTAACGTGAAGCACTGCAGTTAAAACAGCATAAAATTACACAGATATATTCTAAATAATCAAACGCAGACTGGGATACAAATGAACCAAAATATAACTTATACAATTACACTCAATAAAGTGGAAGTTGTTATTAGAGTATTTTTCCTAAAAGGTCATACAGAATTACATGTAGTGAAGTTATTCCCGTGACAGGTTGAATAAGGACAAGAGGAGCTATGGAGCTTTAAATCATTATGTTTGAAAATGTCAGCAAACATATGTAAACAGTGTAGCAAAAAATTCGTAATCGAAAATAATTTAAAAAATCACAATTTCCTGATTTTCCGTATATGTATACGGTAGCAATTACGACAGAATTCTAAACCCCTTGTTCACCATACATATGTATCCACAGGCTCCACATGAACCAACGACCGAACGTAATTAGTGTTATTTGCAGTTACTGTGGCATCTCCATTGTCCCCCTCTGCTTTACTGCCGCAGTAGTGTGATGGCCGTGTCGTACATTTACGGCACGTAAAGAAATCTCAAGTTTATTAAACCGGCCTCTGAGCAAAATTAAGCTTTCATGCCCAATATAGAACGGGTCGCTGAGAATTGCAGCAGTTGAACACCGTCCATAAAAACACTCAATTCAATTTCGCGTAATGGCCAGATCGGTGATGTGTTCCTCGGTCGAGAGGTCCATAAACAGTGCAGAAATACTAATCGTAACCGTCGCCTAGGCAACCGGTATGGGTGCATCACTCTGTTTGGAGAACCAGTGCGCAGAAATTGCCCCAGAAGGTTGATTTTTATTTCCATATCGAAGAGGATGAATTCACTTGCTGCGCAGGAGAATAAAGGTAGAAGAGTGGCAACAGAAGATAAACTGAATTGTCGTAGGGCGTTATTTTGATGTGATCTTTCAAAGTGTATAGGAATTGGTTTAATGAAGAAGAGGTTAAGATGAAGAAGGGCTAAGTGTACAACAGTCCGAGGGCCATGGCGTGGAGATACATACATCTAGATGGCTATTGTGTGGTGTTCATTGTACCTGAGAGGGAATTCACCGGAGAATAAGATGGAGATTGAAAGAAAAAGGAGGAACTACACTTTGCGGTCTGGGTTGCTGACGGGCAAAGTGTCATGCGCTGTCTACCTGTGATTCTACGGCCACATCCCCAGAGTGACAAAGCTCCAGTAGAGACGACGATGACAGTTTTCTTGTACGAGAAACTGAAAGCAAGCTAAAAATGCTGCCTTGATCTGGAAACCGCGGACAAGAGAAGAAGCTATTGTTGCGCAGGTTCTAAGATGTTGCTGTGCAAAATCGGCCATCGAGAAGAAAAGTAATATTCTTGCAAGATGTTCCGTTGAAACACAGAATTAGGATGAACCCAATATAATACTTCTGGGAGTGAATATTGCACCTTTTCACGCACTATACTAACAGTGGCACCACTTGTATAAAATAAACTTGCTGTGTGGTAACGCAAAAGTTTTTCAAGGTTTTTCATCCCCTCTTGATGTCCGTAGTAAAGTTAAGGACTCAGGACGACTTCTGCGAAAACCCATAAAGTTTATTTGGCGACAAGGGCATTCAGGTGAGTAATATGGCGACGGTGATAAACCTGCGCTAAGGACATGCGAACTTTGATAACGGTGGTGTGAACGGGAGTCTCGTTACGAGAAAATCGCTTTACGTTGTTTTGTGGTTGATGAGAAGATAAATTCCTCCGTATATACATCGTATGTTGCAGCTATTAATTGGTGCCAAGAAAAATCAACGGATTACGACTTCAGAAATTGCGGTATCATAAGCGACTGGATGCTAATGATTTCCGGTAGCCGACTTTCCAGAAAAAGAAGTTGCGATAAGCCGACTGCAAGAACGCAGAGTGATAGCGCTGGTACCTAAGTGAGATCGATGTGCTAATGCTGTTAGAGCGAATAAGCTATGTTTTTCCGAGTGTTACCAATAACATATTTATAAACGCACAGTGACTGCAATGCCCACCATAGGATGTGCGTAGAAATAACACCGCAACATTTTCAACCGTAGTTTCTATTTTTTTTTTCTTTTGATAAAGCAATGCTAAACACGCGAATACATTGAGCAACGTAGCTGTACCATTTAAAGCATAATAATAAAAGTGGTGCATAGACGCTGACACACATCTGACTGCCCTCAGGGGTCTACTACAGTAGATACGGTTTTTGCGCACCCTGGATCCCGAGCCAACCCTGGTTTCCTCGGTGTGGGTTCCTCTTAGTGGTGAGGGAGCAAATCAAAACACCCAGCCACCTATAGGCCGCGCCTGAAGATCCGTCTCATTGGAAAGGGATATCCTGTTTGGTTGAGGGTTGCGTAACTGATCCTCCTATCCTTACCAGGGAGCGTGCGTGACCAGAGAGCGTGAGTAACCTAATACACCACTTTGATCTTTTGCTTCATCTTAACGGAAAGTTAGGGACTAACCCCTAGCAAACCGGCCAGGACTAGGTATTACACCGACCTCAGAGTGCGTGGGACGGTGAGCCCGCTATATCCGTTGTGTAGCCCTTTCACCCCAGTGGGTTTACCTCTCGTTGGACTCCGGGGTGGGTGGGGAGTACTGGGGGATGAATTTATTCGTTTATTTCCATAGTGAAAAACAAACCAAGAAATACTGTATTTGGAAGAGAAGAAGTAGAGCCTAGAGGTCCCGGCTGTTTCTTGAGTAGGAGAAAGGAGGAAGATAGGACATTTTCTTCATCTAGTATATTGGTGATACTTAAGGGTCGAAATAAAATAGCTGATCCAGTAGCTTCGTGTATTAGATCCCGAAATCATACCCTCCTGGTTGAAGCAAAATCAGCAACCCAGGCAGCGAGTGCACTTAATAAGAGCAGATATGCTAGGCAGCTACCCAGTTAATGTCGAAACGCATAATACCTTGAGCTTCTCCCGTCGGCTCTGTAGCGACCCGCGCGTTGGACGGTTTGTTTACTGAGGAGATACAAGAGAATCTGGCGGATCAAGGCGTGATGTCGGTGTATAGGGTTCAATGGAAAGTGAATGGTTAATTCGTGTCAACCCGTCTCCTGCTCATTGCCTTTGATCGGGTAGATCTCCTTCAAAGGATTAAGGTAGGGGTATGGAGACATCGAGGGTGGGCCCTATAATCCGAGCCCACTCAGATGCTACAAGTGTTCACAGCAGTGAATTTTGAACTGATCAGTCTACATGTGACAACTTTAAGGCATCACGCACGTTGGAGGTTGTGTATCACCACCATCTTGCATCAATGCAGCGAGAATGCCGCCGTTTTTTCAGAGGAGATGCGGGTGGGAGAGAAGGTGTCCTCAAAATTCCGGAAGCTCCTGCGCAACCGCAACCCTTTCCCGAGGTACAATACCTATGGCTCCGTTGCGGCAAAACCGGTACCGAGCTGAGAAATTGCAGCTTTGACCACCGATATAAAGGGGCCATCATCTCAGAAAGGAATTTTGTAGTCAGACCACTGCCAAAGCCTGTGACATCTACGCCTGCATCACCATCTGCCAAATCCGTCAACGTAAAGAGTACTAATGCAAAGGTATCACCCAGACCGTCGAACTCGGGCAATAAGAATGGCAAACCCGAAAAGTAATGTGCACCAGAGATAACCTTCAGCACTATCTATATTAGAAACGACTTCCTGAAAGAAGGCGTAAAGTCTGCTCCTAAAACATGTTAGGGTAATAAGAGCACACACAACTCTTCACGCATATCCTCTTCTGTGGAATCTCCTGGGACGAGCTCCAGTCGGCGACGACCATCTTAGTAGATATGTACGAAGTGTGATAAAAAACGGACTTTTTTTATTTCGAGAGTTTTACAACCGATTTTCAAAACATTTTTTATGTTGTAGGTACAGATGTTGCTGCTGCATGTTTGCATTTTCAGCCGTTTTAAATACTTAGTTTATTGTAGACAGTTAAAAGGGCTTTACGTGTTTTCGATATGCTGGTTTTGGCTTTTGGCAAATCTACTATAAATAAGACAAGGTTTTTCGAATGGTATCGACGTTTCAAAGAGGGTCGAGAAGACTCTGAGGACGGCGATCCCCTGGACGTCCTAACACATCAATTACTGACAATATTGTGGAAGATGCACAGAAATGGTTCTGCCATATGGTTATACAGTCAACAAGGAATACTATATAGAAGTTATGCGCCCTTTGCATGAAATAATCCGAAGAAAACGACCAGAATTTTTGCAAAACCACTCATGGATAGTGTTCCTGCTCACACCTCAGCGCTTGTTTTCCTTACAACTGAATACCATCTCTGATTTGCATTCTAGTGACCACTTTCCACCTCTCATTAATTTCTAAAATACAAGCTATATGTTCCTCAGTTTACTTAAATAGGCTGAGATCAAGCCAACTGCATTCTTTACTTCCGTTTAGCTATTTAAGGAGCACAATTCTGTGAATTTCTTAATCGAACACCTAACAGAGGCTGATCTTTCAGCTTCAGAGCAGTCTACTTCTCGGTGAACTGTACCAACCCCGTCAAATGTCATTTATTGACGGACCAATGAATGTCGAAATGCCACTCATGTTTGCAGGAGTGCTCTCAGGGGTTTTCAGCGTCGTCCTGCACTGGATAATCTGATACACTACAAACAGCTGCGTGCCAAATCTAGTGAAAGTATTAATCAATCGCCGGTCTAAAAACAGCTCCAGGCATTGTTGTTGATATGATTGACGAGGCTAATACTTTTGGCAATGCTTTCGTTCAAGTTTCTAGCTCAGACAATTATTCGCCTTAGTTTCTTCCAGTTAAGACTGAGGTGGAATCTCAAGGGCCATTCTTTTTTCCGGAAAACTTTAAGATTTATATCGCTTTTTCACCATGGTGGAGTTAGACCTCGCAATTTCATCTTCGTGAAACTCTGCACAACCTAGAGATGAAATACGCTCTAAATGTTGCAACATATCTCTCTCTCTCTCTTTCCTGAAGGCAAGGATTTCTTGCTCAGGATCTGTAATCGTGTTTGTGGCGGGAAGCCACCATCATACCCATTTTGAAACATGGAAGGAACCATCATATTCAGTCCAGTTACCGTTATATTTCCCTCATCATTTATGTTTGCAAGTTGATGGTACACATGGACGGTTGGTGTGGTGGGTGGAATGTTACAATCAACTAACCAACACCCAGTGCGGTTTTCGACGTCTTTGGACAGTAGCTGACCACTTTGTTTGACTATCGACGCCGGTATAAACAGATTTATCAACAATTTCAAAGTTAGGATAGTTTTTAACCTAGAGAAGGCTTATGATGCGTGTTGGCGAGCTGGAATGTTGGAATATACCTGGGTGCCAACCGTTGTTCGTTCAGGAGTTTACGCGCGACCACTTTTTCCGAGTAATATTCGGCTCGGTTTTTCCAAATGTTTTTATTCAAGAGAACGGAGTTGCATCGGCATCGGTATTAAGCGTCATGGTGTTAGCTATAGCAATTAATTCTATCTGGAAATGTGTTCCCCCTTGTGTACCGTCATGTTTATTCGTAGACAGTTTTACGGTCTTTTGTACTTGCCAGCGAACGCCGTTTTTGGAACACCGTCTTCAGCAGTGTTAAGATAACCTTCTAAAACGGCATTTGTTCTCAACGGAGAAGTCAATCAACGTTAACTTCTGGCGCCGTATGAAGCGATTACTGCATTCGCTTCGACTTGGTTCAGTTTTACTACTATTTTCAGGTGAGACGAGATTCCTTTGGTTGGTATGCGATAGAAAATTTTGTTAGTCAACATTGAGTACAGTTGTAAGCGCGAGGTGACCGTTCTCTAAATATCTTACGGATACTAAGCGGAAAAATTTGGGGAAGTAATCGGAAAGTGTTGCTGCGTCTTTATCGCGCACTGATGCCATTCTTGTAAGATTACGAATGCATTGTTTATTCTTCAGCACGGCCATCTCTGCTGAAAGGATTAGTTACTCTCTATAACCAGGGCATCCGTGTGGCATTTGGAGCTTCTCCAACCAGCCCGGTTGCGAATCTGTAGGTCAAATTGCCTGAACCGTCTCTACAATGTCCCGTTGTGATGTCCCGTTAGCAAATTATAGCTGCGGGATTAAGTTCATGCATACGCAACTAACATTTACTCCCTTTTCCCCTACCGAACTGGAAGAACGTTATATCAAATTCTCTTACTGTCGAAGGCCAGCAAATTTCGTTTCCGAGGGCTTCTTCCGAAGCACGACATTGGTTTGCCTAGCATATTTCCCAAGGGGGAGATGTTGCTCCCACCTCAGTTACCTGCTAAATCCTACGTAAATTTCGGGATGACGGCATAGGGGTGGTCTGCTGTATGTGCCTTTCCTACCGTGTACTTTCGGTTTGAATAGTAGTATATCCATTTATACCGCATAGTTCCATTCTATTTACCGAGCCATATTCTATGAGGGCCGTCGACATTTTAGGACAGTCCCTTATTCGAAATGATTCCCTTAGTTCACCTCAGAGTGTTCATGTGCTGCACAATTACCATCCTATCCTGCAGCGCATTCAGGAGGCCCTCCACATCTTACACGCTTCCCACGTTTATGTGGAATATGCATAGATTCTTGATTACGTTGTTGTGATGGGGGAACAGAACTGGTGAATTTGACAGCAAAGGCGGCAACCACAGAACCCAGTTTTGCAGTTACTTGTGAAGACTTTAGGCTTGTGCGGAAAGCGGTGCTTTCCTAACGGCATGAACAATGATCGCTTCTCTGCGGAAACAAGCTTAGGGAAGTGATGGACCTTGCTGTAAACTGTAACCTCCTCTCGTTGTGAGGAGGTGATATTGGCTTGATTGCACATTGGCCACTGCAACTTTACGCATAGTTACCTTCTGAAGTGGAATATGGCTCCTATCTGTATACTCTGTAGAGAAGCGTTATCGGTTAGTGATGTTTTAGAGAGTGCATCTTTAGAAAATATAGCTCAGAACTGCAATTGCGGACCAGTCTTGCGTAAATTCGCGCTGATGCCAAGAAAGCGATAGAGAAGACTTTTAAATTTTTCTCCAAAATGAGTTTGCAATACAGTTTTAGCTTTTATTTTATGTATGCTGACGATGATACCAGCGGTAGATGAAGTTATTTAAAGTTGTTTATCCAGACTGGTTTTTAAAATAAAAATTTAGTTCTAGCTTGTGTTATTTATTGTAACATGATAAGGGAACGGTATAATATTTTAGATTTTTATCGCAAGTGCCTTTTAGAATACGGATTGAGTTTTAATGATATCTTTTCATTATAGTATTTGAATATTGTTTTGTAGATTCTGTGTATCATTTTGTTTACATTGTATTTTATATTTAACGTTAGAAATTATTTTAGTTTATAGTTAATTTCAATTCGATTTTATCTCTGGCTTTTGCCGGAATAGTTTTCTAAGAGTGTTCGTTAATAACTTTGTAGTTGAGCGTTCTTAATCAAGAACACAGACTGAATATACACAGGCTAGGCCAGAATAACACCAAATAACTTTAAGGCGTATTATATTTGAGTGTTTTCTGAACAGGAATATCTGTACGTAAAGGTCTTGTTATTGCGATAGAGGACATGCAAGTTTTTCTAACGCCGCGTCGGGTTAAATGAAATTCTGTCTCACAGATTCTTGTTCCCTTTTTCGGCACTGGAATATCGCTTACGTTTTGTTTTCTTTAGGGTTTCGAATTTCGCTTTGTATTCCGTTTTTAACATTGTTTATATCAACTTTAACTTAAAATCTGCATTTTTGTTACTTAGATGGTAAGCGATTCCATCGCACATTATACTGAACTTTGCAGTTCTGGTTATTTGGTCTCAATTATCACCCTCAGGAGCCTACCACAGTAGGTACGGGTATGGCTCACTCGGGGTCCCGAGACAACTTTCACTCCCTCATGTGGACTACCTCTGAGTGGTGCGGGAGTCAGTGTGTCAAAACGCCCACCCACGTGTAGACCGTGCGTGGAGACCCGTGTTGGTGGAAAGAAATATCTTGTCTGGTTGAGGGTTGCGTACCTGAGCTGCTGACTCATTAACTGGGGAGGGTGCGCAACCTAGTACACCACCTTAGTTTCTGCTTCATCCAAACGGGAAGCTAGGGACTAACGCACCCGTAGTCAATCGGCCAGGATTAGGTATTATACCGAACTCCAGGGTGAGTGGGACGGTGAGCCTGCTATATCCCCTGTGTAGCCCTGTCACCCCAGTGGGGTGCCCCTTTGTTGTGTTCCATGGTGGGTGGGGAGCACTGGGGGATGTACTAAGCCCATCTTTTATGGCATCCGAAAAAAAAGTTTAATGTGCGGAAAAGTAGTCGAGTCCAGTGGCCCTCGCTACTTGGTAACACATAGGATAGAGGCAGGCGAGACTTTTACATCGGTTAGCCCATTTACAATTCATAAGGCATTAATAAGATAGCTGGTCCAGTGAAGTCCTGTATTCGGTCTCGTAATGACACGCTTCTGGTTGAAGCAGTAACAGCATCCCAGGTATTAAAATGTTTGCGAGCAATTATGTTAGGCAGATACTCTGTGAAGGTCGCTATGCACAAAACTTTGAACTACTCGCGCGGGGTTGTCACCACCTGCGAATTGGATGGTTTGCCCAATGAGAACATTCAGGAGGAGCTTGCAGCGCAAGGCGTTACCTCTGTATGTAGGGTTCAACGGAGAGTAAATGGTGAATTTGTGCCTACTCGTACCCTGTCCCTTATCCTTGATCTCCCTCAACGTATTAAGGCAGGGTACGAACCCATCGAGGTCAGGTCATACATCCCGAACCCGCTGCGCTGCTACAAGCGTCAACGCTCTGGACAATAAGTGAATTTTGTAGTGGTCGACTTACATGTGCCAACTGTGGAGAAATCAAACACGATGGAAGTTATACATCGACTGCATGCTGTGTTAACTGCGGCGGTGAGCATCCATCTAGTCCCCGCAACTGTCCCCTTTTTGGAGAGGAAAGAGAGCGACACAGGAGATACGGGTGAGAGGGAAGGTGTCCTCGGAAGCCAGTAAGCTCCTGCAAATTCGTCAACCCTCCGCTCCGCGATCTGGTACCTACAGCTCGGTTGCAGCTAAACCGGTACCTAAGCTCCCACCTTGGTTACGTGCTACATCCTATATAGATCTCGGGATAGCGGCATACAGGAAATCTACAATGTCTTAATCTAGTATCAGTTCTTGTTTTTTAGAATTTATATCCCAGCATAGTGACCGCCTTTTTATCTTCACGGATGGTAGTAAGTGTGATGATGGTGTTGGATGTGCATTTGTTTACGGTAGTGAACCTTTTATCTTCGGTTTGCATCGAAACACATCTGTATATACTGCTGAACTGTATGCCATGTACCGAGCCATTCTTTATGTATTCCGTCGATATTTGGGTGACTATCTTGTTATGAGTGATTCCCTTAGTGCACTTCAGAGCCTTCGTGAACTGTACAGTTACCACCCTATCGTGCAGCGCATTCAGGATGCCCTCCACATGTTATTTACTTCGGGTGTTAATGTGGAGTGGGCATGGATCCCTGGTACGTTGGCTTGCCGGGGAATGAACTGGCGGATTTGGCAGCTAAGACAGGAGCAACGACACCCTTCTTGTTAAGCTCGTCTGGAGGAGGTGATACTTGCTCGCATAAGGATCGGTTACTGTATTTCTATCCATAGGCACCTTTTTATGCGGGAACTGACATCTATCGGTCCGCTCTGTGGAGCAGCATTGTCGGTCCGGCATACGCTGCTAGAATGCACCGCTCTGGCGGCACTTCCTTCATCCCTACAACTGCGGGCCTCCCTCGCGGAGAAGCTTGCCGACAACCACAATGCGGTAGATACGATTTTTTACTTTTTTATCTTAAATGACGCTCCCATTACGCATTTGATTCAAGTTTTTCTCCCGCCGTAGTTTTGGAGCGTTAGTTATGGGTTTGTCTGTTTTTCCTGAAGCGCGTTTTAACCTTAGGAATTTGTTTTAACTTTTTAGTATAATTTGTGTTCCTTCTTACATTCGTTTTAGGTTCATCTGTGGCCTTCGCCCCCGTCATTTTCAACTGTTTTATAACTCATTTAATTGTGATTTTATTGCCTATTTTATATGACTTAACCTATGGTGTTTGCTGTGTTTTGTTTTATTAGGGCGCTACGGATCTTAGCAGTTAAGTGCCCTTAAACGCCATTCATCGTCATCATCATCATCATCATCATCTCAATTATCAGTATATACTAGAGTGATTAGTGCAAGGATATTCGTTTTTACACCCTATTGTACGCATGTTCCAATTTACCTTACGCAGAACTAGCAGACATGCATTATGTTTATGATGCAGCTTGGAGAAATGCGAAAACGGCAAGGGTTCTTGATGCTGAGCTTTACCCAAGGAACATTTGCTTCATCATATCACCTTTACAACAAAGGTTGCGAGAAACAGGAAGTTTCCAAAGGCAGGCGCATCACTCGGGAGTCCAAAGAAATTTAAGAACATTGGGTCTAGATGAGGAGGTTCTTGATCTAGTCCATTATTCTTCGTTCACAAGCACAAGAGCAATAGCGCATGTAGAAGCCGGTCTTCGGTTACAAGAATTCTGCGCGTACAGCAATTATATTCATATGATTTCACAGACAACTTTTAAGCCAACTACAGTTTGTTTAGTGGTTTCTTAATAAACGCGTCGATCAACAATGATTTCCTACAGCCATATTGTAGGCGGGTGAGAAGGATTTTACGCGAGAGGGCATGTTAAACACGCATAATAGTCACAGTTGTGCACAGGAAACCCATAGAACTATTAGAGTTACAAATTAGTACACCGGTTTGTAGTGAATATTTAGGACCTTATTAACTGCCTTCAAGTTTGACGGGCCACATTTACCTACTGTTCCTACAACATATTTTGCCAGAACTTTTGGTATATGTCCCGTTAGGAATACGCCAATTTATATGGTACCAAAGAGATGGGCTGCCTGCGCATTATTCTGGTGATGTAAAGGATTTCCTAAGGGAACGTATCCTAATCGCTAGCTCAGTAAACGAGCACGAATATCATGGCTAACACGTTCACCAGATCTAACTCCTTTGGATTATTTCCTGTGAGGATATCTTCAAGACGTCGGTTAATAGTGAAGAGGAGCTAAAGGCACCTTTGTGCTATTCGTGATATACCAGGATATTTGTTAAAGAACTCGTCAATCATTATTACGACGCTATCAACTGTGCTCCAAAGTCTAAAGTCGGGATATTGAACATCTTTTACAAACATTTACACATTTGTTCAATTCCTGTTTTATTCTTATTTTAACTACGTTTGATGCCTTTTAAAAACACACATGTATTTCCATCATTAATCACTGTTTTTATTATTTTTTAACTAATTTGTATAAAGGTGAAGAAAATTAGACCAACAATGGGAATACATGAATTTCATTTCATATTATTAAATCAAGATTTAAAGTGACGTTTATATTGTATTGTTTAAGATTAAAAATACCAGCTGCACTTATTTCAGAAATCTCTGAATGCCTTTTAGCAAAAATGTATACAGATCTTTTCGGCGGAAGTTCATCTAACTCGGCGCAGTGTTTCAAAAACTTTAATGCGCTCTAGCTCAATAACCAGACATTTACGGACTTACAATCTCGGTAAGAAAATACTCAATTATAACCTCTGACTCCCGACTTAAAATTATTCGGTGATATTCTGACTCACCCAGTATACAG
This sequence comes from Hymenopus coronatus, assembly GCA_030762935.1. Classification (NCBI taxonomy): domain Eukaryota; kingdom Metazoa; phylum Arthropoda; class Insecta; order Mantodea; family Hymenopodidae; genus Hymenopus; species Hymenopus coronatus. Next base: position 314,414,068 of record CM060900.1, on the reverse strand, counting down.
CGTTATCTATTTGCAAACATATGCCACACAATAATAAAAGCATAATAAAGCGTTTCATTCATATATAACAAAGAAGGGGTGCTTCCAGTCATCCATTCACGCTACGCCCATGGCTTTACAGTTTCTGTGTTTCGTACAGCGCATACAGGTTTCGTTTCTCTCGCTCGCTGGTTCTAGCATTTGTGTCTTTTGTGCGCGTGACTGGAAAGGTTGGCATAACAGGAAAAGAGTTTTTCATGCTCCTGTTAAGTTTGAACCTTTTCTCTTTGGTGGTTTAGCTCTTGCGTTACTTCTGATGACTTTAACGCTGTTCTATATCTTTCTGTCCTAACGCGCTAGATCAATGAAGGAAGAGGCTACTTCAAGGCCTGTCTTCGAGATGAGGTAATGTCTGCCATATTATCGAGCTCTGGGGGTTTATACGCTTATTATTTTCTGACCTACCATCTATTTGCGCTCATTTCAAAGAGGCTTTGACGTTACATCTTAATCTAATGTGAATATTTATCTCAGTTACCGATGTTTTTGTATTGGCGGCCTAGGATGACACATTATGTACTGCAGAGCGTGAACACTCGTAGTGGTGTCTGCCAGCATCTATAATTGTATACTTCCCCAATTAAAGTTTTATTAGTTTGGCATTTATTTACTGCTGCTCTTTGCCGCTTATACTTCCCCAATTAAAGTTTTATTAGTTTGGCATCTATTTACTGCTGCTCTTTGCAGCTTGTTTTTCTGCAAGTGTGTGATGCTTTGCCTGTCTCTTGATGATTTGCTGGTGGTGATTTAGCCAAGGTTTTGTTTCTTTTTTATGTTTCAGAACTCAGGATTCTTTTAATTCTTTGGTCTTGTCAGGATACTAATGACCTCAGTAGTTTTCCGCTGTAAAGCTTTGCTAGTGTTGTACTCTCCAGTTCCCAGCAAGCTTGCCACATTAGATTCATAAATGAATTCTAGGCTTCTGGCTAAGGAAAAGAAAAATATGCGAACTAAAACTTTAATGCTCAGGGAGAATGCAATACTGCTTATGGCATCCCGAAAAATTCATGTTAATGCTTTCATGGCTTTAATTATTCGCATTTTTGACATGCAATTTTGCACTTAAACAGAACATACATACACCTAAGGAGAACCGGGCCTTCATATCCTGGCAATGCTAAAAATAATAAACTTGCTATACCTTTTCCTAAAATACTGTTCCTTCTAAGGCTCTGATTGCTTTATACAACATAACGCAACCTGTTAAAACAATTAAACACACATTTTGTGGATTTTAAAATTTTGACTGAAATATTTCTTTTACTTAAAGTTTTATTTCTTCAAGATAAATGTGGTTTTGCACACATGTTTTAAAAGCTATTTTTTCCCCAAAAAGTCCGGGTTAAATATGCCTGGTAAGATAACGGAATATTACTTCGTGCCTGTATATTCAATGGTTTCTGAAGAAAGGTATATTTAATATGAAAAAATCTGATGTGTTTCACTCACATTACTTCCTCTAGCTGCTCTACAAACAAACGTCTTACAAAAGAATATTCTTCTTTCCGCACCATGCTAATCGAGATAAACTTTAGCAGAATGTTCTTATTACCTAGTTCGTCATAAGTAGAAGGGAACTAAGTGAATGCACTGGGCTAAAGTGATAGTAAAATATTTCAAAAGTTGTCGTTATGCGATTGAAATTTCAAATCGCTTCCTTGCTTGGCCAGGAGTAGAACAAAAAACAGACACTTCCTGTCTGAGAAAAGTATAAATACTTCACAACTGAAACTAATAACAAGGAATATCTCGAAAATGGTAAACTCCACGAAAAAAAATGTGTATGGCATAAATTGTGTATTTTAACGAGATCTGTATTTTGTGTGTTGTAGGCTTTTGTCTATCCCTTACGGTTTACTAGTTTTGCAAAATTCAGCAAAATTCATCCAGAATAAACTGGTCGTCAGAAGTTATTCCCAGAAAATTAAAGATATACATTTTATTTGGGATGAAATTGCTTTAATGTGTGCTATTTTAACCAAAATGGTTGGCACCATTTTAAGAAAAACAGAGTTTTCAAGAATTTTTCCATGTAAAGGTTAATTAGGGGTGTGGATATTTTCTTGAAAATGTGCATGTCGCATCCTTGGAAGATACGAGACTTAAATACCAAATTTGGTATTTAACCATCTTTTCGTTTTTGAGCTATGCTATCCACCGACAGGCAGACAGCCACACACACACACACACACACACACACACACACACACACACACACACACACACACACATACACCAGCGCGCGCGCGGACCTTTTCCTGAAAATGCTTTTTTTTTTATTCAGGGGGTCCTAAAACATGCATTTCCGGTGAAATCTCTGTATCTAATTTTTAGGTCGAATACAATACCTTCTCTATCCACTATGCACATAGTGCATACGGGGTTAGGAGAAGGTTAAAAAAAAAAGCAAAAAAAAAACGTTACAATCAGTTACGTTGTGTTTCATCACCGGAAGAGGGTATTCCTGCACACGGAGGCACTATGATACTCTTCACAGATGATATATTCGATATATTCGATATATTCGCAGAATCCTTATCCCAACATCCAGGTAGTCACCTTAAGGATTAGATGCTATTAACCAGGTTAACTATTTGTCTCCATCACATGTTCTCTCACTCACAGATGCAAAAGTCTTAGTTCCCGGCTACAAACATATGTACTGTTGGTAGGCGACGTGAATGTCTACCACCCACTTTGTGGTTCACCTCGGGCTTGTACGAGAAGTACGTTAACTTCCGATTTCATGAAAAATCATACCCTAGCTCTACTGATCCCCGAAGTGTCTAAATTTCTCTCTGACGCTTTAATAGTTTTATACCGCTGAATATAGCAGTTTGTTCACTACAGCTTGCAGCTTCCTTACGGTTGAATATCATCTCAGATTTACATTCTAGTGACCTCTTTCTGTATCTTAATAATCTCCTAAAACAAGCTGCATGTTGCACTCGTGTATATAGGTGGTGCTTAGATCACGCTAACTGGCTCCTTTGTTGCCGTTTGCTGTTTATAACTGCAACGAGCATGATTGTGCGAACTTTTAGTCAAAAACCTCACAGAGACAGTTCTTTCCGCTGCTGAGCAGTCTATTCCGAGATCGACTAGACAACCGGGACGTATCCGGTACCATGATGGACAGATGAATGCCGGAATGCCATTCGTGTTGGCAAATGTGCTCAGAGATTTTTAGCATCGTCCTAAATTGGAAAACATTATGTAATACAAGAAGATGCGTCCAAATTTTAGGCAAGTTATGAAGGATAGCAACAGTCACCATGAAGCAAGTTTGTGACTCAATTTAATCGATATACCCCTTCCTCTGTCGTATAGGATAAGCTAAAGTGTGTAGTCACCCTCTGTGGTGTAATACCATGCGAACCTCATATAACCAAGGTCGCGGGTTCAAACCCGGCGGAGGGCGATGGATTTGTTTTTTCAAAAGTCAAAATCCATAGCATGGCTGCTTTGAAAGGGAAATAAAGCCGTTGGCCCCGCGTCGTAAATTTAAGGTAATCCTCGAGCCTGATAAGGAGCTCTGACCAAAATTATGCGGTCTTTCACGCCCAATGTAGAATGGGACGCTGAAAACCAAGGCAGTTAAAAAGTGTCCATAAATATAAACTCCAAAAATTCGACCCATCTGCCAATCGCCGGTCTAAAACAATCGCATGCTCTGTTATTGATAGTTTTGGCGAGGCTAACGCTTTTGGCAATTCTTTCGTGGAGTTGCTTAACTCAGACATTCGCTTGTTTTTTTTTTTTTTCTCGGATCTTTTCGTTCAAGAGAATGGAGTGCCACATGGATCGGTACTAAGTATCACGCGGTTTGTAGCAATTAATTCTATCTTGAAATATGTTCCCCAGGTGTATGATCCTGTTTATTCGTAGACCACTGTGCCGTTTTTGCGCTTCTCATCCTACGCCGTTTTTGGAATGCTGTCTGCAGCAGTGTTTAGGAAAGCTTTGGGATGTGAATTCTAAAACGGCTACCGCTGCCCAATCTAAAAGTCCCTCTGCGTTGACTTCTGTGGCAGTAGGAAGCGAGTACTGGCTTCGCTTCTACCTCGTCCAGATTTACTTTTTTTTTTTTTTTTTTTTTTTTTTTTTTTTTTTTTTTTTTTTTTTTTTGCGGATGAGGTAAAATTCGTTTGGTTGGTAATCGATAGAAACTTTGCTGGCCATCCCATATGGTGCGACGTGACCGTTCAGTAAATATCTTACGGATATAATGTGGCACATTGTGAGGAGGGGATATAACAGTGTAGCGACGTCTTTGTCGCACACTACTACAATTGGGGTTCATTTACTAATGCAAAGTTTATTCTTCAGAAAGACCGTTGGTGCTGAGAAGTTTGGACGCTCTCTATTACCAGGGCATGCGTATGGCCTTTTGGGTTTTCCCATCAGCCAAGTTGTGAGTATGTACGCCGAATGGGCTGAACCACCGCTGCGAAGGCAGCGTGATGAGCTGTTACCAAGCATGGCTGTGAGCTTTTGTGCATGCCTTTGCATCCATTGTTCACTCCTTTTTTCCATACTGAATTCGAACGAACATTATAGAAACGTCTCACATACTGCAAAGCCTGCTGGTTTTCGTTCCCGTGAGCTTTTTCGGAAGCACGATATTCAAATGCTTTGTATGTTTCCTAAGGGGCAGAGGATGCACCCACCTTGGTTACGTGGTACATCTCACGTATATCTCCGGATGATGGCATACGGCTTGTCTACGATTCCTGTGTCTAGTACCCGATTTTTTAGAATTCCTATCACATTACAATGGCCGCATTTGCACATAAACCGTTGGAAGTAAGTGCAGCGCACTCGGACGCCCTCCACATTTTACACGCTTCTGGCGTTTATGTGTAGTGTGTGGGGGTCCCTGATAGTGAACTCATGGATTTGGCAGCTAAGACGGCAATTACCCAAGCTAGTACAGCACGTGTAGTAAGTAAAATTAATGCTTTCGCAATGACAGAAGGAGCGGTCCACCTTCCTCGGAAATAACATTAGAAGTGAAGGACCTTCCTGTAACCTGGATAATCTCCTCTCGTATATCTCATCATGACGAAATTATATTGGTTGGATTGCGCATGGCCACTGCATTTTTACCTACGGTTACCTTCTTAGAAGGAATCTGCTTCTATCTGACAGCTCTGAATAGAGTTATTGTCGGTCCCTTATGTATTTCTACGGTATGTTCCTCTAACACATATTGGATAATCCTTGCAAATGTCGGCCTGCCTTGCACATGTTTTGGCGAATGATGACAGAGCAATGGTTACATTTGTTAAATTTTTAGCTAGCATTACTTTTACTATCAGGATTTAATTTGTTCTATTTATGTGACGGGTGGTAATGGAGCGCTAGATATGATTTTCGTAATATTTGGATTTTATCACGTGATTTTTAATGACTTCTTTTTAGCTATTTTTATCATCCTCTTCGCTCTATTGATCGAGGTAGCTGTATAGCTTCATCCATTTTGGATTTTGGCAATGCCAAGTTTTATTTAAACATGATTTATATCTTCATTTTTATTGTTCTAATTGTTTTGTTTTTTCTTTTATATTGACTTTTATCACTGGTTATTCCCAACATTTATTTTATAAAGGTGCTAATTACCGAGCAGTTGTGCACCCTTAAGCCCCAATCATTATCATGAGCGCACAGGAAACAAATGAACCAACAACTTGCATCAGACTATAAATATAAAAAAACGTTTGGCAGATCTGTTTACACAAGAGTACCGCATATGTCTTAAATAGCATAGCTAACATACAAATTATTTCCCCAAACGTAATAAACTTCTGTAACCGGCAAATTAGAAAGAAAGCCTTTCTTGATTTGCGTTTGAAGCATAATTCCCACCAGAGGGCCATACTCACAAAATCAATTGCAGTATACACCTGTATATATATATATATATATATATATATATATATATATATATATATATATTGCGGTGATCGTGAGATTTCTTATTAATTCAATATCAATATGACCAGGAAGCTATACGTGTTGTGTTTAGCTTCTGCTTTTAATACTATGGTACAGCAGGCGAGGGAGGTATACGATTTTGAAGCAAATAAAAAGGTACTGTTTTTTTATTTATTTAGTGCCAGTTCGCCTTAAAGAGAAAGAATTCATTTCAGCAAATTTGAGGCAAGCGATTTATTACCGGAAGGGTTCTTGTGTTTAAATCTAAACTAGAATTTGAAATTATTTTCTATATATCGCATTACTATGATACATCTTATGCTGACAACTTGCTAATGCTTCAAACTTTTCGAGTACCTCGAATAACTGGAAACGGCTTGACAACACCACATATGAATTGTTACATTGTCCTAATTCGCTGACATCCAGATGACGTGACTCTTGATATCTGCAGTGTAAACTCAACGGGAACTAACCTTAGTATGGCAAAGTATCATTAAGACAAACTGATTACACTGAAAATTTGAGGACAGTTTAAAGTCACTTGGCCACTGTGCAGGGTACAACGGCATTAAATCAAATTACATGGAGATAGGAATTTTTTGATATGCAACTTAATATTTTTACAATTAAAAAGCTCAAAATAATTTGTATTGCAAAGATGGCATGAATAAGCGTTCCTAATTGCGTTTTGGTTGCACCCTTTTAGGCCTTTTTGCCAATATCAGCACTTTTTGCACACTGTTTCATGTTAACACCCATTTAGCACTTTTGTCCTTGAAATTTGCTTCTTTGCCATATTTATTTCTTGCTAATATTAAAAATGTATGCTTAAAATAAATGGAATACTTACTGCTTAGTAGTGGGAAGCAATTGCTGAAGAAGAGCTTAACCAAAACGATGCTGTTGAGGATATTGCAGCAAATATTGTAGTAGCCTTTAAGGCCTTTTCTTACTACATACGGCACCGAATGCGAGCCTTACATTGATGAGGTCATCTTGCTCGGGATAAAAACAAGGGTGAGCTTTATTGACTTTAAACAAAATCTACATCATTTGTAACTGCTGGCATGGAACGTGCCTATTCTGCTACAAGTATTTTTAAATAGTGATAGAAATTCCATCCCAACTGAAAAAAAAAATGCTTTATTAAATTTTCTGGGTGAGGGCTTTAATAGCACAGTATATCTGTAACATTTTAGTCAGGAATTTTTAAACATGAGTGATTTTGGGGTCATCATTTGCAATGAAATTTGCTTTGATGCCTTTTGTAAGGAATACTTAATTTAAATTTGTACCGTTGTTGCATCTTTTCAGCTAAACTGGGGAATGTTTTTGTACTTTTTGAGCAATACGTTGTACCTAAAATTCCTGGTTCTAAATATAGCAACCTGTTTTGAATCTTACAGCACGGAATTTAGATCTAGTGTCTACCAAAAAAAAAAAAAAAAAAAAAAAAAACTATCTTAAATCATGTTTGGGGTTCTGAGCATCTCCAACTTCCCATGATTGCTGGGTTTTCAATGTGCACTTAACAAGCTTTTAACTTCATAGCCCATTAGCTAGTTTGCATCAATGGCCTGTTTTCAAATTCTAAAGCATGTTATATTCTTCAATCCCACTCTATTCAGAAGATATTTAGAGATATATGGCTCCCTCTCTTGAAATTGAACTTAAACCTCTATTGCAACGCCAGCATACATACTCACTATACTTATTTTAATGACCAAATAATTCAGTAACAGACCCATTAGTTGGGCAGACGATTGCAGTACATAAACAACGGTAGTAATTTTGGAATACAATTTTTCACTTTTCACATAACTCAAATCTTGACAAAACGCCAATTATGTAAATCTCAACCCTACTGTTTTACAAGTGTATAATGTTTTGTACTAAACGATGATTTCTGTTACCTTGTTTATTTACTGTTAATTACCACATATACACTTGTATTATATTTTAAGTGTTTTCAGTAAACCTTTCGAGCCGAAGTGTACAAATTATTACTACTAAAAATAAATCTTAGCAGTTGCGAAAACACCGAAACACTTCGCGTGGAATTTTGCACATATAACGTTGATTTGTTCGCAGGTGGAGTTCTTGATTATCCTAGAGTTGTTAATATCAGACCAAGTTTACTTCGCTTGTTAAACTCTGCTAGTATATTTGTTAGGGGTTTCCTTATTTTTACCATAGAAATAGAAATTGTGGTTGATTTTTTAATCAGAATTTAAGCTTTCCCGTTCTGGACTACTTCTTAAATATTTTTCAGTTTTATTTTATTATTTTCAGTTATTAACTGCAGGATGTATTGTTCTGCATTATTATCTTCTAAATGAATCAGTAGAGTTACTTGCATAGTAAATTAAATTTAATAAATAAAACATGTTGTAATTAAATAAAAGGGCTGTAAGATACACAACTAATGTACACAGTGATGAAGCATTATTTGAAAAGTGCAAACTAAATATCTATAAATCTGCAATCAGCTGATTCCAAGGCTTTATCGTACTTTCGCTTTGTGGTAATAGGTAAGGGGATCCTGATACAGTAATGGGCAAAAACCACATTTCTACCAGTATCGGTGTTTCCTGTCAGATTCTATAAGACCATGTCTGGTTTTTGGATAGGTGAGGTGCACTTTACTCAGTGTATTACTTTGAGGTGTTGACCCTGATATTTATGATGCCCGTGTGTCTGTTGCAGTTTGCTTATTAACAACATCTGTTATAATCATTTAATGTGTTATTTTGACGGTCTTAATTTTGAAACAACATTCTCGAATAAGCTTTTTATGTTGGCCAGGTGTATTCTCTGGATTGAAGCACATTGTCAACAAGGAGACGTTCATTGCTCTGTATAAAGGAAATGGTGCGCAGATGGTTCGGATATTTCCATACGCTGCCACCCAGTTCACAGCATTTGAATTGTACAAAAAGGTGAGAAATTAAACTAATTTTATATATATGAGATTATAGAAACCCCCTTTCAATATAGTAACTACAACAATAATTTTAGTTATGACGATAATCAGTTTAATGACAGTATTAATAGTTATAACGCTTATTAACACTATTATAATGAGAAACACGATATTTCTAAACCTAAGCACTAAACACCACGACATTTCATTTGTAGCATAAACATCTGCATCTGCTCTGTTGTTATTCTTTGGTTTCCAATAATTACAGACGTCGTAACAGGTAGCCGAGGTTGTTAAGGGAAGGATTCCCAAACGGGATTCTGCGGTTGAAATGCTACCAGAGGTTCTGCTTAACTGATTATTTTTTTTATTAAGGTTTTATCTTGGTACTCATAAATAGCAAATTTTGACGAGATACCTAAACTTAGTCGTGTAATGTTTCCTTCAAATTTCCTTTCTAATTATCCTTTTATTTCATATATCACCAATGTTACCGGCTGTAGTGTCGTATAAAGTAAGAAAGTACTGCTTAAAGAAAACCAACGGTGTCAAAGGGTAAATATGAGGGTTTTAAGGTACCGCACATACTTGGATTCAAGGAAAGTAGTTTGCAAATGCACATGCAAGTACATCTTCTTAAACATTTTCGTGAAACAGAAAATGCCCTCTCTATGTTTTACAACAAAAGGCCACTAGGTGTTTCACTTATTCAGCATATCTGTATATTTTAATTTCGATATATTATTTTGGTAGTGTATGAATATTAATCTACTAATGTAACACACCCTAATAGAGAAAAGGTGTAATGAATGGTGTTAACTTCTGTAAATATGATAAAAGCTAAAATGGTTATTCAAAATGTATAGTATATAAGTTGTTTGGAGTCTTCGCTTCTATCAGCTGAAATGAATAGATAGCTGCTATTATAGTCAGAGTGAAGATACGATGCCGCATATCATAAATTTGCAAAACGTAAATGAGGAACAGCCGCAGCACTACAATATCTATTGCAGATGAAAAAACAGTAGAAAATTTATTGCAGGTAACGCAGTCAGGGAGTACAGAAAAGTAGTACTTAAAACACTATTTACATTTGCTCAAACACTAACGTCCAAACACTGAATAAGAACATTTCAGATCGGAAATCACAATTTATACAACCTACTTGTAAGCGACGTGTTTTGTTTGCTCAACGAACTACTGCGGCGTTCTGCATCAAAATATTTCGCCAAATGAGGCAGCTAACCAAATCGTATGTCACGTGAAATAACATTTTCAAGAGAAGCAGAAAACTGATAACAAAGTAGTTGAGGAAAGTTGATACTGTTTGTAAATAATAGTTAAGAATAATATGCTAGTTATTTAACTTGAATTAAATTATTTACTTTAAGATGGTGCATATATACATTTAAATTGGACATAATACATTTGATGTGTCATGGAGGACACAATGCATTTTGATACAGCACTGACTTACTTTCAAACATACATATTAACTTTCTAATATATTAATTACATGAAGAATGGGTTAATATTTTTGTATGTTTATATCTAATAAATCAGTTAACTTCGCTTCTTCTTCTGCCTCTTCCTCACATAAACAGAAATGAATCGTCCACATTCTATCTTTCGCAAGAAAATTATACTTGCTACAAAGTCCAGTTTCGCCTCTAAACATTATCATTCATAGGAAGCACCTTCCATCATTCTCTGCGATAGAAGAATCAAGCATTTTGCGGAAAACTTAAGGTCCTTCATCCAGTGGCTGCTGAAGCATGACTGTACTGTTGGGGCCAGCAACTCTTTCTCCACCGCCACTACCAGCTCTACTGCTGCTGTTGCTGGTGCTAGTACTGCTGCTGCAGGACTTTTTCTCTACAATATGCACGAGTTTCAAATTACTAAAAGTGTTTACAAATATATTATCTAAAAATAAACTGTCCATCTACCTAGGTAGCACATTGGTTGAGGTGGCTCATAGCCTGAAGTTCGCTGGTTGGACTTCATGATAGCCAAAATCTTGTTAAACAGCCTCTTGCCCTTGTGCAACACAATGACAACCTCTTTTTTTTCTTCTTCGTCGTCTTGTTTTACCGTTGATGATGTGGTACTCTTTGGATGTTAGAACTAGGTACTTTTAGTGTCACTCCAATGTCCGGTATTTGAATTCCATTCTTCTTCGCGAACAGTACAATTGTTTTTTGGTTAAAATTGGGAATCTTGCTTTCAAACACCTTTTCACAAGAAAACCTCGCTAATGCATTCAATCTTTCTTCAAACATTGTACGAGAGCCGTTTTTTTTTTTTACCTCTGATAGGCTATAAATAAAAGACAAGTTCATAGAAAACAATAGTTTTATTACTAAAAGTTTTGTACACTTATGGTTACCTTTCAACATAATTACCGAAAAGATTGAGACATGTTTCGTACCTGTGCACAAGCTTTGCAATACCCTCTTCAAAAAATGTGGCCGCCAATGATTTCAAATGGGCATTGATGTTGTTTTGAAGATCTTAGTACTTTACGACGTTTGTGGAGAGTCATTCAAAACAAACGGAAAGGAATGCTGACTTCAGGAATTTTGTTAATCCATGACAACGCTCGTCCACACACTGCTGGCACAACCCATCGGCTCCTTCAACAATTTCAATGGGACATTTTCGAGCATCCATCGTACAGTCCTGACCTGGCAACCAGTGACTTTCACCTTTTCCCTGAACTGAAGACGTGGCTAGGAGAACAACACTTTCAAACCAACGAAGATCTTGAAAACAACGTCAATGCTCATTTGAAATCATTGGCGGCAACATTTTTGAGGCGGGTATTGCAAAGCTTGTGTACAGGTACGATAAATCTCTCAATCTTTTCGGTGATTATGTTGAAAAGTAACCAAAATAGTGCAAAACGTTTAGTAATAAAATAATTGTTTTCTATGAACTTGTCTTTTATTTATAGCCTATCGGAGTTTGAAAAAAAAGAACAAAAACAAAAACAAAACAAAACAAAACAAAAAAAAAAAAAGGCCCTCGTATTTCTTAGTAACGTTTTGACACGTTTAGGGGTTGAAAAGTGTCTTTGAACCTCTGGTGATGACAATGGCATCGTGATTAACAACTTCAGAGGATTTGCAATTTCTTGAAAAGCCTTACATAAAACTTAAGTTTCTATAAACAACAAGAAGTACGGCTCCAGTGTCAAAGCGCAATTCTGGTCATGAAAAACAAAGCTGCAGTTCACTTTTTAATCTGTTTTCAAAGAAAGGATATACTTCCAGCAGTTCCTTTAGGTATACTTGAAGGAAAACTCTTTTGGTGCAAATCAAACTGATCAACGTCAAATAATGTGGGAGTTATTACGTGAGCTGATATTTGGAACCTCGTTTTCATTTCCACGAGAATTGTGTCGCACACTTTCAAAGCATCTTTCTTTAGTGTTACAACACTTAGTTGTTACCTTCTTTCAGCAGGTGGTTCGTTTACCATTTCTGATTTACTTCTCTGATAATGTCATCAATTTTATCTCTGATAAACTAAAAACATTTCTCAAAATGTTCAATGTTATGCTTTCACTTGACAAAATCTAAATTTCTACTTTGCATTTGGCTAAAATAATTTCAACGTGGGCATGATTTTATGAAAAAGGTGGTCGGAAAAGAAAAGTAGGTTCATTCAGGAGGTAATGATAGGAAAGGGCTTGGGATGTGGTAGGGTCTGATCTGATATTTTTTCTGCAATCTTTTCAATAACGCCAATAAGCTACACTCTATGTTCATACACTGTGTTTACCCCACGAGAATTATAATTCTCTTTCGTTTGCAATGATCTACGAAACTTTTTTTTTTTTTTGTCCACTATTCCATCCAGTATTTGGTTTCTCTGTATATAGTTTGAAAAATAGTGCGCACACTCCAGATAGATGTCCACGTAACGGCAAGTTCTAACCTTCCACAGAAACGGATGCAATTAATTAATACATTTGGGATGTGCCTGTTTCTTTCTTCTTGTTGATTATGTTTAACAATGGCTTATTGATACTTTGAATTTAGTTGAGTGTGTGTGTATGTTTGTGCTGCGCAACAGAGGCAGTTCGCGGCCCAAGAAACCGGTGAAGTGCTAAGAAAAACTTTCTAAACCGAGAAAAGTTAATTTTTCTGAGTTCGAAAGTTAACGTCGTCTGATAGGCAATTATAAAGCTTGAGTTATGTAAGAAAATGTCCTGTGGTATAACATTAACTAGAAAAGTATTATAAAGTGATATGAAACGGAACATGACTTCGAAATTAAAAATGTGAATGAAATTGAGTTTTGCAGTATCTAGTATATTAGTGTCCTGTATTGTGTTTTATATGTGTTTACCGTGACCGCTATTGGTAGAGTGGTAAATGTCTTTTATATTTTTATGTATGTGCCTTAGATAAGGCTTTCGTTTTACCATTTTATTCGTTTTTGCTGGTTTTTATCGACTCGTGTAGATCTCTGGTTTTCCCCAGGGTAGTTTTATTTATTCTGGATTTTATTTCTTCTCTTAGTCGTTATTTTATGTATGGTTTTTATTTCTTTGGTTTAATCACATTTGTTTTTGGAGGGCGCTGATAACCACGCAGTTGAACTTCCTTAAACATCACTCATCATCGTCATCATCATCATCATCATATCCTTTTCGCAAAACTCTGCACCAGGTCGAGATAGCATCCACGACCAAATGCCAAATGTTGGAACATCTCTCTCCTGAGGGCAAGGCTTTCCTAGTCGAGGTCTATAATCGTGTCTGGGTTGACGTCACTTTTGCGGGAGGCCACTGTCATACCTATTCTAAAACCTGGAAATGACCGATATCTTCCTTCCAGCTGCCGTCATATTTCCCTTACCAGTTGCGTTAGCAAGGTGATGAAACGCAAATCTGGCCCGAGTTGAACAGCAGGGGCTATTGACCCCCTACGGCGCCAGAAGTTAACGCAGTCTTCTCAGGTGTAAAACGACAGCCATTTTTCAAACTCCTACCACTGAGACGGTCCAAACACCGCTGAGAAATACAGAAGATGGCTAAGTCGTCCACGAATAAACAGGACGAGACACCTGGTGGAACACATTGCGCTATGAAATTATTCGCTATAGCAAACTGCGACACCCTTAGTGCCGAGCCCTGCTGCATTCCGTTCTCCTGAATAAAACGGGTAGATAAAACCGAGCCAACCCTTACTCGGAAAACGCGGTCCCTCATTAACTCTTGAATGAACAACGGTAGGCGTCCACATATGTTCTAATTCTGGAGAGAACGTAATATCCCTGCCAGCCAACAGGTATTATAGGCGTTCTCGAGGTCAAAAAATATCCCAACTGTGTGACTGTTCTTAAGAAACCCGTCCATGATCTGACTTGGTAGGGAGACAAGTGGGCCAAGTCTAAACGATGTCATCGAAAACCACACTGCACGTTAGTTAGAAGGTTGCGGGATTCCAGCCACCACACCAACCATCCATTGACCATGCGTTCCATAACCTTGCATATGCAACTGGTGAGGGAAATTGGACTGCAACTGTAAGGAAGGTGACGGTCCTTTCCAGGCTTCAAAAGTAGAAATGATGGTGGCCCGCCGCCACTTAATTGGAAAAGTAGCATCAATCAGACACGATTATAGACCTCGAGTAGGAAAGCCTTGCCATCAGGAGAGAAATGTCGCAGCATTTGGATGTGGATGCCATCTGCACTTGGCGCAGAGTTTCGCGAAGATGAGAGTGCATTGTCCAGCTCCGCCATGGTGAAAAGGCAACTGTAGTATTCAGAGCGGAAGCCAAAACCTTGAGATTCGATCTCTGCCTTAACTGAAAGAAACTTAGGCGAAAAATTATCTGAGCTGGACACCTGAGCGAAAGCACTGCCAAAGTATCAGCCACAGTGCCTGCCGCTGTGCTTCGACCGGCGATCGGCATATGGATCGATTTTCCGGCCACACGCCGTATCTTATCCGATACGACAGAGGAAGGGGTATGTCGATTAAAGGAGCTTACCAACTTGCTCCATTATTGCTTTTTGCTATCCTTAATAACTTTTCAAAATTTGGCACGCATCTTCTTATATTGTATAAGGTTATCCAAGGTAGACCGACGCTAGAAAATCCGAAGAGCACGTATGGCATCCCGAAATTCATCATTCCACCAAGGAACAGGAAATCGACAAGGTTGGCCAGTCGACAGCGGGATAGCCTGCTGAGCAGCGAAAAGAATGGTGGCTGTGAGGTTTTCCACTAAGAAATCCGCCGTATCATGCTCACTAAAGCTAAAAACCGCCAATCGGGAAAAAAGGTTTCAGTTAACTTTATCTAAGCGTCAACTAAGTAAACTGTGGAACATAAATTGGATACTAAGAGACTTATAAGAACTGGAAAGTGGTCACTAGTATATAAATCATAGATGCCATTCCAGTGTAAGGAAACTGCTAACTGTGGAGAACAAACAACTATGTCGAGATGAGAAAAACTGTGGAAGCCGTCAGAATGAAATGTAGGCTTTTATATACACTGGTGGGAATAGGAGCACCGTGAGTGTTGGATGTGCCTTTGTCCATGGAACCGATCCATATACCTTCGGTTTACATAGAAGCACAACCGTTTTTACTGCACAGCTGTATGCCATATAGCGAGCTATTCTCTATGTTCCCTGTCACAATTTGGGTGACTCCCTTAACATCAGCGATTCCCTTACTGCTGTTCAGAGCGTACGTGTGCTCTACAGTTACCATCCTCTCGTGCAGCGAATTCAGGATGCCTTCAATTTTTTGCACAATTCTGGTGTTAATGTGGAGTGCACATGGATTCCTGGACACGTTGGTTTTTGCCGGGGAACGAACTGGCGAATTTGGCAGCAAAGAGGCCAACTTAAGAACCCAGTGTGGCCATTACTTGTATAACTGCTCATGACTTTCGGCTTGTCATGCGACCAACGGTGCTTGTGGGCTGGCATACAACTGCGGGATTAAACTTGTACCTTGGGTAACCCTTCTCGGCAGTTTCGTCGGTTGGAAGTGACTTTGGCTCGATTGCGTTTTGCCATTGCAATTTTACTCATAGTTACCTTTTGAAACGAATTCCTGCTCCTCTCTGTCCGCTGTGTAGCATAGCATTGTCAGTCCGTCATGTGATGATTGAATGTGCCCCTTTGACACATCTACTTGCAACACTGGAACTGCTGGGCAGTCTTGCGCAGATCCTGGAGGAATACAATGATGCGGCAAACACATTTTTTAGATTTTTATAAATGGTGCTGTTTCCAGTACCTATTTAGCATTGGTTTTATTTTTTTTTTTCTTGACAATAATGATACATTAGCTGAGTTTCTTTGAACCTCTAATCTATAGAGTTTTTTAACCTCAGCATTTGGTTCTAATTATTTTTATTTTCCCTAACCGGTGTGTTCACATTGTAGTTTGATTTTACTTTGGATTTTATCTTGAGTTAATTTTAGTTGGCCTTTATTCTTCTTTTTACTTGCTGGTTTTCCGACAGCGCTAATACCCTTGTAGCTGAGCGCCCTTTAACTTCAGTCGTAATCATGTGACTTTTATCTTATAGGTGATTTTACATTGGTTTTATAAGTGAGTTATGTCATCTTTTATTATTCTATGGCTTTTGGCCTCTAGTGTTTGCTGCCATTTCGTTTTATAAGGGAGCTAATGACCTTAGCTGTTGAGGGCCGTTAAACACCAACCATCATCATCATAAAAATGCGAATATAGTTTGTTTCAGTTTCAAAGCCTCTTTTTGAACGTATAAGTGTATAATATTAGTAGTGGTGGTGACGGGGGCGGTACAAACAACAATAATAATAATTGTAAGGATCATACTAATCATCATTATAATCATAGTAATAACACTGACATTGACATTTACAGTAAGAATAACAATAACTGCAATAATAACAATAATTATAATAAATAATCGATAAATAATAACAATGACTAACAATAACAATAATAATAACAACGTAATGTTCTACTCCCCGTTCATCTAATATAAATTAGAATAACTGCATAGTGCATGTCTTTCACTTGAGCTCACGCTTCACCACTGTTTAGAAACTGTTAGACGTAAGGTCCTGAAGCTTTTAAGTTTGTTTTGTAAAAGGTATCCACTTTTGGTTAAGTACGGCTTTTAGGCTCGCTTTCGTTGCAGCTTTTGGAGTTATTTTTTACTCGATGCTTTTATGTTTGAATTTTTTGTTTGTTTATTTGTTGAGCATTTTTGGTTTGACTCTTTATTCTTTTTATTTGATTTTAGCGGCCAAAGTCATTTGCTGAAAATGTATGTTTGTTGTTTGGGTCATTTATTCGCTATTTCATTGCTGGTATATTGTGTTTGCATCATCTGCTCTTCATGCTTGGACCCACAGAGCATCCATATTACCGCACTTAAGTTGTGTTCTGTGTCCACGTGTATTTCAGTGGTAAAAACAAAGAACGTACTACATCAGCCATTGCTTCAGGATTTGACTCAAACTAAACTAACAAAGAAAGAGCAAACAAAAATTCACAATATTCTAAATATAGGGAACTGTAAGAGATATAAAAACCTGGTAATCAAATGATGGTGTACAAAAAGGCACTTAAGCCAGGATACGTTGAACTTGATATGACAGGACGTGGCGTGAAGTTAAGAAATGCTGCACTTAGACTAACGAGAATGTCTCCTGATTGGTAGCTTTTATCACTTATGGTATTCCCTTCACGCAATTGTTTCCAATTACTATGTGATATAAAACTTAATGTAACGGGAAGGAGTTTTGCATAAATAAACTGTAGTTTCGTCAATACTAAATAGTGCCAATTAGTTAGAGTTAAACTTCCGGGCCTCCTTAGGTTCATCGTAACCCCGACATTAGGGTGGCCAACATTCTTGGGACTAAACATGTCAGCGCGCCTATTGGCTAGATTGATCAATTCAAGGACAGATATAACGAAACCCACAAAACTATTAGTGGGGAATAGATTGTTGTTAACAGTGAAACTGCAAGATTATCGGTGCTTACCGTGGAATATGAACCCATGGACATTTTCAAGTAGATGGCACGTGACTATCTTATCTTCTTAATATGTATGTAGCCCAGCAAAATTTTGATCTAGACCGATTGGTTTTCAGGTATGTTTAAACGCACACGCCCCATATGAGTACATTCACTGGCATTTTTTGATGAACGAATATATCAAGAAATTCAGTTAGTCCAATTCTGCATTCTCTCAGTACTGGAGTGCCTGTGATGATGATTTATCACTAAGAGGAGCTAGCTGAATAACACAGTGCTTCCAAGGCCAGTGTTAAGCAAACCAAACCACAGTAAATAAAGAGAAAATTAATATTATGACTACGTTTCTGGCAATGCGGAACTAATACCCAATGTTTGCTGAGAAAAGTGTTCAAACACAATGAATTCCACAATCCAATGTGGATTCTGAGCGTACCTTTTCCCCACTATGGGAATATTATCTCACATTTACATGCTAATTTAAAGGCACAACATTTGGAAATTATGAGAGGGAAATGGTTTTGATAAAAAATGAGAACATGTCGGATTTCATTGCAAATGTTAAAAGAGCATCCATTGAATATATTATAGTTTATGGTTATGTTGTATTTATCACATTGGACATTAAACACAATACATATTAAAACAGCCTCAAGTTACTTTACGTTTTAAGGGGAGTCGAAATAGGAAATGAATCTTTTTCATCATTTTCATATTTTTTTCCATTTTCATGTTTTAATTGCATATGGATATTTGGAATCTCTCGCTCATTTTGGTATAACTTGCATAGGGGTGCGCTAATTAAATAATATTTTAAAAACATTGTTGAAAATAATCCTGCATATTAATTTTTTAGAACATGTTGGTACAGTTACTTGGTAAATCATCAATAGGCTTGTAAAGATTAGTGTTAGAGAAGAACCTTTTTTTTTTATTTTGATCGGAAAGTTTTGCTTTACCTACTCACAGCATTGACATCCCGCCCATATTTCCTTCATGTGAGAGTTTAAGTACTGCGAAGTAGTGTTTGGAAAGTTAGATTACATTTTTTTTTTTAATGTTGTGTTTGAAGAAGTAAAATTGCTTATACAAATGCCCCATATATCAGAAACTAATTGACACCAAGGGCTAAAATTTGTACCACCCATCTACATCTAAATAGGCTTAATTTTAACGGAAATGTTTTTATGTACATGGATTGGTCATTTTTTTAAACTTTAAAAAGCGTCATTTTTCAACGAAATTTTAAGAGCTGTGTTTAAAAAATCATACCTTTCCTTCTAATTAACAGAAGTATTCCATTTTTCATCAATCAACAGTAAAGGTATGGCTGCACATACCTTGAAAAATTTAGCTCTTTATCTTAAATAGTTACTGAGATAATGGGTAAAATTTTAACATTGGCAATAATGGGCTTTTCGACTCCCCTTAAAGTATGAGCTTTTTATATGGACCTTTTTACCATGAATTATAACTTTTTTAAACATTTTTTTAGCGATTTTAAGAATTGTATTCATCTTTTTCTAGAGTTCCTAGTCATGAAGTATTGCTAATTTATCCATTTTATTGAATTTATTGAGCAGTGTTTTGTTAGTTTTTGCACACCAGGCCATTGTGTTATTAAAAGTGTATTTATTAGTAGTTTCAATCGTCTTATTCAGAATTAAATAATGCTCCTGATTGAGAGATTTTTTTTTCCAATAAATTGATAGTTTCTGTGTCAGGTTTTATTTTAGATGCAGGATTGTGCCCAGGGATGCTTACTTTTCTCTAATTGATCAGCCTGGTGCTCTATATGAAGACAAATTTGTGGTAGAATTGAATAAAATGTCACAGATTTTTTATTTATCTGTCTCGCCCACCTGCACTGTGCTTGCATGTAGACAAGAGCACTGTAAATATGATGTGCAGTGGCATGATATGATGGTGGTATCGGCTGGCAAGTTGCAAGCACGTAGCGACCATCAGTCTGTCCAGCACCGTGATAATGTAACGCATAGCGGAGATAAACATAAACAATGCCACCAATTCTTAATAATTACAAGGTAAAGTCTTGCACAACCAAGCACGAGAAGTGATCGCTGTGTATCAATTTATAACGAGAGAGGCTGCCCCTCTTAAATTCAAGTCTGTACAGAAACTAGTAGCGGCAGCCACCGGTGTGTCGTTTAGTTTGGTCCGTAAGATTAAATGTGAATTAGAACGTATTCAGATAGACGAATGCGAGTCTTTCTCAACACCTCATAAAGAGTAAGTATATTCTTCCAAAAGATTATTAAGTTATCTATACCATGCTAAATGTATCGAGATAAATATTACCACAATCATTACTTGCTTCTTTGTAAGTAGAAGGGAAACAGGGGAGTAACGATACGTATAATATTTGTGTAGTACGTTTTTATCTATCTCTTACGGTTTATATGTTATGCAAAAGTTATATGTAATGAAGAGGTCTTCAGAAACTATTCCTAGAAAATTCCAAATATATATTTCGTTTGTCATGAAAATATCTTTAACATGTGGTATTTTAATCAGAATGGTTAGAGCCATTTTTGAGAAAATAAAACTTTTTGAAAAATGTTATATGTAAAGCGTAGTTTGGGGCGGGGGATTTTCTTGAAAATCTTCGTGTCTCATCCTTTGAAGTTACTGAACCTAAATGCCAACTTTGCTGTCCCCCCTACAGAAAAACACGGACAGTTTTCCAAAAATGCATTTTCTTAGATTTTTGGATCCCGGAGTCTCAAAACAAGTGTTTCCGGTGAAACCTTCTCCATCTATATACGTGCTAGAAAAAATAATTATAGAGTATATTTTAAAGATTTTGACAGCATGCATGCAAGCTTATGCTGGATATTTTAGTGCTCACAACACAATGACTACTAATAAATAATATGAATGTGTTTGTTATGTCATCCCAGTTCTCCTGTGCGTTTGCATGCTGCATGGCTATCGCTTCAAGTCTCTGCCTCTTTCTCTCATACTTAGTACTGCGCAACTTGACTGCTCTCGTCTTTTGCAGCCACAGTACCAAAGGATTTTTGTCGCTCCATTTCACTAGTCGTTGCTATCGCGTTATACTGACTTCAGCGAGTAATGTACTACGATATTTATGACAAGTGTGTAAATCGATACTTACACTTTACAGTGAAACGCACTCCGTACTCTGTGCGTGGACTGAAAAACATGCGGCATGGAGGGAATGTGTATAATTTAGAGTTGACTTTCTCTGTGGTTCCTCTAGTCTTTGTGTAATTGTAAAACATCTTAAATTACCCTTTTACATTATTTTGTTCTTATAGAACATTTTAGGAAAGAAATGAAAGAAAGACAAAGAACGCTGTAGTTTTCTCACAGATACAGTACTCTGTATTGCTTATTTTTGCTTTTGTAAGGAACTTTGCCACTATTAGTCTAAATAATTGCAATCAATACACTGTAATTGCCATTCATTGTATAAGCCATGTAAATTTTGACAAATATTAAAAGAGAATGAATTCCTTACAAAGAAGTACTCCAATTGTGCATGTCCCATTGTGCCGACTGAAGTATCTGAATAAATGTTATTGTATTTCCTCGATTGTTTTTCGCGCTTAAGCAATATCAAGGCACTTGATACACTTTGCGCGGTTCTCAATTCTAGCTGTACTAAAGAGTTCTTGTGCCCACATCTGAAACCTTTTTCTGAAGGCATGTTTAACATGTTTGGCACACAAAACCACATGTACCCTTAGTATTTTATTTCTTTCTGCAGTCATGTGTAAAATTAATCTCTATTTATTATGTAACTTTATAGCAATTTGCCTTCAGCAAAATATATACTAGGTACCTATATGTAAATCTTAATGAAGTGGCACAACCTTCATAAAATGCATACCTCGTAAGCATGTATTATCACCAGTGTTAGAATTTTTGGTGCGCACCTTTTTTCTTAGGGTAAATTAAAGCTGTTCAGAAAGATATCAGTGTGAAATTTTGTTTCTAGTTGCGAAAAGAGGCATTTTACACGCACCTTTTTCCATTTTTGGGACCTTTATCCCTTTTCCCCCAACCATGGCCATAATTCCTTTCCCCCTTTTTTGTTTTAAGTTTCATTCCGATTGATTCTATAAGATTTCTAATCAATATAACATATTTAACTTTCAGTTAACGTCTTCTCAGCTTGCTGTGTCCGTGCGGATAGTAAGCTTACCTCTTTCAGCATACGCCGCGCGGGAGTTGAAAGCACACCTACAACAATGGAAAATAATTGTGTGTTCGATGAAACATCTTTCGCTCGCTTTACCGCTATGAAATAGCCCGTAATAATGCAATTGACAATGAGTGACCCTATCCCACCAGAACCAATAACCTGCTGTTCGTGAATATGAGTTTGTTACTGTAAGAGACGTCATCTGTTCGCATGGTGGCGGAGGCTGGTCACGCAGTGACGATATAACCGTATTCGTGCAGTTCCGAGAATTGAGACTGGGTTCTGCTCGAAGCTACCGGAAATCACCGAGATTGGAGTTCCAGCATGAAAGAGAATATTGTGGTAATTGTTGCGGTGTTATAAGAAAGTGTGGGCAGCAAGTGACCGTGAAGAAGCGCCTACTCCGTCGTCGCTGGTGCTGGGGACGAGGCCTGCTATCAGGTCCAAACCAGGGGTCCACAGAAGCCAAACGTAGGTTGATAGTTTTAGGGAGTAGTCATGCTAGGGGCATCAAAGAAAAACTCCAGATGAAATTGGGGGAGATATATAATGTTACCAGTATTTTCAACCCCAATGCTGGTCTAAGCCATATGGTGGGGAATGTTGAAGCTTTTGTGAAGGATGTTGATAAAGGAGATCATATAGTAATAGTGGGGCAGGGGGACCTGGAAATAGTTTGGATAGGAATCTAAATTATTCAATTTCGATAGACATGAACCACATTGCCAAGGCCAGTATCCACATTTAATGTCTGCTTTATGAATCTCTTCTGGAGATACGACAAGCCTTGGATTAACAGGAGGATGAGGGCAGTTAATCACAGGTATAATCAGTTTCTTAGTTGAGAAGGAACAGGCCACATTAGTATCGTTGACATGTCATCCATTGAAAGGTATGGTTACACTAAACATGGCTTGTAACTGAGCTCTCGAGGCAAGAATATGCTGATGCATCCCATGTATGTTGAGAGTCTCTCATGTACAACCATGGATACTCCCTGTAACATTCCTGCTCTTGTTACTAGTAATGTCACTTCTTTTTTAGAATATATCAGATAAATAGAACAGTAAATATTTCAGAAATAAGACAGAAACCAGATAATCATTTTTCCAAGTCATTTAAAAAAAAAAAAGAGAACTCACTCACAGTATTTCACCAAAACATTCAAAGCTTAAGATATAAAGTAAATTGTAACTAAGAAATGTTTCTGGGCTGTTTTGCCGTGGTCTGCGATCCCGACAGTCAACGCTTCAGACGCAGCGAAACCTTCTCCAAGAAAGCTTCCACCGCGCCACTGAAGATGTCCACCGTAGTGTGGACGAAACGTCTGGTACTCCTAACACCAGCAGACCATGGCAAAACAGCCCAGAAACATTTCTTAGTTACTCTGACTCCGGCCGTGAAAGCCTACGTTCTCTCATAAAGTAAATTAATTTCAAATCTGAAAAGTTATGTCCAGATATTTTATGTATCACAGAACATCATTTAGAAAAATAGAAAATATTACATTTTTCAGTGGATGTTTATAAAACAGCAGCTTGGTACTGGAGACAAAAACTCTTTAAAGGAGGTGTGAGTATCTTTGTTAAAAGTAATATAAGCTTCAACGTAATTGATCTTGAGAAGTACTGTCTGGATCAAACCTTTGAATGTTACACCACTCATATTAACACAATAAACCATCTAATTATATTAGTGGTATATAGAACTCTCACAGGAAATTTAGACAACTTTCTGCATAACCTAGATATTACTCTAAAACTGCTCTCCAAACCAAAGCTTCAATTTATTTTGTGTGGCGACTTGAACATAGATTTCTTGATAGACAGCAATCAAAAGATGCAAATTTTTTCACTATTAAGGTCATACAATCTTATGCATACAGTAAATTTTGCAACTATAATTCAAAATAATTCCAAATCTGTTATTGACAATATTTTTGGTGTCTAAAGAAGAATACCATGAAATACAATCCTTTGTTAATGGACTTTCAGACCATGATGAACAACTCATCAAAATTGATTATTATACTCCCAATTCCAAAAACAAGAACCTCGTAACCAGCTTTAGAGTTATAAATAAAGAAAACATAGAGTGTTTTAAAGCTAAACTGTCCATGGAATCATGGGAAGAAATATGTAAACTAAATAATGTGAATGACAAGTTTAACTCCTTCATAAACAACTTTCCTAAGAATCCATAGCTTCAGTTTTCCACTACTACACGTAAAGAAAATTAATAACTATCTAAAAATGACTTCCTACACAATGTGTAAAAGCATGTAGACATAAAAGAGAGCTTTATTTAACAACTAGAGAAAGTAAGTGTAGTAGACGTAATCAACACTATAATATGTACTGCAGAATTCTAAAAAGCATTATAAATGCAGCTAAAAAACTTTGTTTTGAAAAACAAATGGCCTAGCTCTATATGGAACATTATTGAAAAAGAGGCTGTTAAATGTCACTCGAAAAATGACATAAAAGAAATTAAAGTAAACCAAGTGACCGCAAATGATCCCCAGCAGATAGCAAATGCATTTAATGCATATTTCAATCAGGTGGCAGAACATTTATTGAGAAAGAAACAGCCTATGAGAGATCCAATTTCATACCTTCAGGAATCCTGCATGGAAACTTTACATGCTAAGAGATATTTTTTTTTTTTATAGTGTTTAACGCCCGCTTTAACTACTTATGGCACCGCAAGCGGTGACACTGATGATACATGAATGATGATGGAACACTGGTGGAATGCGATGGTGGGGGAAACCGGAGTACCCAGAGAAAACCCGCCCCAGCGCCGCTTTGTCCACCACAAATCTCACATGCGGTCGCTGGGGATCGAACCCCGGCCGTCTAGGTGAGGCTTAGAGATAGTGCCCACAAATGCAACCAAAATAAAAAAAGTAATACAACCCCTCAAAAGCGAGAACTGATCGGTATGTGATGAAATAAGCACAAAAACATTAAAGGTATATGCTGACATTATTTGCAAAACTTTAAATCATATATGTAACATATCCATCTTAACACAGACATCCCCAGACAGATTAAAATATTCAGTCATTAAGCCATCATACAAGAAAGGGCAAATCTCAGAAATGTCAAACTATAGACCAGTATCTTTACTTACAGCTTTTTCGAAAATCTTTGAAAAAATTATGTATAAAAGAATCTTTCACCATCTAGATAAGTATAATATTTTGGCAAAAGAGCAATTTAGATTCAGGAAGAGCATATCAACTAGTGATACCATTTTCAAGTCAACTAATAAAGTTCTCAAGTCATTGGATGGCAACCTTAATACACAAGAAATATTCTGTGATCTATAAAAAGCATTTGAGTGTGTTAACCATGAAATACTTCTATCAAAATTATTACTCTATAGTATTAGGGGCAAAGGGTATCAATGGATTACATTTTACTTGTTGAGCAGAAAGCAAAAGGTTATAATAAATACTTCAAATAATAGCAATGCATGTTCTGAATGGTCTGAAATAAACCATGGTGTCCCACAAGGTTCTATTCTGGGTCATTTATTATTTTTAGTGTATATAAATAATCTACCTGCAGTAATAAACAATAAACATCAATGCCTATCCAGTTCTTTTTGCAGATCACACAAGTATTATAATTAAAGAACACAATGTCAGACAGCTCCCAGATTCTTCTAATAAAATCTTTTACACTAAATAATTGGTTTGAAAGTAACAAAATTCACATAAGCTTTGCAAAAACTAACTACATTAAGTTTTGCACAAAGCATAAACACATGGTAGACCTAAGGATAGAATATGAAAATAATCAGATTGCAGAAGCCTGTAAAACAAAATTTCTAGTTCTTATGATTGATCATAACATGAATTGGAAACACAATACTGATTGTATCTTACCCAAACTGAGCTTTGCATGCTTAGCAATCCCATCTTTAATTCATCTTATAAATAAGAGCATACTAAAAAAAGCTTATTATGTATATTTTCATTCATTGATGACCTATGGAATAATATTTTGGGGAAGATTAGTAAATGCTATAAAAGTGTTCATTATGCAAAAAAAGGTATCTTTTTTATTCTGATCTAAATTTGTTTTTCTTCATTTGCAATTATAAATATAATAAACATGAATATTCTAAGAATGCATGTGAATGAGTTGGCTTTTGGAAACAGACATATAATTAACATTTATGCAAAACTGTTATCTCTGAAAATTCATTGTCAGAGTTATTATTTGTAAATAAATGTATTAATAAGTATAATTAAATGTAATTCTTGAGATGATTTACATTCTAGAGTTTGGGCATAGAATCTAATCTCCTAATAGGGTCTACAGATTGCAATGTTATGCATGGTATGGTATTGTATTGTTTGTAGAGTGAGTTGTGTGACAGTTGCATTGAGTTAGCAAGTGAACTGGTGTTAGTTCATTTTCATATTATTAAATTAGTGATTTTAGATTTTTTAGATTTTACTATGCCAAATGTGTCCAGTGCCCGATTTATTGTTCTGACTCAAGAATTGAAACAATATTACATAGACATTGATGGAAGTGTTATGAGATGTACTATCTGCAATTCAGGAATTTTGTTAGATGAAAAACACCACTGAGATCACATCAAGCAACACATTTCCAGCTCTAATCATCAAATGAATAAGACTCTGGATGTAAAACAATTGTGTAACCTCTATTAAGAAATGCATTTCAACAGACTTCTTCAAAAAGCCAAAATTTGAAGGAATTAAATGTTTATTTGTGTGTAGCTATTACACAAGCAGGAATTCCACTCAATAAGGTGAAACTTCCAGCCTTGAAGAGATTTCTTGAAGAATACCTAAAGAAGTCAATGTCCTATAAGAGTACTTTAAGAAAAAAACTACATAGAGACTATTTACCAAGAAAACATACAAAGAATCAAGGAGAAAGCATCTGATTTTGATGTCGGAATCATTGTGAATGACACCATAGACTCAGTGGAACAATATATTTTGAACATTTTAGGTTTTTCCGTAGCAGGAGAGAAAGTTAAGCCCATATATATATAACATTTATGAGCTGCAGAAAGCCAATACCAGTACAGTAATGCAATCAATTATGGACTTCTGCTAAAAGCTCTGGCTCACTGATATCGAGTTTGAAAAACTTCTTCTTGTAGTTACAAACCAGGCTCCTTACATGTTTCAGCTGTTAACCTATTGAAACCTTTATTTCCTAAGTTGAAGCATGTGACATGCTTAGCTCATGCTTTTCACAGAGTTTGTGAATCCATAAAGAACGAATGCGACATTGCAAATCAGTTTATCTCTGCCCTGAAGAAGATTCTCTGAAAGCTCTGAGTTCCGTTGTTGCCTATAGGGAAACCACTGGTCTGCTCCTTCCAAATTTGCTGATTATTACTTGCTGGGGATCTTGGATTGAATCTGCTGCTATGTAGTCTGAGAATCTGACAAAATTAGAGAGCTTGTGCTCTCTTTGGATCTAGCCAATGCAGGTGCAGTTTCCAAAGTCAGCAACTTCTGGTAGTGGAGAAAATACATAATTAGAGAACTATATTGTGTCCATAATTACAAGTACCTGACTGCAGCTATTAAATGATTAGAAGGACAAGGTCTAGAAAAGGGAAAAGAATGGGCTTCAGTGAGGGAGCAGTTATATGGCTTTGCCAAAGACAAACTTGAGTCTATCTTCAGACTAAAGGAATTTGCAACATCTGTAAAGTCACCATTTCAAGTGAATACTAGGTTTGCCCCACTGGTTTCTGTGGATGTTGAAAGAAGCTTTAGCGTCTACAAAGACATTCTATTTCTTAATAGAAGCAGACATACTTTTAAAAATGTAGAGATGCTTCAAATGTCTTGAAGTACAACAGCTTCATGATTTTCGTTCTTTTGATGAGTGATAATTTGATGTACTTGTTTTGTAGTTCAGTAAACCAGAGTAGAGTAGAGAGAAATCTTTGAATTAGAGGAATAAACCAGCACTAATTGTCTATTTGTTTACCTTATTTGAGCACCTTTTCCCTTCCTTTTTTCATCTGAAATTGCACCTAAGAATCATAACCCTGATTGTCACATACAATAAATAGAAACTTATTCCATATGTTGCTAGTTGTGCTCATTTTCTACTTGATTTTTGATTTTGAAGCTTAAACTTCTGGAGCTACATGCGATTTAATTTGAATTGTAATATAATGGCTAAGGAGTTGACCTCCATAGGCTTTTTATATCCAGAGAACTCCCCTTCCTACTCTCTAATGCGTTTGTAAACCCTATGTGATTGTGGGTACACTAACTGATTAGAACATCCTTCAAGCAGTGAAGTATATAGCCTGCATCATTCTGTTGTTTTTAGTACCTATGAATATTGATTTCTTCACATTTCTATTCCCTGTGTTAGAGCAAGCAGGTGGTGTAAGCATCAAAGTATTTGTAGGCAGTGTATAAGTTATTAAAATAAAATAAAGCATAATAGAATTGCTTGATGCTTTGCTGTAAAAATGTTACTGCTTTATATCAGTTACTTGCATATATACTGCTAACAAAACAATGCAATATTGCTGAATTTGCACAGTAGTTACCCATGGCAGTTCTTGGTGATTGCATTCTCACAGCCACACACCCAGAATGTGTGTTATGGATGTGTATTTCAGGATGTTCACTATTCTGATTTTCTTCTCTGTGAACTTGTGCAGTTGGTTTTCATATGCATTCTTTGTAGAAAATTTTTGCACTTTGATAGAAAACTGTAAATATGCATGAGCAGTATTCTGTGAATAGCAAAGAGAGCTTATGGGTAAGGGAGTATTGGAAAATGTGCAGAGTGCAGTAAATTGAGTTGCATAAGGTGGTCAAAAAGCCCAATAGACGAGATTCCAAGTTCAAGGGCATACTTGTTACTGACTATGTCCAGATGCATTTGTTTCTCTGTTTCCCTTGCTATTGCACATTGACCCTTCTATTGTTTTATTTATAAGAGGATAAAGGCCATCTAGCAATTTAGCCATTATAATCACAGTCCTGCCATTTTTTGTATTAACATAAAGAGTTATGGTTAGACTATGTGGCATATTTCAACTTTATTTAACTTCATCTGGTCTGAGTATGCATAATTTAAGTTACAGAATTACT
The DNA here is from genome assembly GCA_030762935.1 of Hymenopus coronatus. Taxonomy (NCBI): domain Eukaryota; kingdom Metazoa; phylum Arthropoda; class Insecta; order Mantodea; family Hymenopodidae; genus Hymenopus; species Hymenopus coronatus. The sequence continues at coordinate 314,384,834 of CM060900.1, read as the reverse complement.
ATGGTTAACACAATCGTTAGTTTGTTACTGTGGTTATAGCTCTATTTATTTGCCATTGCCAGTGTCTTATTCTTGTGAGCCTGTTTGAAGTAGCAGACATTCAGATGGATAAATTTGGAACTGTGGTAGAACAAGGTAAATCTGAAGCATGTTGAGGAACGAAAAAGCATAAAACGTTCAGATTTAACCTTAGAACAGAAGTTACAAATTAAACAAAATGGCAAACATTTGCCATCTATCAGTTTAGTTTAAGTAACTAACTGTAGATATAAGATTGAAAAAAAAAAATTCAATGGATCTATCAACAAACTTTGCACACCCACTAAGATAGGCCAGGAGCTGCCACTGGTACACATCCTGAAGGTACAACATAAATCAACTTCCATTGCATATCATTTTTCTGTTTTCTTTATTTCTGCTTAGTTTTCCATTACAATATATTGATTGCTGAGCTGGTTTAATTTTGAATTTTTTTTTTTTTTTTTAATTTATGGTAGAATATGATTTAAATATTACTGGTGTTTTATAAATGTGATTCTGAAATTTTAGTATTCATTACAAAAGCTTACCTTTGGTTCAATTGAAAGAAGAATTAGCATTTTAAGTTTGTTTATTGGATGTAGTGAGCCTGAATTAATTAAGGAGTACACCAAATGTTACTAGGCAATCTGTTATTGGGCTAAAGATATCCATGTTGTTTCTACACACACTTATAGGATTGAAGAGTGTGCCTCTTATCTTCAAGAAATGAGTATGAAATATTGCTAATTTTTATAGTTTATATCCACAGATCCTAACATCCATGTTGGGCAGCAATTCACATATAAGCAAGTTTGTAGCAGGATCAGGTGCAGGTGTCACTGCTGTTACATTAACATATCCATTGGACACAATCCGAGCACGTCTTGCATTCCAAGTTACAGGAGAACATATTTATACCGGTATTGTGCATGCAGCACAAAGGATCTTCAAAGAAGTGAGTATAATAATATTTATCTACATATCTTACTGTCTGTGCATGCCATTGGTTATGATAATGTTTGGAAATGCACTGTAGAACTGCAAAAATAAATGTATTTGTCTAACATAAACTTGCAATTTAAAAAGATATGATGTGAAATTCATAAAAATATTGAGTGAGTTGGATGCCCAAAACTTTAAATAACATAGCATGGAAATTACTCGTAATAACTGTATTTATCTCTAAGAGCCAAAAAAAAAAGAAAAAAAAAGCAGTTATTGTGGCAGGTAACCTGTAGAAAGGAAGATGAACACTGTTTTGAATGGGACATCACTTGCTGGTTCTAAAATGTGGCATATATGAAAAATAATAATGTTAAAGCCAATAGATTTATCAGCATAGGATAAAAACTGTAAATGATGTAGGGGCCTACTTACGATTGGTACGGGTTTGGTGCATTCAGGCTTCTGAGCCTGACTTCCTCAATGTGGGTTCTTCTCAGTGGTGAGCAAGTCAATTAAAATGCCTACCCACATATAGGCCATGTATGGAGACCCATGTCAGTTACAAGGAATATCCTGGTTGAATGAGGGTTGCATATCTGAGCCTGGGCCTTGTGTGCTTTCTGTGATCAGTGAGGGTGCGCAACCCAAAACACCACTTTTGTTTCTACTTCACCTAAATGGGTGGTTAGGGACTAACCCACCCCTAGCCAACCAGCCAGGCCTAGGTATCATGCCTGTCAACTGCCATGGTTATTAAAAATGCTATGTGCAGACCATATTGCATGCTAATGTGATCTATATGTAGTTTCCTTTATTAAGCTGCATTCTTCCCAATGCATAATAAAATGTAACTTTGAAACAAATTTAACATATTAATTATTTTTTCAGGTAACTTAGGTCTTCAAATTTAGGACCTGTTTTTCTTTTGTGTATTTATGATCATCTCCTCAGAATTTGCTCACAAAATGTTGGTTTCTTTTGTTAAGCTTTCCAACCAATTTGACACGTAAAGGATATACAAAGCTATTGTTGCTTTTATGTTGAATAGTACAATGTGCGCAGGTTTAAAGGTTATCCTTACCTACGTAAAATGTCAGAAATTTAAAAATCTTCATAGAATGAATGTAAATGCAAGAAAATGATAAAATCATGTGTCTGACCCCAGGCACTGGCTTGTAAGTCCTGGGGGGAGCTGTAAGTCAAATATATGAGGAGAGTAAACAGAGAAAGAAAGATATGTATATAAAGAAAATAAACAAATAAAGAGGAAAAGACAGGGAAAATGTTTACTTCTCTTTCAAAAGGTACTTTATAACTTCCAAACTGTAAGTTCAGTCTATTTGACTGAATCAAAAACAAAGAAATTTTCTGTGTTGTCACCTGTAGACTAAATTAGGAGTGCCTAGAAAATTTATATTCCAAAGTTTGAGTTTGAGAGTGTTTTATGACAATTTAAATGGTGTGAAGTTAAAAACTGAATCAGGCTGCTGATTATATTGGGAAAATCAGACAATAAGCAGAAGAAAATCTGTCTACCAGTGTAAGGACTCCATCAGACATTGAAGAGTACTTAGAACACTTCATATCAAATGAGCTATACATTGACAATGAGCACAAGGATTCTCATTATATGCATCAGAGAAGGGGGAACAAAGAAAGCTGAAGAAAAAACAACACAGCTTCTAAGAGCTGAGAATGCAGCTGCAGAGGATATTATTCAAGATACCCTGCAATATTTCTCACATGCATGTGTAAAGTCAACTAAGTCAAAGAAACACATTTTGAGATTATTTAATTTTAAAGTTTAAATAATTGTGATAAATCGCTACATTAACTCATGGTAACATTTTTGGTACAGGTGATTAGTTTGATAAAAGGACACTGTGTTTTCAATTACATTTCCCTATTTTTTAAATTTTAAGGCTCTATAATAAGCCATAGAAGAAAATGCTGCACTAAATATTTTGAACTTGTGTTACTTTACACAAGCAAATGTAACATAACCTATTTTGCACAGAGTTTCATGTGTTATTATTTAGCTAACAAATATGTAGATATCACATTTAATTTTGTTTCCATAAATGTATTAGCTTTTCCATGTCTGTTATGAAGGAAAAATTGGTTTCTTTAAATAAATCTATGAAGGACAGATGTTAAAACAAAAAGTTGCAAATAAGACAAGTGAACATTCCCTTTATTTTAAACACTGTTGTTACATTATGTTTGTAATGCTTAAACTGTGACCTTTTTAGACTCACTGACCTTTTAAATCAAAGGCATTATTTTCTTAGAAATCTCAGTAAATTCTTTAAAGGTGTGTTTAATTCTCAGTAATAAAATTAGCAATACTCACTATTTTATAAACCCATAACACAATATTGGATTTAAACATTTAATTTTACTTCTTTTGCATTGGCACAAACATCAGGCAAGCTGTAGCGGACTTCAGCATTGGTTTGGAGATTTCTGTAGAAATCCCAAAACATTTCAGAGGTAAAAGGTAGATCAAGAAGATTCCATTTTATTCTCCACAGATATTAAATTCACATCATTGTAGCTCCTTTTTATATGAGTTTTTGAGGCCTTTGTCCTCTCCTCTTGAAGCTAACAACTCTGAAATTGTTGTCATCCCTCCTCAGGTTTGTTTTAATCCAAAAGTTTTCAAAATCTTCTTGTCCATAATTAAGCCACTGAATGTTTCTCCATGTGAAATTCTGTCCTTGTATGTCAGTCTTCCACAATAACAAATCTTGTTTAAAACGTGATAAAAAGTCGAGGAAATCTGAGGTAGACATTCAGTAACAAGAAATTTGGTTTTCTTGACTGTCATATGCACAAGTTGAGCTCAATCATGTGGAGGATGAATAGGAAGTGCATACTTCTTCTTTTTCTTTTCTATTGAACTATGATCACCATCCATGTGGGTGTGTCCCATAGCTAAACATTTATGGTCAATAGACTTCAGATGTACATCATCTTGGATTGCAATCATGCACATAACCACCATATGGTTGTTCTTATTTTGCCCTTGGCAAGAAACTGAGTACATTATCACATGGTATATATCCAGAGGAAGTTCCATAGGATATTTATATAAACAGGTCACTATTCCTTTGGCTCCTCTGTCTGCCTTGACCTCGTGCCACATAAAACAATGTGCTTGTTGAATTTTGCAGTTGTGAACACTGAGATTAAATGTCCAAAGCTGGTTACAACTGGTGTTGGGAGAAACTATTCCAGGTCGAATGTTATTGTTCTTAAGTCAGCATTTTCTTCACTTTCTGTCTTATCTTTTCTTTTTTATTAATATGCCAAATCTACTTTTTCAGTATGTTTCTGCCATTCTTCTTGTAACATACTTTGATCGTTACCTTGAGATAGCTACATTCTCATTTGAAGTTGGTCACATACCAAAGATGTGTCTGCTTTGGTTTCTTAACAGCAATGTTCAGTTCATGAAAAACTGACTCAAGCTCTTTGACTTACATGGTTCTCTGGATATTGTTCTATGTATAGCATGTAAAGGCCAGAGAAGGTAATATGGCTCAGTAAGTTTCTCAGATTTCTTTCTTATGTATGTAATGGCTCTCATAGGTTGGAATGGAGAGAATGTGGTTTCGAGTTTCTTCAATTTCGTGTTCAGGAAATTTTGATACAGGTGTTTTCCTCTCATGTCTTCCAGTGGTATTCCAGGAACCTGTAGCCTTTTCTTTTGAATAACAGTTTGAATAAAGGCATTTGTTTTGCTGTAAGTTTTCAGGAAACAAGTTTTGCAAATTGTTTCTGGCTTTCCACCATATTCACATTGTATCTTACAGTGGTCCATCTAAATCTACGCTTATTAGGATCTTTTGTCCATATTCTTGTAGTTATGTACTTATTTTACATCTTGATCAAATTGGAAATGTGTATAACATGTTTATCGAAGCTTCCCATTCTCCAGTAATATTGGTGAAGTTCTCTCCTGCATTCTTCTGTTAATCTCTCCTTACACTTCATTCTACATCCATCAAGTGGTTGAATTCTTCTTTTTTTTAACTAAAATCCCTGTTGAAGTTTTGTATTCTTGTCCTGTATTATGTGCTTCCTGTCTTTCTTGTCATGATTTCCTTGTATCACCTTTCTTGCCTCTCTTTTTGATTACCGACTCATCAGAAATGTTTGAATCCATTGCATCAGTTTTTGTATCTTTGGTTTCTTTTAGCAAACACTGACCTGCTGAACCTTAACAACACCTTTCTCTTGGCTGAATTTTCTTGTTTCTTCTTGCTTTATTTCTTGGAATTACTACATCCATATAATCATTGTCATTCGAATCTCCATCAGAATATTTAGCTGGCTGAAGTTAAGGATCATGGTCACTGTCATCAGAGCATTCAGTAATCTGTCTCAAGGTACCTGATTGCAAAAAGTCATCTGAAGTGGCTTCTGAGGTACTACTTTTGGTAGCGCCATACCTCTGGAAAGCACGGTTCACAACTAAGGACAATTACAATGACAATATTATCAATTCCGAGTTTTGAAAACATTATTTTGTTAGGGAAGGAGAGCACCACTATTGTTAAGGCGAACTATTGAAAACCATTTTTTGGGAGAAAAGTTTTATAATGAAAATAATGCTGTGAATTTTATTGAAATTATGATTATTTATTCAACACTTTAATATTATGCATTATTTATTTCACAATTAAACTAATATTAGTGACATTACACATCAGTTAGAATTGTATAAAGTTGGACAAGTCATCAACATAACCTGATTTTGCGCACAGTCAGAAAAGCGCAAAATCGAACAAGTCAGGTATTTCCCACTTAACTGTCTTCAAACGCACAATGCTTAGTTTTCCCAGTAGTCCAGAAATGTACAATGCCATATCTTCCTTAATTATATTGCTATGACTTAGCCAACTATACACAAACATGCAGAATTAAATTTTAAGCACTGATATATTAAAAACTCAAAGTCAAGTTTTGAAATGACCAACTTTACACATGCATGTGAGATTTAGTTGGTTATATAGCTTAAATGTAAAATAATGGATAAATAGCCTGTGTGCCCAAATGAAACAAACAAGGACTGAATATCAGTTATTTGCAAAAGAGGCCTTACACGACCAAATCAGAAATGCATGGAAACAATTTGCAAATTTTAATAGTGTTTTGTGCACTTCACAAACAAACTATTTCAAAAATGAAAAATGTTTTAAAACATTAGTAGTTTTACTAAAAGAAAACTTTGCTTACATACAGGAGAAACTTATTTTTTGCATTTTCAAACATAAACATTTATTATTGGAATAAGATATTTAAATCAAAAGAAGAGGCAGCACACACTAAAAGAATATGCAGAAGGAAGAATAAGCAGTAGGCTGCTTCATCTGCAAAACAGCTTAAGCCCATACTAGTGACATGTATATTTTAACTTCTCATGGTAATTTATGTACCAGTATGTGCATTTAATGCATTCTTAGAATAGTGATACATTTTTCTGTATTGCACTGAAATCTCTTGTAGCATCTACAGTTTATGCTGAAGTATTGCATTTGATTCACCAGTTATATTAATTACTAGTATAATGCAGTTATCACTGATTTTGCTTCCCAGTATATGCGTACAGTGTTTGTGGAAATCTCTGAAATAATATGGGTTTTAAACAAAACAGAGAAAATATGATAGTAAAAAACAATCATGCAGAATTAGTGTTACTTCAACTTTGCTGTCACTTACATCACAGGCAGGCAGCCAATAGCAGCTTCCCAAGGTAGAGTGGTTTACCTTTAGTATTCTATAGTTCATTTATCATATTATATAGTTCAGATATCAGCAGTTTCAATTGCTTGTTTTTATGAATACTGCTCTGCAAGGACCTTTTATATGCCAGACATAGAGGGCTTATCTTCCTCAGTAATTAGTAAGACAAGTGCCACTCCCCTCCATTATTGGAAGTCAGTTTTATATAACTTAATATTGTGCATGGGAATTCAGGGGCATATGCAGAAAAGCAAGCCGTTAGTCAGTATAGATTGATTATAATACTACAAATTACTGTTTCTCTTTCAGTGTGGTTATTTTTAAGTAATGAGTAAACATTTTAATTGGGATATATAGAGAACATTTAAAAGAAGTCTCACACATAATATCTATAATACAAATGTCAGAATATTTTGAACTTACTTAGCAGCTGTTTAATTTTTTTTTAACTTCAGTATTGAATATTAGGGCATAGCTGTTGACTTTGTGAATTTTAATAATGTTTCATAAAGCCAAATTATTTAACCTTCATTTTAAGAATATTATCTGTTCACAATGTAAGGAAATTGAAATATATAGCCTAAGTTTTCCTGGTTTAAATTCAAATTTATTTTCTGCCTTTAGAGGTTACATAAATCTATTAAGACATTATCAGATACAAATATACATACAAAATATTTGCAACAGTATAGAAAGGATTTATAGCAGAAAACATCAGTTGGTAATTAACTCATCTATAGAATAGATGAGTTTTATTGACTAGATATTTATATATATATATATTTACATTTATTATTGATTTTAAATCTTTTTAAAGTTTAATATACAATATGATTCCTGTATCATTTGGATTCCTTTCAAAAGCTGTCATCTTTTGATTTATTATGCTATATTATTTCCATTTCTGGTACTATAGCTATGATTTTCAGAATTAATTTTACTAGTATGTTTTATATGTAGCACCATTCTAAAAATGATTAAGCTTTGAAACATAATTAATTTTAAATTTATGAACATATGTTTAATACTTTCTCTTATATTTAATTTGAACATAGTTCTAATTGCGTTCTTCTGAAGAATAAAAGCTCTATTCATAATTTCAACTGAAGAGGCTCCCCATAGTTGTACCCCCAGAACAATTACAGATTACTGATGCTTTGCTACCACTGTTTGCGGTACTGAATGTTATTTCTTCTCTGTCCCTTCCTTTTAACTCCTGTGATGTGGTCTCTGCTCTCTTTTCTGTTATAGGAAGGAGGTTTTCGAGCATTATATCGAGGATTTCTTCCAACAGTGTGTGGAATGATCCCTTATGCTGGCTTCTCATTTTACTGTTTTGAGATGCTGAAATTCTTTTGCATGAAGTATTTTTCAAATGAAACTTGTGAGAGCTATTCACGAAACACAGGTAATTTTGCTAGAAAATGCATTGTAGTACTTAAGCCTACACATTTTAAATACTTTCTTCAGCTAATGTCAAACATGGATCACCTATTATGGTGGATGATCTGAAAATATCTGAAATGTGGCATTGATGATTCATCTGACTTTTAATTGCAGTACATTCTCTTGCATTTTGACAATGAATACTATTCAGTATATATACACACACACACACACACACACACCCGCGCATGCACACGTGCACACACACACACACACACGCACCCACGCACGTTTGCAAACACATGCACATGCACAGACACACACACACACGCACCCATGCACGCATGCTTGCAAACACACGCACACGCACACACACACGTATGTTTACTGTCTCCTTCCCAGTTTGGCTCACACTACTGAGATGATACTTTAATAATGCCATTTGTAGAGACCACCTTAACTAAATTTGGATAACAGGGTGATTTTAAGATTTGTTGTGAACAAAAGATATATTTAGTAAACAGAAATAGTGGTGTTTAATGTTCAGAAGAAGACAAGTAAGAGGACTGTATTACTGAAACATTTAATATTATCAGTGTAATTTTTATACATGCTAATTCTATTAAATACACACAATGCTATGAGGCAACTCATCCTTGATTAGAAGTGTTTTTTTACTAGCTCCATTGCTTCACTATGAATATGTTCCCCATCTTTTGATCATAGCAACAGGTAAGGAATAAAAAAAAGTTTTTTATAGTATAGCATGATGTATAATACCTATTTCAGCAGTTACACATTAGATGTGGCAGCATGACTGACTCGCATATACACTTCATAGTAAATGAAGGGAAGCAATTAAGCCCCTATTCGCCTTTCTCTGATAGACAATTATTATACTCATTGTCAAACGTATGTACTCTGTGATTTCACTTGACCATATTACACTTCTTACTTACAGGGAAGCTGTAAACAAAGAGTTTCAGGATGAATATCTGCTCCCATGGTCTGTTTCTATCATGATGAAACATAATCACAATACATTCACTCTCACTCTCTTTCTTCGAATGCTATTGTCTCTCAGAAAGGCATGAGTGCAACTGAGAAGGATTTTGAAGGTGAAGTACTGAAAATGATTTTGGTACAAGGTGCTGTACAAAGTTCCTTCTGATACCTGAGTTGTACAACTAATTCAGACGCATATCTAGGGACTGATTATATGCTGCATCTTTTAGCTGTCCAAAAAAATGCCCCCAGGGGCTCATATTATATGAGTAGGGTTTTGGCTTACCTGCAGTGCTGAAATCAGTTGCCTTCATTTTCATCTGTACAACCCCATATGTCATAGTCATGTGCCACTCCTGTTTATGTCAATCTCGTTTCATTCCATTCCAAACAATGATAGGCTCTTCGTCTTCAAGATTTAATAAATTCTTAGGTTAAAGTCTTTAGGGTTATTAACTCCTGTCTCACCAACAGCGATCTTTCCTATCTCTGTGGTTCCTGTTCCACGGTTTCAATGCAGCTTTTAACATGTGTGCTCTCCGGAGGTCTTAAACGTGAAGGTGCGGAACCATTCCGTTGTCATGTACACTCACGTAGCTCCTAAGGGGCCGGGTCCCCGCGGGCAGCTCGGAGACCGTGAATGGCTGGGTTGATCGGGAGGACCTGATGTGTTACCGCTGTCTGGGGCCCGATGTAATCAGCCACAAGTCCTCTGAATCCACACTGACTCCGTTGAGGTAGCGTGGCCTATAGTGGGGGGCCATTGGCGGTTATTCCAGTGCTAGGGGCATAAAGTCGGGCCTGCCTTCAGCGAAAATGTCGCATACCGGCCAGTAGTGATAGTAGGAGGGTCGCTCCTCTGATGGACTCCTGGAGATCAGGCCTGTAGCTCTAGGTCGGCACAGACCGAAAGATTTAAGTGTCTCTTTCTTGTATCCATCGGATGGCAGACTGACGCCGCCGGTTCCGGGGCCATTATGACTCCTCTGCGCTCACTCCCTACAACACCACGGTTCTTTGTTATGCGATTGATGTGTGAAACTAAGCCTATGAAGGATATAAGCCCATTTTATATTCAAAAGAAGCTGGAAAATTACAAACGCCACGGGCTGTAGAGATGACATACTCTTAATTGAGATAGCCACTTCAGAACAACTGGCCAAGCTAATGAGTGCCTCTCTTGGATTCTTACCGCATTAAGGTGGAAAAGCACAAAACTTTGAATAGCAGCCGAGGTTACTGACGACCTCCAGTTTGGACGGGCTATCTAACGAGGATATAATGAACTCTCTTTCAGACCAAGCGGTTATCGCTGCGTAGCACCTAATTGGCAAACAGGATGACGTAGGTCTTCCTGACAATTGAGCGGACTGAAATACCGACTTACACCATGTGCGGTTATGAGTGAGCGCCCCTGCGCCCATATATACATAATCAATGCGCTGTTACCGTTGTCAGAAGTTTCGACATATGCAACAACGTTGTATGAAAACGCACACGATGGCTCTGTATGCGCTCAGTGCCCAACCTGTTTCAACTGTGGAGAGGGCATACATCCAACTTTAAGGAGTGTTCCTGTTTCCAGGAGATAAGAGTTAAGGACAATTTAACTCTTCAACCGGCACGGAAACGTTATCTCGAACTTCACCCTGCTCGCCAGCCGTTTCGGAAGCAGGGTGCAATAGTTCAGACGATCCCTGGACCTCGTACCCACGTGTCTATACGTATCCTCCTCCAACTACGTTTTGCCTCCACAGCTAAATCTACAATCTCAAGCTTCCTCTGCGCCATCTACATCTTCTACCACTTTTCCTGACCGCCCGATTCGTATATCACCCATCCGTCGTCTTACAAGTGGTTCTCATTCTCCTAACCGCACCCGCACAACTTGTTCGGACATCGATATCAGCGACGGTACTCCATATTTGCTTCCGGTTGCCAGCCACACTCGCCTTAGCCGAAGCCCAACCAAAAGAAAAAGATAGAACTGAATCAACCACTTCGCCTGCGGTGCCATTTGTAGAAAAAGTGGACGTTAAACACTATTAACAAAATGAACCAACCACTAGGGTCACCCATTGATTCTATCCCATACCAGCGCGCGCATAATGCATACCATCCTTCCTAACGCCCTCTTTATGGTCCTCCTCCATTGGAATATATGTGGTCTACGCACACATCGCCTGAACTGGATATTCGTATACACCTCTCATCGTTTACTTGCAGGAGACCACGCTTCGCCCTCGCGATACATTTACTTTACCTCGGTACACGCCGGTTCGCTGTGATCTAAAACCGGCTGCGGGCTCTCCTGTACTCGGTGATTCTATGGTCCTGGTGTGAGACGACGTGTGTTTCCTATCTGTGCCACTCACCTCTCCCTTGCAGGCTCTTGCTGCACATCTTTCTCTTCCTGATTTTAGTTTTTCTTAGTACATGCTCCTTCGTTTCCCCTTGCCACTGCTGAACTTGTGCGTTTAGTTTCCCAGTTACCTCCACCGTACCTTCTGGTGGAGAATTTAAACGCTCATCATACTCTTTAGGGATCACCCAGGGCGTGTGCTCGCGAAACCTTAGAGATCTTCTGGACCAGCTGAATCTCTCCCTTTTGAATACTGATGAGCCTGCTTTCTTTCAGACGCCACTGGCACCCTTTCTCACCTTGATTTAAGCCTCTGATTTGCAGAGCTTGCACACCGTTTGGAGTGGAATGTTGTGTCTGACGCTCACTCCAATGATAATTTTCTAATTGTTATTCACCTTCATTTTACTGCTCCAACCACTCGTATTCCAAAATAACAGTTTAGCAAGGTGGATCGGTCAATATATTCTCGTCTGGCGCATTCCACCGATAGGGAGTATCTCACCGTTGATGGCATGGTTGAGCATCTGACTTCTGTTATCATGGACGCTACTGAGGACTCCATTCCCAATACGTCTTCCCATCACCCTCGTACCCCGGTTCCTTGGTGGAATGAGGAATGCGGCCAAAGCATCCGTGTGTGGAGAAGTGCTCTTCTGGTTTTCAAACGCCATCCAATGGAGGACAACTTAATAGTATATAAACGACTACGGGCTAGAACGCGCCGCGTTATCCGTGAAAGTAAAAAGGCCTCTTGGGAGCGGTATGTGGAGAGCTTTAATAGCTCAACAGCCACGTCCATTGTGTGGGATAGTCTTAGGCGCTTATCTGGTAAGGCGAATCCATGTGCTATACCCGGTCTTAGGGCGGTAGGTGACACCCTGATGGAGCCGGCCGTTGATGTCGACACCTTAGGCAGGACCTATGAGGCAGTTTCCAATTCCGCTAATTATAATCCCGCTTTTGTTCCCCCCCCCCCAAGGTCGCGTTGGAAGCCCAGGAGTTCTCACTCCTCTCCGATAACCATGAGAACTACATCGTCCCTTTTAGCTTGGGCGAGCTAGAACATGCCCTCTCTTTATTTAGGCATTCCGTTCTTGGGCCTGACGACATACACATGACGCTCCTTCAGCCTTTGCCTTCGGATGGGAAGCTCTTTCTCCTCCAACTCTACAATCGTATCTGGTATGAAGGTGCGTTTCCTGCTGCATGGCGCGGGACCACCGTTGTTGAAATTCTAAAACCTGGCAAGGATCGCTCACTACCTACCAGCTACGGCCCAATTTCCTTAACCAGTTGTGTTTGCAAGGTTATGGAGCGCATGTTCAATGGGTGGTTTACGCGGTGGCTCTAATCTTGGAGCCTCCTATCGAATGTTCAGTGTGAGTTTCGTCGGCACCGTTGCGCTATCGATCATCTAGTGTCTGAACTCATGTTATGAACGGGTTCGTGAGAAAAAGTCACACCGTAGCTGTATTTTTTGATTTAGAGAAAGCTTACGACGCATGTTGGAAGACTGGCATTGTTTGCACAGTTCATCAGTGGGGTTTCCGTGGTCGCCTCGCCATTTTCATTCGAGAGTTCATAAAAGACCGTGTATTTCGTGAGAGTGTGGGTTCGGTTTTGTCTGATTATTTTACTCGGGAGAACGGAGTACTTCAGGGTTCAGTACTTAGTGTCACTGTTCCTTATAGCTATCAACCCTCTTGTTGATGCCTTCCATCAGGAATTTCATCGTCGCTCTTTGTTTACGATTTTGCAGTGCACCTCTCCGCTGGGTGTGCCTGGCTTCAGTGGTGTCTAGATTCTATCACCTGAAGTATGGCCAATGGCTTTCACCTCTCCGCCGAGAAGACGCTTTGTATACATTTCTATGTCGGAAGGAGTTTCCTTCTCCTTCTCTCTGCTGTGGCGCACAAATACTAGCGTTTGTTGACGAAGCGAAATTCCGGGATTAATCTTTGATAGAAAGTTATGTTGGCCCGCCCATATAACTTACTTGAAGGCACAGTGCATACGTTCTGTTGATATTTTACGTATTTTAAGTGGCACATCCTGGGGAGCCGATAGGAGCGTCCTTCTTTGCCTCTATCGTACATTAATCCGTTCCAAATTGTATTATGGGTGTATCATCTATTCTTCCGCGCGGTATTCCATCCTTCGTCGTTTAAACACCGTTCATCATCAAAGCATACGACTAGCAACTGGCGCATTCCGCAGTAGTCCTGTTAATAATGTTTGTGCGGAGGCTGCAGTTCCACCGCTGTGTTATCGCCGCGAGTTTCTCTTATGCAGCCATGCCTGCCTTCTGCTCAGCATGCTTCAACATGCGGTTCACTCATACGTTTTGGATGCATTGTACGATCTCCCTCCCTCGCTCTCTTACCACCAGGAGTACATTTTCGCAGGCTTCCAGGGCAAATGAGCATGGCGAGGCCTGCCGTGCTTCCAAAATAAGAATCCCGTATCCCTCCTTGGCTCCGTCCGGGGACCCTTATCCATCTAGGGTCCCCTAGTATTTCTATACTTGTGGTTTCATTCTTCGGTCCAACTTTTTATCTCCTAAAGACCAACATCGCGATCACATTTTTATTTATACTGACAGGTCGAAGAATGATCAAGGTTTTGGATGTGCCTTTATAGTTGATAACCAATGTTTTATTTTTTGTCTTTCCCGACAGTGCTCTATTTTTACAGCTGAGCTATTTGTTATTCTCCAAGCTCTCTTTTTGTTTTATGTGCGGCGACATGTAATACCACTCTTTGCCATACGTTCCGATTCTCTGAGTGCTCTCCAAAGTCTTAGTACGTTGTACACTTGCCACCCTCTGGTACAGCGGATCCAAAATTGCCTTCACTCCCTTTCAGCAGCAGGTCTCAGAGTGACATTTTTCTGGGTGGCTGGTCACACGGGAATAGCGGGGAACGAGGCAGCTGGTTCTGCTGCCAAGAGAGCCATTGCATCTTCCAGAATATTTTCTTCTGCCGTTCCCGCGGATGATCTTAAGCCGGTGTTACGAGGGACCATTCTGTCTCATTGGCCGGCTAAATGGTCCAGAACTAGTAGTGACACATTGCGGGTAATTAAACCACTCTCCGAATCCTGGAAAAGCTCTTGTCACTCCTCCCGCCGAGAAGAGGTCATTTTATGTCGCCTGTGTATCGGACACTTATTTTAACTACTGTCATTTACTATGTGGAGGGCCAGCTCTAGTTTGTCCTTGAGGTGCAAACTTGATAGTGAGACACATTTTAATCGATTGCCAGTTTTTAGCTGCAGTGCGTCTGTCATTGAGTTTGCCGCATGGTTTGCGTGCCATCTTGGTGAAAAACCTGGTTCCTGTATAAAGTATTTTATCTTTTATTCGACAGTGCCCCACGATTGGCCGTATATAGTTTTAATAGCGCTCTACAGCTTTGACACTATATAGTTTTATGTATTCTTTTAACTGAACTGGGATTTTTACAATTTTATTTTACGGAGAGCTATTTCATACGTTTTAATACTCGTTTTAATGTGTTTGTTGTTTTTTTAGCATGACCTTTTATCCCAAAATTTGATTTTATGCTTTTTTCTCTCTTCCATTTTGTAGGGTGTTAATAATGTCATGGGTTGGGCGCCCTAAAACATTACTTCTCTCTCTCTCGGTCTCGGTCTCTCTGTCCAGAAAAACATGTGGTTCCTAATAGAATGGCTCTACTGAAGATACACCGAGATCATGTTTATAGGCAGAGTGAAACAAGAGAAGCTCTCTACAGCTTTTGGGCAGTAATGGAAGATCTAGTCTACCTATCTGTCTGCTCTGTGGAAAGTCCTTGATGGTCCATCATGTGTTGGTGGAGTGTATTCCTCTAGCACACATTCAAACATCTCTGCAACTGCTGCCAGCCTAGCAGAGGTTTTGGCAGATGCTGACAGAGCAGTAGCTAGGGCTTATATAACCTTTTAGCAACTTAACTTTTGCACTGTGCATTTTGATTGTTTTTATATCTTGGAGACCACACATTTTACCTTTTCAAAACATATATCTGTTGCCTTTTATACTGAGTGTGTCATTTTAGCAGCATTTTATCCCTTTTTAGCTCCATTATTTGAATTGGATTTATGACTCCTCATCTTTCCCTTTTTCTTTTTTGATGCCTTTTTACACTGGGTTTTATGAATCATTTTAGCTATTATTTTAACTGTGGTTGGTTTTATATTGCCTTTATATCTGGGCTCTTGCCACCACAAGTTTCTGGAGGGTGCTAATACTCTGTCAGTTGAGTGCCCTTAAACCCCACCTATCATCATCATCATCATCATCATCATCATCATCATCATCATCATCATCATCATCATCATCATCACCATCATCATCATGGAAGATCTAGCTGGAGGAAAAGAGCTAATGTTGCCAATGTGTAGGTGCAGGAATGTTCAGATTCTGGAGTGAAAGCACCCACTGTAGCAGTGACATGCTGACTGACCATGGCACGGGGTCTTCTACACAGGAGGAATGTTTTCGATGAAAGATGTGGGCTGGTTGCTGCATGAGTCACAGAGTAGTGACGTCTTGCCAGGTAGGAAGTGTCTTTGTAGAGGTTGTGCAACTTCATGGTACTTGATGGGATTGTGCTAGTTAGCAAAGTCTAAAATGTAGCTGGAAATCCTCCTGTACTGTAAAAGTGCATTGACAATCACTTCAGAAGTACCATAAATGCACTGGCTGTCTAGTGAACTATACAATGAATGAAAGTGGTTCTACTGCATAGGATTACCTTTTTTGTACTGTTCTGGAACATGAACATTAACCCCTTCAGTGATATGGATTCACATGACATCCGGTGCATAACTGTTAAATAACCCCTTTTACCAATGAATAACATTGGATAACTCTGTTAAATAATAGAAACCTCAATGTATGGATTTATGGCCATGCATTTTAAGGCATGATGGGAGTAGCTAACCTATAAAACTAAGGATCGCGGGATAAATCCAATCAAAATGTATGTTCTGCATTCAAGAGAAACAGTGGAAAAGGATAGGAGGGCCCAACTAAAATAATTGGTGTGATGGCAGAATTGGATGCTGATGGGTTTTCATAGAATGCAAATACATGCATTTTACAATTTTTTTGTTTCCTTTTTTCTTCTTTTAAGTTTTTGTTAAAAAAATCGCTCACACCATTCTGTAACATTATAAGATTAGATAATGCTGCAGTTATCATGTGTCTGAATAGAAATATAGTCTAAGGCATGGCATGTGAGAGTTGACCATACTTGTAAGTTTGCACCCCCAAATATCAAAATATTCTTTTATTAATTTATTTATTTTGGCACCTTGCCCCATTATTTGGTACCTTTGAATGGGGTAATGATTTATGGTCATTATAGACAGCAGAGTGATAGAGCTCCTTTTTCTTTTTTTTTTTTTTTATAATGTTTAACACCCACTTTCTTTTACTACATATAGCGCAGCAGGCAATGACACTGATGATATATGGAATGTAGATGGAGCACTGTTAGAATGTAGTGGTGGGAGAAACTGGAAAAAACCTGCCCCTGTGCAGCTTTGTCTACCACAAATTGCACATGCAGTTACCTGGGATGGAACCACTCGACCACTGTACAACTGATGGGGCTCTTGAATGTGTTTGAAATACCTAAGGTGATGAATGGATTTTTGCATGGCAAACAGTTTACTGTTCTTTTGTTGTATTGATGAAATGTAGCAGCTATGAAAGTACTGAAAATACCTTTGAAAATTCTAGGGATGCCTCTGGTACATCAGAAAATGGCTTAAGGGACACTGTCCATACAGGCATGTGAAGATCAATTTACAAGTAAGACCACTATTAGCATTGGGAAACAGCTGTCAAGTGATGCATGGTAGTTACTTGGGTGTTGATGGCAGAAACTGATGGTAGAGTTTTTTATTCCTGTTATGAGACGTAAATTTGCAAAAATGTTTTGTAACTGGGGCATTTTCAGTTAGAGTAATGAGCCAGCCCCTGCTACAAAAGTTCATACCCTGAGAAGTTAAGTTATGAGGATTTCAACAATTGTTTTTTAAACTGAGTATTCATTTTCAGAAAGTTGTTAGAAGGATATACACAGGTGTTGTGTGGGCTTTACAGTCACTTCGTAGAAATCCATCATATCATCAGTGAAGGCAAAGGTAAAGCTCAAGCAGGAGTGTATTTCATCCATGAAACATTCAAAATGTTTCCAGCACTGCAAAGTCCATAGGTCATTGGTGGGGAATTCAAGTAGTCTGAAAAGAGTTATGCTAGGGTTGACTGATAAGTCAAAAACAGCAGTTAAACAAACATTTTTTTGCTTTATTTCTCAACATAATCTTCAGAAAGGCTAATACATTTGTCATATTGGTGTTCTACCATTGGTGTTAAACCATTTCTGCATTGCGATTTATCAAGGTCCTCAAAATAGCTGTTCACCCCATCAATGACCTCCTCACTGCTGTGAAATCTTTGTTCTCCAAGACATTTTTTGAGGTTTGGGAACAGGTGGTAGTCACTGGGCACTAGTTCTGGCAAATAGGGTGGATGTTCAGACAATTTGAACTTTAATTTGCACATTTTTCCCATTGGAATAACAACGATGGGCCGGAGCATTGTCATGATGAAACAAGATTTTTTTTTTTTTTTTTTTTGGTCAAATTAGGTCATTTTCTTTTTACCTCATCACTCAAACATTGCAGTAAGCTTGTGTAGTAGTCACCAGTGATACTTTTGCCTTTTTCCAAGTAATCAATAAAAATAATTCCCTGTGCATCCCAGAAAACACTCGCTATAACCTTGTTAGCTGATAAAATTGACTTTGCCTTTTTTGGAGTTGGTTCACCTGGTGCAATCCACTATTTTGACTGTGGTTTACTTTCTGGAGTGTAGTGATGTATCCAAGTTTCATCCATGGTAATAAGTTGTCTGAAAAATTCACTGGGGCTTTTACAGTAGAGCTCCACTTTCTTAACAGAAACAGTTTTTCTTTGCAAATTTTGATTAGGTGTCAACAAACATGGCACCCATCTTGCACAGACGTTGTGAAAGTCCTAAACATTACTTAAAATATTACCTGCATGTTCTTTTGATGTGAAACTTACTGGATGCCAGGCTATAATGGCACGAATTCAACAAAAAGATCATCTGTGATGAGCATCATAGTGCCCCATGTGCAAGAACACCCTCTTCCGGTGATAAATCACAGCGTAAAACAGAGTAGTACCTGAATGTAACGTTATGTGGATGGAGCTTTGTCGCTTATAAAGAAAAACCAATTCCGGTTGAGCAATTCTGCGTATGCTCCACTGTAGGATAACCATTGTCTATACTATGGAATAACTTTTAAATCGAAAGACATTTCTACAGATTAGGTTGTGCTGTTTCAGAAATACGATCCTGCCACTTCTGCAATGTCCATCTGGCAGTGAGGGCAGAATACTCCTGGCCCTTATCCTCCACAGGGGAGGACCCTTGTCTAATAGAAAATTTCGGTTGGAGAACCTTAAACCGATTAGAGGTACTGATCAGCGTAGGTGGCCGTCGCCGATCTGTACCCCCCCCCCCCCCAAAATCCTCTGAAGAGTATCTACGTGGGGATTGGCGTGATGGTTTGGGAGAATACTTTACATTGTCTTTTAGAAAATCGGTCCAGACATAACTGGTCTTAATTGTGTTGGTGTGTAGCATGCGACAAGTAAGCCGGTCTTGGTGCCCGAGATTGAAGGTTTTGGTAACACTTTTTCTTGGACTACTCTTTACATTGGTGGTTTGGCAGATGTTGATGCCAAAGCAAACGTAGAGGTTGAGGTATTTAGGTGTGATCTGGCTATGAGAACCTTATCAAAAATTGTGGCCCTGTTAATATCACTGATCTGAGTTGGGATTTCCCGCTTCGGAATAGGTTTAGCTACAACTGAGCTATAACTACCGGAGCGCAGGACAGGGGGTTGGCGGGTTCCCAGGAGCTTCCGAGGACACCTTCCCTTTCGCCCCCTATATTTTGGATCGTTCTATCCTCTGTAAAACGGGTACAGTCGCGGGAACTAGTTAGATGTTTGACGCCGGAGTTAACGCATGATGGAGTTGAAGTACACACTGCACTGTAATTGGCGTCTCCACAGATGGCACATCTAGAATGAGCAGTACAGAATTCACTTGTGTGCTCAAAGTGCTGACTCTTCTAAGTATGTGAGTGGGTTAGGAATATATAACCCAACCTCGATAGCTTCGTACTCTTCCCTAATCCTTGCGGAAGATCTACCCGATTAAAGATAAGGAACAGGGTAAGGGAAGGCACGAATTCACCATTTACTTTCCGTTGGACCCTGTACACAGATCTAACGCCTTGTTCCGCCAGATTCTCCTGAATCTCCTCTTTGGACAACTCAAAACAGCGCGGGAGGTGACAACTTCGTGCGAGGGAATTCAAGGACCTATGTATTTCCACTTTAACCAGGTAGCTGCCTAACACATTGACTCGAAGTAATTTGGCTGCATGGGATGCTGAAACTACTTCTACCAGGAGTGACCCATTTCGCGCTCAAATGCAAGACTGAACCGAACCGGCGTTTTCTGCGTTTCTCAGTTCTAGTGACAACTAAGTAATGGGGACCACCGGACTCAACTGCTTCTTTTCCCTGAACATTACGATTTCTTTTCTATTTTCCCATAAAGAAGGGTTTAAATTCATCCACCAGCACTCCTCACCCACCACGGAGCCCAACGAGGGGTCAACCGACTGGGATGACAGGGCTACAGGGGATATAGCAGGCTCGCCGTCCTAGTCACCTTGAAGTTCTATATAGTACCTAGCCCCGGCTAATTGACTAGTACTGTGTTAGACCCCTGCCTCCTGTTTAGGCGAAGTAGAAGCCAAAGCGGTGCACGAGGTTGCGTACCTCCCCAGTCACTGAAAGACAGAAGCCCAGGCTCAGATACCAACCCTCAACCAACCAGGATACTCCTTTCCACCTCATGGGTCTCCACGCATGGTATACGCGTGGGTGAGTGTGATGATGGACTAACTTCCTCACGACTCAGAGGTTGCCCACACGAGGGAATCAGGGGTTGGCTCGGGAACCCAGGTGCACTAAACCCGTATCTACCGCTAGTAGGGCTATGAAGAACATCTCGAGAACCTGACCAAGATACTGCAAAGGCTACAGGTAGCCCACTTGAAGTTTAACGTGAAGAGGTGCTAACTCTTCTGCGAGGAAGTAAACTACTTTAGCCACCTTGTCTTACCATTTGGACGGGCCACAACCCCGAAGTAGGCTCGGGCGGTGAAAGATTGGTCTGACCCAGAAGACAAACGAGAGCTGCGAAGTTTCCTGAGGCTTTGCACCTACTATCGCCGGTTCATCAGAGTTTTCTCCAACATCGCATAACCTCTCATCCGTCTCACAGAAGAGCACCGGCCACACATGTGATCAGAAGAGGCAGAGAGAACGTTCCAAGCGCTAAAGTCAGCAATCTGCAGTGCTCCTTTTAGGGATTTCCACAACCTGGTGGTGACTTTTTGGTGGACACCAATTCCAGTGACACCGGCATTGGTGATGATGATGAATGGGGTTTAAGGGCGCTCAACTTCTAGTTTATCAGCGTCCTTAACACAAAACTAGAAGTTTAAACACCTGAGATAAGAGTGTGCTAAAAGGATCTCAAGCAAACAGAGGTAAAACAAGAGATAAAAAGCAGTATAAAAACTAAAACTAAGATAAAATAACTATCCAGCCCTGAATCCAGAGCTGGCGATAAAGCCATCACACTAAAATAGCTAAAACAAGAGGCAACATAAAACAATAGTGTCTAAAAGTGATAAAAGATTTAAAAATCCTTACATATCTGCAACAATAACATAAAATCAAAACAAAATGCTAGATGTTTAAAGCATATGGCACTTTGGATAAAAATTTAAAAGTGTTCCACACCTCTCCGGGATCATCGGCCAGGACCTGCGAAAGCCTGGCCGGCAAGCGTAGAGTGACTCGCAGTGGTGCTAGACGAGCACACTCTAGAAACATGTGTCGGACGGAAAAAGCTGCGCCACAGAGCGAGCAGACAGGTGGGGGTTCCCTCTTAAATAAGTGCCTATGACTAAAAATACAGTGGCCAATGCGTAATCTCGCTAAAATAACTTCCTCACGGCGAGACACATGTGAGGAAGTCACCCAGTCCTTCACCTCCCTAAGTTTGCTGCCGCGAAGAGTGGACCGCTCTCCATGCCAGCACGATATTACCACTCTTCGGACAAGTCTAAAATCTTCGGCCGTGACGAAATTAGTGCTAGCACTGGGCGCAGATGATGCCTTCTTCGCCACCAAATCCGCCAGTTCATTCCCCGGCACGCCAACGTGTCCAGAAACTCAGGCGCACTCCACATTTACACCCGAAGCATGCAAAATGTGCTGGATGTCCTGAATGCGCTGTAAACGTACAGCTCACGAGGGCTCTGAAGTGCACTAAGGGAATCACTCACTATAAGGCAGTCACCCAAGTTTCGACGGCGAAAATATAAAACTGCTCGATAAATAGCATACAGCTCTGCAGAATAAACGGATGTGCTACTCGGCAAACCGGAAGGAAATGGTTTGTTTCCAGTAACAAAGGCACATCCAACTCCATCGGCGAACTTACCACCATCAGAGGCGGAGCTAGAACATTCACTTTCATCTTCACGGAACTCTACACCAGGTCCATATGGAATCAAGTCCAAATGTTGCATGATTTCTCTTCCTAGGTCAAGGCTTTCCTGCTCGAGGTCTACAATCGTGTCTGGGTTGACGCCGCTCTTCCAGCACAGTTGTGGAAGGCCACCATCATACCTATTTTCAAACCCGGAAAGGACCGTCATCTTCCTTCCAGCTATCGTCGTATTCCCTCACCAGTGATGGAACGCATGATAAATGGACAACTGGTGTGGTTGTTGGAATCCCACAATCTACAGACTAACACCTAGTGCGGTTTCCGGAGACGTCTTTCAGTGGTTGACTATCGGTATCGCTATGGACGCACAAATGAACGGCTTTCTTTGGAACTGTCAAACAGTTGGGATATTTTTTGACCTTGAGAATGCCTATGATAGGTGTTCCTGAGGAGGGATATTACGTTACCTCCACAATTGGAATGTACGTGGACGCCTACCGCTGTTCATTCAGGAGACTGCTGTTGATTATGAGAGACAGTGTTTTCCGAGTAAGGGTCGCATTTGTTTTTTCCAAACCTTTTACTCAAGAGAGTGGAGTGCCGCAGGGATCGGTATTAAGAGTGATGCTTTTTGCCATAGCAATTAACTCTATATCCCAATGTATTCTCTCAGGTTTGTCATTCTGCTTATTTGTAGGCGACTTTCCATCTTTTGTACTTCTCAGTGTTTAAAAATGGACCTATATGTTTGTCACTACTTACTTTTCCTATCACTGTAATTGCTTCTTTTTAATTATTATTATTATTATTATTATTATTATTATTATTATTATTATTATTATTATTATTATTATTGTTTTTCGGAATTTAAACACCAAGGTTATCCCATATTTATGTATAAAATATGAAAGCGTAATATACCTGTTTAAGTGCTTCATTAGCCATAATTTTTGTTATTTGCCTTATTATTATTATTATTATTATTATTATTATTATTATTATTATTATTATTATTATTATTATTATTATTATTATTATTATTATTATTATGATGATGTTTATCTTCTTTGTGATTTAAATATGGCTTCAAATTTAAATGCTTATCTACTATCTATTACTCTTAGAAAATTTGTGATTCTGTTTCATGTACTATTTCTCCTTCAATTTCAGGTTTAACATTATTGTACTACACTTTCTTTATTTAAAATTTATCCAGACTGTTTAGTGGGTGTTTAGTGTCATATCTATTAGTAATATTGCTTTACTTTTTGAGTAAAGCATTTGCTTTTGCTTCTACTATTGCTTCTGATTCACATTTTATTGTTATCGTTACATCGTCCACATAACCTATTGCTAGACTTCTGTTTCTCTGTATTAATTAAAAAATATCATTAACATTGCATACTAGAAACAAGAAAGAGCCCAATTTTGAGCCTTGCAGAACTCCTAGTGTGACAATTTTAAATTGTGATTTAACTTTTATTATTATTCCTTTATTATTTGTATGTTTTTCAGATATGATGAACTCCAGATTATCTCCAACACCCTGATTTTCTAATTTATTTATAGATATATCTAAATGCACACAGTCAAACACCTTTGTTAAATAAAAAAAATAGCAAATACGTTTTCATTTTTATTTAAAGTCTCAATTATCAAACAGTTTATTTTATTTAATAAGATGGTTGATTATTCTTTTAAAATCCGTATTGCCATTTAGAGAGTGTGCTTAGTTTCCTAAAACATGCCTGTAACTGATTTTAAAAAATGCTCTCTATTATATTTGAAAAAGCAGAGCATAGAATAATTGGTCTATAGTTTTGATTCTCATTTTGTTTAAACATTGGTCTTACAATTACCCTTTTGGGAGTATCTGGAAACCTACCTTGACTTGATGCTGCATATGTAATGTGTGTCAAACTTTGGCAAGCTCACATTTGAAGTATTTTAACATTTTATTTAATATTTTGTCCAAGCCATTTGAATGATTTGGTTCAAGACTATCTAATTCTTTTAATAAGTTTCTTCTGTTACTGCAAAACTTCCATGGACTTAATTTGACTAGATGATGATATTTTTATATTGGCTTAATTTTTTGTTTGCTTAATCAAATTAATTTTTTTAGCCACATTTGAGGAGGTGACACGCAAACACAAACATGTCCAAAATTTAAAAAAATTGAGTTACAATGTGGAATGGTAATTAGAGGATAAGCGGAATGTATATACATCTTGCTATTGAAGCAAACCCGAATATATTCTGTGATATAAGCCTGTGAAAAGGCGTGGTTCAAAGCAAATGCGAACATGTCCACATATAAATTTCCTGCAAAGAAGAACTAGTCCATACAACCAATAGGAGGCTGTGGTTTAAGTCACGTGATTTCCATTCCATTCGAGGCCAGGCATTCCCGCGCAGAGCAGCTGGTATGATTATTGTCGCGCTTCTGTGTTCTCATGTAATATTGTATTCTAATATCTAGTAGTAGCAATTATTAGGTCAGCCTTTTAGTTAGCGAGTGAAATAGATGAAGAACGTGTATTTGTGAAGACTGCAAACAAGGGTAGCAGAAAGAGGAAGAGGAATGAATCGCAACCTGAAAAGGATAAAGGGAAACGGTGTGTTGCACCAAGAGGCTTTCATTCTTTACATGCATGTACACACCAAAATAAACAGTTCTCTTGTCGAGAAATACACCCACGAGATGCAGTGCACCTGAGGCAATTAATTTATAAGGTTCAAGATAAAGCAGCTCAAGAAAGGATGCTTGCACGGATGATGTCGCTGAAAAATATTCAAAGAAAGCGACCTCGAAACAATGAAGGCGAAAGTAAACCTTGCAAATTTAATGTTAACTACACTCTTTTTGCACAAAATGGAAACATAGTATATCCAGTGGGCAAGAAATTTTTCATGCATATTACTCTAATGAAATCTACTCGGCTGAATAGTATAGCAAACAAAATAAATAAAAGAAGGAAAAGGAATATAGAGGTGGAAATCGCATCAGTCATAAATTTGCAGACAAAAAGAAAAGTGTTATACAATTTATAGGCTATCTGCATTGTACTGAAAGTCATTACAACTGACAAAAATCACAACGGCTGTATCTGTACAGTGAATTAAGTATAAAGAAAATAAGTGCGCTGTACAACAGATCTGTGGCTAATGACAACAAAGTGTCTACATCTATATTCCGTAGAATATTCGTGAATGAATATAACATTGGATTTAGAAGTCCTGTTTCAGATATTTGCAGTTTCTGCGCAAGAATTGATGAGCAAATGAAGGTGGCTTCAAAAATGAAAAGATACAGCTTATCACACAGAAAAAGGTCCACAAAAAAAGGGCAAATGCCTTCTATGAACTTTTACGAGAACACAATGAATAGACATGGCTTTCTGTTTTGATTTGCAGCAGGTCCAGCCACTGCCAAAGAAGCATTTTA
This sequence comes from Hymenopus coronatus, assembly GCA_030762935.1. Taxonomy (NCBI): domain Eukaryota; kingdom Metazoa; phylum Arthropoda; class Insecta; order Mantodea; family Hymenopodidae; genus Hymenopus; species Hymenopus coronatus. The sequence goes on along the minus strand of CM060900.1, from coordinate 314,359,267 downwards.
CTCCAGGCAGATAAGTTTTTACAGTTTGTGCATTGTCAGTGTGAAATCAGAGAACCCTGTATTTTACATGTGGGCAGAAGATTTGGCAGGCCGTGGTGCAGCGGATATGGCTTCAGCCTTATTGCATTTTTTAAAATCTGTCGATTTTAAAGAAAAACTGTACTGAAACTTTTCTGTGACGGTTGAGCTCAAAACAAGAACAATGTTGTGCTTCACACACTCATGTATTTTCTTGGAATACATGATGGTTCTGTTGAAGAAATACACCTCATTTTTCCAGTTCGAGGACACAGTTTCTTACCTGCTGACCGCGTTTTCGGTAGAGTGGAGAAACTTCTAAAAAAAAAGTCAACAGTTGTAACAAAAGAGGAATATATTTAGGTCTATCAGTCAGTGGGTGAAGTAAGAAATCATGGTGAAGATTGGACAGTGATGGACATGAAATCACTATCTAAAGGCATACGAAATTTAGATCACATCAGTGAAATGAAACAAATTTTCATTAAAAAGTGTCAAGCTATGGAAAACATTCATATTGATGCGGATGCAACTGCATTCTACAAATCCCAGCAAGAGCTACCAGAGTGGAAATCTCTTCTGAAACGCGGATGGACCATGAAGAAACTCTTCTGTCAACCAATACCTGAAATACCCCTCAGTCATCCAATCGCAGATGCTAAGAAGAAAGTTGTTGATGGTTTATTGAAAACTATTTTTGGAGAAGACCGGAGAAATCACCAAGATGTAAGATGGTATGCATCCATCATTGACTCTATTCCCACATCGCGCAACACAGAGACAGATGAAATTTCTTTTGACAGTTTAGAAGATGATTGTGATTTGTTTGTTAAGTATGTTGGTTCAAGAACCTTTCTAATAATAAGCCATGTCATTGTTGATATCATTCCATTTTGGTCATGATGCTTTAATTTATGTAATTAAATGATTCTAAAAAAAGCAAAATATCACAGCTTTGTTAAAATTTCCAAACAAAGCCAAAGCTAGCAAAGTGAGTTTATAGTTTTTTTTTTAATGATATGATATATTAAAATGTTATAGATAGGTAATCTGATATACTATAAGAAGTATTACTCAATAACGTGCAAGTCATTATGAAACAACAAGATATTTGCCTTTCGAAATTCATTCAAAGGCGAACATGTCAAAATGGATCATGCAAACGAGAACATGTCCATATTTAAATGTACTTTTTAAAGGAAAATTTTCAGTTTAGATTTATTTCACACACGTGAATTGTTTTTTGGATACACAATAAAGGCGTTTCACCATCAATATGTTGCTTTAATTCATATGTATAGTTGAGATACGTTTTTTGTCGATTGTGAAAAACTGTATTTAATGGACATGTTCGCATTTGCGTGTCACCTCCTCATTTATACAGGGTGAAAAACAAAATTTTCCCCACAAATATTTCGGAAATGGAAAGTGCTATTGATGTATGGTTTTTACAGCATTAATTGGTAGTAAGGGGCTTGTCCTTTTATCCTATAAACAGATTTTAATAATGCTTAAATAGTGTATATTTTGAGCATACAATTTTTTAAATGGAACAATGATTATTTGTATCAACCAAATAAAACTAGGGTAAATTAGAATGCCAATGGTGATGCAGGATTCCAGTTGAAGTAGTTTAAGAGAAATTGTATTTTGAAAAGTTTCCACACTGACAGCTGTTTGTTCCATTCATCCTGCTTAGTTGCTTGGTACAATGCTGTAATGTTTGTTTACATTGTGTTTTCTGTTTATTGATTACATTACAACTTTTTAGTCAGTTAGTTTGTGATAATTCTAATGATTGTGAGTGGAAGATTGGATTTTCCAATGCAGAAAAAGCTGAGATGATCATGGTGTGTGTTCTTGTATATTGCATACAAAAACATATCCCAATAGCTGTCAACCATCTTCGCAATTATTTATCAATCTCTTCAACCTGTTATGTGAAAGTGATAGTGTAACACCAAGTAAATATAGCAGAAACAAACAAGTGACTGGAGAAGAAGGAGAAGTGAATGTTTTGGTTGCTGTTACAGTAGATCCAAAATTAGTTCATATCCAATGGCACATCGAAGTGACATGAGTTAGGTAGGTGTATTTCATGTTCACCATTGATATAGGTTCCATCCCTATCACATCTCTCTCCATCAAGAGCTGCATGGAAAGACTTTAAGAATCATGTTAGCTTTTGTACATGGGAATTAAGACATTATACTCCAGATTCACCATGTATTTTGTTATTTGATGAAGCAATATTTACTAATCCTGGCCAGGTAAACCACAGAAACATGCACTATTTGCCTGTTGACAATCCCCATTGCCTTCGCTAGGTGGAACATCAGCAACCATGGAGTGTAAACATGTAGTGTGGGGTAGTGGACCATCAGCTTATAGGCCCTTTTTTCATAGAAGGAACACAGAACTTGTACAAATGTCATAGCCTCCTTACAGACTATCTTCCGTAGACGCTGGAAGATGTTCCTCTGCAGACTAGGAGAAACCTGATGGCTGTCCAGCCCATAGTGCACAAAATACTCTAACTTGTCTTCAAGATTGTTTCCAAATTGTTGGATTTGGCAAAGAGGACCTGTACCTTGGCCAAGCCATTCACCAAGTTTCTGCTGCCTGCTCTGAAATTTCCCTTGAAATGCAGGAACAAGTGCAGAAGTCTTTCCATAGTTGACTAAAAGTATGTATTGAAGCTGCCAGTGGTCATTTTGAACACAACCCCTGAAGGTCAATTTTCTCTTTACCTGTCAGAAACCACAGAAGTAGTGTATTTTCTTTTGGTTTGCCTTAGTTTGTGCTACCACGTGTTGTACTAATGTCAGTGTGTAAAAGTTTCAAAATAAAATTTCTCATTCACTATTTGGACTAGAATCCTGCGACAAACACCATTGACATTCTAATTCACTCAAAGTTTATTTTGTTGTTGTAAATAAGCATTGTTCTTTTTAAAAATTGTATTTTTGCTTAGAAAATACACTTTATAAATATTATTCAAATCTGTTTATGGCTGAAACTATGAGCCCCTGATGACCAATCAATGCTGTGACAACTGCACTTCAATAGCACTTTCCATTTCCAAAATATTTGCAGTGCAGGTTTTAGGTAATTTATCCTGTATAATAATTGTTAAATTTATAACATATTTCCTTTAGGGTTTTTATACCATTTTCATTTATTTTCATTACTATATTTTTTAATATTGTACCCTTTCGGTTCTTAATGCATCTTATTTACTGAGTACTATATTGTTTTTGTTGTGTTTTCTGCATTAGTAACCAATATCATGTTTTGCTTCATATTTGGACGTTCAATTACATTTCTGAGTATTTTATTATAATTTTCTATATAATTTAATGACATCTCGCACATATTTACATTTCTAATAGAATTTAAAAATCTTGTCCTGTCGATTGATATTTTGGTACCTCTTGTCATCCATTTTTTCTGGTTGATACTTTTGGATGATTACTTAATTTTTACCTGTTTTAAAGTCATTATAGTATCTAACCCTTTTTGTATCATACTACGTAATATTTCACATTCAATGTTTATATTTTGTATGTTACATGCTTCTTCCTAACTTGCATGTGAAAAATATTCTCTAAACTTACTTAAACTTTTATCATCTATTTACCCATGGTATTCAAAAATACTTGTATATGCATCTTTCCTAGCGTTCACCTTTAATAATTGAACAAAATGATTACCTATTCTTGTTCTTAAAATTGTGTTTCCCATTTATTCCTCTATGAAGTTTAAAAACTCATTGTCAATACAAGCTTTTGTATTTTAGTAACACTGGTATGTTAATATTTCCTAATCCTTAAATTCAATCTTCTTAGAGTCTCAAATAATATATTTTGGAGGAATTTTAATTCAGTAAATCAATATCAAGTCTCCCATTAATACCTTAATCTTATATTCCGATGTTGTACTTAGAACATTTTCTATGTTTGTTATAAATATTTTGGTATTAACTACTAGGAATTTGTAAGCTCCTATTATAACCAAATTTTGTTCCTTTAATATTACTTCAATTACTGCTAATTCACATGCCATTTCAGCTACAAAATCTGTACAATCTAATTCCCTAAACTTTACTAAATCCTCTACATAAATTGCTACATCCCCAGTATGGTTGGTGTTTCTGCCTACAACAGGATGCGCCTAAATTACATTGTTTATTGTTATTTCCTCTATTTTTAAGCCATGTTCAGTAAAACCCATGACACCTGGTTTTAAATCCTTTGTGTTTAACTCCTTATTACTAATCTATTGAACATTTTGGTAATGGCAACTAATACCTTCTTTATGTTTACTAATTTTATCTACATTTACCAAAACTTCATTTATTTCTTCCTCTAAATTTTTCATCTGTTTTACATATTTTGCTATTTTTGTTTATTTTGGTCATTTAGTTATTTATTTATTTATTTATTTTTGCCATAAACTGCACTTGCTATTCGCTTCCCTAGCCTAAGATATATTTATAACTCTATTTATTATTTGACTTAAATTATGAGAACGCTTCCTATTTAGAGATAATCCATCTCTTTCTAAACAACTTTCATCTAAATATTAATTTGTATCTACCTTTAAGGCCTTACTTTCCTATTTTATTTCTTTGTTTATGTAATTTATAAATTTTATACTATAATCTCTTCTTTTTATAATACGGTTTACAGCAATTTTAGCCACAGAAAAACTTTGTTTTACAAACACTTTCATTGTAGATTTCCTCCATAATTACATCCCTTGTGTCATACAGCTGAATAACAACAACATTGACATCATATATTTCTTTTCTTGTTCTTCCAGCAGAATTCTGGACGTGGAAAGAATCAAATAATTTTTAATCACGTTTGATAAGCCTATAAACACTGAGGTGTTCTCTAAATTATGCTTTAACTTGTCATTCTATTTTCTGGTTGAATGAATGCAACATAAACTCATTGTTTCATTCTGTAAATGCTTGCTGCAGTTTCTATAAGAAACAACCATTAATATTAACCACTTTAGAATGTGTGTATCATTTTCTACTTCTTCAGTATACTGAATGTTTACAGGTCCTTTTCTTCCTGTGCAACAACAAGATCAACAGAATAGTTTCTGAAATTTAGGTTAACCAGTAACATATAAATATTACTGTTGAATTTGCTTAGGCAGGTCTTCACATGCATACTTATTTTCAGAATTACTGGAAGCAAAGCTTTGTTTTAAAATAACTTCTACAATACTGTCACACATTGCATTATATTCTCTGCCCAAGGCTGTTCTGAGTTCAAGATCCACATCCATTATTGTACATAGAATGCTCAATTGTTTACCTTAGCAAGGTTTAACACTACCATTATATTCAAAATTTGTGTGCAAAATGTTAATAAAATGCTGTGTAACACACACATAGCAACACTCCACCTATACATTTAATAATAATGAACTCCATGAATTTCAAAATTATCTTTAAACAATCGATGGGTACTGTGGTGTGTTCCATATGTTACATAGATAGGTAAACAGATTTTAAACTGCAATCTTGGAAGAAAAGAAGAAAAAAAAAAAAAACCAAAGAAAAGCAGGGAAAGTAGTAAGCTGTGATGGAAAATGCAAGCAGTGAGGTGAAGCTGAGAGGTGCTATCAAAGGGAAAGGGGATTACAGTGATGATCAAGCCACTTAGAATCAGCAATGTGCAAACATTGACAGGAAATGTGGAATCCAAACTGGTTGTAGCTTTTTACTGTTCTGTGAATAGTAGGAATATGGATTAAACATGGTAAATAAAATTTCCTTGCATGCATGCTTACCATGTTTCTATGGAATACATACCATTGAGTGGTCAACACATTGCTCTGTCCAGCCGTAACATTTATGGCCATGTTGCTGAGTAGAATGGTTTGGACAGTGGAAAATTCTAACTACCAGTATCAGTAATCAAGTTCACTACATTTTGCTTTCATGTGACCCTTTCACTTAACACATGTTTTAATTTTTTACAATGTTTATTGTTTCAAAATTTGTCTATAAATTTTGCACAACCATTACAGGTGGGCTAGTGCTCTTGTTACCTGCAAAACTTCTGTGTGGTGGTTTAGCTGGTGCAGTAGCTCAGAGTATCTCTTATCCTCTTGATGTAACCCGGAGGAGGATGCAGCTAGCAATGATGAATTCAGAAACTGAAAAATTTGGGTAAGTTTGCTGAATATACAGATTATTAAGTTTCTAAAGATTTACATTTTTTATTTTCACCTAGAGGGAGAGGGACAGGGTGAGGGGGAGAGGGAGGTTATATTTTCTTCAGTATTAGATATTTCTGTTTTAAATTAAACATCCTAATAAAATATATTTAAACAAATTTTGCACTTTGTGGGACTATAACATCATTTATTCAGGTTTTATCAAAAGCTGAATAAGTCATGCATTCATAAGAGAAAAAAAATGTTCTACCTATGTGTTGCATCTTTGTTTCTATCTAGGTTTCTTTTTCTAGCAAATATTCAAAGAAATGTATGTTGTCTTCGCTGAAAGATCTTTTATAGCTAATTGATTTAGCAGAGTTTGAAGATATATTTCCATTTATTTGCATATGTAGGGACACAGCATTGTGATCGGAAATTCCTAAGTTTACATTTTCTACTGTGAATGGGGGAGAGTTACAATTAATTATAATTTGATCCAAACAAGTTTGAGGACTGGAGGTTATATGCGTTGGAGTATTCATAGTCTCCATTAGATTGTAAGAAAGAAGTAGCGATTGAAATACACTTACGCTGCTTTTGGCAGATAGGAAGTTTATATTGAGGTCCCCACACTGAATCAGCTGCCTATTTTTGCTCACTGGATCATTTAACAAGATTTTAAAATGTTCAAAACAGGTTTTTAGGCAACCACAATGGGATCTGTAGTTGCAAACGACTGTGAATTTAAAATTTGATTGAAATATGTCAGTGACTGCATGTTCAAAGGTATTTTCTATATTTAGGTAGTACATTTCTTTGTTTTCTTTACATATCAATTGGTCTGTTGCATATATTGCTACACCTCCAAATCTGAGAGCCGATTGACAGAAAGAACCCACAAGTTTATAGTTAACAATGTAATGGGATGTTATTTCATCAGGCTTGAGCCAATGTTCTGTACAGTAAAATATATCTACAGCATGCATTTTATCATTTAATAATACTTCATGTTTTATGAGACTATGCACTTCTATCAAAATTTAATATAATATCAGAATGCCAGCATGAATTCTAAAAAAGAAAATACATAGTACTGCAGTAATGCAATTTATAGAGGAGCTGTACCAGAGGCTGGATGATTCAGATACATGTGTCAGTATTTTTCTTGACTTATCTAAGGTATGTGGTCTTGTTGGCATACTACTGGGAAAATTATTACACTATGGCATTACGGATGCTGCACACAAAATTGTTTGAATTGTATCTAAGAGAGTGAATAAGTCATTGGTCACTATGATGAAAACTCAAATGAAACCAAGACAAGTCAATCAGATCCATCCAATATCAAATGTGGAATACTGTAAAGATCAGTAATAGGGCCTTTATTGTTTATTATTTACATTACTGATGTAATCACACAAGGGTTAAATAATACAACAAAAATCTTGCTTTTTGCAGACAACTCCAGCATTTTGTTTTCAGCGTCAGATGAAGTAGATTTTGAAAGGAATATAAAAATAGCATAAATCAAATAAGTAATTGGTTTCAGGGAAATAGATTGGTCATAAATAAAGAAAAAAGTTAAATTTTAGGAGTCCACCATAAAATAAGCCAGGCTGTAAACTTCCCAAAAGTAAAGTTAGACAACAATATAATTACTTATATGCAAAAAACAAAATTTCAAGGAATTTAGGTGGATAATAATTTAAATTGGAATGTACATATAGAATCCTTATTAAAGAGCTTAAGTAAAACCTGCTATCAAATTTTTATACCAAAATAGTGTAAAAATTTAAATACTTTAAAAGCAGTATATTTTTAAAATTTTCATTCCTTAATTACATATGGTATAATAACATGGGGAAGCAGTATTGGGGCGATGAAAATATTCAGAATGCAAAGGGAGCAATTAGAATAAGGATGAACCTAAAAAAAAAAAAAAAAAAAAAAAAACTAGCTGTAAGGAATAGTTTAAAAAACTGAAAATCATGACATTCCTTAGTATCTATATTTATGAGATTGCTATACGATTGAGAAAAAACTTAGAAAACTATAATAAAAGTTCAGAAATACATAATCATAATACTAGGAAAAAGTTACAATTGCATGTTGCCTTTCACAGGAGGAAAATATATGAGCTTTGTTTCAAATACAATGGTACATGCACCTATAATGGACATTGCTTAAAATTTTTAAAAATAGCTTAAAAACATATTTGGTAAGTAAGTGTTATTATTCCATAGAGGAATACTTAAGTAAGAAAAATGTATGAAACTTGTTTTAAGTGCATGTGTGTGTGCAAGCCTCTGACTGTGTAAAAATGTATAATACTATGTACTAATGCATCTAATAACATGCACATGATATAAACACACAAGAAGTGAAGTGAATGAAGAAATTCATTCATTCCTGCATTCATTCACTCAAACTTCTTTCTTTCTTTCTTTGATTCATTCATAAATTAATTAATTCATTCCTTCCTACCTTCTGTTCTTCATTCATGCAGTCAGTCAATAATTCATTAGTTCATTCTTTGACGTCACCTCCATGCCTTTGAAACGGTTAATCAGTTTTGGCAAAAAGAATAGGTAAAACTGTAAGTTAGAATGTTTGATTAAGTAAATTGTAACATATCATTGAAAACTACATTGAATGCTACTTAGCAGTAGTTCACATGGTCCAAATAATGATGATGTAATGGAAGGGAAGGCACAGGACATACCTAATTTTAGGCTCAGAATTAATAAAAAGTTGCCATTAGCAGAAGTTGCTATTACAATATATTGGATATCACATTCAGCATGCAACAACTGCAATGGAGCCTTAACCTCAAAACAGCTTTGAGTTGATCTACATACTAGATAGAAGCTGGTCATAGCAGATGAATGACAATATTGTATTGAGTTTAAAGTTTGTTTCACTTTAAATGATGTCATGTTGAAAATGGAAATCATACATTTGCACTTAATGAAAATCCTCTTAACTGATCAATCCAAAGCAAACAACCTATCGAATCACAGGCCGTCAGCATAGCCAACATACTACAATGCAAGAATTTATAATTGTCTTCTCAATACTTGACATTTTTTAATTCTCAAATACAATGAAATACTGTTATGGTTTAGAAGCGGTTGCAAATATACAATTTCATAAATTAGGTAAATTACCTCAAAACTAGTTTCAAGGAATCATTTCCTCATCATCAGCTGTTTGCAACTGGTTGGCTCTCCTCTGATTGTCTCCTAAGTGCCTCTGGTGGTGATATGTTGACAATGTATTCCAATAGTCAATAGAAAACATGTACAAGATGCTCTGAAATTATTGAATCTGCAAGACAGCATCATTAAATTATCCAATGAAATAGAAGTGAATAATCAACTCCCCTATCTGGACCTAAAAATTATGAAGAAGAGCAATAGCTTAATCTTTATAATATATAGAAAAAACAACATGTTGACAACTAAATGAAAACCTATATATTGACAACTAAATAAAAAACAATAGCTACAGCCGTCACACAAAGTTGCAGTTTTTAACAGTTTGACCTACAGATTGGTGAATATTCCCTTTACTGAGAAGGAATATTCAATTCAATTCAATTCAATTTATTAGTCCTGTAAATCATATACATGATATAGGATAAGTCAGTGTTTACAGTTAAGTAGAAACATATTTACAATTTACATAAATAGGTAGTTACCAATGAATATTTCATACAGCGATTAACTTTTTTGCTTTGAAAAAATACAAATTATATAAAAATTAGACCACACAATAATTCACAATTATTAAACTTAATTTTGAGACAATATTACAAGAATCTTTTATATACAACAGCTGAAGTAAACATCACAATCAAGCATACAAATATTTACAACTATCAATGTTTACACAATAGTATTACTGTAATAAATACAATTAATCACAATTTTCCACTATTACATTTTTACTAACAGAATACTCAAAAATACAGACCCTCAGGTCTTATCACTGTATCTCATATATTCTTCCATCGAATAGAATTGATTGAGATTTAGGAATTTGTGAATTTCCTTTTTAAACTTGGTAACAGACTTTATACCTTTTAACGGATCAGGAAGTTGATTGAATAATTTTATGCCACTATATTTGAATGATTTCTGAAAAAGTTTAGTTCTATGGGTCTTTAAGTGTAGCTTGTTTTTGTTCCTAGTATTGTGCGCATGTATGTCCGAGTTTGCTGTTAATTTACTCAAACCACTTTTAACATGAATTAACATTTCTTTTATGTACAGACTTGGAAATGTGAGTATATTTAGTTTCTTAAAATGCTCTCTACAGCTTTCTCTAGGGGGAATGCCCAACATGATTCTCAACACTCTCTTTTGCAATTTAAATATTGCATTACTATAACTAGAATTTCCCCATAGCTTTATTCCATATAACAACAGTGAGTGAAAATAAGCATAATAGCAAGTTTTTAATACCTCACTAGAAACACGAGACTTTAATTGGTAGAGGATAAAGCACACTCTACTTAACTTATTTGTCAATGTATCCACATGTTTGTCCCACCTGAGATATTGGTCAACCCACAGACCCAAAAATTTAGCTTTCGAGTTTAGTTGAATTATTTTTGATCCAAATTTAATGCTCGACAGTCCTTGATTCTTTAAGGTTCTATTATGAAATTGGACAGCTATAGTTTTATCCTCATTGATTATTAGTTTATTTACTTTGAACCAGTTTGAAACTTTGCTTATGGTGCTTGATATGTTTGAATCAAGCTTCATACTGTCCTTCCCACTTATGAATATACTTGTATAATCAGCAAATAAACTAATTTTTACATCAGATTCACTTTTTATATAATGAGGCAGATCGTTAATGTAGATCAAAAATAAAAGGGGCCCCAGAACTGATCCTTGGGGTACTCCAGTTGAAACCTTTCTTTTACTTGAAAATTCCTTTTTGAGTGTTGAATTTGTGTCAAGATAATCAATTTGCAATATTTGTTCTCTCTTTTCTAGGTAAGTATTAAACCAATTATAAGCAATACCTCTTATTCCATAGTTATGGAATTTATTTAGCAAAATTTTGTGATCTACCATATCAAAAGCCTTAGTCAAGTCGAGAAATAAACCCATCCCTGGCTCACCTTTATCCAATGTATCATAAATACTATCAACAAAATTCATAATTGCAGAACTAGTTGTTTTCAATTTCTGGAAACCAAACTGACAAGAATTTATTATATTGAATTTAGCAAAAAATTGAATCATCCTTCTATACATGACTTTTTCAATGATTTTTGAAAAAACTGATAGTAACGTTATTGGTCTGTAATTATTGGTTTCAGATTCATCTCCTTTTTTAAAAAGAGGTTTTACTATAGCTTTCTTCAAAGCTTTTGGGAATTGACCATTATCCAGCAATTTATTAATTAAAAAGCAAAGGGGTTTTATTACATAAATACTACATTTTTTAATAATTTCGTTTGAGCTCCCATCCCATGTCTCTGTTTATTTTATTTTTTAATTCACTAATGATAGCCAATACTTCATTTTCAGTGGCTGGTTCCAAAAAAATTGAATTGTCGTATGTAGGCACATGAATGTTCTCAATTCCTTTAACACAGTTTGTATTCTGCATTTTCTTTATAATTTCCACAAAGTAGTTATTAAAAACATTAGCTATTTCTTTGGGATTACTAATTGCATGGTCATTAATTTTTAATTGAATATTTCCTGTAAATAGTTTTTATGGTTGGTTTCCTGTTTTATTACATCCCACATTGCCTTATGTTTATTCTTTGAGATGCTAATCTTTTTATCATTATTCATTAATTTAGCAGATTTTATGACAGATCTGTAAATGCTTTTATATCTATTGTAATATATTTTGAAACTTTGTGATACATTACCTTTCTTGACAAGTTCACTCAGCAATCTCAGTTTTTCTTTAGAAGTTCTTATACCTTTAGTTATCCATTTTGATGGCCCAATCATTATTTTTCGCTTAACTATGGGAAATGCCAGTTCATAATAGTAATTAAATATATTTATGAATTTATTACATATTTCAGCTACTGATTCCCCTGAATAAACTTCTTCCCATGTCTCTTTGCTCAATAGATAATGAAAATAGTCATGATTTTCCCTATGCATTTGATGAACTTTTTTAAATAAAGTGCTTGAATTTACAATCTTTTGACTCTGGTTGCATTTCAATGATATGGTCTGGGCAAAGTGGTCTGATAAACAAGTATTAATTACATTAACCTCATAATCTTTTACATCATTGTTTATTATTATTTGATCTATTGCACTACTTAAAGTTTCGGTAACTCTTGTGAGTACCTCAACTGTTAGTTTCAATACATACGTATTCAGGAGTGTTATAAATTTTGCCTTATCATTACTGTTGGTTAGAATATCAATGTTCATATCACCTAAAATCATAACATTTTTACTAGTCTTATACAGTTCAAATAGTATGGAGTCCAGTTTTTCTAAAAAAGTAGTTATGTCACTTGTTGGATTACGATATATACAGATGATAACTAATTTGTTAAGGATTTCTATGACATTAGCCTCAAAATGCTCATCAACATTCAGACTTTCATGCTTTGTTATCGGTTTTGCAGACAATGTATTTCTAGCCATAATCAGAGAACCACCATTCTTTTTAGTAGTTCTACAATAACCATGTACAATGTTAAAGTTTGGTATTCTAAGTTCTTTAAGCTCACAACTATTTAACCAATGCTCTGTTATAGAAATTACATCAATATTCTTCCAGTCACTGTTTAGTAGCACTTCTAGATTCAGTAATTTATTTTTTATACTTTGAATATTTTGATGTAGTACATGTAAAGATGAATTGTCAGGACTACTCTCTTTCCAATTATATTTACCCTGGCTGGTTGGTTCTGATTTATTTGAGTATATCTGTTTTTTTACATATTTACTATCTATATTTGAACTTATATTAGAAGCTGGGCTTTCACAATTTGTTCTACCGCTATCCCACTTGACTAGTTTTTTGGAATGAGAAGGCTATTACCCTGTTTAAGAGATTAGCAAACTTTGCTACACCTTTCCTGTTCAAGTGAAGCCCATCCCTACCTAAATCCATATCGCCTAACCATGCATTACTCTCAACAAATGTACACTCATAAAGTTTACAGACCCAGTCAAATGTAGAGTTGATTCCATCGATGTAACGCAGATCCTCGTCCCGACGACGTATAATCCCGGTAATGCAGAATTTGGCCCTTGGAAACAATTCTTTGCCGACAGACACAACCTCGGTGAGTTCATGCATGATGTCTTCTGGTGTGCTTGCCGTATTGATGTTGTTGGTTCCCGCGTGGATAACCACGACGTCAAAATGGTCGGTATTTTTCACTAGCTGATTTCTAATATGTTGAAGTTGAGCCCCAGGATAACAGTACACCTTTATGTCTTCATCAAGGTGATAATCTTTAAAACAGCGGGAACAAATGGTTACAAAAAGAGAAATAGTGGATAGGCTGATCAGGAAATCTAGCAACTAAAAAGATAAAAGTAAACACAACCCTCAAACCACAAAAACAAAATCTGGCATTCAAAAAGGTCACATTTCATCCATGGGCACATAAAAAATTTCAGAACATTTTCAAAAACAGCAACATAGCACTCATCCCTGAAAATAAATTCAACATAAAAGTCCTCTTAAAAGCAAACCAAAAAGAAAAAATGCCAGCTCATAAAAAATCCAGAATTTATAGAATGGATTGCAAAGAATGTGATCAAAATTCCTCAAACTTTACAAGTTAAGAAAGTTTTATTGTGAAACAGAGTTTATAAAAATTTATAATCTTTTACTTGCTATTTGTAAATTACTAATATGTGAATTGTAAATATTGTGAAACAGGGCTCAGGTTATCTTCTTTCATTATTATATTACAACTAAAGTCTCTTTATTACTTACATTTTATTACAAATTATTGTTTTGCAACAATTTTGCAGTACAATTTTCTCTCGTTACTTCAACATATAGACAGAAGACTGCTGTCTTATTGTGAACTCACAGTCGAAACTGACTGACTCTCTGGCTTGCCACCCCTCCATTTTATACTTTTTGGTGATGCGGCCAGAAATTTCCAGAAGAACCAAACATTCCAGCATGTGTCTATTGCACCAGGTGTGACATTTCAAGGTTTGGACTTACTGTTGTTGCTCTTCACATGTAGCATTTACAGCCCCAGCAGCACTACATAAAAGAATAGACCTTACATGTGCAATAATGAAGCAATAAATTATCAAAAGCATAATGGTAATAGACATGTGGCAATCAGCCTCTTATTTAGATATTGTAGAAGCATGCAAATAGATCTTAACCCTTCCAAGAACTGAAAAGGATCATTCAGCAGAACAGTTCATTGCTGGTGTGCTCAAATAAATTTGAAGAATGATCCTGATGTTTGGATAAATATCGGAGAGATATTTCTCTCTTAGCATTTTATTTAAGACAGGCAAAGAAGAACCATTCTCATGTCCAGAACTCAAAAGGAAGCTTTTAAGATGGACACATTCTGTTCCAAAAGATGCCTCTACATCTTCTGAGAAAACATGCTGCAGCTGTTCTGCAGCATTATAGAGTTCATCAAGGTCCATTTTCCATTTTCTTCTGGATCAGAATGAGAAATATTCAGAAAACTCTTTGTAGACACCAAGATGCTTCTTGAGCTATGTGGATAATATGTTCAATATAATTAAAAAATTGATCTTCAGTATGTCCTCATCAGATTTGCAAACTAGAGTTTCATTTTCTGACTCAGAGTCTGAGCCATCAAACAATTTCATTCGTTTTGTCACAAAGTTTTCTTTAGTTTTATGACCCATACAAAATGTGTAGTCTCTAGTTTTCTCTCCCCCAAATTTTTGTACACTTCAAAATACTTTGTCATCCCATCTATGAAAGTTGGAAGTAAAGTATAAAGTTTCACTATGCAGAAATGTCAACTTCTTCTGACTGTAGTGTTATACTGACTGCGTTGAAACATTCCAAAGTACTCCCCCTACACTGTAGCCATGAATGCAATTTCTTTAGAGTTAAGCTTTTGCAATATGCCAGTTGCTTCTGATTTAATCACGCTTTCTCACTTTGCTCTTCAGAAATGTACTTAAAAGCTTTATTGACTGCATCCCAAATAGCATTTATGCTGTTGCAGGCATCTTCTCGAGCTGACCATCTTGTAATGCAACGAGACTTTAAATTCAAGCTTCCATCTTCAAAATTTGACTGTAGAATTTTCCAGCATTCTGAGATGCCAAAAAAGAAATTGTAAATTGTTTGTAGCAAGTCAAAAATGTTGTAGCCATATATAGCAGGTGGCTGCACCTGATCCTTGCAAGATCCTTGGAATGAGTGGAACAAGGGATGAAAAATGCCAAGGGATTGAAGGACTTGATTTGGGCTTGTAGGCCAGAGTAGGTTCCCGCAGCATTATCATAACTGTGGCCATGGCAGTCCTTTTTATGATTGTTTTAATCCAAAATTTCCCCATTTCTTACAGAATATTTTCCACATCTTGTTGACTGTGATTTCTCAAGGTAAATAACTCCTCTTAGACTTGCCTCTGCCATGATGACTCTCCCTACATGTTTATTTCTTTATGTCATTTTTAAGATAGTAATTAAGTTCTTGTGATCCTTTCCCTATCTCCAGCTCTCTCTTCTTTTAGCAACTTTCCCTCTTTGTCAATTCTGTTTTCTAGATTGTATATAATTTATATTTTGCTACCCATGGAAGATATCAGTCAGACAGGCACTTTTCACCATTTTCTTCCTAATGATATATTTCTCTGAATGAATGAAACTGATTTCTTCCTTTTTGCTTTCTCAATATTCACTACTCTGTGCTTAAGTGAAGTAATTGTTATAAGCTTTAAGAGAAATTTCTCTCGGTCTCTCATGTTTAAAGATGTCACATAATAATGGAACTGTTTGAGATCCTTGTAGCACCCTTCTTTTCTCTAGATCTATGCCTCATGAATCTTCTTTTATCTGTACTCCATAGTTAGGGTCACTAAAATCCATTCTAATTTAACCCTTAAATTGAAACATTGGTTTGTGAGACATTTGTTGTTGTTTAAGTTGCAATGTGGCAGCAATGTTTGGTATGCAGCTAGGCCCACGCTTAGTACCTCCTTATTAACCAATTGACTATACACTACATTATCGTGTTTTGCCTCAAATACAATGTTTTCACAAAATGTGAAGGTCTTTCTGATCAGATATTTTGTATTATGCAGAGAACTTCTAGATATAGATAGAACATCTATTTCATCTTTTCAAGTTACAAACTTCATACATATATAATTACTTTCCTGGGATTGCTGAATTTGGTATCATATACAGTTAACACCCTAGTTATTTATGAATATGCAACTTTCCCTCTAATTCTACATTTTATACCCTACTAACTTAATCTATTTACCTCTTCTATAAATTACAACCTCACCAGTTTTATCATTAAGATCCTCTCTTTCTTTGTAATTTTCCTCCTCCATTTCTCTCTTACTTTTCCTGTATAATTACCTAGTTGTTTCAGAATTCTTTCCAGTTTCCAAAAAATATTTTAAGTGCAATAGCTCTGCTGGAGGCTTTTCCCAGTTTTGTTTCATATTACCTCCCTCCACATTTTGGTTTCCTCACACTCAATTATACAGTGTAAATTATTATCAACATTGTCACATAGGGGCAGAGATCTTTATCAACTTTTAGACCTCTTTAATAACATTGTTCATGTTCTTGCTCCATAGTTTTTGACCCCCTATTGTTTATTGATTGACTATCTCACCCAATCCAACTTCTCTTACAATTTTCTTTAATTGACATATCCAAATTATTTTCCATTTCTGATTCTTGTGCCCTGACACAGTTCTTTGACAATATTTTCTTCCTCTAATACTTGGATCCTGTTCCAATATTTCACTATTTGTTTGACCACTCATCTTCTCCTCCCAGCTCTTTCCAGTTCAACTAGTGCTATGCCATTAAGAGCTATTCTTGGTAATCCCAATATCATTTTGCAAAAGGATATGAATTTAATCTATACATTCCCACCCCTTTTCAGTCCCCAAAATCTCTATTTCATACATCATTCTTGATTCCACTGTTGCTGCATATATTCTCTCTAGTTAGTTAATTCTCATATTTGGTATTTTCTTAAGTAAGTTCTTATGCTATTAATAGTTAATTTCCCATTACCTAGTGCATTTTACCTTTGCTTTGTCCATTTCCATTGTTATTTAGTCTTACTCATAAGTAATCAAACTTGTTTACAACTTTAAATTCACCCCTCTGTAACCATCATCTTTCTTTTATGCTGCGTTTATTCCCGTTCTTATATACCATGATTTTGGATTTACTGTTATTTATTTTTAAATCCCATTTTTTGCAGTATTTTTCTGTTGCTTCTAATGCTTTCTTTAAAGTTCCACTTATGATTGCTGCTGCTACTAGATCATCCACAAAGAGCAAACTAGAGTTATCTTTATTTTTGATTGCTGGGCATTGTGAAGTTTCTTTTGCTATTTCTTGGGGTAAGTCATCAGTAAACAAATTAAATAGAAGGGAATTTACAACCCTGCCTTAAACCAATTGCATTTGTTACCCAATCAGTTACTTTGTTGTTGGTAAGTCTAATGCAAGATTTATTATCTGAATACAACCTCTCTAATAATTATTGCAACTGCTATTGCTGACTTTGTCCTAAATATTATCTTAAATAGTAAATAACAAAGTAGTGTCGGCATTATTGTGTCGGTCCGGTTAGGGTGGAACCTCGTGACACTTCCCTACCTTTTGATATCTTCGCTGCTCAGGTTTTAGCTCAGGTTGTTCCTCTTCATCAGCGAACATGAATTACTCGGTACAGGGTGTGGTACAGAAGGAAATACAAAAGGTAGTGAAGAAAAATAACACTAATCACTGGTTTGTAAATATTATTGAAGAAAATTATGCATGGTATAATATTACACGGTATAAACCCTAACTGTTGACAATCAAGTGACACTTGCAAACATGTAGGTGATGATTACAAATCTGGGGAAAGCAAAACCATGAATTCTTTGTTTCAACCGCGGTGAGCAATGTGGCGTGATTTTGCTTCAGTGACCGACATAGTGTCGCCCATGGAATCTGGCGTAGAACTGCCAAAATGGTTGTGATTTTAAACTTAGCTTCCTTTCTGTATAAATAGCATCCCTTCTTGCTATTGGTTGCATGTACTTATGCCTCTATTCCATAAAGTGACTCAATGTTGTACAAATGCCAAGGCAATAATATTTTAGAATGTTTCCTTTTGAAAGCTCAACTCACAATACATCAAGGTCTCTTGCTAACGGAAAACTGAACATTTACAGTTAAAACTATGTTTCAAACCTTGTCGCCTTAGCGTGTAAAATATTAACAAAATACAAATATTCACAAGTAAAATAATGGTTAAAACAAAGCTTATTACCCCTTACTATGATTAATAAGACAATACTATATACAAAGGCTATCTATTTAATTAAGTATAATGATCAATATCGGTAATACAGATTGTTGCGCAATAGAAATTATTTCTACATGTTATTCTTAGTTACATAATTAGGCAGATATAAAAGAGTTACTGTCTCATCATACAAATTTTTTGCTCACTCCCTTTGTTTTCAACTTATGCCAAAGTGCATCCCTTTGAATGGCATCAAAGGCCCTTTCTAGGTCTACAAAAAATAAATATACCTTACCTCTTTTTTTACTTACATATTTATTTGTTATTGTTCATATAAAACATATTATCTAATGTTGACTTTGCTTTCCTAAAACCACCTTGTAGCTCAGATAATTTATCTTCTCCTTCTTCCTGGTATTCCATCCCTTCCATTCACTTTCTTACTTTTTAATTTTTTAACCTGCTCTGTTATCTCATTCTCCAATATTTTCTAGTCTAGTGTTTCGGCCCATTTATGGAAATCCTTAGTATTTTTGTGTACATTAGCTCATTACTTCCACCTAATATTTTCTTGAAATACTCCTTCCATTTATTAGGACAATTTTATTTCTAGATATATGAGACCAGGTGTTTCATCTTATCTATGATTCATAATACTCTCAAAGTCTCAATTTTATTAAGTTATTGGCTAAGTCCCTATTGGAATACATTTAAGAAAATAGATCAGTATTCCTAATCTCCCCAAGAATTAGAAGTCATCCATCATGAAGTACCAAAAGCAGAAAATGCAGTCTCAGAAGGTGATATATTTTGAGTGACAAGCTCATGAAAAGAAGGAAACGGTCACTAAGAGCCTTGCTTGAGAGATTCATCATTATTTTGTCTTTATACAGATGGGATTTTGGGGGAAACTATATCTCGTATAGTGCTTCAAATTTACATTGTGGACATTCTTTCTCTGACAGGGTGGTCAGGTATGCTAGCACAGCTGAGATGCCATCTAGATTGTTCCTGTCTGATTTGCTTAGTTGAGTGGAAAGAAGTAGATGTGAATTATATAACTCCTTTTCCATGAGGTATAGTTCTCCCCTTGTATTTTTAATTCTTTCTTTTAGGATGGACGATGACATCTTCTATGACATCTTCTATGACATCTTTAGTGACTGTACCAACTCCATTTTAATCAAAGAGCTAAAATTCGCACCAGCAACAAAGAAGATGGCATATGAAGTAATGATTACTGGCATAGAGGTGGCCATGGCAGGTTTCCCAGAAGCAACAAAATATGAGTAAATTTGTATAATATTCTCAGGAAGTCGAAGGCATCCACACTCAGTACCACCAAGGAAGAGCATGCAGCTTTTTGTGACCTTGTCTCAAACCCAGATCTAGTAGTACTTCCAGCTGATAAAGGAAATGCATCAGCTATCATACACTACAAGGAGTGCCAAGAAAAATAAAAAACATGCTTCAGGAACTTGCATACAAGAATATCACAAAAAATCCTACAGGAAGGCTAGAGAGGAGCACGGCAGCACTTATACAGAGTTCTTCCATTCCCAAAAACAAACAATGAGCAATTATACCACATGACTCCTGAACAAGCTATTTATGGCTTACCAAAGATAAACAAATCTGACATCCCCTTAAGAGTAATGGTAAGTTCTGTGTTATCTCCGACACTTGTGCTGGCCAGATTTCCCACAGAGAAGCTAAAAGAATTAGAGAGAACATCAACTTATGTCAAGGACTCTAGACATTTTGTGGAGCTGCTCAAATACTCCCGAGTAGAGAAACATCATATATTAGTCAGATTTGACATACTCCCTTTTCACCAAGATCCCCATACAAGATGCCCTAGTCATCATTTAAGAAAAATTAACTAATAATAACATGCCAGATGATTATTTGGAGATGATTGCCCACTGTCTATCATCACACATTTTAGTTATAGAGGAGAATTGTACCAGCAGGTAAAAGGAGTGGCCCTAGGATCACCCCTTTCCCCAGAGGTGGTAACTCTATTCCTGGAGGATTTCAAAACCACAGCAATAGACACATACACCCTGAAACCTACCATGTGGCTACGACACTTTCGCCATTTGGCCACACAGAGAGCACAAACTAAATGAATTTCTGGCACACCTGAACAGTCTACACCAGAATATCCAATTCGCAATTAGAACATGAAAACAATTGTAGGATACCCTTTCTTGACATTCTAGTGGAATGGGATACAGTAAACCAAAGCTTGAGCTGTTCGGTCTACAAGAAACCTACACATACAGAAATATACTTACCTGCAGACTCACAACACCTCAACAGTGAAACAAAGTCTGATAAACACCTTAGACCAAAGGGAAAAATGTATTTGTCACCTGAACTATCTGGCTAAGGAAGCCAAACGCCCAAATTATGTATTCAGAGCCAATGGATATTCGACAAGAAATATGAACCGCCAAATAGAAGAACAAAGAAAACACACCCAGTGACAACAACAACAACAAATGGATTTTCTTACCATATATCCCCCAAGTTTAGCGAGAGAATATCTCAGCTATTGATAAAACACAACATGAAGGTCAGATACACAAATAGCAGGAGTCTACGATCTAAAGTACTAGTTGTGAAAGATAAAGCACCACCTCTACTAATCCTGGGGAGTACCAAATTAACTGTGATTGTGGGGTCTCAAATGTTGGACAGATGGCAGTTCCATCCAAACCTGCAGAAATGAGTTCATCAGACATATAAAACAATCGCAAGCAGAAAAATCAGCTCTCGCAGAAAACATGGAAAAAAACTGGAGATCACATAGATTTTGAGCATATAAAGATTCTGGCAGTATGCAGGCATTACACACATAGAATAATAAGTGATAGCATAAAAATCAGTAAACAAAACAGCAAACTCAACAGAGATGGGGGAAAATAACTGAATTCAATTTGGAAGCCTTACTGATCGAGCGACAGGGGCATGCCAGCACATGAGCATAAGTGTCAGCTCGCTAGGGCTTGTGGAGCCAGTGGCCTGAGGTAGAAGCTCAACATAGGTTGCAGCAAAACTTTGGCAGAGAATAGAGTAGGAAATGATGTGGCCTACACCAAAAACTATAACCCCAATGGATTATGACCATGGAAGCCTGCAGATAGACCCATGTTCTATTTAAAAGTTAACTTGAAATATGACTTATTACTCAAACACATCTGCACAGTTGATAAACGTTATTTGGAAGGTTGCAGAATTATAAGCAGCAAAGGTAACAACATGATTAAAATGAAGAGTAACATAAAGTGCTACGATGTGCACCTCTGTTATTGGCAACCGCTCAGTTGAAATGACAGTGAAGAAATATTAACTGCATTTACCCACTTTTGTTTTTATTCTCAGAATGCATGTATTTGATAAAACCTTGTGAATTGGCCTAGTTCTATACTTGGTATATGTCATCTGTTTCAGAACCTAATTCACTGAATTCTGAAAGAGGTTAAAATTATGTCATTGGGAGTATTACCAAATTTAAAAAGAAACAGCATTTCTGATGTTTTGAAAACACGCTCCTTAATTGAATGTTTATAATCATAGCATTCATGTGTGTAATCAGTTTTGTTATTTATTTACTGTATAAATCTACATATAGCACTTAAGTTATAGGGTAATATGAGCTAATTCAATCCTTAATAGCAGTTATAGTTTTGGCATTTAATGACTATCAAATTATTTCCACTCAGCTGTGAAAAAGAAGTGGGGGAATAGTATTAACTAAGCCAAAAATTTTGGACATTCCAAAGTTCAACAAACAGTTCATATGTTTTGGCTAATTGACATTAACTTAATTTTTGTGATTAAAAGTATATGTTTCTCAGATCTCTTCAGTGTCAAAAGTATGATTTTGGGATATAATTTTAAATGGATTCTGAACCTCTCTCTTCTTCCCTTTGGCATAAACCAAGTGGCACCCAAGATGAGTTCAATCCCGGCAGAAGGTGATGGATATTTTCAGATGTAAAAATCCTCAGAATGTGTAATGTTTATTCACGTACAAAGGATCCCCATGCATTGAAAGGGAAGATTTCTGGGCAAAATTCCTCTACTTTCATATCCACAAGTCTTCATTTATTCTTATGGTGTCATCTGTGTATGAAAAACTGTTCCTTCATCACCATGTGCACATGTGGACAAATTGGAAATTGGAAATTTCACGATCTAGTAAAACACTATTAGGCGTCTTCAAATAACAGTGAAAGTAATGAAGTAGTTTGTGTAGATAACCCACATTATTTACAGATATTAAAGCTTTCTCTGTAAATATTTGAGTATTGCTCTAATTTAAACGCAAACAGCTCCATGAGTTCATATAATAATTCTAAATTAAAACCAAAGTAAAAGACTTCCTTTTGAGTTACAGTGTCTCCTCTCAGGGTGGTTTTCTGACTTGTACTTCATTTTCAGAGCATAAATATTGATTTATTATAGTTGAGTTTTCATGTTGCACACAAAGTTTATTCACAAGGTCCAGGTAAATGAATAATATGAACTGTTAACTTTATTTAATGATTCCAATAACTGTCAGGATCATACCAGTATTACCAAAGTAGGAGAAAATTTGTACTATAAGAGTGCTTTTAAATCAGGTAAGCCTACTGATGTATAATTGTTCCATTTAAGCAACAAGTATCAGTGTCATGGGCCACCAGGATTAATCCCACAAACTGGGGCAAAGAAAGTAATCATTCAGTCAGAGACAATATTTTATTGAATGGTTTGGATGGTTCAGCTGTAAACAATGTTTACTGCACATCATGCCTATAGCTATGATAATGCCTGACAGTAGCTTCTTTATCTAGTGTTATGATGTTGATTCAGATATAAAGGATAATTGAACCAGAGTACTGCATAGGCAGATTCGAGTGAGATGGGGGAGTTGAAGGTAAGTATGTTAGGGAGCGGGAACCAGCTTGGTTAGCTGCTTTGATAATACGTTTCAGCATTAGTACAACCATGAGAGGACAAGAGGTTCCGTTGCCTGTTGCACAATGTATTGCTACAAAGTTTTTAACCAATGAAGGGGGTAAAATCTTGAGAGAGTTTAAGGGCGGCAAAGGAATTCTGCAAAACAAAGGTCATGCTCAGTATCGAAGATCAAGTCTCACAGATGACAACATCTGTGCCGTTTGAGAACTTATTGAAGGTGATTGCTGCTGCACTGTGGAACAAATCACATCAGAAGTGGATGTCAACATTGGGAGTGCTCATACCATTTGGATTTAACATTTGGGAATGCTCAATGGGCTCCAAGGTGTTAATTAAGCAGTAAAAACAGGTCAGGTAGGAGATTTGTGAGAGACTGTGAATCAATATTCTGGCAAGAAGGAAAGGATTTTTAAGTGCATTGTTGCATATGATGAAACATGAGTCCATCATTTTACTCTGGAATCCAAAATGGCAAGCAATGAGTGCTAAAGAAAGGATGAAAACTTGCTGTTCACCTGGACAAGTTCTTATGACAGTAGTTTTTGACTACAGAGGAATTTTACTCATTGCTTTTCTTCACATATAGTAAATGCAGCTTACTATTGCCAATTGATATGGGCAGCAGAACCTGTCTACCAAATCAAAAGACAGCATTATGCCCATCAGAGATGTCATCCTTCTCCAAGATAATGCAATGCCTCACACTGCAAATTTGACAAGGGACACACTAGAGGACATGCATGGAAAACCCTTGAACACCCTCTTTTCAGTATAGATTTGTCCCTCCAGGAGTATTTTCTGTTTGCATCCATGAAAAAAATCGCTTGGAGGTCAACAATTCAAAACCAATGAAGACTTTGAGAAATATTTGTGGGATTGGTTGATGAGGCCCCCTAAAATTTTTTGAACAAAGAAAATGGAAGCTTCGAAGTCATTGACAAAGGTGTAGAGCATGAAGGGGGCTGTGTGGAAAAGTAGAGAAGGTGTCACTTCTTTATATATTTAATCAATAAATATATAAAAAGTTACTATTTATATTTGAATCACTATCATAGATGGCTTAATTAATTATTTCTCGTCTCTTTGTCCCATATGCAGTTAGCATGTGGAAGATTGCTTGATTTCTGGCCAAACCTTCCTTTTTGGAAAAATAAGAACATGTGTACTAGGTATTAGAAACAATGAAAGAATGTTTATAAGGTGCAACTACAAGGTCATAAAAGAAAATAAGCAGTCTTAGAATTGATAAGAAATGACTTTAATGCAAACCTTAAGCTATATATCTGCTGTAAAGTAGTGAATGTGTTCTATAATGACCACAAATGATTGTAAAAATTGTTTGTATGCATGCACAGAGAACACGGAAAGAGAAAGAGATTTTATCCATTTTTTGTTGTTTCAGGATGGGTATGCTGAGTACAATTAGCTTCATTTATAAAGAAAATGGTATATTTAAAGGTCTTTATAGAGGTATGAGTATAAACTATTTGAGAGCTGTTCCAATGGTTGCTGTATCATTTACAACATATGAACTTCTGAAGCAGTTGCTGGATCTTGACACAGGAATGAATATATAATGTAAAATATTAGTTTTGTATGCAAATGTATTTATTATTGAAATATATCCGTTTCCCCAGAACCATTTTGTAGGACTAAATATAAAATGTTCATATGTAGTAGCAGCTGTCTTTGTGAAACAGCTAGGGCCGGTGTAGATATCATCCTCTTATGGTGTGACTTTGAGCAATGATGAATGAAACTTTGTAAGTGCATTTTACCACTTATTTCAGCAGAAAATAAAAGCTTTATCTTTATTTCTCAGTTCAGATATGAAACAATTAACAACATTCTTATGGATAGTGTAGTAACTGATTTGTACCCGTATCTTAACCTTAACCTAAAGTTCCTGATTTCCCCACAATTTAGCATTTTTGTTTTGTCGAAATCATAATTTTCACTAATTCGGAAGTGAT
Organism: Hymenopus coronatus; assembly: GCA_030762935.1. Classification (NCBI taxonomy): domain Eukaryota; kingdom Metazoa; phylum Arthropoda; class Insecta; order Mantodea; family Hymenopodidae; genus Hymenopus; species Hymenopus coronatus. The sequence continues at coordinate 314,333,651 of CM060900.1, read as the reverse complement.
AACTATGCTTAATACTTGGTGGTGCCATGGTCAAACAGTCAGTCAATCAGTCAAGATATTCTGTATCAATTGCTTCAAAGCACAAGATTATTAATGTATGCTGTGTTAGTTTTATTGCAATATAAATAAACGTATTATTACTTTTCCTATATTTTTAATGATTAGCTATAACATTTCATTCTGATTTCGTTTAATTATATAAATTGCTAAATTTAATTCATATTTTATTTTATTTTTCCTCATTAGGAAAGCCTGTGAGCTTTTGTTTTTGTATATGGCACATGGAAACTATTTTAGGTACATATATATTTGGTTTCTAATTTCAGCAAATATAAGCAAAGTTTAAATAAAAACATTTATTTTTTTGTTCTCTCATTGAAATCTAAAGCAAGTGTTTCAGCTCTAGTTGCTTGCATGAACATTAGTACACTGTTATGCTTAAGTTCCTCCACATTGGTGGGATAAGCAAGATTCAGGAAGTTTGTGGCATATAGCATTTTGGGGATTCAGTTATTGTTATTCAGTAAAAGGTACTACTGCTTGGTCCTGTTATTTATGGGGTGTCCTCAGTGATGATGAGCTTTTATGGTGGTAATCCTAACCCCATGTATTTGTGACACTATGGTGATGGCCTGGTTGAAATAAATTTAGAAAAAAATTGTATATAGAGAAAAAAACATCAAATAAAGACCATAATTAACCTACCCATTAACAGGGGTTGTTGAAAGTATCTCATATTATATTGAAGGCACACATTCCTATGCCTTTTGTTAAACATTTTTCAATATTTGTTACTAAATTAGTATAATAGATTTTTGAGTTTCATTTCATTTATTGTTTTTGGATTATCTATATAGGTGTGTATTGAGTGTGCAGTATCCCAAATAAATAGTTAGTGTCCACCACTTCCTGCAGCATCATGTTCTGAATCAGCCTATTGAAATTTATTTATTATACTGTAATCTATCCCAAAACAGTAATCTGGAATTTGGAAACTGCTCTGTAAATCACAACTTTAATTTTTCTGTATACTTACCAACACCTCTAGAAATATTTTGCACTAAAGCGCACACTGTTCAATCAATAACATTTTAACTTAAGGAAAAACACTGGTTGAAGCAGTCTGATACTGGCTGTGATTCACAACCCTAATTTCAATAGGGATGTTGCTTTGGACATGGAGTGCAACTAGCAGTTCTTGACAGGCATTAAACAATAGCCTGCTACCAGCCATTTTGCAAACTGAGATATGTGTTGGAAACAAAAGATTAGGTTGTAGTTTCATTACAAATGTGTGATAAATCTGCCTTGGGAATTACATACCCATAGTATCGGGAGAGGAAATGAACTGGGTGCTGACTGTGCAGAGTCTTTCCACTGGCCATGTGAATACATGATTCTGCACTGCTGCTATAAACAAGGTCACACTTCTGGCACAGTTTTGCTCTGTTCTGGAAGAGCACTATTGAGTTGACAGTGATATGATGTAGTTCAATTGTTACGAATTACTTATTCTTTTGTCCTGTACTTAGTTACAAAGTTTATTATGGTTCAGTATGTTTTCTACTGCACAGGATATATTTATGATTCACCTGTGTTAATTCAGGCAGCTTGTCAAGTGAAAGTACAATTTGCAGAAAGAAGTTGCTGTTCATACAACATTCCATAAACTGTACAATAAATTTCAGTCCACAGGAAGTGTTCAGATTAAGAAACCTAATTGATAGTGCAGGGTTCTTATCAAAAAAACATTAGATCACATCAGTCATTGTGTGGAGACTTACCCCAAAAATTCCTTGGGCATCTTTCACAACAGGTAGGTATTTCTTATGACTCTTTGTGAAGAGCTACTAAATTGCTGAAGCTAAAACCATCCATAATGCTCTTCAACCAGATTATCCTGTAATTAGGTACAAATTGAGTGAATAGAATCTCACTAGTGTATTTAATGTTAAAATTCACTCATATTTAACATTTTTCATGGATGAGACTTGATTCCACCTTCATGGATAGGTGAGTACACAGAATAATCATTATTAGAGCTCTGACAAACTTAATATTGCTCATGAAGTACCCCGCCATGACAAAAAAATTGGTGTATGTTTTGCAATGAGCAGATAGGGCCAATTTTTTTCTACTCAATAGTTGACAGCTGTACATATGTGAATACAATTTTCCTCTTTTTTTTTTTTTTTTTTTTTTTTTTTTTTTTTTTTTTTTTTTGAGAATTATCCGATAGGAGCATGAGTTTGCCTTTTTTCAAAACTTTACAACAGTTCATATGACCAATATTTCATCAGAATAGTTGAAAGTGTGTTTGAGTACAATTGAGGACCGTTTTAACAAAACTCAACAAATGCCATTTTAAAAAATTTACAGGAACTTTTTTTTTTAGTTTACTCTGAGGTTTTCGATATATAATTCTGGAAAAAAATGTTAGTGTTTCTCTTTTTGAGATGCATTTATTGATAGGCAGTACAACTACTTTTCTTACTTTATTTATTTGGCAAAAAATATGACAAAACTTAAGAATTTTACCGAACTTAACATATCCATTTTTTGAAATGTACGTAACTTAAAATGTTTAATTATTTTTCATTCACAGCTGGCAAAAACCTCATCAAAATCATTAACATGTGTTTTATAATAATGCTTAAATATAGCTGAATTGAAAATTGGTTAATTCAAACACATTTAACCCTAATTTGCTCAAAATTAATTATTGATATACCGAAAAACTTCAATGTAGGATTAAACTTTTCTTTTGCAATACCAAGATCACTGAAAATTTAATGTACAAAATCTCAAAGCAATGGTTCCTCATCATAATCCATCCTGTTGTTAGAATCTTTGCCTCATCCTTTTAGAACTTTGCCATAAAATACTTTACCCTCTTCTGATTCATTATGGAAGTAACTCATTAACTTGTTCACATCATCAGCTTTATTCTTGCTAACATGGTTCACCATTGAAACTTCAGGTGCTTTAGACATTACAAAAGCTGTCTGCCTTGGTTTTAATACTTGAACTTCCATTGGTGTAGAAAAATAGGTGTTTTGTACGTAACAATGTACAGGATTATTACAATTCTTTTGTATGTAAATATTCTCACCTCTGCAATTTTAAAAGGAAATTTGCCTTTTAAAATATTTTTTGCCATCGATTTTAAACCATAGGTATGCCAGTCTTTACCCAAAACTTTTACCTCCCCAAAGTTCCCCATAATTTCATAATACTCAGATGGCAATGTGATCCATTCGTATTTTCTCATTTCTTTCTCTATCATACCGTACACATGGTCCAGAGGTGGCTATGCCTTTGGGTAGGAAAGAAATGTTTAATTTCTTTAAAACTTCTAGAGCCTTCCAGATAACCAACAATCATAGCCAAAATTATAGAATTCTTATTTTGAGACCCACAAGAATCTGAAAACAATCTAAGGGTTGAATTTCTGGATTGTTCGTGATAAAACTTTTTTCTTAATTACCTATGTTGTCCCTCAATGCTGAGGCTATTTCATTTGCACCTCGCCCAGCATCTTGCGACAGTATCTTAGTACTATGCATATATTATTAGCTATAATATTTAACATAAGAAACATATGCTCAGTGGAAAGCATTACCATGGAGGGTAGAAAATAGCTTCTGTATTCATCAAGGCTACGGACTTTGTTGAAAATAACAAACATTTTAATGTATTAGGGACATAAGTAACAGCCCTTAAGAGGAAACTAGGTACTTTCCCTGTTGAAATTGGAGAAAGGGAATTTCGCATTGTAGAACAAGGTCATGTGGGTGTAAAATAAAGAAAAATCCCCGATAGTCACGTGATGACGCCACTTTACATGCTCTTTTTCAGCCAATCAAAAAGGAGGGAAAAACTCGGACCTTTTTGTGCAGGTAAGAAGTCGACACACAACGCGTTACACACAAGGCTCATAAAGTACGACACATCATGTAGGAAATCGCGCGCCATATATTGCTGAAAACCAGTGTTTTACAAATTAGTCTGACGGGCAATCATTATCGCGAACGTTATATGAACAGAGAAACTCCAGACCTCAGTGACTAATGTAAAGTTATAATAACTTTGTAATAGTGGAATCAGCATGTAATGAAGACGGCTTCATTAAGTTCCCAATCAGTTATGTCGGGAGTCGCTTGTAGGGTTAGTGCCTCAAATGAACAATAATTCACCAATAAAGGAAGTATACAGTGAATTAAGTGAACTTTTCTGTTATTTGAGTCTACCAACAGTGTTACATACCCTTGTCATTCTTTCCCCCCTGAGTAAGAGACTCATGATCTACTAGAAGCTTAACCGGTACAACCAAGGGAATCTGCAAGGTATGTACACTTAATGTAGAGAAATTCACTAGCATTAACCCGCGACCAACTCCAGGTAGACTCACCTGACAGCATTATACTGACAACCCAAAAATAATACGATATATTGGCACCCGAACGTTGACACTACTAAAACAAACTACGACAATCTGTTTCAAGCCAGGTATAGTTCACAATATTTTTGGACTTTTTTTGTGAATGCTGTAAGATTGTACAATTATATGGTCGTACTTGGCAAGAAAAGAAAATTTCCCCTATTGAAAGTTTGGGCAGTGACTGGTTTTGTTGGCAATCAAAGCAAACACATACATTATCTTTATCATTATTGTCGTTTAAAATAATGAAAAACTTCTTTTTTCTTAATTTATGTAACCTGTAATAAGTTCTTGATTTATTTTTTTGTTTGAGGTACTACAGGGGATTTTAATTCTAGTAGAAGCTTAGCACGTGATGAACATATGTCTGTATGGGGATTCCCAAAGTCTAAATTGAAATGTTTATAAAACACAGATTTGTACTTAGAAATAGCACATGCTGAATAAAATATGCCCTTCCCCCATTCTAGAGGCATAATAACTGTCATATTTTTTCAAGTTCAGTTTTGGTGGAAGATAAGAGCATACTATTTTGTTTCTTGAAGAATGTGCCGCATGACACTTATATTTCAGTATATCTCTCTTAATACACTCAGTCTGCTCTTCATCCCTCTCACAAAGTTTCCGAACTCGCCCTCCTCATGGTGCAAGACCTTCATTTGTATCTTTCAGCTCTTAATCTATCTCCAGAAACATCTGCCAAAAATACATTGTTGGTTACTAACAATGCAGATATTCAATAAATATTTGTGATTACAAACATCAGTCATAATAACGTACCTGTCACTTTTCTAAACATAGCAGCATATACTGAGAAATCATCTCCATTTTCACCTCTTATGAAATATGAAACAGACGTAGATCTTTCTAGTTTTTAAAGTCCTCCTTTACTCTACTCGTTTAGGTAGATCAACTTTCATAATCTCAGGAAAAAGTTATCCTGTTCCACTTTTGTACTGTTTGTATATAAATTGTCTCGAAAATGAAATAAATATTTTAAGCAGAAAGAACTGGCAGTGCATTTACTTCCTTTTCCCTGTTCTAAATGATTACAGTTGGGATTAATGTCGTCATTTTTAGGGGAACTGCATATCTGCCACTCTTAGATTGACGCACTCTACTCCTATGCTTCTTGCCCTTTTCAGGCATTTTAATGGCTTGTGAATATTCAGAATTGTCATTCATTTTTCCAAAAATGCACTGAATTAATGCCGAAAATAAAATATATATTGCTTTAGCTTCCAACAGCTGTGCCATTGTTGTCGAAAAACAAACACATGGCATTGTTGTAACAATGTATTTGATGATAATTGGGTAAAAATGTGAGATGTTGATTTATGGAAGGATGTGTTGAGTTTTGTGAAAATTTAAGAAATGAAGATGTTAAGTTTCATGAAAATGCTCAATATTGAGGCACTGTTTTCAATGGGAAATATTGAGTTTTGTGATGTTATGAAAAGTGCTTCTTTTCCTCTCATTACAGTTGACCCAGAATCCATCAATACGTGCATTTTGAAAAAAAAATGGCATTTGTTGAGTTTTGTTAAAACTGTCCTCAATTATTCACAGAGATTTGTGGTCCGCATGGTCCTCTGATCTAACCTCTTGCAATTTCTATCTCTAATTAAAATATAAAGTGCATAAGACAAACCCGCATATCCTGAAAGATATCCACCATGAAATTGGCAACATTTCTCAATATGAACTACAGTGAGTGATGAATTGTTTCCTAAAGAGATGCCACAAATGTATGGACAATGAGGGTGGTCAGTTTCAGCATATCCTTTCATAAAGTTGGTAAGTAAAGTTTTTAAAAGTAGTTTTAAAAATGTTGTATGGTTGGACCCACACCATTCTATGATAGCAGCAGATGGCAACAAGTGCCGATGATGCAGTCAGGAAACACATTATGCAGCCAGCTCCCAGTTCATTGGCTCTCTCAGTACAGATTAACCTCATTTCATAATGCTAGATAAATATGCTCCAAAACTAAAGGGTAGGTAAAAAGTGCCAGAAGTAGAGATATTTGTAGGAATCTGAAAGGTATGTTATGTTATGAATTGGAGATTTAATTCTGTTTTTTATTTTAAAAATTTGTAAATTCTTTTATTATGAAACCAAAGTTTACATTCTTTAGTATAAAGTAGTAAAAGAATGGTTGATAACTTACATAGGTCAGAAAATCCAGAAATTTGTATTTTAGCCCTAAACTTAAAATCACATCTCAAGACTGTTAATAAAATTGTATATAAAAAAAACTTCTTAAAATATGCTATTTTACTTACAGACTTACTAATTTATTTGTTGAAGTAAATTTTATTATTCATGTTTAACAGCACACTTATGTTCTTCAAATTGAACCTTGAACCATAATAGTCACCTTTTACATACATTTTTAGAAAAAATGCAATTTCAACATAAAACAGTCAAAATCTGAGCAATTAACAGAAATCATTGGCGGTAGAAGTGATACTTTGAGTGAACGAAATTCTCATTATTACTTTTCTTCATAAATTCCAGGTAAATATTATAAAATGTCATGGACAAGCTAGATTTATTCATTGCAAAAACATTAGAAACCTATTTCAACGTATAAAAATATGAAGGTGAAAGAATACAATTTTTACGGAAAATGTCCCTCTATTGAGGATGCAAGTCTAAAAAGGTGACACTAGGTGTTGTTTGCAAATGGTTTCAGAGACTGAGCATATACTCAACCAAGGGGCAGCCATGATATTAATCTATGTCTTATCTCCTGCAACAGAATGTTTGGGATTGCTGTATGTCTCCTCTTTCCAAACATTGGCATTACTCTCTCAAATGGGAGCAAAAAGAACTTAATTGAAAACATGCAATTTCTTTTAAAACATGAATGGGAATGCACAGTGAAGTAACTAATCAATTAGGAGTGAAAACATAGATTACGCTCAAACTTCTTTCTTGAAATAAAGTAACTTACTTTGGATATGTTTCAGTGGCTGTTGCCACCATTTTCAATGGAGATTCACTGATGAACTCGTAGCAGTCTGTGGAGGTCTCTCTTCTGGATAGATGAATTTTGAGATGAGTCTGTTTGTTTGCGGTATGTCAAAATTTATGACCTTGTTTTTGTTATTTAAAATTAATAGATTTTCCCAAAATGTTAATCCAATTGGATTCTGCGCTAATTTTAATAACTTGGGCTCACTGTGAAAATTATGGTTTTGAGTCAAAAAATGATGTGCTACAGCTGAATTATCTGTCTGTTTATATTTTAAATATCTTACGTGCTCTTTAAAACGTTGTCCAATGTTTTGTTTTGTTTTTCCTATATATACCTTTTCACATTCCTTGCAGCTGATTTCATATATCCCTGATTGCTTCATTGGGGGGATTATATCATTTGTGTTTGAATGGAGGAGGTTTTTTAAACTGTGCTTATTAACTGTGGCTTTGGGAAAATCTATTAATTTTAAAAAACAAAAACAAGGTTATCAATTTTGACATACCACAAACAAATGGACTCATCTCATAATTCATCTATCCAGAAGAAAGATCTCCACAGGCCGCTACCACGAGTTTATCAGTGAATCTCCATTGAAAATAGTGTCAACAGCCACCGAAACATGTCTGAAGTAAGTTACTTTATTTCAAGAGTGGAGTTTGAGTGAAATGTATGTTCTTACTCTTAATTAAATGGAATTCCTTATTCCTTAATTTTACTCAAGATTAGTATACATATACCTAATGTATATATATCTATATCTATATATATATAGATATAGATATATATACTAACATTTATTTTTAGATCATTCACTGCTGTGGAGCATCTATTAGCTTGCCTTCTCCATTTGTCTGTTCATACACATCAAATAACTAAAGAATCACTGAGAAATTTTGTATATGAGTTTGGAGAAAATGTTTTGATGTATTTCAAATTTGGCATAGCATTAAAATTAGTTTGCACAGAGAGCATCCTAAAACATTTTAGTTTTTATGCTTACTAATCCACATAAGAATTTGGACTTCTCTTAAGAGTTTTAAGCAACTTTTCTATATATTTAAAATGTATATGTTTAAGGTATTACAGATTACAGATTATTAATTTCCTAAAGATATGTTTACTATTTTTAGTACTATTTCCAAACTGATTACCAGAATGCAAGAGCATGCATTGCAATACATTCATTTATTATCTTGTTATTATGTATTTTAGTTCTGCAGTAATATCAGCAGCTTTTCCTTTGAAACAACTGGGGCCTATTTCAGGAAACATACATTTGCAAAATTATTGAACAACGGCTTTAGCTCGAAACAATAGAGACTATTGATTAAGGTAGTTAACTTTTACACTCACTTTACTTTTATTGAGTAGGAAAACTGCTTCTTGGACTTTTGCCAGCATCATCAGCTGAGGAGCCACTATTGTCAGATTCAGCTGTCATTGCTATTGATGGGTTGATTGTGGATGGGTAATGAGGCTGGATATACAATCTGAGGAAGCTAAGAATTTATGGCTGTGTGCCTCCAGACTCTTTGCCAGTGATAAAACTCCCTTCAATACTCAGAATTGAAACTGGTACCAAATTGGATATGAAAGTTAACAAGCTGACCACTATTCTACCAATGATGTATATTAGTTCTTTACTAAAATTTGCAACAAATCTTGAAAGTATGGCCATAATTTAAATTAATCCTGAAAGTTAAATTGTCAGTACACTCACAAATAAAATTCTCCTGCAAATAAGTTTGACTGCATACCATAAGATCTTTTCTCACTTTCCTCTGCAGGACTTTTTAATGCTAGCTGAAGTTGATGTGACTGGAATGTGAACTTATTGATGACCTCGCTAATAAATGTATTTCTCTCGGTATTCACCCTTTTGTGAGAAATGCTCAGAAGACAAAGACATTTCATTGCCTTTGTGCCATGTGTAGTAAAGCGGGCATTAAACACAACAAAAAAAGGGCTATTGAGATGCTCTTTATGTACTGTTGATCAGAGCCAAGATTTTACATGGTGAAGAGTGTGCTTAGTGACCATCTTATGGTTTATGTTGTAGCAGGAAGTGTCAGTGCAATAAGAATTGCAGAGTAGAAGTGTTAAGAATGTAAATCAATGTATGTAATATCTTCATAATCATCACCTTTGTTGTTCCATACATGTAGCATGTTTCACCTTCTGCTAGAATGTTATCGATGGATGTTAATTCCACTCAAATGAGCTATGCAATCATTAAATAAAGTTTTTTCTTAAAGTGAGATGGAGTACCATAAGGAGAAAAACTATTGTTTATGGATGTAATTAGGGGATTTAAATAGTGAAGAAATGTAGAACATTTTAACTGCTCCTCCATATCTTCTGGGTGGTTAGATCAGTGCATTTTATTTATGTGAATGTGTATTTTTTTTATTATTTGCTACAAAACATTGCATATATTATAAATAAAACTAGGTTCTAGCACCACCCCCAAATGAGTCAATATCATACATGGGGGCAGATTCCAATCCAATATAGTATTGTGTATATATATATATATAGTGTACAGGTGTATAAAACACATCACAAACTAAAATTTTTAATGAATAAACAAATAAAATAGTATTTTTATGTCAGTGACAGTATGGAATAAAAGCTATTTTTAAATTTTGAAAATTATTTGCTTTACCTTTTCTCAGACACACAAGTTTACAAAATAATTATATCTAATTATAAACTATAAATGTAATTTTCATGATGCAAAATTTTTCCTATAATGCTTTTAATTGTGACAGTAGAAACGACACGACATAGAGGGACAGGAAATTCGGGGGATAAAAGAATCCTACCCAGCATTCGCCTGGCAACCCGGGAAAGCTCTGAATTGATTAATTGGATAATATTGTAATCCTCGTGAATTTGTAATAGTTAAGGGTATAAAAAATAGAATTGCAATTGATATAACTAAGGCAATCACTCCTCCTAATTTATTAGGAATAGATCGTAAAATGGCATAAGCGAATAAGAAATACCATTCTGGTTGAATATGAACTGGTGTAACTAATGGATTAGCAGGGATAAGGTTATCTGGATCTCCTAAAATATAAGGTTCTTTTAAAGATAATAAAGATAGGATAATAAATAATATAATAAATCCTAAGATGTCTTTAAATGTGAAATAAGGATGAAAGGGAATTTTATCAATATTTCTATTTAATCCTAATGGGTTATTGGATCCAGTTTGGAGTAGAAATAATAAATGGACTATAACTGTTGCTGCTACAATGAATGGGAGAACAAAATGAAATGTAAAAAAACGGTTTAAAGTTGCATTATCAACGGCAAAACCACCTCATACTCTTTGAACTAAATCAATACCTAAATAAGGAATAGCTGACAATAAATTAGTAATTACTGTGGCTCCTCAAAAGGATATTTGTCCTCAGGGTAATATGTAACCTATAAATGCTGTTGCTATAACTAAGAATGAAATTACTACACCAACTATTCATGTATAATAAAATTTATATGAGCCGTAATATATTCCTCGTCCAATATGTAAATAAATACAAACAAAAAATATTGAAGCACCATTTGCATGTAAAGTACGTAGGAGTCAGCCATAGTTTACATCTCGACAAATATGAGCTACTCTGGAAAATGCTAAATCAATATGAGCTGAATAATGTATTGCTAAGAATAAACCTGTTATAATTTGAATTCCTAAACATAATCCTAAAAGAGAACCAAAATTTCATCAGGTTGAAATATTTGATGGTGTTGGTAAATCAACTAGGGCGTTATTGGAAATTTTAATTAGGGGATGAATTTTACGTAAGGGTTTAAACATTAATATATTTGACGTAGGGGTCCTTTATAAATATTAATAATTTTAACAACTGCAATTAAAGTTAAAAATAGATATGATGCAATTAAAATTATAATTATATTAATAGGTTGATTATATATTTTTAGTAAAAAATTATTAGGTAATAGGTTTAGTATTAATCTATTTTCTAAATTTTCCTATAAATTTATGGAATAATTTATATTGATATAATAAATTCTTGTAAGGATAATTGGGAAAGAAATTATGGTTAATAAAATTTTATTAGAATAGAAAAATATTTCATTTGAGGCTAAGCTAGTTACATATATAAATAAAACTAATACACCTCCTAAATAAATTAGGAGTAAAACATAGGAGAATCAAAATCTTAAGGATATATATCCTCTAATTAAACATATACAAATTGTTTGTAAAAATAGAATTAATCCTATAGATAAAGGATGATTTAGAAATAAAAATATAATTCTTAAAGTTAGTATAATTCTTAATAATATATATATAATATCAAAGGGTAGTTTAAAGTAAAATATTAGTTTTGGGAATTAATGATAAGAATTTCTTCCCTTTTAAGTTTTAAAAGTAAGAAGACTTAATTTTGGTTTACAAGACCAATGTTTTATTTTTAAACTATTAAAACATTTAATGTTAATAATATTTTATTTTATATTTTTTTGTGGTTTATGGGTATTTTCTTCAAAACGTAAGCATTTATTAATAACTTTATTAAGATTAGAATTTATTGTTTTAATTTTATTTATTATTTTATATTATTATATGGTTATAATAAATAGAGAATTGTATATAACGATATTTTTTTTATCTTTTGCAGTTTGTGAAGGGGCTTTAGGTTTATCTATTTTGGTGTCAATAATTCGTACTCATGGTAATGATTATTTTAATTCATTCGGTTTATTACAATGTTAATATATATATTTTGTATAATTTTTATAATTCCTTTATGTTTTATTTATGGGGGGTGATATTTAATTCAGAATTTATTATTTTTTTTGAGATTAATATTCTTAGTGAATATTGATTTTTTTTGTTGAAGAGGTTTAAGATATATTTTTGGTTATGATTATCTATCATATGGGTTAGTAATATTAAGATTCTGAATTTGTATTTTAATAATTTTAGCTAGTTATTCTGTTATTTGTTATAAATTTTATAATAAGTTATTTTTATTCATAATTCTTATGTTATTAATTATATTATATTTTACTTTTTGTAGATTAAATATAATTTCTTTTTATTTTTTTTTGAAGGTAGTTTAATTCCTACTTTATTTTTAATTTTTGGTTGAGGGTATCAACCAGAACGTTTACAGGCTGGTATTTATCTATTATTTTATACTTTATTTGCTTCTTTACCATTATTATTAGGTATTATATATATATATATATATAATAATTTAAATTATTTAGTTTTTTCATTGTTATATATAAATAATTTTATGAATTTATTTTTATATATTAGAATAATTTTAGCTTTTTTAGTTAAAATACCTATATACTTAATGCATTTATGATTACCTAAAGCTCATGTTGAGGCTCCTGTTTCAGGATCTATAATTTTAGCAGGAGTATTACTTAAATTAGGTGGTTATGGGTTATTACGGGTGTTTGAATATTTAATAGAAATTGGTATATTAATAAATGTATTTTGATTATCAATTAGATTAGTAGGAGGTTTTTTAGTTAGATTAATATGTTTACGTCAAGTGGATATAAAGCTTTAATTGCTTATTCTTCTGTGGCTCATATGGGATTAGTAATTGGGGGTTTAATAACATTAAATACTTGAGGATTTTATATAACTTTTGTTTTAATAATTGCTCATGGTTTATGTTCTTCAGGATTATTTTGTTTAGCTAATATTAGTTATGAACGTTTAGGTAGACAGAGATTATTAATTAATAAAGGTTTATTAAGTTTGATGCCTAGAATAGCATTATGATGATTTTTATTATCTTCTTGTAATATAGCAGCTCCTCCTTCATTAAATTTATTGGGAGAAATTGGTTTATTAAATAGAATAATTGGTTGAATATGATTAGTTATGCTATTTTTAATAATGATTTCATTTTTTAGAGCTGCTTATACTTTATATTTATATTCTTATAGTCAACATGGAATTTATTATTCTGGTATTTATAGAAGAGTAAGAGGTTATTGTCGTGAATACTTATTACCTATGTTACATTGATTACCTTTAAATTTATTGATTTTGAGGAGAGATTATGTATTAATTTGATTTTAAATTTACTTAAGTAGTTTAATAAAAATTGTGATTTGTGGTGTCATAGATATAATAAAATTTATCTTAGGTTATGATATATTTATCTTTATGTTTTATTAGTTTTTTTTGTTAATATTTATATCATTAATAATATTTATTCTCAGTGTATATTTTATTATAAATAATATAATTTATTTTATTGAATGGGAATTAATTAGATTAAGATCTTCTTCTATTGTTATAACCTTATTGTTGGATTGAATATCTTTATTATTTATAAGTTTTGTAATATTAATTTCTTCTTTAGTGATTTTATATAGTGAAGATTATATAATAGGGGATGTTACGTTAAATCGTTTTATTTTCTTAGTCTTAATATTTGTATTATCAATAATTTTTTTAATTATTAGTCCTAATTTAATTAGAATTTTGTTAGGATGGGATGGCTTAGGTTTAGTCTCTTATTGTTTAGTTATTTATTATCAGAATGTAAAGTCTTATAATGCTGGAATATTAACTGCTTTATTTAATCGGGTAGGGGATGTTGCTTTATTAATGGCTATTGCATGAATAATAAATTTTGGAAGATGAAATTATGTTTTTTATTTGGATTGTTTATTTAATAAAAGTGAGATGTATTTAATTTCATTTTTAGTTGTTTTAGCTGGTATAACTAAAAGTGCTCAAATTCCTTTCTCAGCATGATTACCAGCTGCTATAGCAGCTCCTACCCCTGTATCTGCATTAGTTCATTCTTCAACCTTGGTTACAGCAGGAGTTTATTTATTGATTCAATTTAGTAAGGCTTTTCCTGGATGACTATTGAAATTTTTGTTAGTAATTTCTGTTTTAACAATATTTATATCAGGTTTAGGGGCTAATTTTGAGTATGATTTAAAGAAAATTATTGCTTTATCTACTTTAAGACAGTTAGGTTTAATAATAAGAATTTTATCTATAGGATTTGCTGATTTAGCTTTTTTTCATTTATTAACTCATGCTTTATTTAAAGCTTTATTATTTATGTGTGCAGGAATGGTTATTCCTAATGTAAAAATTTTTCAGGATATTCTTTTTATAGGGAATTTATCAATTTTTATACCTCTAACTTCTGCTTGTTTTATAGTATCAAATTTTGCTTTATGTGGAATGCCTTTTTTGGCTGGTTTTTATTCTAAGGATATAATTTTGGAAGTAGTTTCTTTAAGAAATTTAAATATATTTATGTATTTTTTGTATTTTTTTTCTACAGGTTTAACAGTATGTTATTCTTTTCGTTTATTTTATTATGTTTTATGAGGGGATTTTAATTTAGTACCTATATATAAATTAAGAGAAGAGAGATGAATAATAATTTATGGAATGTTAGGATTAATAATTTTTGCAGTTATTGGAGGAAGTCTATTAAATTGAATAATTTTTTTAACTCCTTATTTTATTTGTTTACCTTTAATTATAAAAATAATGCCTATTTTAGTCAGTATTTTAGGATTATGATTAGGGAGTGTAATATTTAAATATAATTTAAATTATTATTTTAATATATTCAAATATTATGGATTTATTAGTTTTTCAGGTTCTATATGATTTATACCTTTAATTTTTACAAAGGGAGTTAGTTTTAAACCTTTAACAATTGGATTGGATTCAATTAAAAATATTGATTTAGGTTGAAGAGAATTTTTTGGTGCTCAAAATTTATATTATATTTTGATAAAAATGGGAAGATTAAATCAATGATTTCAAGTTAATAATTTAAAATCTTATTTAATTATTTTTTTGGTTATGTTAATTATAATAATATTTATAATTTATTCAAATATCTTATATTAAAGAGTATAACACTGAAGCTGTTATTGAGATAATTATTATCTTTGAATATATTTATAAAAATAAATATTTTTATTTTTACAATGAAAATGTAATGTTTTATTTAAACTATATAAATAAATTAAGATGTAAATGGGTTTTAACCACTTGAATACTAAGTTAGCAGCTTATATTCGATTAACACATCTTCTTAATTGGAATAATTTATTCAATCTTATCATTAACAGTGATAGACCTCTATTTTGGTTTCAACTAAATAAGGATATTTATTTATCTTCCTATCAGGTCGAAACTGATTACAATTAATTTGCTTCTTACTTAATTTCAACTAAATAAGGATATTTATTTATCTTCCTATCAGGTCGAAACTGATTACAATTAATTTGCTTCTTACTTAATTTCAACTAAATAAGGATGATTGATATTTCAATACTTTTTGAATGCAAATCAAATGTTATATTTAACTACAACCCTTATTTTATTATTAAGAGGCTCATTCTAAGGATCCTTGATTTCATTCATGGTAAAGTCCAATTGTTAAAATTAATAAGAACAAGATTCTTGTAATTATTCATATTTTTATGTTTGAGCTAGTTAAAATAATAGTTATTGGTAAAATTAATGCAATTTCAACGTCAAAAATTAGAAAAATAATGGCAATTAAGAAGAATCGTAAAGAGAAAGGTAGGCGTGAGGATCTCATAGGATCAAATCCACATTCAAAAGGAGAATTTTTTTCACGATCTTCAATAATTTTTTTTGAAAGAAAATTGGTTAATATTATTACAATAAAGGAGATTATTAATATGATTAAGGATATTATAGTTAGAATTTGAATTATTTATTCTAATTATTATAGACTTTTTGATTGGAAATCAAAAGTACTTGATTATACTAAATAAATATTTAATCCTCCTCATCAGTAAATAGATACGTAAAGGAAAAGTCATACTACATCAACGAAATGTCAGTATCAAGCGGCTGCTTCAAATCCAAAGTGATGAATTGATGTAAAATGTATAGATAATATTCGGCATAAACATGTAATTAGAAAGGTAGTTCCAATAATTACATGAAGACCATGAAATCCTGTTGCTACAAAGAAAGAGGAGCCGAATACTGAATCTGCAATGGTGAATGGTGCTTCAATATATTCAAAGAGTTGTAAAAAAGTAAAATAAATACCTAATAGAACAGTAATGGCTTGATTTTTATTATTTTCTAATAATCCATGATGACTTCATGTAATTGTAATTCCTGAGGCTAGTAATACAGTAGTATTAAGTAAGGGAACTTGCAAGGCATTAAAAGGAATAATTCTTAAAGGAGGTCAAAGTGATCCAATATCAATAGCAGGAGCAAGTCTTCTGTGATAGAATGTTCAAAAAAATGAAACGAAGAAAAATACTTCTGAGACAATAAAAAGGATTATTCCTCATCGTAATCCTGTTATTACTTCTCTAGTATGTCATCCTTGATATGTTCTTTCTCGGACTACATCTTGTCATCATTGGATAATAGTTAATGTTAAAATTATTATACCTGTAAATATAAGTTTTTCATTAAATTCATAGGAAAAGTTAATAAATCCAACTATTGCAATTATAATACTTGTTGCTGCTACAATGGGTCATGGTCTATAAGTAACTAAATGGAAGGGGTGATTAGTATGTATTGACAGTAATTAACTTCTCTAGAATAAAGTGTTCTTAAGACTGCAAATACATAAGATTGGATAATAGCTACTGCAGATTCTAAGGTTAAAAGTAGAATTTGTGTAATAATTAAAAGGGGTAAAAGGTATATTACTATTGTACTACCGGTATTTCCTAATAGTGTTATAAGAAGGTGTCCTGCAATTATATTAGCGGCTAATCGAATTGCTAGTGTACCGGGTCGGATAATATTTCTGATTGTTTCAATACATACTATGAAAGGTATTAAAGTACCTGGGGTTCCTTGGGGAACTAGATGGGCAAATATATGTTTGGTGTTATTAATTCATCCAAATAATATAAAACTTAATCATATGGGTAGAGCTAATGAAAGAGTTATAACTATATGTCTAGTTCTAGTAAAGATATATGGGAATAGGCCTATAAAATTGTTAAATAAGATAATAGAAAAAATAGAAATGAAAATAAATGTGGATCCTTTATTAATTTTTTTTTTTCCAATTAATAATTTGAATTCTTCATGTAATTTATTAATTATTAAATTTCATATTATTACTCTTCGAGATGGGATGAGTCATATTGAGGTTGGAATTAGTATAAGTCCAATAAAGGTTCTTAATCAGTTAATTGATAAATTTATAAGATTCGAAGAGGGATCAAAAACTGAAAATAAGTTAGATATCATTTTCAAGTTAAAGTTTTAATAATTACTTTAATTGAAGGAAGAGAATTTCTTTTATTATAAGATATATAATAGTTTATTACATTAAACAGAATTAATATAATGGAAAAAAATGAGAATAATAAAAATCAATTTAAGGGTATTATTTGTGGGATAAAGAGGTATTAAATTATTAATAATTTTAATATGACATATTAATGTTATTTTTTAACTAACTTCTTTTCATCAGAAGTAATTGCTATATTACTATAATGTGGTTTAAGAGACCATTACTTGCTTTTCATCATCTGATGTTATTCTTCATGTAGACTAGAAATTCAGTTGACAAAATCATTAGCAGAGGTAGATTCAATTACAATAGGTATAAATCTGTGGTTAGCTCCACAGGTTTCTGAACATTGTCCGTAAAATACTCCAGGACGATTAAATCAAAAGGTTGCTTGATTTAATCGTCCTGGAGTAGCATCAGCTAGGAATTGTTCATGAATGAATTACATCTTCAGATGAGATTAGAATTCGTGTTAATACTTTTATTGGTAATGTTGTTCGATTATCGACTTCGAGAAGTTGAATATTATAAGGATCTAATTCATTTTCAGGAATTATATAGGAGTCGAATTCAATATCTAGAAAATCTGAATATTCATAACTTCAGTATCATTGGTGTCCAATAGTTTTGAGTGTTAATGTGGGTTTAACACTTTCATCAATTAAATAAAGGATTCGGATTGATGGTAGTGCAATAAAAATTAAAACTACTGCAGGTAAAACTGTTCAAAGAATTTCTAAATATTGACCGTCTATTACATATCGATCTATAAATTTATTTATTATAAGTGATAGAATTATATAACCTACTGAAATTACAATTATGGTAATAATAAATATTGAATGATCATGAAAGTATATAAGTTGTTCTATTAAAGGTGAGGCACTATCCTGTAAGCCTAAATTTGCTTGTGTAGACATGTTCTAAAAAAAGTATACAAACTTTATTTATGGGGCTTAAATCCATTGCACTAATCTGCCATATTAGAATTACTTGGTGATTAAAGTTAATTCATTATAGGTATGTTCAGCAGGAGGAAAATTATATATTCATTCAATTGATCTATTCATTTGGGATGAATATAGAACGGATCGTTTAGAAATTATGCTTTCTCATAAAATGAGAATAAATATAACAACTGCAATGAATGAAATTATTGATCCTATTGATGATACAATATTTCATGAAGTGTAAGCATCTGGATAATCTGAATATCATCGAGGTATCCCTGCTAATCCAAGGAAGTGTTGAGGAAAAAATGTTAAATTAACTCCTACAAATATTGTTAAAAATTGAGCTTTTAATCAGTTTGGATTAAGGGATAATCCTGTAAATAGTGGATATCAATGGACAAAACCGGCTATAATTGCAAAAACAGCTCCTATGGAAAGTACATAATGGAAATGGGCGACTACATAATAAGTATCATGGAGAATAATATCAATGGCTGAATTAGCTAGAATTACTCCTGTTAAGCCTCCTACTGTAAATAGAAAAATAAAACTTAGAGCTCATATTGATGCAGGACTAAAAATAAGCTTGGATCCATATATTGTTGCGAGTCAACTAAAAATTTTAATACCGGTTGGTACGGCAATAATTATTGTAGCTCCTGTAAAATAAGCTCGTGTATCTACATCTATTCCTACTGTAAATATATGGTGAGCTCATACTACAAAACCTAAGAAACCAATGGCTGATATAGCTCAGATTATTCCATAATTTCCAAATGCTTCTTTTTTTCCTCTTTCATGAGAAATTACATGGGAAATTATTCCAAACCCTGGAAGGATTAAAATGTAGACTTCAGGATGTCCAAAAAATCAAAATAGGTGTTGATATAAAATAGGATCACCACCTCCTGCTGGATCAAAGAAAGAAGTATTTAAATTTCGATCAGTTAAGAGTATAGTAATAGCTCCAGCTAAAACTGGGAGGGATAATAAAAGTAAAAGTGCGGTAATACCAACTGATCAAACGAATAATGGTATTTGGGCTTGATTTATATAAATAGGTTTTATATTAATTATAGTAGTAATAAAATTTATTGCTCCTATAATTCTAGATATCCCTGCAAGGTGTAAAGAAAAAATAGTTAAATCTACTGCAGGCCCAGCGTGGGCAATACTGGCTGAAAGAGGAGGATATACTGTTCATCCTGTACCTGCACCTCTTTCAACAGTTCTTCTAATAATTAATAGAATAATAGAAGGAGGTAAAAGTCAAAAGCTTATCTTATTTATTCGAGGGAATGCTATATCTGGTGCTCCTAATATTAAAGGTACTAATCAATTACCAAATCCTCCAATTATAATAGGTATTACTATGAAGAAAATTATGATAAAAGCATGTGCAGTTACAATCACGTTGTAAATTTGATCATCTCCAATTAGAGATCCAGGTTGACCTAATTCAGTTCGAATTAAAATTCTTAAAGATGTCCCTAGTATTCCTGCTCATGCACCAAAAATAAAATATAATGTTCCGATGTCTTTATGGTTGGTTGAAAATAATCACCGTTGCAAGGTAAAATGGCTGAGATTATAGGTGATAGATTGTAAATTTATTAAGGAGAATTTTTCTCTTTTACCAGTAGAATAGGTTTTATATTCATGAAATGATATTAGAATGCAATTCTAGTGGTGTATTAATTGTACTAAGACTTAAAGATAAATTTTCTTTATTTATAACTTTGAAGGATATTAGTTTTTTTAACTTAAAGTCTTTAATATATCAATAAAATTAAAGTGCTAACTAATATCCCTAAAAATAGTGTATATAGTGAGAATATAATTGTTTTTGAGCAAAAATTTTTTTGTTGAATTAAGGTGGTTCAAATGGTTTCTGTATTAGTAATTATTAATGTTGTGTATATTATTCGTATGTAATTAAAGAGTAATTAAAGATGATATGATAAGAATAGTAGATGTAAAAATTATTAGAGTTTGAGTTATAAATTGAATTGCAATTCATTTTGGGAAAAAACCTAAAAAGGGTGGTAAGCCCCCTAAGGATAATATTGAAATAAAGAGTGTAAATTTGATGATTTTTTTATGGTTTAATGAATTAAATCTTTGTGAAATGTAGGATATATTGCTCATATTTGTTAAGAAAATAATGGAGGTAATATTGATAGTGTAGATGAGGAAATAAGTTAATCATAAATTTATACCAATAATTGTGGTAGTTAGTATTCAACCAATATGATTAATTGATGAAAAGGATAAGATTTTTCGGATGGAAATTTGATTAAATCCTCCAATTGCTCCAATAAATGCAGAAAGGATAATTATAATTTGAATGTGGACACGAAATATGCTCAGAACAAAAGTTGCTGCAAATTTGCTGCAAAAGCTATATACGAGCAGTTGGGAGTGTGGGGAAGAAGAATATCACAAAAATGTTTCATTTCGCGTAAGTCGATTTTTCGACGATTCTCGGTTCACAGGACACGAAATATCCTCAGAACAAAAGTTGCTCCAAATTCGCTGCAAAAGCTATATACGAGCAGTTTGGAGTGTGGGGAACAAGAATATCACAAAAATGTTTCATTTCGCATAAGTCGATTTTTCGAAAATTCTCGGCTCCCTGGACACGAAATATGTTCAGAACAATAAAGATGCTCCAAATTCGCTGCATAGCTAGCAGTTTGGAGTGTGGGGAACAAGAATATCACAAAAATGTTTCATTTCGCATTAGTCGATTTTTCGACTATTCTCGGATCCCTGGACACGAAATATGCTCAGAACAAAAGTTGCTCTAAATTCTCTGCAAAAGCCTATATACGAGCACTTTGGAGTGTAGGGAACAAGAATATCACAAACAGTTTTCATTTCGCGTATGTCGATTTTTCGACGATTCTCGGCTCCCTGGACACGAAATATGCTCAGAACAAAAGTTGCTCCAAATGCGCCGCAAAAGCTATATACGAGCAGTTTGGAGTGTGGGGAACAAGAATATCACAAAAATGTTTCATGTCGTGTAAGTCGATTTTTCGACGATTCTCGGCTCCCTGGACACGAAATATGCTCAGAAATAAAGTTGCTCCAAATTCGCTGCAAAAGCTATATACGACCAGTTTGGAGTGTTGGGAACAAGAATATCACAAATATGTTGCATTTCGCATATGTCGAATTTTCGACGATTCTTGGCTCCCTGGACACGAAATATCCTCAGAAAAAAAGTTGCTGCAAATTCGCTGCAAAAGCTATATACCAGCAGTTTGGAGTGTGGGGAACAAGAATATCACAAAAGTGTTTAATTTTGCATAAGTCGATTTTTCGAAGATTCTCGGCTACCTGGACACGAAATATGTTCAGAACAAAAAAGTTGCTCCAAATTCGCTGCATAGCTAGCAGTTTGGAGTGTGGGGAACAAGAATATCACAAAAATGTTTCAGCAGGGAAAAACCTCCAAAACGTCTGGCCAAGATGGTTTACCCATGGAGTTTTACTGTCAATTTTGGGGTCTGTTGGGTGACAACTTAACTGCAGTCTTCAACTCCATCTTAAGGCGCCGACATCTCTATGCTTCTCAAAAACGAGGTGTAATAGTTCTTGTTAAGAAGAAACCCCACTTTTCATCTGTTGATGACTTTCGACCCATTACACTGCTTAATTATGATTACAATATTTTGGCTCGCGTTCTGGTAAACAGAATTCGCCCGCTATGGAGGAAGCTCATTCATCCTTCTCAACATTTATTCCAGAACGCAACATTTTCGGCGTTTTGTTTGCCTCACATGATTCCATTTCCCACAGTACTCAGGGCTACAAACACATATTGCTGTCTTTGGATTTCAGACGAGGTTTTGATAGTGTCAGTCATGACTATTTATTCAAACGTTTAGCATGGCATGCATTCAGTGATGTCTTTATCTCCTACATCCAATGTTTATATACGGATATCTCTAGCTGTGTGCAGGTTAATGGCTTACTCTCTCGCGAGTTTCCCCTTGGTCGTTCTGTTGGGCAAGGATGTCCAGCATTTATGCTATTATTTGTGCTAGCCTTAAATCCATTTCTTTGTCATCTACACACTAAGATTGTTGGAATTTCCTTACATACTCACAGACTGAGTGTCCTGGCATATGTTGATGATGTAAGCGTTGTCCTTGCTGATGAGCTCGATCTTAGCTCCTTATGGAGTATCTTGTAAAGCTATAGTTCCATTTCTGGTCTTGAGATCAATGAGCAGAAGTCCAAGGCGCTTATCTTCGGACGATGGGCTACGCCTCCACGTATAGCGCCACTGCAGATTGTTTCCCAACTCAAAGTATTAGGTGATATCTTCACAGCTTCATTGGGAGCAATGCAGCATCTGAATTGGAAACCCATTGTTGGCAGGATAAAGAACTCTGCCAAAGACCTGTACCATCGAAATTTGTGTCTATATCAGCGAGGATGGGTGGTACACGTGTGCCTACCTTCCCAGTTTGTCGCTCAGGTTTTGCCATTGCCTAAGCTCTATGCAAGACAAATCACTTGTGCGGTTTCTTGGTTCATATGGCAGGGCTGTATTTTTCGAGTGCCCATGTCTACATTGTATTTATCTCCGCAAAAAGGTAGCATTGGGCTGATAAATGTTGGCTTTAAGTGCCTGACATTGTTTCTTAATCGTGGGCGGCAAGACACAAATGTCAGTTTTTTTTGCCGCGTGGTTGCAGTCTTGGTCCACTACTGTTGACCTACGTAGTCCTGTGGATCTTCGTTCTATCCCAGCTACATTACGATACCTACAAACATATTTCTTGGAATGGTGTTACCTAAGTCCCTCTTGTTCACAACCCGGAGGGAATCTGGCACGAGGCATCTATCAGGAACTGCTTCAAGTATGCCGAGTCCGTCAATGCGTCTTGAACGAATCGCGCCACTGCATCTGAATTACCAACAACTCTGGAAAAATTTCAGCGGCTCTGTCCTTGCGTACGCAGTTCGCTCCCTTTGGTATCAAGCAATTCATGATATCATACCGACACAACAGCGTCTGACAGCTATTCACCTGAGTGACTCCCCGACATGCCCTCATTGTAATCAACTGGATACTGTATTGTATCGTGTTGCTACTTGCTCCACTGTATCTGCTGTGTGTACCATCGCTATAAGTTTTTCGGGAAAGTTATGTGTACCAAATTGTGCTCCAGAAACCTTTCTATGTCCGGATTTTTCCCACCCGCAAAGGCGGCAGGTCATTGGATCATTGGGCGTACGATCTTTTATGTAATTTTGCATTTCCAGAGTGGTGTGGATCCGATACAGTACATGGACTACATGAGGAGGGCGAGGTGGGAGATTAGCGTGAGGAGCAATTTTCGACGGCACTTCGGCAGTTGCCTGCGAGTCCTTGATAATTAATATAAATATACATAATAAGAAAGAAAAAAAAAAACACGAAAAACGTAAGCAGAATTAGTTAAAAAAAAAAAAAAAAAAAAAAAAGTTATTGACTGAGCCTAGTAAATGTGGAAAAGTTGTCTTTGCGTTTAATTAAACAAAAATGGTGCACTTCCTCTAAACATGTACCCACAACAAAAGTGAGCGATGAAATATTGCAATTTCAACAAGTTTGAGGACTTTATATCATCCTATTTATAGCTATTACTTTCCTTGATTAAACCGTGGAGACTTAGCCCTGAGTATCCGCGAGTAGTCACACAACATTTTTATTGCAAACTGCTATTTAGAATGTTATTAAAACTATCATTCCAAATTAACCATTTATTTTGAAATGTATTCTAAACTAATAGTGATGATAATAATCACAACAGTAATAATGATAACTACAACAACACTTGCGATGATGATAATAATGATGATGATGATGATAATAATAATAATAATAATAATCATAAACATAATAATAAGAACAATAATAATAACAACAATAATAGTAATAAGAATAGTAATAATAATAGTATTAATAGTTGTGATGATAATTATAATTGTTATGATAATAATAATTGTGATGATGATAATAATAATAAAAGTAATAATAGTAATAATAAAGTGATAATAATAGTAATACTACCACCACCACCACCACGACCACCACCACTACTACTACTACTACTACTGCTGCTAATAAGAAGAAGAAGAATAAGAATAACAGTAATAATAATAATTTGATGATGATGATAAAAAAAAAAAAATAATAATAATAATAATAATAATAACAATGATAATAATAATCATAATAGTAATAATAATCATAATCATAATAATAATAGTGTGCCTTTACCACAATCCGCACGTATCACTTCCCTTTCCCACTAGAGACCACGACGTACATTCATATGTAGCGATGTATTAAAATATACCGTTGGTAACGGCTGGCACCAAGCGGATACAGTTTTCCGATGTTGGTACTCCGCCTAACAGATGGAATAATATTTAGAGTCAGAACGCAGATTTAGCCAACTATGGTGCTATATGAATGTTGTTTTTTTTTTTATATATAAAATTTCTTTGTGCTGGTTTCCCACATTTACGCATAGGTGACAAAGTGACCATGTTATATTAATTATTGTACCTGTGCCTACTACATGTCACTTTTACCGCATTTACGCACAGAAAAAAAAATACCACATTACATTTACTCTACTAAATATGAACATAAATTTAATATTTGCCACACCCCCTGAGCTCAGCTGTCCCGACGCCATATTGTTTCAGTAACCAATAGGAACTCAGTCTAAAACTGAACTGGAATCTGCAATCTCGCCTTGCTCAGTTGTAATGGTCATATAAGGATAAGAGGTCGTGTGAAAGCGAAAGTTGTAAATAGAATAGCAGCTGTGACGACTGAAGATAATTTAGAAACTACGCGAAATTATTTGAATAGGGGAGTAATACTGTATCATAAGTGTCACGTTGTGTTAAATATTTGTGAAGACATAGCAAAATGCAGGTTAGTTTCTATAATATCACATGTTCAAAGAGTGTGCAAATGGCAAATAAATTGAAAATTCGTCAATTCAAATAAAATGTTAATCTCACTTAATCTATCAATGGACGCAAATCTGTACCCCGGATTTGAAAGCCAAAGGCGACGCTAGGTAAATATATACTTGTATTTTAAGTTTCTGCTCCCAAGTGTCACGAGGATGATTGGGTTTTTAGCCGATTTCTGGGTAAGCTTTGCCTTCCTTTCCGCGGCCTTTAGACGCAAACGCTACACTCCTTTCTTTCTAAAAACATCCTTTGGGCACGCCTTGTGGTTATGCCTAAGTGTGCGACAAGTAAAACAGTTTATCCCTATGCGTATAGAAGTTTCATACGTTATTTATACAGTGCTAAAATTTCAAAGGTAGGCTCAAGGTGATTTTTTTTTGCCGAAAAATATGCATTATTTACAAACATGATTTTAATCCATTTTTATCTATTTTTATAATAGAACCTTAGCCTAATGTACATTAACGGCATCTGTATATTGTAATAGACTGTCCTAGTTCTTAATTGCAAACTTTCCTTGTGTGGTCAAAACAACTTCCATCATTCTTAATGAGGTCATAGACCACATTGTATTCACTGTGATTTGAATTTTATACTTTACCAAATTAAACAATATAAGGTTTCCAATTATCCATATTTTGTTCAAAATTCTCTCTCAATATAGGCATATGAGCCAGTACGTTCAATAAATATTACATTAACATACTCATCTTGGGGATATCCAATTAAAAGTGATCATTGAAAAATGTGACAATTTTTTGGAAAAAGTTTAGTTTAGCTTAACAACACTTATAAATTAAAGGTAATTAATTCAAAATCTTCTCGGGCTTCTAGCCAGGTAATAACTTGGCTTGACACCAACGTTTCGAAGAAGTGCATCTTCCTCGTCTTCAGGGTGAACTGATGGTTTGAGCTTGCGGAGACTGGTATTTATAAGAGCTGGGATGAAGCTAACATCTGATTGGTTCGCGAGATATTATGGCCTGGTATTTAAGATGACTGAGACATGGGCACGGACTTCGTAGAAAACTATTTATAGCAGTTATTCGGCTAATGTTTTGTGTTTGAGCACGCACCTGCTAGAAAATAAGTCTTGGAAGACTGCAGGTTCAGGATTAGGTGTTAAGGCTCTTTATCATCGGTGTCCATGCTGAACTTAATTGTAGGCCAGAATCAATTGTAATTGTAGGGGTGGGGAGATGGTTTTAAACAACTAATGTTGCTACCTGTTTATATACACACACTAACCTAAACGGATTGGAACCTAACCTCGCGCTAAATTTGAAATCCACAGGCTTTGAAATTGTCATCATAAATACAAAGTTAATCAATCGCATTTAGTTTCATTCAATTTTAGAGCGGCTGAAGTTCTGTACAATAAAATTCACTGAACAGTTGTATCTGCGTGAAACATACTTGTCATACATCAGCACAGCGTCTAGCGACATATGCCAGTGTTGCATTCCACAACACTGTTCGCCTGCCGCCAACAATGAAACTCAGGTTTTAGGCACTTTAGTGTAGTATTATTATATATTTACATTGCAAAAGTACTACAAGAAGTCTTTATTTATATTTTACTCCTTCTAGGCAGCATACCTCATAAATATTCACAAAAAAGGATCGCTACCCGCACGTAATAAATTAGTGTCTAACCTAATTACAGAGCTTTTCCGATAAAAAAAAAAATGGGTGAAAACGTAACAGGTGTAAACCAAACTTACAGTCAAACCACAATTTGTTTAATTTCTAGAGGGGCCGAAGTTCTCTGTAATAACCAAATTAAACTACACCAATCACTGCCATGCAAATTTTGACAAATAACCCAAACATAGAAACTGAAATTGAGAAAACAGCAATCGTACAATACGAGAAACTTAATGAGTTACCTCATAATAATTGGATTCAGTTAAAACCAGAAATCCATTTTAAAACCCAACAAAGCTTCTTGAGCATAGTAAATAAAATCAAACAGAAATTACAAATCCCAAATTTAAAAGAAAATTTACAAATAAACAATCCTCTAGAACTCTTTGAAATCCAATATAACCTCCATCTAACAGAAGATGTCAAGAAATCAGTAACTTCTCCAGATATCTTAAAACAAATATCGTTGGAAATAATGAATTTACAATATCCTTCCCCTGAATGGTTACATGTTTTTACAGATGGTTCCAGTCTATGAAATGATGGAGGCACTGGTGCTGGAGCAACATCTCATTTTATCGAAAATTAGATGTGTACGCAACAAATTTTGATGGCAAAATCCTGACAATTCTCTATTATCATATAAAGAAATTTGAAAAAACTCTAATCCTATCAAAAGCAGCCATTATCACTATAACACAAGATACAACACTCAAAAGTATAAATATTTTGGAATGTTCTTAAATAATAAAACATTTAACCCATTTACATAACCGAGTGGTAATCCAATGGATTCCAGCCCATTGTGGAATAATAGGCAATGAAATAGCTAATTTTTTGGCCAAAAAGGGAAATAAAATTATCACCAAATCAACACCTAGTTTAATTCCTTTTTGCTCTATTTAAAAAAAATATAAAATAAGTACAAAACCAAATCAATAATACATATGGTAAACAATGGAAAATTTTATAAAGTTACAATATTTCTGCATTACCAAGAAAATCTGCACTAGCAACCTTCAGAACCTAACGGGACACGACTGTTTACAAAACTTTTTACACAGATTTGGCATAGAAGAGTCTATATGTCTTCTCTGTAACTTAAATGAAGAAATGGGTCATGATCATCTTCTACATTGTCTGACTTTTAGAGAAGATTATAACCTCCCAGCTAAATATTGGAGTGCAAGAAAACAAATGATTTCATTATCAAATGTTGAACATTAGATACCAAAAAACCAACTTATGAATTTTTCTAAGTGTATGAAGTACGTATGCTTAATTTTGAGCCATAGCTCTATTTGGATTATGTTTCAGATGGCTTGATTCTTAAGTAATTAATATTGAAAGTTTATTAATTTCTAGGACTTAGAGCATTTTTGTGTCTTGTTAGGTAAACCCAGGTTGTCAGAGATTTGGAAGGTATGATCTAATTGATTAATTGTTCTACGAAATGGTATGAGCCAAGTTATGGTTCAATGGTTTGATCATTCGATATTTTGGGTTGGTTCACAGCTGTTAATTGGAAAAGAAACAATAATGGCAATGATGTTGAATGCGAGCTGAGTTATTTATGGTGTATTGGGTTTTCCTGAAAGCAAATTGTTGAGCTATTTATTAAGTACAGGTGTATAAATGGATACTTACAGAGTATTTGTTTAAGTGTAAATATGAAGCTAAGCAAAGCTGCTCGTGTGTTGTATCAGTCAAAATAGTAAGGTAAGCTAAAGTTGAATGGATCTTGCGTTTTCTAACTGGTTTTTGAAAAATTAATATGAAGGTTGCAAGCCAAGTGAGTCAGTGTTGAGTCAGTCTTCTATTCCAAGTGTTAGCGTGCAGTGGCATGAGAAAGCCATCAACTTTTGGAGCGGCAAGTGAATTGTTTGCAGCAGTGAAGTAATGGCAATCATTTTGTAAAGACAATAAAGAGACTTCTATTACACTGATGTCAGGAGTGGGATTTTTAACATGGAGATGATGAAAAGTTTGTTGGCTGAAATGAAATGAAAAATGGCAGAGAAAATAGAAATAAAATGGAAAACTTACAACTCGGGCATGGAAAAAATGGAGAAGCAGTCAGAAATGAAAACTGAGATTTCCACAATAAAGATGGAACTTTCTAGCAAAATCCGTGAACAACTAGCCAATGAGACAATGATAAGAAGGATGTGGAAGGGCTTGAAGAAAAGGTAGAGAAGCTTGACCATTTTGTTAATGTGCTGGAGCTCATCAAAGAATGTGCTGAGACCTTGGAAGACCTCAGGAAATGTATTAATGCCCTGAAAAGAAGAGTAGATGACGGGATCTAAATGCCATGGTGGAAAAGATGCTTGATGGTAGGTTGAAGGACTTGAAAGTTAAGACACCAGGATGCAAAATAACATTTGCATGCATGAAGCTACCCAAGTATGGCAGAACATCCACCTTTGAAATCTTCTGCTGACAATTTGCCACCATTATCACCCACAATCAATGGTCAGTAGAGGAGGAAGCCGCACAGCTGATACCAAGCTTCTAGGGATGGGTGGCAGAAGTATTGAATGTAATCGTAAAGTTGGCAATGTCTAGAGACATTTAGGAGGCCTTTGAAAACCGCAACAGGAACCATTGTTTTTGCTGCCTGTGGCAGTCAGCTTAAATTCAGGCTGGAACAGGATTCAAGAGTTCATCCTGGCGATCAAACAGTAGGTGAAGAAAGCCCTGGTGAACCTATCACTTAGTTACATGTCCCAGGAAGCTGCTTGCTCCTTCGTTGATGGGTGCGTGATGCCGAGATAGGATAGTGTATGATACTTGGCGGCTATAAGATGATCCACAAGGCATTAATGGCAGCACTACAAATTGAAGCAGCCAAGATAAATGTTGTCCAGTGTTTAAGGCTCACTTTTACTGCATATGGCACTGCAGGCAATGACATTGATGATACATGAAATGAAGATGGAGCATCGGTGGAATGAAATGGCAAGGGAACTTGAACCTGGACTGCCCCCCTGTGCCATTTTGTCTGCCATAATTCCACATCCCTGTGATTGAACCTGGGTCAAGATAACATCTGCATCCACCTCAAAGATACAGGAAGAGAGAAGTAACCCAGAGAAAGCAACCTTCAGGTGGTGTGTGCAGAGTCGTGTGGTGAGCCCGGTCACCTAGTGAAAGTATCACCACAGCAAGCCAATATGGAAAATGAGTAAGGACCTGCTTGGTGATAGGCTTGCCAACACGAACACCCAGTTAGCCCCACCAACTACTGACATCAGGTGGCATCTTGCCTGTGGAGTTGACAGTAGGATGGAGCACTGAGCCTGTGAGTGTTTGTCGCGAAGGTGGCTGAGGATAAGATACTTGGACTAGATGTTCTCAGGAACCAAGAGGAAATGGTTGAGGTCAGCTGGAGGGTCTGACATCACAGCTGCGATAAGGTGTTGGTTCAAAGCCCCCATAAACATCCTGGGATCTCCAGGTTGACCCTGAAGGACATCATAGTTGTTCCCTTTAAAGCGAAATGTTGGTGAAAGTGCACCTGGAGGGCCAATTGTCAAGGAATCTGGTATTGGACTGGAAGACATCACTGCACAGACTATGTATTGACTGGGCAGTGTTGCCTTGCCTGAAAATGGAAATGGAGTTTTATTTATGGACCCTCTTTAACTACTGTGGTTCTCAGCATCCCATTCTATACTCAGCATTAAAGACTGCTTAATTTTGTTCAGAGGCCTCTGTATCAGGCTTGACGTTCTTTTATGTGCCATAAATCTATGACATGGAACCAACTACTTCCCTTCTGAAGGAAGCCATGCTAAGGATTTTTATACCCAAAAAGTTCATTTTCCTCCTGGTTTTTCCATGTCTGGAGGAAGTACTTTTGAGGTTAAACTTCATGGACACTGATCAGGACATCCAGATCAGCATTGAGTGAGTAAAGTGTGAGCCAACTGCAGGTTTATTGCTGCATGATGGATCCAACCAGCCAGTACTGTTGCAGGACCTGGGGCCCTGGCTGAAAGACTTGTTGAAGAGGGTGGCCGACCATCTGACTGCTTCACAACTAGATAGGATCCAGTGATACTGATACATCATCAACAAAGGGAACAGTGATTACAGTCGCACTGACAGAGTACTCCATAACATCAATACTGAGATGCCCAACCTATTTGGCAACCACCAAGACGTGCTCCCCTTGGGACATGTTGCTGGACATGAGGTCTAGGGGAAATATTGAAAGGTCTGACAGCCCTTTAGTCTTAGTGAAAAAGAATGGCAAGCTAAGCTTCTGCATGGATTACACAAAACTGATTGATGTAACCAAAAAGGACTGTTTCCTCTTAACCCAGATTGACAACATCCTGGACACACTTGCTGGTGGCCAGTGGTTCTCGACTTTGGACTTGTAATTGAGATACTTCCAATGGCCTTAGTTAGATCCAAGGGATAAAGAGAAGACCACTTTCTAAACTGGCCAAGAACTTTGGCAATTTATGTTACACCCTTTGGTCTCTGCTGTCCACCAGTATCTCATGGAATCAGTGATGAGAGGGTTGGCTTAAAATGCCTGCCTGCTCTATCTATGACATCACTGTTTTCAGTAACTTCAAAGAACATCTCATGAAGCTTACCAAGATACTGCGAAGGCTGTAGGCAGCTAACTTGAAGCTGAATGCGAAGAAGCACTAATTCTTCTGCAAGGAGGTGAACTACTTGGGCTACATAGTCTCACCATCTGGGGTGGCCATGGACCCAGAGAAGGCTCAGGCAGTGAGAGATTCACCTCATTCGAAAGACAAATGAGAGCCACGAAGTCCTGGGCTTTGCAGCTCTTATTTCCAGTTCATCAGAGGTTTCTGCAATATTGCAAAACTCCTCGGTTGTCTGATGGAAGAGCACCAGCTTTAGAAGAGGCCAGAAGCGCATTCCAGGCACTAAAGTCAGCACTCTACAGTGCACGTATTTCTACATCCTGGTGGCAACTTTATTGTGGACACTGATATAAGCAACGCCAGCATTCTCTCTGAGGTCCAAGATGGTCAGGAGCCTACTACAGCAAGATGCTCTCCATAGCAGAAAAGAACTACTGAGTTATCTGCAAGAGCTCCTGGCAGTAGTAAAGGTGCTGAAGCATTTCCACAAATACCTGTATGGTCAGCCATTCCACCTGAGAACTTAACACTCCCCCCTCACCTGGCTATTAGGTTTCAAGAACCTGGAAGGCCATACAGCATGTTGGGTACACAGGCCTCGAGAGTACAACTTTACATCAGAAATTTGGAAAGAAAGGAGCTACCCCAAGGCAGATGCTATGTTCAGATGACCCTATCCACAAGAGTGTGGCTAAGTTTGAGAGCATATTGCAGCTTCCATGCTGTTTCAGTGGTGCCAGCCACTAGATGGGATAGCTCAGATCTGAGGAGGTATCAGCTTGTGGTCCGTCTTGGGGCCACTCCTATGAGAAGTGGAGGCAGGGACTAGACCAAGCTGGGAGGACATCATACCCAGGAGTAATGTATACAAATGCTACTGGGCTCAATGGGATTCATTGACAATGGAAGGAGTACATTAAGATTATGGTAGTCAACTGAGGGGAAAACCCAGAGAAAGCAGCTGATCCTCCCTCGGAGTAAGGTTGAGGAAGTCTTGAAGTACATGCTGGGACTTTAGGGGTACACTTGGAACCCAACCGAAAGATTGATAAGTTCTGACAACTGTATTACTGGATGAGATTTTGGGCAGATGTTGAGAGGTGGTGCCATCAGTTTCATGCATGTGTGGAAAGTCGCAGCCCACAAAGCAGGAGCTGGGGTTGCATGCAGCAGCATGCGGGAACACCCGTTGAATGCATAGCCATTGACGTAGCTGAGCCATTCCCTTTCAGGCGGGCAACAAGTATATGTTGGTTGCCATGGGCTACTTCAAGTGGCTGGAGGTGTACCCCATGCCTAACCAGTAGTCAAGGCCATTGCAAACTATCTCGTAGAAGAACTGTTTTGT
This sequence comes from Hymenopus coronatus, assembly GCA_030762935.1. Lineage (NCBI taxonomy): Eukaryota > Metazoa > Arthropoda > Insecta > Mantodea > Hymenopodidae > Hymenopus > Hymenopus coronatus. Next base: position 314,300,345 of record CM060900.1, on the reverse strand, counting down.
CGCTATGGGGTACCGTTGGAACTACACAGCGATCAGGGTGTACCAACTTAGAATAAAACCTGAAGAGGGGAAACACTGGAGTAACTTGGAGTGAACAAGATAAGATTTGATAACACCTCTCCACCCATAGTCAAGATGGTGTGGTTGAGCAGTACATCAAGACCCTGAAGAAGGCTGTGGCCAATCATGAGAGAGACAGAGATTTCAGGGTGCCAATTTTCTTGCTGGCCTACTGCTCTTCAACTCATGACACCAGCCAGTTTGGTTTTTGACAGAGAGTTACATCTATCATGTGACCTGATGATATTGAAATATTGGCTTAAATGTTTGAACACAGGATTTGAATTATATTGAGCGACTTTTGATAATTGTGAAACCAATAAAAAAGACATTTTCCTAGCATTTTATAGCAATCATGATTAAAGAGTTACGGCAATTTATTATTTGGTGCTGGACTAGCTAATGGTGCAAACAGTTGAGTATATATGTGCTATGGAAAATTGTTTTATTATACTTAATAATATATGTCTTTCCTTTGTACTTCACATGATATTTACACTAAGTTGTTCCTTTAATTTAGCCTGACTTGTTTGAGAACAGTCTTTTATGTAGATCAAATAGACTGAATATTTTCACCTTTTTTATAGGATCCAAATGAGGATACTGAATGGAATGACCTCCTTCGAAGTAAAGGAATTCTTCCACCAAAGGAGAAAGAACTGACAGAAGAAGAAGTGGTAAAAATGGTTGAATCTGTTGTGGAGGAAAAGCAATCTAAAGGTGCAAATGCATTTTAAATTGTAATAGTATTAACAAGAATCTACTAGTGAAGCTATAGTAGAATGTATTTAGTTTCTTATGTTTTTATTTATTAATTTATTTATTTTTCTAGTCATATACTGCCTTTAACTGCAATGTCCTGTTGGCAACATTTCCCTTTAGAACATGTTTTCTATTGGCAATGGTTTTTAACTCGTGTACCCATGTCTTTGGGTTTTCTATATAACTTTAATTTTGTTCATTAGATTACACACAGACACACATTTAGACTTGCTTTCATACTTCCATTCTGAGAAGGATAGGGTATTATCTGTACTAGAGAAAAATTCCTACCTCCAGCCAGGACTTAAACCCTGGATCCCTTGCACAGCAGGCAGGTGCTCTACTGACTTAGCTACGGAGCCAGCCCTAGTTTCTTCTTGTTCAGGGTTCTATACTATAATAATTGACATGAGCTTTCTGAGTAGGCTTTAGTACATTGTAATGTCTTTCAAGAAGATAAATGTACAATGAGTAATATCTCATAGAAATATATCAAAACTAAATCATTTGTGGTTTGGGTACTATTGTAGTTGTTTTTTTACTTCAAATGTTTCTGTAGCTTTATTTATATTTAAATATATATATTAATTATCATTAAACAGTTCACCATTGATCTATGTATTGCTATTGATCTATGATCAGATGAACATTAAAAGAAAAAAATCATGAGCCATTCCAATATCGGTGGAAAAAATTGTATACAATTTATTATTACCAGCACTTTTAAGGAGGCATGTAAATTTAATGATTCTACAATCCATGGTTTGAAGTTTGATCTTCAACCTAGCAGAGTGTTTATTGAGCTATTTTCTTCCTATTTGTTGTGCAGGCAAGGTACAAGTATTATGCAACCTCCTCAGTTATGAAGACCAGATATATCCACCAGGGTGAAATTGTAGGTTGTGCCCAAAAAAGTCAAAGGGATTATAGATTCCCAGTTTTGCATTCCCACTTTAAATTTTAAAATTCCATATCCAATGTTTTCCCTTTCTTCTTTGTTACATTTGGAGTTATGTATTAGATCTATACATTATGCAAAGCAGGAATTTTTCTTTCACTGGATATGTCATACTTTATACTACAATATATTGTTACATGAAATAATTGTTTCTGTTTCTTATGAAGCTAAAAACTTGCAAGGTTAGAACTATTAGAAATGCTAATTAATATATATCATGGGTGCAATACTATAACTAGATAGCTCAAATGTTGTAGATTTTGAGTTATTTACATTTTTTGGGGTACCTACCCAAGTAGTAAGCTTTTAATGCCACAAGAGGATAATAGATAGATAGATTTATTATCAGCCTGAAGAAATACAGATTCTATGGCATCGTCAAAATATAATGAAATTTTGTTACATTTGAGTTTAAATATATACAGAAATTGTAAAAAGAATAATTCAAAATTAAAAAGAATAATCCAAAATAGTTTTCTGCCAGCGCCAGGCTCCTTCCTCTGCTGCAGAATGGGACCTGTAATGACAAAGAAAAAGGGGCAGTATCTACACAAGAGAAATATGGTTGCAAAGATGATAAATAATAATGATTTATAGTTACTTAATTTGCATTCTGTGGAACAAGTTAGAGTTTCTGATTGAAATATTCATTAATAGTGAGTGGTAAATGACTTTTGAGATGGTTCTTAACAGCTGTTCTAAATTTTTTGTGATTAAGCTCTTTAACACTGTTTGGAAGATGGTTGTATAAATTTATACCCTGATGTGATATAGACTTAAGACACCTGGTGAGCCTATGTGTGTTAAGATGTATATTACCGCAGGCTCTTGTATTGTGGTCGTGTAGGGCTGAGTTTCTTTTGAAGAGATCCAAATTCTGGTGTATAAAAGAGACAGACTCTAAGATATATATACAAGGTAAGGGTAATATAGATAATTCTTTGAATACTATCTTACTATCTGATCGTATTGGTGCCTGTTTTATGATTTTTACTAATCTTTTCTGAAGCTTAAGTATCTGCAAACTTTTTGAGGATGCCCCCCATGCTATTATTCCATATGTGAGCAGTGAATGGACATATCCATAGTACGCCTACTTTAAGCCCTCCAAGGGCAATACTTTTGAGAGGACTCTAAATGCATAGCATAGACAGCTGAGTTTCCTGCTTAGATTATGTATGAGAGTTTCCCATGTCAGGTTTGCTTCTACCCATATGCCCAAGAATTTTGTGGATTCTACTTCGGTGATTTGTACATCGTTGAAAGAAACTTGCATTGGGTCTTGTTCATAATTATGGAACTGTATATACACAGTTTTTTCGATGTTAAGTTTGAGCTTATTGGTCAATAGCCAGTTTTCTATTTGTTTTAACACCTTGCTGGTTTTATCCTGCAACTTATTTTTGGCAGGGTTACTAATTGTAATACTCATGTCATCTGCAAATAACACACTTTTTGCTTGAGTAATATTGGGAGGGAGATCGTTTATGTATATAAGAAAGAGTAGTGGACCTATACTGAGCCTTGTGGGACTCCATGCTTTATAATAACATCATTTGATATAGCTGAAAGTACTTCAATGGACTGACATCTGTTACTTAAATATGAACTAAACCATTCTTCAGCTAATCCCCTCACTCCACATTTGTTAAGTTTGTGAATCAATATTTTATGGTTAACCATGTCAAAAGCTTTGCTAAGGTCTAGAAAGAGCCCAACAGTCTCTCTTTTTTTTTTTTTTTTTTTGTCATCCTGAGCTTTGAATATTGATTCTAAGAATGAAAATATAGCATTGCTAATGTTTTTACCTTTACGAAATCCAAACTGAAACTTACTTAAAATGCTGCATACCTCTAGGACAGACATTAACCTGTTGTACATTACTCTTTCAAGTATTTTTGCAAATACTGATAGGAGAGATATTGGGCGATAATTTTGTACACAGTCTTTTTTACCCTTTTTAAAAATTGGGTGAACCGTTGCTGTTTTTAGAAGTTCTGGAAATATCCCCATAGCCAATGATGAATTTGCAATATCCACCAAGGGAGTTAGTATGTGGAATGCTGTTTGTTTTACAATATTATCTGGGATGTCATCATTTCCACTCGAGTGCTTGTTTTTTAAGCCTTTAGTTATTGTGATCATTTCTTCTGGAGTTAGAGATATAGTTTGGCTGTTTGTCATTTGTGGAAGTAATGGAGGATAAGTATTTGTTGCTGTTTGAAAGCCCTCAGTGACCTGACTAAAGTATTCATTAAACATCTCAGCTATTTCTTTGGGATTTTCAATGTTTTCCCCAATTTTTGTTAAGTATGATTTTTTCCTTAGCATTTGCCTTATTTTTTCCAGCTTCATCTTTTACTATCTTCCATATAGCTTTTGCTTTGTTTTTAGCATTTGCAATATAGCCCTCATTTGATTTCAACTTTGCTATGTGTATGACCTGGTTTAGGATCTTGCAGTAAGATTGATAGTATTTTTTGAGTTGCTCATCATTATTCATTTTACACAGGTTGTATAACTGCCTCTTTCTTTTGCAAGAAATTATTATACCTTTTGTGAGCCATTTTGGTTCTTTCCTGTTTTGATTATTTGAAATGATTTTTATGAGTGGGAATGCTACATTAAAATAGTGCTTGATAGTAGTTAGAAAAACTGATGTTTTGTCATTTGTATCAGTTTTGGTAATTACATCTGTCCAGGTTTCTTTTTCTAGCAAATATTCAAAGTAATGTATGTTGTCTTCGCTGAAAGATCTTTAATAGCTAATTGATTTAGCAGATTTTGAAGGTATATTTCCATTTATTTGCATATGTAGGGACACAGCATTGTGATAGGAAATTCCTAAGTTTGCATTTTCTACTGTGAATGGGGGAGACTTACGATTAATTATAATTTGATCCAAACAAGTTTGAGAACTGGAGGTTATACGCGTTGGAGTATTCATAGTCTCCATTAGATTGTATGAAAGAAGTAGCGATCTAAATTCACTTACGCTTCTTTCAGCGGATAGGAAGTTTATATTGAGGTCCCCACACAACATCAGCTGCCTATTTTTGCTCACTAGATCATTTAACAAAATTTCAAAATGTTCAAAAAAGGTTTTTATGCAACCACTAGGGGATCTGTAGATGCAAACGACTGTGAATTTAAAATTTGGGTCAAATATGTCAGTGACTGCATGTTTAAAGGTCTTTTCTATATTTAGGTAGTATGTTTCTTTATTTTCTTTACATTTCAATTGGTCTTGCACAGATTGCTACTCCACCATTTCTGAGAGCTGATCGACAGAAAGAATCCACAAGTTTATAGTTAATAATGTGATGGGATGTTATTTCATCAGGTTTGAGCCAATGTTCTGTACAGCAAAATAAAAAGATGGACTTTGAGATACTTTCCTACCAATTTCAAAAGTAGATTGGTATTAAATGAAATAATCATTTAGTCCAGTAACAAAGCAAAGACAATAGGAGTTATCCATCATTTGTGGTGCAGTATTTATCATTCCTGAATTATTATGCAAATAATGTAGATTGTTACTTTATTGACATGTTCCCACTTTGTTATACAGCCTCTGTGTGCTTTGTGTAGTAGCCTACTCTAAATGTGATTTATGGGATATAGGTTGGTCAAGATGTTTAAGCAAAAAATCGTGATTGGTAAAATTTTCTAACATATTTGTGTGGAAAAACTGATGGAAAATGAGTGTACTTAGTGTTATATCAAATGTGAGACTACTTAATGCTATGCTATACTTTATGATTAGAATTACCCTGGTAGGACAGTCTGAATTAATGACTAACATTCTTATAATTCTGTAAAGACTTAAGTGTTAGACCTAAATGTGCACCCAGTCAGGAAACTGAGCATAGTGATACAAGTGTCTCAGAACATGTGTTTCTATGAACAACAGGACAGGCTGGAAGAACGCTCTGAAGCTATGGAAATGTTAACACTTTTGGGGAATGTCCATGCTTTCCGGTACCTGATTACTACGGAGGAGGACCTGATTCAGAAATAGGTGAATTGTGATAAATATTGTTTAAGAGAACTGGAAAAAAAAATTGGCCTTCAATAAAGGGTACTTTAAGACTAAACCTCAGCCATATTATGGACTTCTCTGTATTATAAACTTGATTTGTCTGAATATGAACTTAGTCAAGACAATGAGTGAAATGAAACCAATCTTGAATGATCCTGTATGTAAAAACCCCATCTAAAAGGAGTGGAAGAACATCTTCAAACCATGAAAACAAAGAAAATGAAACAATCAAACCAGACAGGTGGCTAAACATAATAATGAAAACTTGTAAAGCTCCTAGACAAGAATATGACACTAAAATTTGGGGTTCCTCAATGAAAATATGTGTAGCTTTTGTATGGACAAAGAATCCGCCCGATTTTGAAGACTGCTTAAACCAAGAATATATAACCAGAGAAGAAAAGGGGAAAGGACATGGCAAGATTTTATCCATAAATTTTTATTTACAGTAAGTGTTCATGCAAAGTTTCACAATAAGGGAATATATTTTTTATAGACGAAACTGGCTACATTTAATTACCATTTTCCAGTTTACAGTGAGGTTTCCAAAGGAGTATGCCACATTAGGAACAAAGGTTTGCATTATACCTATCACTGTACTTACAGACCAACATTTCATTGACCATTTTGGTGTCCAAAATTTAAGTCGCCTTTTGATAGCAAGGTGTGGAAGATGTGGAAAGTAAAGTGCAAGGGATAAGCCAACATTTTAATACAATTATAAACATGTATACAGCATTTGTCTATTCATGTACAGCTCCACACATGAATTCTTCCCAGCTATACAATGTATTTGTTATTAAATATGTTTTTATTTTCTTTAGTTTGAGTTCAGCTCTACTAATTACTTTTATTTCTTCGAGTAGCTTATTATACAGCTCCTTACCTACACTCCTACTCCTATGATTGTTTAGTGTGCCCCTGTATACAGATTTAAAATAATCATCATAGTTTCTTAATTTATGCTTGTGAATACCTTTATTTCTTGGTTTGTCTATTTTCGGTGATATAAATGTTTATTTTTTTTGACTACATGCAATATATATATATGGTTTCCAATTCAAACGTTTATCTATTATTACCCCTAGATATTTTGTGTTCTGCTCTGATAGCCAAGATTTCAGAGTAGTTGACTGCAGTACAACCACAAAAGTTCATCACATTAGTTAATTACAGTAAAGATCATAAGTGCATCAACAAAGCTAAGCATAAAGATGTCTCTTTAGCACAGTAAACCAGCAGCTATGTAAAAACATTATTACAGTTTTTATCCTGATCTTTTATATTCAACAAGTGCTGCAGATAATTTATATTAAATACTAGCAAGATCCCAAGGCTTATAACACTAAACTATCTTCTGTGAAGTTTGAATAAAATTTGGTCAAGTATCACCCAAAATTATGAATGTTCTTGACCTTTTTTGCACTCTTTACGTCATAAATAATTTATTAATATCTAAGTTAGTGCTAAGTGTGAGAAAATTAAATTAAATTGAGTTTTAATTATGGACACTCTTTAATTGTTATGGTTTTCAGCATTCCATTCTATATTGAACATATAAGGTTGCTTAATTTTGCTCAGAGGCCTCTTCTATCAAGCTTGAGGTTCCTTTTTGTGCTGTAAATCTACCACACAGGACCAACGGCTTTACTTCCCTTCTGAAAGAAGACATGCTAAGGATTTTTAAGATTGAAAAATCCATTACCCTCTACTGGGTTTGAACCTGCAACCTTGAGAACTAACATGTTGCCCTTAGATCATGGAGGGTGACTGGTATGTGAGAAAATTGAATAAATTTGCAAATTTTTATAAACATTTCCATTTACATACATTACATACATATATCCTTAACTGCACTTGCTGCAAAAAGATGCTATATGAAGCACTATTACTTAGGTGGGTGACATGTTGTAAGTGTACAAACATCAAGAAGTTTAATATTATTTATAGCCAAAAGATTGATTTATTATACTTATTAAATTGGTATTCAGAGAAATTGTCACCAGCCATTTCAGGAAACACAATTCTACTGGACAGTTACTTGTAAGGATAATATACAGGATGTCACAGAGTTCAACTGCACAAATTGGCAGGACTATAGGTGGGCCCAAGGTAAACATTCTGGTATAGGAAACCTATGGGCTATGGGTTCTAAATTCTTTGCTACTGCATAAAACGTATTAAGGGTTAGATGCCACGATCCTAACCGCAGCAGACTGTGACGTGAACATCCAGATTTTGGAGAGCATAGACATATTGGCATTATTTAGGGGTATGGTAAGCATGTGAGCATTGAGTCCAGACGTTCAGGGAGCTGAAGGTTCAAGCCTCCATCAATACCTTTATTTTTATGTTGTCTCCTTTGTACTTTATAATGGGCCATTCACACTGTGCTGTGTTACATAAATGACTTATTCATACTGAAAATAAAATAAATATAATGTACAATTTGCATTTTTGACCGGGCAAGGGCTTTGGAAATTTACGATCATGCCCTTTGGCCTCTGCAATGTGTCAGTCACCTTCCAGTGCCTCATAGAATCAGTGATGAGAGGGTTGACCTACAATGCCTGCCTGCTCTGTTTGGATTTCTCATTGTCATGGGTAGTAACTTGAAAGAACATCCCGGATACAGTAAAGGCTGGAGGCAGCTAATATGAAGTTGAATGTAAGGAAGTGCCAACTCTTCTGCAAGGAAGTGAACATACCTGGGCCACATAGTCTCACCATCTGGGGTGCCCATGGACCTGGAGAAGGCTCGGGCAGAGAGAGATTGGCCTTGCCCTAAAGGCAAACAGGTGCTGCAAAGCTTACTGGGCCTATGCAGCTACTACTGCCGGTTTACCAGAGGTTTCTCCAACATCATGAAACCTTCTCCCATCATAACGGAAGAGCATCAGTCTTACATATGGTCAGAAGAAGCAGAGAGCACTTTCCAGGCACTAAAGTTGGCACTTTGCAGTACTATTTTGGGGATTCTGCAACATGGTGGGGACTTTATTGTGGGCACCAATGCCAGCGATACTGTCATTGGCAGCTCCCTATCACAGATCCAGGATGGACAGGAGAGGGTAATTGCTGACTACAGAAAGATGTTCCCAAAGTGGAAAAGATTGCATCTAGAACTTATAAAAACTTTGGGGGACGTACTCTGGCAAAATTTAAAACAATGGTTATTTGAGGTTATGAACATGCGCATAAAGCAAAAGTGGATAACCCTAAATAAAAAACTTAAAAATTTATGCCAAAAGCAACAAACACCAAACGATAATGCAAGCTATCATTGCCAAACCGAAAATAATAAAGACAGTTTTGTTAATTTAAGGAAACAAGGGCCTAAATATGTGCATCAGTATTTCCCACAATGTTGACGAATACATTACAGACATAGAAATGGCAATCTTTTACCAACCAGAAAGCCATAAGCTCTTAGTCAGAGCAGAATGCGAAAAATCTTTAAAACAATTAAAAAAATTCCAGAGCCACCACAATCCTCATCAGAGAGTGCTAAACTTGTTAAACAAAAAGGAGGTTTTCTACACAAAAGCCGACAAAGGATAATAAAATAGTGATGGAAAAATCAAATTATGAAAACAGCATGGAAAAACTTTTGCATTCAGAATATGTGGAAATTCCAAAAGATCCCACCCCAAAATATACAAAATCTTTACGTGAAACCTTAGATAGTGTAAAATTAATCAGTGATGCTAACAAAAAGAAACTAATTCCAAGTAACCCCTGCACACTAAGAATATATGGACTACCTAAAATACGTAAACCAGGAAATAAAATGCGACCTATTGTAAACACAATTAACTCCCCCACATACCAACTAGTAAATTGGCTCACAAAACAGTTCCAAACCTGACCACAGTAAAATAGTTTAAGTATAAAAAATTCCTTTCAATTAATAGACCTAAGTAATGATGACATGTTGGTTTCGTTTGATGTATCACTTTTCCCCAGCATTCCAAGAGAAAAACTACTTTCGATAATGAAAAAGTGCCTAACTACCACAAACATTTCTCATGAAATAGCAGAAGACTTACTTCAGCTAACACAGTTATGTATTGAACAAACCTACTTTACATTCAGAGGCAAATTCTGTACACAAAAGTATGGTTTAGCCATGGGAAATCCATTATCCCCAATACTTGCAGACATACATGGGTAATTTACAAATCCATATAACCACAGTCTTCCCACAAATATACAAAACTGGGTATAGATATATAGACAACATAGTGGCAATAGTAAAAAAAAAAATGTAGTTGAGGACAGCCTTAAATCACTAAATTTCAGGACAGCTCCATAATATTCACAATAGAAAAAATCAAATGGCATGCTTCCCTTCTTGAACCTAAAAATAATCAGGAACCACAACAAACTAGAATTTGCAATCTATAGGAAAGAAACAGACAGAAAACTACATAATTAACAATAGCTACAACCCAATTTCACACACACGCCATGATCAACATGCATTCAGACTGGTAAACCTGCCATTAAGTCAGATGGAATACAAGTTAGAACTTAGTAGGATCATAGAAATTGCACAAAAGAATGGCTTCACAGAACATTTGGGAAAGAAGAAGATTAATAAATTCATGAAACAGAAGAAAGTAAAAGAAATTAGCACTCTAAAAGGAATAAAAGCTTCAGCTACAAAAAATTCACTTATTACCCTTTGGCACACCAAAGATTTAAAAAAATGGAACATAAACTTAGCCGCAGTTAATTCGCACAGTTTAAAAAACCTCCTCCATACAAACACAAAAGATAAAATCCCCCCATTGAAACAATCAGGGATATATGAAATCAGCTGCAAGGAATGTGAAAAGGTATATATAGGAGAAACAAAATGAAACATTGGACAATGTTTTAAAGAACACATGAGATATTTAAAATATAAGCAGACAGATAATTCAGCTTTCGCACATAATTTTTGGACTCAAAACCATAATTTTCACAGTGAGCCCAAGTTATTAAAATTAGTGCAGAATCCAATTGGATTAACAGTTTGGGAAAATCTATTAATTTTAAAAATCAAAAACAAGGTCATAAATTTCGACATTCCACAAACAAATGGACTCGTCTCAAAATTCATCTATCCGGAAGAGAGACCTCCACAGGCCGTTACGAGTTCATCTGTGAATCTGCATTGAAAATGGTGGCAACAGCCACCGAAACATGTCCAAAGTAAGTTGCTTTATTTCAAGAGCGAAGTTTGAGTGTAATGTATGTTTTTACTCCTATTTGATCTAAAACTAAATTTGGTTCACAGTAATTATTTACATTTATACAGTATATGTATACTTTCACATAGGATAAGAAAGGAAACGTTATAACATTTGTTAATAGTATAGTTATATTGGTTCAGCAGAAAAAGGGGGCAAACATGAAGGAATAGAGTTGTGGAAATCATGAATAAGAGACAACTAAGAAAATGACCGGGATTTGTAGGGCAAAATGGATATTGAAGGATGTGTAGTTTAATGCATATTTGGGTATTAGAAGATTGTAAAAACCTGAGTAATATTATTAAAATGTGCACTCCTAAAATGACAGCAGCTGTTGTCCTCTGCAAGATGTGCTTATAACTCATAACACATGCAAATGCTCAACTGAAATACTTTTGTATGAACTGTTGCCTGAGCATATGTCCACATGGATTCTGTCCAACATTGGCATTGGCCACAGGTACAGCCTCAACTGGATCTTCTTCCACATTCTCAAAGTAATCTCTTCTGAAAATGCCAATGTTGTGTTAAACAGCACATACAATTATGATTGACTGTGTGGTAATGGCTTTTGTGAGCAATTTTCTCCTTAGACAAGGAAAGCTTTGTTTCCACACTCCATTCAGACACTCTATTATGTTTCTGGTGGATTTGTGTGCTCAATTGTGTCTGAAATGAAAGGATCAAATTATGATATATTGCTTTCTATTGTAAATGCACAGTTTTAGTAAACTTACATTTTATGTTTTAGTTTTTGAAACACAGTGAGATTATAATTGAACAGCATCCATATTTATCTAAAAATATATAATCTGTTGATATACCAGCTAATGCTATCTAAGTTCTTAAAACTATGGAAAACTTGAGAATGTCAGCTGCCTTATAATACAGTAATATATAAGTAAAATGAAATGGTATTTTTATTACAGAACTTTGAATCCCATACTATTTTTTGCATATGTAAATTTCACAACATTTAACTTTCACCCAACCCCCCTCCATATGTTGTTATTTTTGGTAACTATTCAGCTGAAAAATACCTTCATTCTGCTGGGGTCTCACATGGTCATCCAGTATTGGAGTATACAGGAACGGTAGTTGTGGGTAACCATTATCCCCAAGCAGAATTCTACAGACCCTATGATCAACAAACTTCTGACAAATAGAGTTTTAAAAATTTCTGCTGTCGTGGGTTGATCCTGGCCAATGTGAAACAATGTCCATGATTTCCATTTAAGGCCCACAAATCACCTGCACATTCAGGGACATCCACCCCTTCCTGTTCCTGTAGAGCTCTGCAAACTGTCCTCCAGGACTTTGAATTGGAATATGGGTGCAGTCGATTATACCTGAAAAGGTTAGAAATAGGTTATTGCAATCAAACCTTGTATGACATAAATAAAAATAACACAAATAAAAATGCAGATTACTATTTATGCTTTCATTTTGTATTCATTTTATGAACAAAAATGCAGTATTTAGAATTACTACTGAAATGCTTTCACTTTCCAATTTTTTGAGATTGCTTTTATAAAAGCTATGATTATTTATGCTTGAGAAAATGTTATATTATACCCTAAAATTTGCATCCATATTTCTGTCGGGTATAACTAATATCCAATGTTTTATTAAGTTAAAAAAGCTAATAAGCTGCTACTCATATAAACTTACTATTATTAATCATCATTTATTACCTGTTATACCTGGAAAGTGGGGAACATCATAGAATAGGTTTCTTTTATTGCTGTACAGCTGTTCAGTACTTAGCAACTTCACAAACTGTCTCAAGTTTTGTGCAATACCAGTAGATGCTCGCCTGATAATGCGACTCACTGTTGTTCTTGGTGACCTAAGAAACTTATTCTTAGGTCACCAAGAACAAACTGAAAATGTAAACAAGGAAATTGAAATATTTTATTCAAGTACAACCACAATGAAACTGAACATACTACTATACTTAAAACATTTGGGTGCATATTGAAATATATTAAGCATTACTTGATAACAGAGCTCTCCCAAAATGTACTTGCCAACTACAAATAAGTTTTAAAGAAAGAAAGAAAAAGTTTCTAAAGCATTGTCATACCGCTTAGAAATGTGTATTGTTATGTATAACAAAATGACCAGAAGAAGCGTGCATTGTTTGTTCATTTGGTCCCACTTTGAGCAATGCTCAGGGATACTGAACATGTCATACAATTATGAGATATGCAGCACAACTAATTGCATATCTAATATCAGCTTTTTTATCTGGCCATCGTGCAATGAGTCGCAGATGACAATTTCTCAACTACAGTAATGTAAGTAAAATGAACAAGTGTAAATCATGTCAAGCATGCAGTCTACTCCCTATATGGAATATTTTCCTGTTGCATGGCATTAAAAATCTCCCCTACAGTGTATGGGGAGTGAATATATGGCAACTTATAAAAAAATATTTTTGAACATTTTATGTTGATTAGGGTTACCTACTTAATAATTTTGGGTAACATGGAAGTTTATTATAAATTTGTATTGCAGCATAGCAACATCCTTTTTAAAACAGTTTTAAACTGTTTGCTCATCTATGCAAATCACGTGCATCTTGTGTGTACATAAAGGTTTGTTGTGAAGTTACCGTAAAGGATCTGCAAGGTATATGTACATGTAATCACTAGCAAGAATGAACTTTTTGGTTTTAAATAAAAGCCTATATGAATGATGGGGCCCAACGCCACTGATAATCCACATTGCCTTTTGTGTCACATAAACACTTTATTGCTGTGTATTTTTCCAAACATTTCTCCCCCCCCCCCCCCTTGAAAGTAATTAATAGCAAACAAATTTCAAACAAGACAACCTAACCTAATTTTTAACGTTACACTCTTCATACTTTACCCATTTTATTACTCACATAGGTATATCCTATATTATTTGAGGAAATAAAAATCATATTGCTCAGATATCAAATTGCAGCACATTAATTAGTGCATGATTATTCCAAAGTAACTTAACAAACACAATGTTTAGTTAATTACACTTAGATAACTAAAGTAGCAAATACAAAGTTTTAATTACACTTATATTTATCTGGTTATCTCCGGTTGCGGTCGTCTCCTTAGCGCGGTGGTAGCGCAGCTGCTTACCAAGCGGGAGACCTGGGTTCGATCCCCAGTACCGGCGTGGGGATTTTTCCCCCGCTGGGAGACCTAGCCCAGGGTGCACTCAGGCTCGTAAGGTCCCTGGGGGGCCAATTGAGGAGCTACTTGATGGAGAAGTAGCGGCTCCAGGTCATGAGGACCGCATTAACCGGCTGGGAGGGACTCGAGGCGCTGACCACGTCTCACCCTCCAATACTGCACCCCATCCATGACGTCTGTAGTGGACCAAGATGGGGGACGCAGCAGCCGGGCGGTAGGCCAAGGTTCCCCGTGAGCTGTTGTGCCATGGAGTTATCTCCGGTTGCATAAAATCGTAGTGCACACAAAATTTGATAAATTGGAGGCACTGGTAGGCTTCGTTGTGTCCTCTGTTCTTCAAACTGCAGTAATGGTAAAATAGTTTCTGTATCAGTATTCTTTGCAAATCTGTACTGTTTAAAAACTGTGCATCACTATAATGCTCTAGAGGATTTTCGCTGTTGCATAAATACCTCTGATGCAACTGCAGTTCATGCTCAAAATCTTCATTCTCCATAAAATCAAGAAACTTGATTAAATTATAGTTAAGAATGCCTGCCATTGTGAGAAAAATCGAGTGAAGGATTACTTAAGGAGAGGATAGATGCACTCGAGCGGTCTTGTATGTTCCTCGAGATTACTCAAGGTCTACTTAAGTATTTGCGACTCTCCATACCAAACTGCTAAGGAAACCTTCAGTAATCCTTGAGGTAACAACTGTGCATACCGCCCTTAATCTACGAGTGAGGTAGAGACAGCTGGTATAATAAAGTAAAGGTAGCATATATCTAATATTTTGTCAGTCTCTTGTCACTGTCTTTATCACTGAATAATATGCATACAGTGTTTTCTGAGAAGGTTGAAGCAGTTTGCTGGTAATGTGTGTGCTTTTGTCATAAGTGCTGATATGTTCATTTTAATAGGAGCTGCTTCTGTTAGCGCATATTGGATGAATATGCAACTTGAACACACTCAAGATTAAGGTTGAGGCATACGTGCCAGCTTCAAGACTTACAGGCTAGGAATTAGGCTTTAGAACAAACAACATGTTTCAATGAGAAAGGAAACACACACAGGTTTTATGAAGGCACAGTAAGGGATTGTGTTAGTGTTGGTTGTGCTCCTAATAATTGATGGTATGGAACTGAATCAAGGACCAGCAGTGGAAGAGGTGATTGTAATATTTAGGTTAGCATCACAGGTTTAAAGTGAATGAGTGTTTGAAAGAGAGAATAGACAAGAAGCTGGAACATATTGTCACAGGCTGGAATATCGAGGACCTGAATTTAATAGCTTTAGAGTTCTGTAAGTCTCCGGAAAATTACAGACTTAAGCATGTGCGTCACAGAGTGGAAGTCGCACCTTTCTTTAAGCTATTTTAGTTTATATGACTTCCAATCTGGGCCACAGAATCCATCCTCACGGATGGAACAGCTTCCTGTTTTCGGGATTTACGGATCTCTTGAGGTTTACCACATCCCCGGGTTTTCGAGGGATCGGGAAAGTCATAATGACGTCAATCTGACAGGATATGGGGTTGTGTATATATAACTCCATGGACATGACTGAGAGTAGAGTGAGACTCTCAAAATTAGCGGAGAGGCTGAAAGCAAGAAACGCAACGAGTAGATCCTCGATATTCCAACTTGACCCATCACTCCTGGTAAGTACGGCCGAAGGGCCTTCTTGCTCATAAACATATTGTAGTATGTAATCAATAAAGTGCAGGGTACATCCCTACTAACGTTATGTATATTAGAGGAACATCAATTAAATAAGAATTTAGCAACTAGCTTGGTGTGCGTACTTAGTAGTTATAAGTGCTTTACCCCTTCCTAGCTACGCTCCCCAAATGTCCACGAAGTAGTCGTGACAATATTGCACCATCAATTAGCTGCATAGGAGCAATAGGAAGGCTGGGGAGATTGACAAAAGCAAATAAGAAGTTAAACATCATAATTGTTGGTCTAAAGGAAAATGGATCTGGAAAGCCACAGAAGATACTATAAAAGGGAAACTGAAATTATAAGGCACCAGTTTGAAAAAATATGATTCCTACAGAATTGAGGAGTGCAAAGTCCAGACCAATACTAGTAAAAATGAAGCATTTGCAAAAGTTTTACTTAGAAAACTAGTAATGATTAAGATTCTGAAGAAAAAAGAAGAGGAGATTGATGAAATTTGTTGCTATTTATTTTTTTAAAATTTAGTATGTATATTTTGCATTGTAACATAAAATTCAGATTATTTAGTGATTCAAAGGTGCATATTTTGGAGTTATGGGAGTAATCTTGGTAACTATTGAAACTGAAGAAATTTGTTGTATCGTGTCTTGCTAATTGCAAAAACCTACCAATGATATTCCAGGATTGCTGTTTGCAGGTGTTGTAATAGTAGCATTAATAGTTTGTGAAGGACTAACTAAAGCATTAAAAGTGATATAACAATATATTGTAATGAATGGGGTTTAAAGATTAAAAAAAAAAAAAAAATTAAAATCATGCTTTGCAGGAAAGGCACTAGAGCGCAGAGAAACTGAAGCAGTAAATAAATTTGACTATTTGGGGGTAAGGCTATCTGAAAGTGAAAGATGGACAGAACGGGGGAAGAAATACTAGAAAGGGGGGAAATGTTAGCTGTTAACAGCATAAGTACCTGCTTACAGAAAATACCAAACTTGAATGCAGCCTGGCTAGAGAGAATTTATTCAGCTACTGTTGAATCAGAAATGATGTATGGGGTTGAAATTTAAGGTGCAAGGAAATATTGATTATATTCGTAGAACATTTTGTAAAATGGTTTGAGATAACCTAGTACAGCCCTTCATGAGGTAGCTCTAACTGAATTAGGAAAAGTTGGTAGGAAAGGTGTGGTAGTTGGAGAGTTAAAATATTGGCAAAAGTTTGAATTAAGGAAAGGAAGAAATATTGTCAAAGTCTTTACAGATACAGAAGAAAAATAATTAGAAGTTGGTTATCTCGGATAAGAAATTGGAATAGGCAGATGGATAATCAGCAGGGATTATGGAATAACGTGATCAGCATTAAAAAACATGGAGCTGTCTAGCAGATAAGAATACTTTTGAAATATTACAGAAAGTTTAAGAAGGCATGGGGACAGGAAAAATATGTGAATATTTGTATAAGAAGAGTAGGGGAGGATTTGCATAGGACAGAGCAGTGACTTAAGCGAGCTAAAAGTGATGTTCACCCTGTGCATTATGTGGAAATAGATAAAAATCTATGTTGTATAGCAGAATGTCCAAAAGTGCAGAGAAGTAATGTGACAAATTGCAGACAGAAATTTTTACATTAAATATTTTTTGATAATTGGAAGAAAGTAATTAAAGCAAAGGAAGAATATAATGATATAGATACTGAAGAAAACAAGGAAACAGGGATGAAAAGATGCTATCTTTAGGAAAAAGTAAAATTGAATGTAGCTGTTTCCTTGATCATCAAGCACAGCATCAAAAAATTTGTTAGGGCAAAATTAATGTTAAAAATGCCATGAAAAACTGCACAGTGTGTGAAAAAAACTTAATGTAGAGAAACAAAAAAACATTGGCCAGAGACTCAAAGGGGACCAAACATATGTCAAGTACCCATAAAGAAATACAAAAATCTTCAGTAGCATATCATTTCTGGGAAACAAATCACAATATAGAGTATAAGACAAAATTAATCAAAATCGCCTACATACAACATGTGAGAAAAATTATTGATACAGGAGAACGGGAACCAAATTTCAGCTTCCAAAGACATCTTGTCTCCAAGTACTACTGTCCGAGACACTTGTAGCAAAGCTGGAAACTTATCAGTGGCTCACTACTGATGATAGTCCCCCAGATCCAGATGCCTACTACAGTAGGTACACGATCTGGCACACCCAGGGTCCAGAACCACCCTGACTCCCTTGGTGTGGATTCGTCTGGATGGTGAGGGAGTCAGTCCAGATGCCTACACATGTAGGCTGTGCATGGAAACCAGTGTTGGTGGAAAGGAAAAGGATATCCTGATTGGTTGAGGGTTGCCTTAGTCTTCTGTCTTTTCAGTGACCAGGGAGCCCATGCAACCTAATATACTTCTTTGGTTGCTGCTTTGCCTAAACCGAGAGGTTAGGGACTAAACCAACCGTAGTCATTTGGCAAGAACTAGTTACCCTACCAATCTCCAGGGTGAGTGGGACAGTGAGCCCACTATATCCACTGTGTAGTCCCTTGTTGTGCTTCATGGTGGGTGGGGAGTACTGAGGGATGAATTTATACCATGTTTATATAGAGGAAAACAAAACCCAAAATTAATTTAGTGTTGGGAAAAGAAGTAGTAGAGTGCAGTGGTACTCACTACTTAAGTTATAACTAGAACTGAGGAAGGGACAAAGTTCATGTCAGTTAGCCATTTTGCCAATCTAAAGGGCTTAAGATAAAATTGCTGGTTCAGTTCAATCTTACATTAGAGTTCAAAATGGTGAACCCTTGGTTGAGGCAGTTTCAGCATCCCAGGTAGCCAAAATTCTAAGAACCAATTTGTTAGGCAGTTATGCGATTAAGGTCGAGATGCATAAGGCCTTGAACTCCTTGCACATATTGTCACACATTCGACTGTTTGTGCAAGGAGAAGATTCAGGAGAATCTGGCGGAATAAGGCATTACATCTGTGTACAGGGTCAAACCTAAATTAAACTGTGAGTTTGTGCCTACCCATACTCTGTTCCTTACCTTTAACCAGGTATATCTCCCTCAAAGGATTAAGGCAGGCTATGAAGCCATAGAGGTTAGGCCATATATTCTGAACCCACTTAGATGCTACACGTGTCTGTACTTTGGGCACACAAGTGAATTTTCTGTGGGTCTGTCTAGATGTCATCTGCGGAAACGTCATGCATGACGAGTTTGTAAATCAACTCTGTTTTGATTATTGCAGCAGCAAACATTCATCTAGTTCCCGCGACAGTCCCCATTTTGCAGAGGAGAGACCGATCCAAGAGATATAGGTGAGAGATAAGGTGTCCTTCTCAGAAGCCTGGAACCTCATACGAATCTGCTGACCCTCTGTCTTGTGCTCTGATACCTATAGCTCAGTTGCAGCTAAACCAATGATGAGGCAGGAAATCGCAACTCAACAGCGCCATAATTGCAGCAAACATCCTTGTAGCCAGACCACACACAGTTATCTATGTCTACATCAGCATCAGCCAAATTTGTCAGGGTAAAGACTAGACCAGAAACAGTGTTACCCAAACCTTCGACTTCAGGCACTAAGACCGGCTTACCTGTCTGATATTCCATATCTGTGGAAATTTTCAAGACCAATTATGTTCTTATTGACTTCCCAAAAGAAAATGTAAAGTCTACTCCCAAAACATCTAAGGGAAGGAAAACTCAACGCCACTCTCCACATAGACCCTATTTGGAGGAATCTTCTGGGGGGGAGCATAGATTAGCAACCGCCATTCTGCCTCTCTGTACCTCTAATCATTTCGAGGTTGTTGTCCCAAAATTATCTATTGGAAAGGGGTCCTACCCCATGGAGGAAATGGAACTGGAGGGCTCTGCCCTTACTGTCAAATGGACAGTGAGTAAGCGGCAGGATCATGCTCCTGAAAACAGTGTTAGTCTGACAGCAAAAAAGAACAATTTGAATGGAGCAGCACAGCTCAATATGCAGAAACATCCTTCAACTTAGAACTTATCCCTTAATATAAATGATGGCTATCTTACAGTGAAGACACATGGAATTATACCACATTGATCAGTACTTGAAGTTGTTCCACCAGAATCAACCTTTGGTCATCTGCTTACAAGAGACAAAGCTCCTTCCATAAAACGACGTTAAATTCAGGCACTACTTTCCTGTATGGTGTGGTTTATCACTGGAAGAGGGTGTTCCTGCACATGGGGCACTATGATTATCAGAGATAATATTTGTGCTGAATCCATATGCTTAAGTCTGACATCCAGATAGTCAATGTAAGGATTAAGCTGCCATGTACCAGATTCACCACTTGTAGTGTGAGGGTCGGCTGATAAGCCCCCACCCTCACACAGATATGGTGCTACGAGGCCAGTTAGACAATAGCATCATATAGTTTAACCCTAGATTAACATGTATCCATAGTTACAGGTCAATAGCTTGTTTAGTTTTCGAATGACAGCATTTTAAACAAGACAACTATAGAGTTTTCATGAAAATGGAGGATTTGGAAAAACGGGCAGTGAATAAATACTTCCATTTGAAAGGCTTAATGCCTAAAGAAATCAAGAAGGAAATGGACACTACATTGAAAGACTCTGCCCCTTCATATTCAATGATTAAAAGGTGGGTTGCAGAGTTTAAAATGAGACATATGAGCACTAGTGATGAGCCTCACTCTGGATGCCCTGTAGAAGTTGCAACTCCAGAAATCATTGAAAAAAATTCATTGTTTAGTACTGCAAGACCACAGATTAAAGTTCTTTGAGATAGCATAGGCTATAGACATATCAAAATAACGTGCAGGTAATATTTTAAGTAATGTTTTGGGCTTTCACAAGGTCTGTGCAAGATGGGTGCCACGTTTGTTGACACCTGATCACAAATTGCAAAGAAAAACTTTCTGTTAAGAATGTGGAGCTGTAAAAATCCCAGCGAATTTTTGAGATGGCTTATTACCATGGATGAAACTTGGATACATCGCTACACTCTAGAAAGTAAATCAGTCAAAACAGTGGATTATGCCAGGTGAACCAACTCCAAAAAAGGCAAAGTCAATTTTGTCAGCTGACGAGGTTATGGCGAGTGTTTTCTGGGATGCACAGGGAATTATTTTTATTGATTTCTTGGAAAAGGGTAAAAGTATCACTGGAGACTACCATGCAAGCTTACTGCAATGTTTGAGTGATGAGGTGAAAAGAAAAGGACCTCATTTGGCAAAAAAAGGTCTTGTTTTTATCACAACAATGCTCCAGCCCATCGTTCAGTAATTGCAATCAGAAAAATGTGCGAATTAAAGTTCAAACATCCACCCTATTCACCAGATATAGCACCCAGTGACTGTCACCTGTTCCCAAACCTCAAAAAATTTCTTGGAGGATGAAGATTTCACAGCGAGGACATCATAGATGTGGTAAACAGCTATTTTGAGGGCCTTGATAAATCACACTACAGAGATGGTTTAATTAAATTAGAACACCTATATGACAAATGTATGTCTTCCTGGAGATTATGTTGAGAAATAAAGCAAAAAAAAAGTTTTTTAAATGCTGTTTTCATTGAGAGGCCCAGAACTTATCGGCTGACCCTCATATATATATATATATCGATATATATCTGCCTTCAGCTGATGACCTCTCTTGCACTGATTTAGAAGATCTAGCTACCAACACCATTTCTGTTGATAGGGGGCGTAAATGCCCACCACCCACTTTGGGGCTCATCTGTCTTGTGCAAGAGGTAAACTACTTGTAGGTTTTTTGGACAGTAATAACCTATCTCTCCTACACTTCTTTTTGACCCTTCCATAGTTTTTCACTCCTGAATATAGCTCTTTGTTCTCCACAGTTGGCAGTTTCCTAACAATGGAATATCATCTCTGATTTATATTCTAGTCACCACTTTCCATGTCTAATTAGTCTCTTAACACATAATGTATGTTCCACACTTTTACCTAGATGCAGCTGTGAACTGGGAACTTCACTGCCGCTTAGCTATTCTTTTAACTTACACGAGCAGGACTCTGTGAACTTTTTAGTCAAATAACTTGCAGAGACAGTTCTTTCTGGTGCTGAACAGTCTATTCCACACTTGACTGGCCAGTCCCCTCACTATCCAGTACCTTGGTGGACCAATGAATGCTGGAATACCATTCCTACTCTCAAGGTTTTTCAGCATCGCCCTGTGCTGAATAACTTCATATAATATGTCATGCCAAATCTAGGCAAGTTATTAAGTATAGCAAAAAGATATCATGTAGCAAATTTTTAGCTTCATTTAATTGACATATCCCTTCCTCTGTTGTACGGGATAAGTTGAGGTGTGCAGCCAGAAAATCAACCCATATTCAATTGCCAGTCTCAAAACAGCTGCTGGCGCTGTTGTTGATATGTTTGCCAAGGCTAACATTTAAGGCAGTGCTTTCGTTCAGGTGTCTAGTTCAGACAATTACTCGTCTGAGTTTCTTCTAGGTAAGGCTCAGCTGGAGTGTCAGGTCTCTTTTCGTTCAGAAAATCTTGAAGATTACAATTGCCTTTACACCATGGCAGAGTTGCGCCATGCACTTTCACCTTTGCAAAACTCTGCACCAGGCCCAGATAGAATCCATGTTCAAATGTTGCAACATCTCTCTCCTGAAGGTAAGGCTTTCTTAGTGGAGGTCTATTATTGTATCTGGGTTGATCTCACTTTTCCGGGACGGTGGCGGGAAGCCACCATTACACCTATTTTGAAACCTGGAAAGGGGCATCATCTTCATCCAGTTACCATCCTATTCCCCTCACCACTTGTGTTGCAAAATGAGGGAATGCATGATCAATGGAAAGTTGGTGTGGGGCTGGAGTTCCACAATCTACTGACCTAACACCCAGTGCACCTTTTGAAAAAGGCATTAAACAGTGGCTGACCACGTCATATCGCTATCGAGCAGATTTTGAACAGCTTTCATAAGACTGTTGGGATATTTTTTGATCTTGAGAAGGCTTATAATATGTGTTGTTAATTTATTCAAAAGAATGGAGTGCCATTGGGATCAGTGCTAAGTGTGACGCGTTTGTTATAGTGAGGAATTCTATTTCGCTCTGTGTTCCCCAAAGTGTCTCAGCCTGCTTATTTGTAGATGACTTGACCATCTTTTGTACCCAGTGTTGCACACTATTTTTGGAATACCATCTGCAGCAGTGTTTGGACAATCTTTCTGATTGGAGTTCTAAAAACGACTTTCAATTTTCACCTGAGGAGTCACTCTGCATTAACTTCTGGCACCGTAAAAGATGAGTGCCAAGGCTTTGACTTGGTCCAGATTATCTTCTATTCACAGATGAGGCAAGACTCCTTGGGTTTATATTCAATTGGAAACTTAGCTGATCACCACATAAAGTACAGCTGAAAGCGAGTTGTGACTGTTCTCTGAATATATTACAGATACTAAGTGGAAAATCTTGGGGAATATCACCTGACTCACCTGTCACAGGTCACTGCATTTTTATACACAGCTACCAGTTTAAGGGGAATCCTGCTCCTATCTGCAACAAGAATTAGCAGTATGTTATGTCCTGGTGGAGTGTGCTCGTCTAGCACATTTACGAGCCATTCTGAAACTGCCAGTCACTAATAAAGAAATCTTGGCTGATGATACTGCAGCAGTGGATAGGCCTCTTGAATTGTTATGTAGACTGCCTTTTAGTATCAATATCTAGTTTTATATTCAAATTATTTGTTCTTACATGATCTTGGAGAGAGAAAATATTTAAATGTTTTAGCAATGGGAATTTAGTTTTAGTTATATCTTTTTAGTTATTGTTTTTAATAGTTCCTAAGAGTCCTTATGGTTTCTGCTAAGGGCAGTTTTATTTGTGCTGGATTTTATTTCTAATTTTGGGATTTTATTTATGATCCATTTTTATTGATTTATATCTTAGTTTTAGCCATAATGGTTTAAAGAAAGTGCTAATAACTCCTGAGTTGAGTGTCCTTAAACACCAATGATGATGATAATAATAATAATAATAATAATAATAGTAATAATCATGATGATAATAAAAAAATAACAATAGCAATACTAATAACAATAATAATC
This sequence comes from Hymenopus coronatus, assembly GCA_030762935.1. Classification (NCBI taxonomy): domain Eukaryota; kingdom Metazoa; phylum Arthropoda; class Insecta; order Mantodea; family Hymenopodidae; genus Hymenopus; species Hymenopus coronatus. The sequence continues at coordinate 314,276,354 of CM060900.1, read as the reverse complement.
CTCCTCATCATAATAACATGATGGAGGCCACACCCTCCAAAATATACCTATGTTTTAAGGTAATACATCAAAAAATACTGAGGTTTGAGTGTTAAGTCCATCCATTGTTTTCTTATGTAAACATCATAAATGATTTAACATAATTAATTTACATTCTCTTTGTATCATTTGGTTTATGCATTCAGAGTAGCAAGTAAAGTGTGTACCACAAGTGTATTAAGATCTATGTATTTTAGATATGTTCACTCCATTTTAACCAATGGTATTCTAATAAGGGGCATGTCCACAAATCTATATGCTATCCTTGAATTACAAAAGAAAATATTAACTATAATAAAGCAAGTTCCTGTGAAAACAATAAGCAAAACAGTATTTAAGGAATTAAATATTTTACCTCTCCCTTCTATGTGTGGGTATACATATATATATATATATGCATACACACACTTGTAACATTATGCTTCATTCACAAAAACGGGAACCTCTTTAAAATAGTAATATGTAGCACTCGCACAATACTAGATCTTTGAACTATATACATACCACATTCTATCGTACAAATAAGAGTCGCAGTAGCATTTCCCTAGAGAAATCAAGTCCCTTCCTGTCCCCTGGGCTACTTCCTTGCGTGCATGTTACCGTGAAGAAGTTATTTTAGTGCGATTGCGAATTGGGCATTGCCTTGTTTGCCATCAGCATCTTTTACATGGGGAACCTGCACCTCAATGTGCTTCATTTAATGAGCCTTTGACTGTGCGACATCTTTTATCGGAGTGCCGCCGGGTTACTGTGCTGTGTGCATCTTTGTTCCTGGCCACTGATCTTCCCACGCTGCTAAGTGACAACCCTAGTACTTGTGAGGGACTTTTTTCTTTTCTTTGCCTCTGTGGTCTGGTTTAATTTTATCTGAGGGTTTTATCTTTTAACCGACTCATCTTTTAAGTTGCATCTTCCCTCACTGTCATTGTCCTCTGTGATGATCCAGTCCCTCAGTTTTAGTCTCACCTTGGTCCCTTTTTATATTGTCTCCATGGTTTAAACTCTTGTATGGTAGTCCTGTTTTAGTTTTTTTTTATTTCCTCTCAATTTTAATTTTTAACCCTAGGGTGCTAATAACGTGGTTGTGCGCCCAAAATCATACTACTACTATGATGCTGAAGATGATTTCCCATTGTGGAACCAACCTGTACAATATATTACCTGGACATTATAAAGAACTGGTGTACAGCAAATTTAAACTTTCAATAACTAAAGCTCTCTTAGAACATATACGCTTCAACATTCAAGAATTTAAAAATATAAATGTATAAATACTTGTACATACTACTGTAGATAGATATACTGACAGTCATGATTGATGTATAAATCATAAGGTGAATAAAGTATTATTGTTATTGTTGTTATTATTATTATTACTACTATTATTATTATTATTATTATTATTATTATTATTATTATTATTATTATGCAAAAGTCATAAACCTTCCAAGTCAATTTAATGAAAGTTTGGGATTTTTAAATTTTCACAGAAGTATTGTCTTAGGTAGGGCCTAACTTATGTTATATACTAGACTTCATGGAAAGTGGATTAGGCTAGAGGCTGCAAAAGTATCTGTCCACAAGGGGCAGTGCAGTCCTAGGAGAGCTCAAGTTAAGAAAGATCTTCACTATTGTCACAAACACAGATATGCAAATCACATGGTTCTTAACCTTTTCGCGGATATGGACGTCACATGACGTCAATTTTAAAATGCAGGAGTACCCATATGGACATCATATGACGTCCTGTGCATGCATACATTTAATGCTTATTTAACCCTAATTATTTTAATTTTTGTCCTTTATAATAAGTTTAAATAAATTCTAGAATAAATAAAGTCTTACCTTTAAAGGTTCCTTTTTGAATGGTACATTTCAAAATATGGATAGACACATAAGGGCACATCTTCACATTCACGGCATATTATGTTAGTCTCTTTACGAACTCTTTTTTGTGCCACACCAAACGTCATCGAAATGGATGAGACTTTTTTGCTATCGGCGGTATCCTTTCAGGAAAGAGTTTTCCTTCAAGTCTGAGGGGTGCAGGGGTTGTAGATTTCTTACCCCCTGTATGAAAAGGCCTCTGAATGTTATAATGCTCAATTAGGCTACGAGCTATTGATATGCGGAAGTCCAGGTAGGTCATCGTCTTGCGTGGGTTTAGAGTTCTCCAAATTATGAAACAATTGTATATGGTGATATCCAGCTGGTGCAAAAATACCTTTTTATACCATTTAACTGTTTTTCGTAAAGAAGGATATGATTGCAATACCTGACCTAACAGATCCACACCACCCATATGCATCAGGCTTGAAAATTGATTTTTTGGTGTGGGCATCTATTTTTCCAGTGGCAATCATCAAAATCTTCGGGCTGCAATTGGATAATGCCGTAACCACCCTCTTATCTTGCCAAGTAATGTAGGTCAAGGGTGGGAGCTGATGCACTTGCATTTGTCCTCTCCTTTAGAGTTTTTGTATTCAGATTCTTCGGCAAACCAATACAATTTAAACGCACTCTTCCAATAGCATTTGTTTTCCTTTTGTATAAGGCCATGTATAATTTAGGGGAGCTGTACCAATTATCTAAATATACAGTCTTACCCTGGTCAAGTATAGGTTCCATCAGGTGCATTACTATGGAACCAGATAACCCCAAATCTTTGTCTCCAGTATTATCAGTTCCTTGACCAGTGTAAATGCAGCTATTGTAAAGATATCTCATTTTACTTTCACAAAAATCAAAATTCTTTATGCCAAATCTCGCCCTCTTTGTTTTGATGTATTGCTTCTAACTTAAGCGGCCCTTCCAAAGCATCAAGCTTTCATCTACAGTGATCTTATCACCAGGCATGTACTTTTCTTGGAATTTTGAAATAATATATTCCAAAACCGACCTAATTTTGTGTAGTTTATCATTTACATTTTCTGTGCCGGTGAAATAAAGGAATCCCAAAATGGAAGTAAACCTGTTATTTGACATTCATTTCCCAAAAAATGGAGTATCTAGCATGTCATCTGTAGACCAGTATATGTCTAAAGTTGGTTTACAAATAACACCCATCAGCGAAATTAGACAATTAGCCTGTAAATCTCATTCAGCGTTATTTCTGTCTATTTCTGAATTCTACTCTTAGGCCATAAATTGCCTTTAGAAGTCAGGTCTTCCTTCACCTTACTTGCATATGCATTTGTTTCTGTAACAATGAGACACACTAAGTCAGCAGTAAGAAATGTTGTGAAAATGTCAATTGGTTGGCTGTCAGAAGTCAGCTGAGCTTGGGGTTGTACACCAGAAGCTGTGCTCATTTTGGAGTCATTTTGACTACTCCACAATGTTGCTTCTTCACGAACACCTGAAGGAAGAGAGTAATTTTCTTCCTCACTGCTACCTATATCCTCAACACCCCCTTCAAAATCTGAAACTCGCCGTCAATATCAAAGTCCCTGTCACATAGCAAAAAGTCCTCCACATTATCTGAAGTAATTTCTGAAGCCCATATACTGCCTACACAAGCTAATTTGTTAGCTACATTAATAGTTGAAGCCATGGTTAGAACTGAGATATAACATTTTCGAATGTGCTTTCCTGATAGCTAAAACAAAAAACTGTGAACTCTGTAGCTACATGGCTCTACCATAAATCTCCACTCTGTATTTATTGTAAGGCGTAAGTAGAAACTCTGACTGAGAGGTTTGGTTTCTTTGCAGCTTGGGTGTTGCTCACAAACACACACACATAATTGCATCATAGCATTAAACAGAATGATAAACCCTGGAAGCTGAGAACATTGTGCTTAGCTAGCTATATGTATATACATTTGTATGCACATAACACAAGCCTGACTCACAAATTAGGTGCATTCAATGTACAGAATGACTTTTGCTACAAGAAAAAATTAGTGATGTTTAAACTTTTGTTAATACAGTAAATACCAAATATATGAATGTTTATGTACAAAGCATATTTACCTACATTTAACAATTTAAATGCCATGAATTATTTATTGTGTATCCATTACTGGCTGTGCAGCATTTAAATGGCCATCGCTCAAGCAGTTAACAAAAGCTTGTGAAAGGCCAGCATTATGGATGGGATGAAATGACAGGTGGACTTTTTGCAATTTCTAATTGGATCAAGAAAAACCACTTGATAGCTCTTAAGCAGATGGCCAGTTCTGTTGATTGAACCTAGGACCTCCTAAATACAAGCCACAACCTTCACTGCCTGAGCCATCCTTCCCAATGTATTCTGTTACTTGATACACATTGATGGGAACAAATTTTATTGTTTTAGGGCCAGTTTCACAGTTTAAGCCAAAACCTTAGTAAGCCATGAACTCTGTTTAAGCTAAGCTTATGCTTGGGCAACCTGGTTTGACTTTACTGAGCTGAACAACTCCACAGAATGGTAAAGTTGGTGTCTGTGCATGCACAGCAAGTTAATTTCCATTATGTGTTTATAGTGGTCATATTCCTAAAATAAGCTTTTTTAGCTTATATAGTTAAAATGACTGAAAAATTGGGTCTAAATATACTGCAAACTTTAAAGTTTCGTTTACTGGTCAGTTTTGTGTTTATTTGTTTGTGTCATGAATAATTTTTATCATCATCCTTGCCAACTGTTGACTTAATTAAAATCTCTCATAGAATTCTCGGTCATTCCGTATGTGAGAATACTTTGCATTCTAAATAGTTTAGGTAATATTCTGTTGTGCACATAGGTGAAAATAATTTGTATTTATTCATCACTAATATCATCCTCTTCAGTTGACATTGTGACTCCTTAACTTAAAAACCACAGTTCAGTAACGTTTAAGCTCGGCATATCACTTGAGCATTATGTACTGTAAAACTCGGCTATAGCTTGTCTCCACTTAAGCCCATTTCAAAGCTTATAAGCTTAAACTATGAAACTGGATCTTAATCAATGACTAAGATCTGAACATTACCCAACAATAAATTCACGTTAAATGAGATTTTCTGTGTTTAATTTTAGGTGGAAAGCTGTTTGAACAGTTAGATCTGAATGAACTTGACGAGTTAGAAGATGAGGAGGATGAAAAAATAATTTTGGAGTATCGTCAGAAACGCATTGCAGAGTTAAAAGCAACAGCAGCCAAAGCTCGGTTTGGTGATGTAAGAGAAATAAGCGCAGTTGATTACATAGACCATGTAAATAAAGCTGGAGAAAGTGTTTGGGTTGTTCTGCATTTATACAAACCTGGGTAAGAAGAGAGTTTGTGCAGTTCAGAAACCTAGGTTATTCAGAATTGCTTATTTTGTTTTCCTGAGTGAAGCATGCTTTTATATGCAATGTAAACTGTAGCAAATTTCCCCTCTACTTTTTTAAGACACTAATCTCGATATGGTTTATTAATGTTATTTATCCTTAATATTACAATATCAAGTAGAATTGTGGGGTGGTTTGCTGTTCCACAGTCAGTATCCTTGACTTTGGTAATTTTTACTTTATCTACATGTACTATGTACATAATGTGTAGAGGAAGTACTGTATTCCACCCAAAGATTTGATATTGGGACTTCACCAGAAATATATGTTCTGAGGTCCCCTGAGTCCAGAAAAAGCATTTTTAGAAAAAAGGTTTCTGTGTGTACTTGCAAGTACATGCGTGTGGACAGCATAGCTCAAAATCTAAAAGACTGTTAAATACCAAACTTCGTATTTAAGTTTGATATTTTCCAAGGATGTGACACAAAGATTTTCAAGAAAATCTCCCCACCCCAAACTATTCTTTACATGGAAAATGTTTTGAAAATTTTGTTTTTTTTTATAAAAGGGCTCTAATGATTTTGATTAAAATACTGTATATTAAAGCTATTTATAGTTTTCTCTAAAACATTGTGGCCCTCAAATGAGAGCACTCCCCCATACTACTGAGCAATAACCATTATCAAATAAAATATAACACTATACTAGGGGTAAGAGGCAACATAGTAAAATCTGTTTCCTGGAGACTGTGCTTGCAAGTCGAGAACTGTGCCTCAGTTAAGTGGAAGACTTGACAACAGGGAGGGTTGGTTTCCAGCTGCACACATCTTAAATTCCAAACTTTAAAGTCTTTGGAAGAAGAGTGGGGCAGGGTCACCATGTTCTGAAAAGTACTGATCACAAATAAAATGTATATATTGAATTTTCTGGGAATAGCTTCTGAAGACCTGTTCATTCTGGATGAATTTTGCATAACTGGTAAGCTGTAAGAGATAAACAAAAACTTACTACATAAAATGTAATCTCGTTAAAACAAACAATTTATCTTGTATACATTGTTGTTGCAAAGTGGACCCTTTTTGAGACATTACTTGCTATTGGTTTCAATTTTAAACTATGCATCTTCTCAAACAGGCTTCATCCCTCTTTTATTTTTCTGGAAATGCAAAGCAGACTTCAATTGTTCACATATCAATTGGCTTTTAAAAAATTTGAAAATCAGTTTAGCCTGGTATATTCCCTTATTTCCTTTCTGCTTACAAGGAACTAAGTAGTAAGACTAATTGTATTAATATTTATATCGTGTAGCATGATGTAGATAGAAGAATAATCTTTTGTAAGAATAGTTTGTTTGCAAAATAGGTAGAGAAAGTCATGCAAATGCAATGTATCTGATTTTTTAGATTCATCTCTCCCTCCAAGAGAACACTTATGAAGTTACATGCTGGTAGTAGTTATTTGTTTTTCACTTTCACTAATGTTGTTTGACTTGATGTATGTGAATACAAATCTTAAAATAGCATACTTTTTGGGTTGCTTGACATATTATTTCGTATCATTTGAATCATTCGTGTGCATTTGAATAAGTTACTGCTAAACTCAAAATTGTTATAGCACTATAGATAAAGTTACTATTAGAATTCAAGTAAATAAGATCAGAGTAGTTCTCTGATACCTGGTGTTTATTAGTTTCTCTGATACCTGGTGTTTACAGCACTGATATTATTAGCAAAAAATGTCGGTTAATTTGATGACTTGTTTTTCTTATTCCAAATGTATAACCTTTTTTTCTTCCTACCCTCCTTAGGGTCTCTCCCCCTCCCGCCCCCCCTCTCTCTCTCTCTCTCTCTCTCTCTCTCTCTCTCTCTCTCTCTCTCTGGTTTTTTGCACTTCGTACTCCTGACATTTTAAATGCTATTGTAAATTACTCAGAAAACTAGAGAAACAAGTTTTTTTATTCATGTTTTTTAAATGTACCTGAGAAGGAAATATTACCAATATAAAGTGAATACAGTTACCCTTTTATCATCATTGTAGAGAAGGAATAGGTGTACAGTTCCACACTACTAGTTTTAAACAGTATAGAATGAAACATTAAAATGTGTTGTATTTTAATTTACAGAACACTAATTTTTGACTGTGCATTTTGGAATGGAAGTCTAGGTAATACTGTTAGCTGAGGAATAAGTCTGTTATGTCTATTAGTTGAATTAGTTGTCTCTTATGTGCAGGATTCCTCTTTGCACCTTGATTAACCAGCATCTTTCACAGCTGGCTGTTAAGTTTCCAGCAACCAAGTTTCTAAGGAGTGTATCAACGGCATGCATCCCGAACTTCCCTGACAGCAACTTGCCATCATTGTTTATTTACTATGAAGGTGATTTAAAGAAGCAGTTGGTTGGTCCTTTGGTATTTCAAGGCATGAATTTAAAAGTTGATGGTGAGTACCACAGTAAAATTTTTAAGTCAGAACTTAAGCAGTGTATGGTGCACTAATATTATAAATAGCACCCAGATTTATGTGTAAAATTTTTGTTTTTTAATAATATATACATCCCTAAAACAAAGCTTAATATACTCAATAGAGTTCCAACAATTACATGTTATCCCTTAACTTTATTTTGCATTAAAATACATGGTTTTATATAACAAAGTCAGGTGAATAACCATTTTTTACAGTTTTCTGATATATACCTACATTGCATATTTCAGATGGTGTAGAAATATATTTTTTGTTTTCAATAATACCTCACAAGAATGTGTTGCAGTATTTTACTGAATCTCTTTATAACATTAAGTTTAATCTCACTCGATTTCTGCTTATTTATTTGCATATGTGTCTGGGAAGGTACAGAATTCCATTCCAAGGTTAAGAATTCTTCATTTTTTTTTTTTCTCAGGATAAGGGAAAACTCCGAAAAAAACCTTATCCAGGAAACTTGTCCTAAGTGAGATTCGAACTAGTGACCTTTTGAATGTGAGGCAGACACTCTACCACCACTTTACCCAGGCAGGCTAATTCTTTCTTGTGTGAATATTTAGAATAATATTACAAAGCAGTTAGGTATATTAATTAGTAGTGTAAATTCAGTGTCAAAAGGAATGTCTCAGCTCTACTTAAATGAAGTTTTTGTGCAAAGCATTTATTTCAACTGACATTTCCCTTTATAGGCTGAACAATCCTTGGTTCAAAAAGTTTAGTACTAAATACACGAATACAAGTGCTCCTGATGAGTTGACACTAAGTAAGTGTATCTTTAAAGTAATATGAAGAAACATTAAGCCAAATTAGGTCACACAATATATGGAAATTGAATCAACCGTTGATGAAGCCACCATTACCAGTGGTAGGACACTGGAAAATGCAAACTTAAGGTGTGTTAAAAGGTGACAAAATCATTTCCCAACAATTTTTCTTGCTAGCTTGTGAAGAAATGCCAACTATAAATCATGTAAAACTAGTAGGCTATTTAAAGGATTTTTGGAAACCTCCTAGTTGAATGGTATGAACTGCATCTGATGGGTGCTAACGACCAATGGAAAAAAAAAAGTGTTTATAAAAGTGGCATCAAGATTGGGATTTCCTAAAAAATTAATCCAAATCTCCCATTGATTCACACATTGAGGTATATGTTTCTTGATTCACTCAATAAACAAAGCAGAAACTTGACTTAAGTTGTTCAGTTAAAGAAGCATAGTTTGTTGAAAAACAACCTAACACTATCTCAGATTCAAAGATAAAAGTTGTAAGAAAAAAACAATTCAGGTTATGTTTGAGAAAATACAGTGACTACAATACCCTCTGCAATGTCACTCATAATTTTGAAGGCCAGAACATTCAAGAATATGAAAATGTTTCTGTTGGCTACAGTTTCTTCTTCAGTTATGCAAGATTAACATTTTATTATGAACATTCCTTTTCTCAATATAAGGCATTATTCAGTGATTGACACACACATGCACACCAAGAAATGTATTTATTCATACTCTTTAATGCATTTATTTACAAATAATAACTCTGACAATGAATTTTCAGAGGTGTCAGGTTTGCAGAATTTTCAATTACATGTCTGTTTCTAAAAGCCTACTCATACACTTGCATTCTTAGAATATTTATGTTTGTTATATCTACAATGTTACGTTATTACCAGTGTTTTTTTGGTTGAATGAAATCCTCCTATGTAGAGCTGTGAGTAATAAGGTATCTTTTTAATTCTGATCTAAACTTGTTTTTGTTCATTTGCAGTTCTTTTATAGAATAGGGAAGGTAATTAAACACAACTATTCCTTTCTAGTAAACCCCTTTTTGAAACAACTGCAAATTATTTGTTGGATGTATGAAAGTCCTGCCTATGTCTCTATGTTATGAATATCTGTATTTTTTGTAAACTTTTTTGGGTCATTTATTTCAAATGGCAATATGTATAGAATACTTTCACAGGCTAATGGTAAAATACCATACTTTTTATTTCATAATGAACACCTTTTTAGCATTTGCTGAATTTCCCCAAAATATTATTCCATAGGTCATCAATGAATGAAAATGTAAATAATAAGCTGTTTTTAGTATGCTCTTATTTATAAGCTGAATTAAAGATCAGATTGCAAAGCATGCAGAGCTCAGTTTGGGTAAGATATATTCAATATGGTGTTTCCAATTCATGTTATGATCAATCGTAAGACCAAGGAATTTTGTATTACAGGCTGCTGCAATTATTTTCATATTCTATCCTTAGGTCTGTGATGTTTTTATGCTTTGTGAAAAATTAATGTAAAGTTCATGTGAATTTTGCTACTTTCAAACAAATTATTTAGTGTGTTGAAGATTTTATTTGATGAATCTGGGAGCTGACTGACATTGTGTACTTTAATTGTAATACTTGTGTCATCCACAAAAAGAACTGGATAGGCATTGTTGTTTATTACTGCAGGTAGATCATTTATATACACTAAAAATAATGAGAGACCCAGAATAGAACCTTTTGGGACACTTATCTTTATTTCACACCATTCAGAATATGCATTGCTATTATTTGAAATATTAATTATAACATTTTGCTTTCTTTTCGATAAGTAAGATATAATCCATTGATACCCTTTGCCCCTAATGCTATATTATAATAATTTTGCTAGAAGTATTTCATGATTAATGCAGTCAAATGCTTTTGATAGATCGCAGAGTATTCCTAGTGTGTTAAGTTTGCCATCCAATGCCTTGAGACCTTCATTAGTTAATTTAAAAATGGCATCACTAGTTGATTTACTCTTCCTGAATCCAAACTGCTCTTTTGCTAAAATATTATACTTGTCTAAATGTTGATAAATTCTTTTAATCATAATTTTTTCAAAGATTTTCGAAAAAGCTGCAAGTAAACATACTGGTCTATAGTTTGACATTTCTGAGATTTGCCCTTTCTTTATAATGGCTTAATGACTGAATATTTTAGTCTGAGAATGTACCTGTTAAGATGGGTATGTTAAGTATATGACCTAAAGGTTTGCAAATAATGTCAGCACATATCTTTAATGTTTTTGTGCTTATTTCATAGCAACCAATGAATTCTTCCCTTTGAGGGATTGTATTACTTTTTCTTTTTTGGTTGCACTTCTGGGCACTTTCTCTAAGGATGTAAAATTTTCCATACAGGATTCCTGAAGGTATGAAATCGGATCTCTCTTAAGATGTTTTTTTTTTTGTCAGTAAATTTTCTGTCACCTGAATGAAATATTCATTAAATGCATTTGCTATCTGCTGGGGATCATTTGTGGTCACTTTGTTTACTTTAATTTCTTTTATATCATTCTTCGAGTGACGTTTACCAGTCTCTTTTTTAATAATTTCCATATAGTGCTAGGCTTGTTGTGAGAGAACTGTATTTGTTTTTCATAACAAAGTTTTTTAGTTGCATTTATAACCCTTTTTAGAATTCTGCAGTACATTTTATAGTGTTGTTTATGTCTACCACACCTACTTATTCTAGTTGCTAAATAAAGTTTCCTTTTATGTCCACATGATATTTTTATACCTTGTGTCAGCCAATCATTTTTAGAATTGTTATTAATTTTCTTTACGTGGAGTGGAATACTGGGGCTATGGATTCTTACGAAAGTGTTTAAGCAGGAGTTAAACTTATCATTTGCATTATTTAGTTTATACATTTCTTCCCATGATTCCTCAGACAGTTTGGCTTTAAAACACACTATGTTGCTTTCTTTATTTATAATGCTAAAGCTGGTTATGAGGTTTGTTTTTTTGGAATTGGGAGTATAATGATCAGCTGTGGTGAGTTGTCCATCATGGTCTGAAAGTCCATTAACAAAGGATTGTATTTCATGGTACTCCTTTTTAGACATATCTGTAAAAATATTGTTGATAGCTGTTTTGTAACTATTTTGAATTCTAGTTGCAAAATTGATTGTATGCGCCAGATTGTATGATCTTAATAGTGAACAAATTTACATCTTTTAATTGCTGTCGATCAAGAAATCTGTGTTCAAGTCACCACACAAAATAAATTGAATTTTTGGCTTGAAGAGCAATTTTAGAATAATATCTAAGTTATGCAGAAAGTTTTCAGTATTTGCTGTGGGTGCTCTATATACCCCTAATATAATTAGTTGATTTACTGTGTTAATATGAACAGCGCAACATTCCAAGGTTTGTACCAGACAGTATTTCTCAAGATCAATTACGTTGAAGCTTATATTATTCTTAGCAAAGATACTCACACTTGGTTTAGAGAGTTTTTGTCTACAGTACCAAGCTGCTGTTTTATAACCATCTATTAAAAAATGTAATATTTCCTGTTTTTCTAAATTATGTTCTGTAATATATAAAATATCTGGACTTAGCTATTCAGATTTGAAATTAATTAATAATTCATTTACGTTATATCTTAAGTTTTGAATTTTTTGGTGAAATACTGTGAGCGAGTTCTCTTTTTTTAATGACTTGGAAAAACGATTATCTGGTTTCTGTTTTATTTCTGAAACATTTACTGTTCTATTTATCTGATTTACTCTATAATAGCAAGGGTTTGTGTTGCACAGTTATGAGATGGCATTTGTTTTATACTGCAACTCAAAAGAGAAGTTTAAATCTTATGTTTCTCTGGAATTGATGAGTTCCAATATTAATTTTTCTCACAAGCTATGTGTTTTTTTAAATTTGGTTTTAATTCTATTGAAAATACTTTTTCGGTTTTCAGCACATACAAAATATATATTTTTAAGCTTTTAGTGTATAAAAATCCATGTCCTAATTGAAGCAGTGTTTGGAAATCCCATAAGTAAAGTTTTTTTGCAAAACTGAGTTGAACAACTTCCTTGATTCTGCTTAGATAGTTCTATATTATGCATAAATATCCCATAAGTTGAGAATAATCACATGGGAAATGAGATCTGCTGAGTTGAGTTTTGTTCATAAAGCCCATTAGTCAATGACTTGTGGGAATTATGCACAAAACATTTTATAGAGGAGAGTACACTGAGGACTAATACAACTCATATAATCAGCAAAAAAAGAGAAGCCCTATCCATTTGGATGTAAATAAATCTAAAAGAAAAAATACTGATGTTGAAACTCCAGACTAACATGCCACAGGATGTAAACACTTAGGAATTTTATTTGATGAATAAATAATAATTATGAAGTGGAGATGGACAAATAGCATGTTTTTTACTTTCTCCTTTTAAATGTCTCTGTTTTTTGCTTTCTTTATTTTGATTTTGCCATCAAAATATAGGGGGTTAGTGTTGAGAAAATGCTTAAGTGTGTAACACCTTTGAACAAGCGAAGTAGGGGGAACTAGTTATATTTCATGTAAAATTACTTTTGGAAAGAGCATATAATGTTAGTGTGTATTCACTTATTTAAAGCATCAAAATAACCTTAGGATACACAATGTTTTTGCGTTTGTCTTGCTAAAACTTCGCATTTTCATTTTTGCTGGGGAGGAGCAGAAACCACATTATCTATTTCATTTAATAATGTTGTGGCAACACTAATGTCCTTGCATCATATGAGTCCAATGGTAAAGGAGCTGCATTGACTGCACATATAAATCAAGGCAAATTTCCCTCAAAATGTGCTAGTCTAGCACATGACAGGTACAAAGCAATTAAGGTTTTTAAATATTTCATAACAAGAAATTTTCCAGCATCATGATGAACTAGATCACAAATGGGATAGATTCTTCCAATTCCAGACGTAAAGGCTATTCATTCTTTACGTCAACATATGGAGCATGTTGTAGAATTTAAGAAATATTCCTTCTTGGATAGCAAGTCAATATATTATTTCAAACATAATCCCATATCAGGCAACAGTTTAGAATAGTCTAAAGGACTACAACTACTCTTCTTTCAGGTGGGTTTGCATTGATTTGTTTCAGAAAAAGAAGTACTAAATTTTTTGTAAGCCAAATAACATATGATATAAATTCTATGGACTTGCATTCCTAAGGAGAAAACACAAAGGCTGCAAAATATTTGCTTTTGCTTCAAAAGAGGATAATTCTGGATTGAAGAGAATTTTATTGCTGAAAAATTATTAGTTTCTTCATTGACTAGAGAAAAAAAATTGTTTTAATGTTATCAAAGCTGAGTTTTCAGTTTGAGACAAAATTTCATTCCATACTTATGCATGAAATAGTTATTAATTATATAATTTATTTTATTTATATATTTCAGAATTTATATTAAAATGTGGTTTATAAGAAGTTTTTGCCACACATCTATTAGTAAAAGTTATTGAGTGTAGGTGTAGGTGGCACCATCAAAAGAGTTGAACTGCATGTAAATCAAGACAAATTTTCCTTCAAGGTATAGAGGAATTTGTTAGTCTTAACATGGGCAGATATAAAGCAATTAAAATTTTAGAATAATTCAGCATCTCAAGTATGTCAAACATGTGAAAAACTAAGATATTCATACCAAAGTTTCAAAACGGTCATTTTTGCAGGAATGTTTTCAGAAGACCGAACAAAAAAGAGGGAACAAAATACTTTTTCCAGTGGTTTCACAATTACCTTTGTTCAATTGCATTCCATTAAACATGGTAAATAATCCTGCAATGAAGAGTTTCCTGAAAAAATACAAATAGCAATCTGTTGCTGATGAAAGTGCCCTTAGAAAGAATTATCTACAACCAATTTATGAAGCTAATGTGGTAAATATTAAGGGGGTTGTTAGAGATCATCCAGTTTGTTTCATTTTGGATCATTCCCCTTCAAGAGCTATTCTAAACATTCTTGTGATACCATTGGGAGGAAATCCCTCAAAACTAATGCTGTTTGCCATGTGTGAATTGGAAAAAGTCAACTCCACATCTATAATGTAGAGTTTCAGTGAATGCTGTGAACTCTGGCCATCAACAATACAGTACTATAAAGTGGCAAGTTGTTAACGGACCAAGCATCATACATGGTCTCGGCATGCGTTTGCACAGTTGAAGCCTATGTATTCCATTCTCCATCACACAACTTGTATTTCCCATGATTTGCATAGGGTATGTGAATCAGTAAGGGTTGAATATACTTTTACAAATGCCTTTATATCCGAACTTAAGAAGACATTGATTAAAGTTCCAAGTAGAATACAGCTTTACAAGGAAGTTATAAGGCTACCACTATCTAAATTTCCCATTATTACGAGATGGGGAAATGGATTTCATGTGCTATTTTCCTTTGTGAATATTTCACCAAGATAAAGGAATTTGTACTGTCTTTGTATGACGTTGAATCTGCAACTGTGGTACAAGCAAAGTACCTGCTAAGGGATCAGATTGGGAAACAGCTGTATGCAGTACATATGTTCCAATTTATTCCTGCTGCCATCTTGCAAATAGAAGAGCCGTGCTTACCCAAGGAAGCAATGGAGTGTGTTTGAAAAAACTGACAACATGCATGAGGGCTTTGCAAAAGAAAAACTTCAGCAAAGTTTATCAAAGAATCCAGATATTAAAAAACTAGTGAAGTACACTGATTTTGAGTTTAGAGTAAAAACCAAATATTTGCCACTGGTTTCCATTGATACTGAGCACTCATCTTATTTGTATAAAGATATTTTAAATTCAGAGAGACAAAATTTGATCTTCAAACATATCAAAATGTAAAATGTCATAAATTAAATTTATTCTTAATGCAATAAACATCATAACCATAAGTTCTACATAAAAAAGTTTATGCCTATATTGTTAATGTACTGAAATGTTGAACATTGAGTAAGTATCATTCTTGAATGCACTAAAGTGAAATTATAAGTGATTAACTGATTATGCCTACCCCTTTTATTTCTTAAATCTCTTCCAGCTCCCCTTTTTTTTTTTTTCTTTCTTTTCTGTTTTTCAAAACACTTTTTTTGGTCTTTTTTTTTTTAAAAAAAAGAATGTCCCATTTTTGATCCTTTTAATGAATATTTGTCCCTTTAAAATTTGGCATTTACTAATTACTATAAGATACCATTAAGGTTTATATCTAAAGTGATGGTTTGGTGGTATACCGGGAAAAACTTGAGTCAGTTGGGAAATTTAATGTCCTACCAGCATGTTGCCACAGAAGCTCAGTAGTCAGAGCAGTAATACAGAAAGCAAAAGATCCATGTTCAAACTCGGCTGTGCCATTGAATTTTTCAACTGATTCTAATGTCTATTATACTATTTGGGACCAAAAATTCTCTAGGGTAAAAGAGGACATTATTATGATTTTCATGATGCTGAATCTGAACTTGAAAACCAAATTGCTGTACCACATGCCAATTTTGTAAGTTCCAGACTTACTAGTGACTAGTGTGTGTATCAGAAACAAAAAGTAATGAAGGTGAAGAAAAAATGTTTAGGTGGACAGGAAGCAAGATGTAAGTGATCCATAGAGTAAATAATGTAAATGTCTGTGGACAGTGTAATAAAGAATGAGTAAAGTCATACCAGTAAAGAATTGTATAGGTGAAGGAATATAGAGAAAAATTATTTCAGGCAAGCTTCTTTGCAGAACAAAGGGGACGTGTATGAATTTATTTGAAAAATGATATAGGGAGGTTAATGCAGGAACAAATAAGCATATATCACAAAATAGAGACCAGCTCAGGAATAGTATGGATTAAGTTATTGATATAAGAAGTTAAAAATTGATTGAATTTTGTAAAATGAATGTGCTTGGTATTTTACATTGAGCACATAATACAGGGTGATTTATATAGAGCTGACACATTTCTTTCATTAATTGTTTCAAAACGTGTTATGCTAGCAACAACTTATTATACCTAAATTGTAGAGGAATTTTGGGAGATTATTTACTTCTATAGCAAATGTTGAAAATGTCCTCCATCCTGCATAAGGCACAACTCAGCACGTTGTTTCATGTTACTGGCCACTCGGAGGACTCTGTTGTTAATAGCTTGAATCTCCTTTGTGATGTGCTTCAGATCGTCCAATGTCTGGGGACGTGTGCCGTAAACCCTGTCTTTTAAGTGACCCCATAGAAAGAAGTTCGGCGATGTCAAATTCGGAGGTCTCGGTGGCTACAGGTTCCTGGAAATTATCCGGCCGTCAAAGAAACTTGCAATTAGGTTCATGGATTCATTTGTTGTATGGCATGTAGAGCCATCTTGTTGAAAATATACTTGACTCAGCTCTACTTTGTACTGCATTTTCATGTTGACTACAAGATCAAAATGTTGAAACAGCTGCCAACAATGCAACTAGGAATAAAAAAAACATCTGCATATCTAATGACAAGGAATTGAAATTCCAAAACATTCTGGTTAATTTGGTGCTAAAATTGGGTCGTTGAATGAATTTCCAATGGAATAATTAAAGAAAGAAATGTGTCAATTCTACATAAATCACTCTGTATTTCACTGTAGAGATAAAAATTTTGAAGAAAGGAGTCCATTAATCAGAAATGGCTACATAAAGATACAAAATAGCATTATGTTCATTTTCAAAATATAGTAAAATTCTGGGGCAATTTTCTAATAAAGGGAAAAGTAAAAAGAATTGAACGGTGAAAAGAAGAGTTAAACCAAAATAAAAGGTTTGGAGCTTTTGTGTTCATGCCTACATTTAAACATAAATTGTATAATCATATATTTGTAAACTTCTATGTATAGCTAATGAGCCTGTGTTGAATGCCACACATACAAGCAATTTAACGTGGCATGAATAAATAAAATAAAAAGTAAAGTTTTTGAATTGAAACAAACCTTCATTTATGATGAGTTTAGGAGTAGTGCTGCATATATAGAAAACAGAAGTTGGATGATAAGCAAACCATTTTTCATTAGGTGATTTTCTTAGAATCAGTATACCTTGATTCTAAGAAGAAGTAACGAATAAATTATATATGACAGCTACATACTGAGTGATTTATTACACATGAAACATCTTGCAGAAGCACTACAGACTTAAATTCACCACTTTTTCAGTGCATGAAAACCAAATTTCTTAACTGATCATTGGCACACAGCACATCTAGTTTGAGTCTGTTAATGGTTCTAAATATTAATGTAAATTATAATCCAACATTTGGATTTGTTATGTATCGAGTTTTTGCAATAGTATATGTTGGGAATCTAATATTTTTGCGTAGCTTCTCAAAAGAATTTTTTTCTCTATACTTTTTGTTTCTTTATCTATTATTTTGCACTTTTACTGAGATAATCTTCATTTCTTGGTTTGTTTTATAGATTTGGGCTGTATTTATTGGAAACTGGCAGCTCTTAAATGCCAGACATGCCATTTCATTGTATATGAAAAGTTACTCAAAATCATTAAGCTATGGAGAAATGAGCATAGTAGCATTTTATTTTACATATTTGTTATGCACATCAATTGAAAGTTATTTTAATATTTTTTTCTCCATGTGGGATGCTGCAGAATCAAGCATGTAAGACTTCAGAAAGAGGAGTATGAATTTTGGGTTTTCATGACTTGGCATTTCAAGGTTTTGAACAAAGTGACAGAAAGAAACTTGGTGATAGCATTTTGCAAATAATTAATAAATTCATTCATTCATTTTCTTCAATCTTGTTTGTAAATATAGACTACATTACAAATCAAGTGGACAGAAATATGTTCCTTCTAATATTAAAAGGTTGGTTCAATAAGTACCCATATTAGGAATGAGGATGCCTTTTTTTTCAAAAACAAATTATTTATTTCTCAACATAGTGCCATTTTAGGGACATTTACTGCTCCTAACTTTGCTGCCATGTTTTTAACCCCTCCTAAAAATAGGAATTGTCAGGCTCTGTAAAATTGCTTTTTCCTTGACAATGCCTCCTCATTTAATCTACATTTTGTTACTGCGAGCTTTACTTCATATTTGGGAACAAAGTAAATTGCAGGGAGTCCAGTCAGGTGAATATTAAGGATGAGGTAGCAATTCAAAATGCAATTCATGTAGTTTGGCAGCAGTAGCTCCAGATGAATATGGTATATTGTCATGATGAAACACTACCATGTCTTCAACTTGTCAAATCAGGCCAATAACTCACTGTAGTATTGTCTAGTAATCATTTTTCCTTTTTCTTAGAAGTCAGTCTAATACCCTTCATATCCGAAAAATTAACATCACCTTTCCAGCCAGTGGGACTGTCTTTCCCTTCTTTAGCAGATTCGCTGGAAGTAAACCAATTGTTGTGATGTTGGTCGGTATAACAATGAATCCAGATCTCATTGGTGGTGACAACTTGATACAAAAGGTTCTTTGCAGTTTGCTTAAATAGCTCCAAACACAGTTTCTAAGTTGAAAGGTGCACCCATTTGTTCACTGTTAAGTATTCGTGGCATTCATCTGGCTGGCAATTTTTCATTTTTAACTTATCATGGAAAATGTGACTTGCTGTTCTTGTTGACATATATTCTGTGCCATTTTGTGATCAACGAGAATTTTTTCAGTTATTTCTTCAGTAACCACATCTGCTAGACATCCTGGGCATTTCTTATTAAAAACAGATGTCCAATGTCATTTAAAGTCATTAAACCAATATCTAATTGGCATCGTAGAGGGTGACAGGTCCCCATAAACAGAATCCAATTTTGCTTTTACTTTTATCTCCTCAAAAATTTTCCCATCAAAAAATAAAAGGCATACCACTGAACATTACTGCATTTCTTCCATTTTAGCGAAAACATGTTGAACTACTAACTGAAGTGCCTGCCAAATCTTAACTTATGAATCAGTACCAAATGTGTTTTGGCAATGTCTAACAAATGACTGCACATGATGGTAACACCAACTTACCCTAGTAATGTCACCTACTTTGAAACATGGGTACTTAGTGAAACACCTTCATAGTCAATCTTTATATCAATGTAAAATACATATTTGATTGTTTCTCTCAGATATTGCATTGACAATCTGGTTTAAATTACACTTACAAAAGAAAACTTAGTGATCTATTGTTCTTTTATATGTCTTATACAGTGAGCATAGAATAAAATAAACCCTGCAAATATGTACCTACATTTCTCATATTGGGAAGATACTTGCCATAAATGGAAATCCCTGTATCCTAGAGAAATGAAAAATGGTTTATTTTCCTCAGTACAATGTAGTCCTTGCACACCTGTACATAGGTGCAGATTAATAATGGATGCAACAGGTGGGCAATCTTGTTGGTTGAGACGAGTGAAGTTTTGTTGCACTCATCATTTGTGCAACAATTTTCATGAGTGTCCTATTAAGATTGTCCATGAGTTTAATATACCATTTTATGCAATCTTAGCAGTATAAATTATAGGAAATAAATCATAAAATAATTCAGCATCCATAGCTGACATGAGTGATGGCGTCTTCATATGTTATGAGACATTAGCTTCTCTCCTTGCATTTCATTTGTTATAATCAGGCATTTTGAGCCAATAAAGGCACTTTCATGCATTCCCTTCCTGGAAGAGAAGCAAGCAGGTGTTAATAATCAATAATATATTTTAATTAATAATAATTTAATAATCTACTTAGCTTTTTGCATATTCATTGCTCAAAGAAAACAATATCCTACATAAGCCATGGTAACTTGAAATACCATATTGTCTTGCTATTGACACATGTGATTTAATGAGACATTTATGCATGATATTGAATACAGTACCATGTTCATAATGATAGCATTGCACAAAAGAGTATAATATAAACACATTATTATTGTTGTTTTTGTCGTCATTATACTCTTATTATTCTTCTCTTTTTACTACTACTGCTACTACTACTACTACTACTACTACTACTACTACTACTACTACTACTACTACTACTACTACTACTACTACTACTACTACTACTACTACTACTATTATTACTAGTTACTTATTTTCAGAATTGGAATGGATTCTTGGTGAAGCAGGTGCCATTCCTACTAAACTAAAGGAAGATCCACGACCTAAAGTTGAAGATGTCCTTTTCTCAAAGCTGAAGCCAAAGGAGAACAGTGATGATGAAAATGACTGGTGATCTAAAAAGTACAAGAGCTTTAGACATAAAGCTCTTGTCAAATCAACTTATTTAATTATATATATGTCACAAGTGTTTGCTAATGCCCATCATTTTGTGAGTATACTAGTCAGATCATAAAAAGCCAATGCTTGCTGAAAAAAAATAATTGAAAGTACACATTCTGCCACAGTTCTTTATGAAATGACAGAGCTTATTAGGCATACAGTTTAATTAATTTATATCTAAGGTACCTAATGTTTTTGCTGTCTACCAGCTTTTAGCACTAGAACCCTGCTAATTTCTAGCTACTGTTAATTGTGGTAGTGGCCATTTTGACCGCTCATTTTTTCTTTGAACTTTCTCACTTGGTTTAAAGATCTACAAAATGTAATAAAGTATAATAAAAACACTTAAAATGAATATAATTATAAAAAATAAATATGTGCCTGTTGTTGTTATTATTATTATTATTATTATTATTATTATTGTTATTATTATTATTATTATTATTATTATTATTATTATTATTATTATTATTATTCTTAGTAGTAGTAGTATTATCATCATCATCATCATCTTTATCATTATCCATTTATACATTTTTATTTCAAATGTCTTGATAGGCAACTTGTGTTAATACAACTAAGCATAGAGTGGTATAAAAATAAAAACATTCTTACATGTAATAAGAAATACAAAATACAAAAACACATAATTATAACACCAATTATATGATAAAAGGACATAAATGTATGCAAACAAAAGTTTCTTTCAATTTGTATCATACAAAATACAAAAACACATAATTATAACACCAATTATATGATAAAAGGACATAAATGTATGCAAACAAAAAGTTTCTTTCGATTTGTATCATAATATTCACTCATGTTTTGCATTTGACACATGTAAGAACTTTTCTCATTTTTGCTGTACATTTTCCACATACCAGCTTCATAGAAATGTGATAGTAATTGGTTGTTTTGTTCTGTCTGCAGTCGTGGCTTACTTGACACTGGCAATTAGGACTAGGATGCTCTTCGGTAGAAACAGTTAGTATGTGCCTTTGTTTAGACTGCAAATAAGAGTTAATCAGCAATTTGAAGAATGAATCTGCAGCATAAAATTTTCTTGCCAGTTACCTCTTGAAATATTGTATTGATAGCAGCTAGGTGCAAAATATGGTAAAAAAACATGCATTGGCCATCTACTGGTACCAGCACGTACAGAATAGGCTTCATCTGATCTATTATATCGATGCCAAATTTTGTCTTACTGTAGAATTCGACTGTTTCAGAAACTTTCTTAGAACCGTCGGATATTGCACAGGAATTGTGAAGTGTGCTCATTATGATTAAATTCTTTTGAGGCCTTCCTTGGTACCTAGTTAGCAAAATATTATTATTCGTTTTCATGAGAAGGGTATCATAAAGTGGAGCAGAGCACTGGAATTTCTTATGTAATTAGGAACTTCTCATCTAAACCTGTTCACAGTTCCTACAATATTAGTGCCCAACTTCTTTAGTCCTTTAGCTAGTGGCAACGATGTAAAATAGTTGTCAGTGGTGACTTTTCATCCTTTTTTCAGGTAAGGTTCTAGTGGAGACATCACAACATGCTCTTGAACAGATTCGTTTTGAGGTCGCTCATGATCCTTCTCGAAATACAAGATGCATTGCAGAAGTACTTTGAGTCTGCATCTCCGAGCAACCAATTTTTATGCCAAACTTATCAGGCTTATTAGCCATGTATTGAATAAATGGACCGCAACATTTATTTGGATAAAGCTGCTCACCTACTGTAAGGAATGCAGATGGTATGTAGTAAGTCCTACAGTTTTCGATAAATCTGTTTCATATTGATGAAACCAATGCAAACCTGTCAGTCTTTAGCATTTTAGAATGAGATGATCTGACATCAAAACATTCAAATCTCATGACTCCACAAATCTGTTTCTTGCCCCCACTTTTTTGACCAAAGTTCAGCTAATTCAAAGCTTCTACAACCCAGCGCACCCTGGAAGTAAATTACACTGATGAAAGCACCCAACTCTTCCAAGGAAACGGTCCAATTTTTTTTTCATTTTTCTTTTCTCTAGCTTCAATCTCTGTGCATTTTTTGATATGTCTTAGAATAGATTCATCAATTAGTAACTACCAGGCAGATGCATGACTATCGCCACTCACATGTCTCTTAGTATAAGCACTAGAACCTCCCTTTTTCTTCAAAACATTTTGTTGCCCCATTCTACCACCATATTGGCCTGGTTCAATGATCTGCCACTCAGTACTTTTATCTTTACCAAGACTCTTTGTACCTGTGGGAAGTTTATCATCCTCATAATGTCTTTTTCTTCTCCCTTTTATTACTGGTTGTATTGAGGCAGTTGCATTACCTGAGAAACTGTAGATTTACTTGAAGGCATTCCATTTATACTTACTCCTTGAGGAGCAGTGGAGTTGGTGTATCACAGTGCTACAAATCATGTTCAATTAGTTGTTGAATTGAGCCATCCATGCCTAACATTACTCAGAGTACATGGTGAATTGCTGAGAATTTACCCCTGAATTAGGTTTCCTGAAAATGAATAAAAACACAAATAAGAAAAGTATTTATAATTGTACAAAAAGCAAAAATGAATACAATATACAAAAGTAAATATCAAAGTAAAAGAGTTGCTAGACCTACAGTTTCAGTTTATGTAATATACGAAACATACCATTCAAACATTGTCTTCATCAAGGAACCCATCTTCCGATGCGTTAGAGTTCTCCATTGGTGGTTGATAATTATCACTTTCACTTGATTGAAAAAGATTGCATTCTGAAAATATCGTCCATTATGTTATAAAATATAGCTAGTATTTCCTCAGGCTTCCAACCAACCATGAGAAATTTTCCAAGCAGAAGTTTCACGTGCACTGCTATAGTGAATATCTGACATGAAAACCTTCAACAATTGTTGACATTCAAACTTGTAACAATGAGTAACACCACCGAAAATGCGAACGTGGCAAAACATAACAAAATAATGAAGCTGTCAAAATGATTGTATCTGGGGTTCATTGTAAAAACTGTAATAACAGCTATGTAACTGATGATAGGCCGAAAAATATTATGCTATATAATATAGGGTTCATGTTAGGAAAACATAAAAAACTAGCTAATTAAATTCTAAAAACAGTCAAAATGGCTGTTAAAGCTATTCTAGCGTTAGGTGCCCTTTTAGATGGTTTATACAGTGAAGTTACATTAAACGCTAGTTTTCATACTCTGCTTAGGATCTTTGCAAAATGACAGATTTGTGAATGTTACAGCATTCAGAACATTGATAATTAAAACCACAAATGAAGGTTGAAATCTTTATTGTATTTCTCTATTTACTTCTGAACTTTATCTATAACTTCTTCCCTCCTCCCTCTCTCTGGACAAATAAGTGCACAGCTTCATATATACATAACAAAGAAAGGTTCAAATGCAGAACATTTGTGAAACTTGTGTTCAAAACAAGGCAAGTCCACCATTGAAGAAACAAGCTTTTAATGTCTTGGGTACTGTTTTACTGAATGTCATCAATATTTTGAATGATTTTTAGGAAATTGTAAGAAGTCCCAGGGAAAATTGTAGTAAAGTAAAGTTACCACATTCCTATTCAGCCAATATGAAGCAAGTTCCACAAGAAGCATTCATTACAGTGTTTCAAACAAAATGAATTGAGTACCTTTGCTTTTTATTTTAACTACCAAATACTCACATTGTGTAAATAATGTTGTGATGTCTGGAAGGAATTTTAGGAATACATTATCTGCCACATTCATTCAATTAGCCTCATCACCAGTGGCAGCTCATGAACATCTATTTTGGTGGGGCCAGATGTGAAGATGATTGTGATGATAGTAGAAGTGGTGTTATACCTTTTTAAACAGTATCTCCTTTAGTTGCACTGCCAAAAACACTACAGTAGCAGAACAGTAGCAAAACACTTTGTTTCTCTTCACTTGCAAATAGGCACGATTTCTTACTAAACTATTACAGAAAGTCTGATTTCTTTACCATCATGTTGCATAAATGTAAAATTGTTTGGTTGATGTGCACCTGATTTCAAGCTTTTCTTCTATCTTTAATGAATGAAAGGGAGTTTTCAATAAATAAGCCACTCTATTCATTTTAAAATTACACAACTTTGTCCACCAAACAATTAAAATTCCAACAACAATCACATGAATGCTAAGTTATGATAATACTCAATTAACCAGAAACAG
This sequence comes from Hymenopus coronatus, assembly GCA_030762935.1. Classification (NCBI taxonomy): domain Eukaryota; kingdom Metazoa; phylum Arthropoda; class Insecta; order Mantodea; family Hymenopodidae; genus Hymenopus; species Hymenopus coronatus. The sequence goes on along the minus strand of CM060900.1, from coordinate 314,251,385 downwards.
AAAATGCTCAATATCTTGGAACATTGTTTGACAAAAAATTAACCTGGAAAAAACATATTGAAAAAATTAAAGATGAAGCAACCAAGCACTTTAAGATATTAAAAAGACTTGCAGGAACTAAATGGGTTGTTCAAAGTTTACATTAAATACTATGTATAATACATAATGCCAGTTCTTAAGGTATTGATAACATCACCTTCAACTTCCGTGATACTTTGAGTGCACACAAAATCAAGCTCTTAGGTTAATTACTGGGGGCCATTAAAACTATTCCAATAATGACTTTACAAGCATTTGCATGTAATAGACCTATAGTGACAGATTTGGAAATGTAAGCTGTTTTAACATAGGTAAACTCTTCGTAATTTCCAGAGAATAAAAAAATGGGTAAAACACCACACATCTACCTTCAATTTGAAAACTCAATTAGGCTTCATATACAAAAGTTCAGAACTAAGAAGTAAACCATACTCTCATGCTACTTAATAACCCATTGAACTAGAATACAATTATGATTTAATTGCAGATTTTAAAAAGAAAGAGAATTCATCTATAGAAGCTAATGTAAAGATATCCAGATGATGAATGGATTCACATCTATACAGATGTCTGTCTTTACAACCAAGAAAATGGAGCAGGAGCTACCTGTAAATTCTTTTCTTTCTATAAGTATGTTGGAAATTATTTCACGAGCTTTGATGGGGAAATTGATGCAATTTACCCTTCTTACAAAATTTATTTGCCTGGAAAAATAAACTTTCCAACATAGTGTTATATCAAATTCCAAAACAACTATTCAGACTATTATTTCAATTTACTACCCTAAAATGGAAAAAATAAATTAAATTTATGATATGATTAAACACATAGTTTCTCAATGGATTCCAACCCACTGTGGAATTCTGGAAATGAGTGAGCAGATATGTTTGCCAAGAAGGGTTTCCAAATTGTTCAAACAATGAAACAAAATATCTCCTATGAAACAATTAAAAGATAAATCAAAAATTGTTTCACAACCAATTATGACAAATATCTTACTTCCTCTGAAAAACTTAATTGGAAGGATCTTCAAAATAAACTTAAAACGATTCCAGATCTACCTAGAAAATCATGTGTTGCAGTGTTCAGATTAACCGCAGGCCATGATTGTCTGAGTGGACATTTGTTCAAGATTGGATTAATGTATTCTTCACAATGCTTTTTATGTGGTAAAGATGACTAAATGAATATGATCACCTAACTGAATGTGGAATGCTAAAAAAATCAAGATGAATTAGTCTCTAAATATTGGGAAGCAAGAAGAATGATTTTATTGTCAAATTCTGAACATTATACGCGCGCGCACACACACACACACACACACACACACACACACACACACACACACACACCCACAATACTACTTTATGCCCTTCTCCCCACATCTTTTTGCTGAAGAAAAACTTGAGTAGATTCCATTTATAAGAATATTAATTAGTTTAGTTAATTTAAGGTCTTGTTAACTTTTTTGAGAGGCATATACCTTCATAATCACTTGCTACACTTAATTTTTTTATTCTTTTTACACTTCCCAATGCTTGAAACCATCATAAAAGTTGCACATGTATTAGGTTAAGTACCCTGTAACAAAAAATGCACTTGTCGACTGCACTTTCCACACTGCTTTCAAAGTTGATCATTGGATTTGATGCAGACAATGCATTAAAAAGAAAATATACTGTTGAGAATAACTTCAATGCAATAAGATACTCTCACTCACCTGCTGGTAATAGCAAAAACAACTAAGCATCTCCGCTTAAGTAGTACAGAGAAAATATAGATGGCAGAACTAAAAGTAATAAGAATTGTATTATGAAATGCAGATTGCTCTGTGTTTTAATTATGTATGATTTAGATTTGTAAATCATTTATTCCTTGAAAGCATGGAATAAAAAATCCATTTATATTAAAAACCATGTGCTCTCCTGTGAAATTTTAATGGATGGATGCACTGTATGGTGTATGCATAAATGGCTCAAGGTTTCTACTATTGAAATGCGTTAGGCAGATTGCAATAATAGTTAATACAGTTTAATTTACTGTTGCTTTTATAGATGCATTTTATTGCTGGGTTTATTTCTAAATTCCTGTAATGTATAGAATTCAGTCCGCACTGTAAAACATATGCAGTCAGTGGAACAAATTAGAATCATATTCAATAGTAATTTAGTTTATATGGTTCTTTTTCTTTAGGTAGTTTATTTTCTGGAAATTGCGGAATAGAATCTGAGGTGTATAGTGAAAATTTCACATTTCGCCCTCTATAATATGCAAGTCACAAGCTGCAACTGCTTGTCTTTTTCTTGATCTGAAGTTTTCAACCTCACCATTTAACTGAAATTATAATGCAAGAAGGAAGAAGAACAAAAACGGCTGTTGCTAAAATTGCTTATACATGCCTAATAATAATGTGTGCATTACATCACTAAAACACCCAATAATGTCACTATGGCAGAAGATGGACATACACTGTTCCATTTAGCATGCCAAGTTTGTGCTGCTCTCAAACAGATATTATTGAACTTGGATATGCACCATGCAGTTAGTGAATAGAACACACTATATTGAAGTATTTTCTGACATAAGTTGGAAACCAGCAATTTTTGACTTACACCACTTTAAAAATAAACGGCTCAAATAAGCACTGAAAACCAAAGCGTATGAGCTATCGAGCAAATAAGTGTTTGCAATCAGAAACCAGATGTAGACTGGCTTTGTGGTCTGATGGTTAACATGCTAGCTTCTGAATATAGAGATCTCAGGTTCAATTCCCTGCTGGAGGATGGGAATTTTTTATGGCTAGGATTTCCCATCCTCCCTAGAGTCTGAAAAATATTGTCCAGAGTGTGAATTAGAAAATCCATAAGCAACACAAAGATACACAGTAGAAAAGCATAGAACATTATGGTTGATATTTGATGAGAAATTTGTTTCCGAGGTAAAGTCTCTGATATAACCTTAGATGTTAATGGCAGCATATAAAGGGACCAAAAAAGAAAGAAAGAAAATCAAACTTGATGTAACGAAAAGTAGGATCCAAAAATGTTCTAATATTGATGTTCCAAAGGCTCCATGCAAACATTGAAATGAATACAACTGTACATACACTTATGCATTGGAGTGCACCTGATATGGAAAGAATAGTAGGCATGGAAATGAAAAGTCTTAACATTGGAGGGAAGAAAGAAATGAAGGGGAGCACTCAAAATTTTAGTATCATAAGGAACAATTTTAAGGAATAGCTCCAACAAGCACTCCCTGTATCTAAGTTCAAACTGAAGAAATGTCAATCAAGAAAATTTGGAGCAAACTCGCCAATAAGATTTATGGTAGTTAAACTTAACCATGGGAAAACAAGATTCATGACCATGTGAAGAGCTTTGTACTTCTGTCGCTGATTGCCAAGTTTTGCAGTTCTTGCCACATTGCCAAGTTTAGGATACCTTCTCAGTATTTGCCAGTTATAAGGATAGGAAACCCTGAAAAAGAAACCTTATTAAAGAACACAGTCCTAGTGCAATTTATAACGTGGACCTCATATTCACAAGTTCATGCCTTAACGATCTCGGCTATACCTTTCCATGTTCATACGACCAATACAGGCAACATTTGATATCCTGAGCAATCCTCATAGGGCATGCTCAAACTTTGGTGACCACTGCCGTTAGGTGGGCAGGTGCAGGGGGACATACACTACAGCACAGGTATAGGAAGCGTGCGAGTCATAAATAAATGTGCATTTTGCTAATTAGTGCTGTTCAGAATTATAAGAGATCCATAAACCTAAAATATGAATTAGAATAGCTATATAGCATACCAATGCCTATACCATAACCAACAAACACATGGGCTTGCAAGAACAAATGGTTACTCAATAAGAAGGTTTATCATAACATGACTGCACAATCGCCAATGAGTTTTTATTGGCTTTTTATAGTGTTTGGTGCCCACTTTTACTACATATGCCACCGCAGGTAATGGCCCTGATTATATAATGGAATGAAGATGGAGCACCGGTGGAATGCGATAGGTGAAACTGGAGAAAACCTGTCCCTGCACCGCTTTGTCCACCAGAAATCCCACATGCTGGAATCGAACCTGGGCCGTCTTGGTGAGAGGCAAGTAGTCTAACCACTCAGGCATGGTATGGTCACCAAGGAGTTAAATTCTAAATATATGTAATTAGAAAACTAACCTGAAAAAAACAGTATCTAGTTTTGGGATTCATAAGCTAAATCAGAATTGCTGGTGGCAATTATCTATATCTCCATCTAATCCAAATTATACAAAAGGGTTAATTTATTTTGTGATTAACTACTCCATATTGTACAGTAATGAACTATTAAGAAGAGGGAAAAATTGTATCAAGTATTTGTATATTAAACTTTGATGTATATAATATAGCAAGATTTTGTTAACTGAATTGATAGCTTTTACAGTAAATGCAACAAGGTAAATAACACTTTTTATGCTAATAAACCAAATGTTTTTGAAAATGCACTTGGAAACCTTTGCAAAAATTTACCGTTACCCATGATCTTGATACCCAACAAAACTATCTCTAACAACATGAGTTTAGTTCTGTTGTATGTTTTAGATGGTTGTATTGTTTTTTCTACACAATATTTTAGTATAAACTACTGTGAATCGTAGGACTTAGCGAGATGAGCATTGAAATTTATAACCTCTCTGCTCCATCCCTTTAGGAAATTCTTCTTTAACCATAAATCTATGTGTAACGTCATAGTCAAAATTGTGAAAAGTGATCACATTAGCTATGTGAATTCCTGTTTCCTTTTGTGTTTCATAATCAAACCAAAAGTATTTCTTGGGGTAAGTATAATGTTTCTTTTTACTTTTTCTGTACATACTATGTGTATAGAGTATACATAGTGTACAGCGAGGGTATTGTGTTGCACCCAAAAATTTGATACTGAAATTTCACTAGTAATATGTTTTGAGACCCCATTAATTCAAAAAAAAAATTTTTTTAGAAAAATGCCTATGTGGCACATAGTTTGGAATGAAATTTCTGTTAAATACCAAACTTGGTATAAAGTAATAAGTCGGGGTTGAAACACATACATCATTTACACTAATTTGTACCTGACCAGTTTCAAGAGCTGTTGCTCTTATCTTCAAAGGAGTCTGACTGGATGTTGGTGTTGGCATCCGTAGTGTGGTGGTTGTTTATGTTGACATTGGTGGTGAGGTGACATACTTCCAAAGTTGACTTGGTGGCTGCAATTCAAAATTCATCAATGTTTTATAATGAAGATCTTTTCCCAAGTATCCAATTCTGCTGTATGTGTTGTAATGTAATTTAAGTGATTTAATGTTTGGTATGATGTAGTGATTGGTGGTCCAAAAGTGGTGTGAAACTGCAGATTTATCTGTCTGTTTGTAGTTGATGTGTCTCATGTGTTCTTTCAGTCTGATTTCCAAGTTTCTCTTTGTTTTTCTTATATAGATTTTGTCACTTTCTGTGCAGTTGATTTGATAAATTCCTGCAACAACCACAACACTATGGATGCCAATACCAACATCTAGTTGGACTCCTCTGAAGATAAGAACAGCTCTTGAAACCAGTCAGGTACAGATAGTGTAAGTGATGTATGTGTTTCAAGCCCGACTCTTAACTTTGTGTTAAATTTAAATTCCACATCAATGTTATTAGCTTTTGCAAGGATTATACAGATTAGTTTGACCAACAAGTTATATAAGCAAACTTCAATTGAATACCATGGGAAGTTGTTGATTGAAATAATGGCGGAAATGGAGATAAGATGAAATTTTCAATTTTTCAATGTAGAACTAAATGGTACCAGGAATGAAATCAAAAGATACCAAAAACTAGAAGAGAAAAGGAAAAACATATATGCAGATATCTTCTTCTTAACCCTATGCATGTTTCACAAAGTCACTCCCAAAATTTGTGAGAAGAATAGTAAAATTTGATAACAGCAAATACCAGATATCTGCTGACAGGAAAATAATGATAATAGAGAGAAATAAACACTAGGCAAAAGTACGAAGGTTGGATTTGGAACTATATGCGCTCCACATGAAATTATCGAGCACCCTTGATTTTCTAACATGGCAAAATATGATATCAGAATTACTGCCAATAATCAGTATAAAAATTTTGCATCTAAAGAAAATTTCTGCCGGAAACAAAATTCCCGATATCTTAACCTCAAGAAAATCAAAATCCAATAACCAAAAAACAGTCAACTTATCAAAACAGACTTTCAACAAAACAGAGCTTAATATATTAAACAAAGGTCTTAAAAGGTGTGTGTGTGCCACAAATACATTAGACGATTTAATTGCTGATATAGAAATTGCCACAAATCACTTAGATGAAAATACCAAATCAACTATCCAAAAAGAATGCAAATATCTTGGAAGAAATGCTGTCCAAAAAACAAAATAATTTTCCGGACAAACAAATCATCAAATCACTAAGATTTAAACCGGTAATGTACACAAAGGTGGCAAGGTAATTATTTTGAATAAAGAAGATTACATCTCCAGGTGGAAAACTTGTTACAAGAAGAAATATACAAAAATTAAAGCAGATCCCTTAGCTTCCAGTTAAAGGCTCTCAATGTTACCTTGAATGAAGTCAAAACCTTAACTCCAAAAGAATATTCAAAAATCAAACCTAACCATCCCACCTTACCAAGAATGTATGCACTACCAAAAATGAGACTCATAATAGATAATATTGATTCACTCACTTACAACTTGGAAAAATTTCTTCACAGAAATGCACAGCACCACCAAAATACAACTGTTTAAGCATCAGGAATTCCCAGGACCTAATCAAAATATTAGAACAGATAGAACTAAAACTGGATGATAGATTGGTATCTTTTGATGTCACATTGTTCCTCCCAAGTATCCCAACAACCGATCTCCTTTGCTAACTTAAAAAATGGTTTTAGCACAACAATTTACCACAGGATGAAACAGACAACTTGATAGGTCTCACACACCTCTACATCTCACAGAATACCTTTGCACTCAACAACAGATACTACCAACAGATTTCAGGTTTAGCCATGGACAACCCACTTTCTCCATTCTTGGCAGAGTTCTTCATAAGCAACATAGAAATACATTTAATTACCTCCTTCCCACATATCTACAAAGTTTGGCATCGGTAAGTAGATGTCATATTTTTTAATAGTACCAAAAAAGTTAATCGAAGACTCTCTCAAGCTACTCAATTTATAGAACAGAATGATACAGTTTATTATGTAAATTGAAAATGAAGGCACTAATTACCATTCCTAGATGTGAAACTTATTAGATCCCAAAACATTATCAACTTTGGGCTTTACAGGAAACCTACACATTCTGAAAATTACATAAAAAACAGTTTCAACCCAGTCTCACATAAACATGTCCTAAATAGTTTAACCCATAATTGGTGCACACTCCATTAACAGATTTTGAATACAAACAGCAATATCGGCATATAGTCAACACAGCTATATCCAATGGCTTCACCAAGCAAATCATCAACAAAAAAACAACAAAAATCAAAAAATAAAAGCACATCAAAGAAATTACTAAACACACGAAACAGAAAACCAATATGATATTCAGAAAATTTGCTTTCCATCCAAATATATACTATAAATTCTACAATATCTTCAAAAAACACAACATTTGCGTGACTCCACAATATAAATACAAAAAATTACTCTGCAACAATTTAAAGGACCCTATACCACAGAACAAAAAGGCAGGAATTTATTAAATCAGTTGCACAGAATGTGACAAAATATGTTAGGAAAAACAAAAGGAAACTTGGAAATCAGATTGAAAGAACACATGAGACACATCAAGTACAAACAGACGGATAAATCTGCAGTTTCACACCACTTTTGGACCACCAATCACATCATACAGAACATTACATTACTTAAATCTATAAAACGCACAGCAGAATTGGAAACTTGGGGAAAGATCTTCATTGTAAAACATAAACATCAATTGATGAATTTTGAATTGCTGCCACTAAGTCAACTTTGGAAGTACGTCGCTCCACCACCAAATGTCAACATAAACAAACACCACACTGTGGACGCCAACACCAACATCCAGTCGGACTCCTCTGCAGATAACAGCAACAACACTTTAAACCAATCAGGTACAAATGGTGTAGGTCATATATGTGTTTCAACCTCATCTCTTAACTTTATGCTAAATTTAAATCCCACATCACTGTTATTAGCTTTTTCAAGTATTATACAAACCAAACTTGGTATTTAAGTCCTACACGAAGATTTTTAAGAAAATCCCCAGACCCACTACTACCCTTTACAAGAAAAAATGTTTTATTTTCTCAAAAATGGCGCAAACGATTTTGATTAAAATAGTGTATATTAAAAATAATTACGTGGCAAATAAAATACATATCTTAAATTTTCTGGGAATAGTCCCTGTTGCCATCTTCTTTCAGGATGAATGTTGCATAACAAGTAAATTAAGATATAAAAAAAAAAAAATTACTTAACAAAAAGTGTTGAGCTCATTAAAGCACACAATTTATATTATATGCATTTTTTTCATAGAGTTGGCAGTTTTTGAGATATTTCTTGTTATTGGTTTCAATTTTAAAATACTTCCCTCATTCAGGACAAACAAACAAACAAAGGAACTTCAATCACATAAGAACCAACTTTTAAAAGATTTGACAATCACTTAAGCCTAGTGTACTCCCTTATTTCCCTTCTACTTACAAAGAAGCAAGTAATAAGACCATATCTGCTACTTTTTTTCTCAATTAGCATGAAGTAAATAAAATAATAAGAATTTGTTGCAGAGATGTAGAGAAAGTCGTGTGAATGGAGCACATCAGATTTTTTTGTTTAAAGGTGTTACCCAGCTCACTTTTAAGCATGCCCAATATTAAAATAATAATAATAATAATAATAATAATAATAATAATAATAATAATAATAATCTATTCTGCATGGTCTATTTCTAGCTGTAGCTTGCAATTTCTACACAGCTCAAAATGACCTCCTGTGCTGATCAGATCTAAAGCAAATCTTATTGCACTGTTTTACACTTGTTAGCCATCTCGCACACCTGCTGATTATTTTCTATGCACTCCTTATTGTAACAATATTGATTGCATTGTTCACAATATATTTTACTTCTGTTTCTTTGATTTTCATTACAAGCACACATACATATTTACACATTTCTGTTTATTTCTATGATTGTAGGGCCTTTAGCACTTTTACAGAAATAAGATGATTCAAAGAAAGCTTGAGTACTGTTAACGTGAAAATTATTGTGAACTCTGGGCCAGGTGCATTGTCTGTAATTAATATCAGCAAATGGCTTTAAATTATTTAGTTTGTTAATTAAAAATTCTGGTGCATCAGAGTTTATGCGGTTTACTAATTATGTTTAACATGCTCTTACTATGGAGCAAACTCACTCCGGAGCTGAAAAAAACGTACCTTCATCTAGTTTCAGTAGTCGATCCCATTTGTTTTGTTATTGTGTGAAGTTATGAACTGCATAACTGGAAAATATGGCATGGAATTAGAAATGGAACCTGTGAGAAAAAGGCAAAGAACCCCAAATTTATGTCATTCAAGCAAGAATTACTGATATAATTTGTAAAACATAAAAGTATCATGAAAAATAAAAAAAAAAGATAGAATTTCCATAAAAAAAAAAAAAAGGATGCAGCATGGTCACAGCTGACTAGAGGTTTAAATCCATGTCACTTTCCATCCTAGTGTAGTGGTTACCATCCTGGTAGCCTCTTATACCCAAAGCTGTGGGTTAAACCTGGCGGAGAGGCATGGATTTCTTCAGATGTAAAAGTATGTAGCTTGGCTTTCTTCAGAAGGGAAGTAAAGCTGTTGATCCCATGTCCTAGATTTATGACATGTAAAATAACCGAAAGCATTTACATAGTATTACATATTTAAATATTACAAAATAACAATAAAAACAAAGAAAATGGATACACACAAATTTACAAAGTAAACATAACTTACAAAAGAAAGACAAGTAACATATAATGAATAGTAGCTGAATAGTATAACCGAGGGATGTTTTTATAGGTAGAGGAATGAAGCAGTTGTGGCCGAAGTGACAACAGGGCACAGTTGAGGGCTCTGTGAAGCTAACATCCTAATGGTATGAAATCAAAACCTTGGCAATCTAGCAGATTTCATATCTGGACATCTTATATAAGCTAATTGCTGTCACATACTGTTTGTAGGTTTTAGAAAAATAAAATTTTATGTTCCAGAATTAGCACCACCAGGAGATGTTATTTTTAAATGGGTACATCCAATCACACCTATAACTCTGGGGAAACCACTAATTACACTGAAACCTTCCATCACTACCCTCTGTTCAGCTTGGGTCCTTGGATATGTTGTATGTGTGTCACTCAAAGATACCATTGCAGCAAACACACTGCAAGTACTTCATAGTGCAGTTGTTCTGTGCACTTTTTCAGCATCACCTATTCACAATATTAAATTCCTCTGTGGTATAATACTGTAATGTTGTAAGCACCTGATTTATGGGAGATATTGGGTGATTTCTTTGAGTAGGATACTCTAACCTCTCATTTAGTTTGATAAGTGACAACACAATTGGTTTAGATAGCTTGTGCCTTTCGTAATACTTTCTGTCATTTATGTCATTGTGGACAAAGCAGTGCAGGGGCAGGTTTACTCTGGTTTCTCCAGCCATCACATTCCACCAATGCTCCATCTTCATTCCATGTATCATCACTCATCAGTGTAATTGCCTGCGGTGCCACATGTAATAAAACAGCCATTAAACACTATCAAAAAAAATCATGTCGAAGGGATCATCTCTTTCAAATACAAGAAGTCTCATTTGCTCTTGGTTATGCTGATTTAAGTAATCCAACCATGTACAACAGCTCTTCTTGAAAATCATCTCTATCAAATAGCTCCACCATTGTATTCCAATTTAACATTTGTAAAGTTCTTAATTGGCAGAATATCTCCATTTAAAGTTTACAGTCGATAGGCACTCATTTGAGGTTAAGGTTGATGCACCAAAGAATTGAGTTTACAGACGATAGCTGGAAACTGTAAGGCTGTAAATGGTGATTGGTGCACCTGGCTCTACAGTTTTATATCTTTCGTGACTGCTATAAGTGGTGGAGGTGAGATTTTTCGGGATACAGCATTTATGTGAATGTTCATTGATTCCTCAAAATTGTTATACGACACATAATGAAGCCACCTTTGTTTTATCATCCTAATGTGATACATTATTCAAGAGCAATCTCCTTTGTAGAGGTCTTCCCTTTCTGATGTAGGTTATTTGGTTGTCATTCAACTCGCTACCATTACCACTCGCAAACAACATAAATTATCCATGTATTGATCTGAGTGATGCAATTTTTCGTTTTATATCTTGGGCTAAATTTGTTATCTCTCATTTTCTTACAGCTGCTGGCCCCTTTAGGCAGAGCTATCCTTCTAAAGTGAAAATTACAACCCAAGATTATGCATTTATCAGATATCATCATTCAACAAAAATGATTACAAAGCTTGCATGCAGGCTTTGTGAAGCTGTTAAATTGGATGTGCTAATCGGATACTATAAGTTAGGATTTGTAATTACTGTGCTTGGGACATCTCCTTTATGAAGTTTGTTGTTTTTTTTTGACCAGTTTTATCTTTCCTTTAAGACTATATTCCACAATATTATATCTCACATTTCTATATCCTGGTTGAAAGCAAATATATATTAAATTTCGTAGGCTTTATATCGTCTAATGAATTTTAGATTTGTTTTTTTAACTGTAAAGTATGTGGTCTTTGGTTTTTGTGGTTGTTTCTCTGGTTTGAGAAATTTATGGATGAATGGATATATGGACTCCTTAAGTGATGATGTCAGCCGATGCTAGGGTTTTCTAAACAACTGGTTGTGAAGGAGTTTGTTCATATATTTGTATATCGTTATATTGAAAAGTCTAGATTAATTTTATTTTCTAAGTTTACCGGGCTTGTAGGCCATAGCACAGTGGTTGGTATAACCGACATCTTCAGGGTGAGAGTCTAGCTCCGGAGTCCAGGCAAGACTGGAGCGCATTGAAATTGCCACTGATTATATAACCGCGTGCCGAGGGAGGGCGTGGCCAGCTGGGGGTGCTGTAGAGTAGTCATTGGCCATCATCTGTCCGAGGGCTGTCTCTGCTTCGCGTATAAGGCGACAGATATCTGCACAAAACCTCTAACCATCATCCCCAACAAAAATTCGGCATAATTAAGACGCTCACTGAACGTGCCAACAAGATCTGTGAGCTGCAAAAACTAGAGAAAGAAATCCGGCATTTAATCGAGGCCTTCAGTAACAATGGCTACACACACAAAGAAATAACAAGAGCCCATCATCCAAGCTTTCCTTCAGCCAGGAAACACAGCAAAGAACAAACAAGAGCCACCGTATGTTTACCATACATTAACAAAGTCAAGGACCGTATTGGTAAATTGCTTAAATCACACAAAATAAGGCCCATTTATAAACCAACAAGAAAACTGAAGGACCTACTCAACTCGGTAAAAGACAAGCGACACCCACATTGCACAAGAGGAGTTCACAAGATACCTTGTAGTTGCGGACAGGTATACATAGGTACCACCATGCGGAGCATTAGCACACGACTAAAAGAGCATGAAAGGCACAGTCAGTTAGGACAGGCTGAAAAGTCAGCAGTGGCAGAACATTCATTATTATTTGGCCACGACATAAGCTACAAGGACACTATGGTGCTCGCTAGAACCAATCAATACCAGGCTCGCTTGATACGAGAAGCGATTGAAATATTCAAACACAAAAATGTTTTCAATCAAAAAAAAGAAAGACACCAATAAGCAAAGCTTGGATTCCAGTTCTGGAAAGAGCGAGAGTGAAACCTGAGCAAAGGGAAGCCCGTCGCTTTATATGCGAAGCAGAGACAGATGACAGATGACGGCCAATGACTACCCCCACTCCCAGCTGGCCACACCCTCCCTCGGCGCACGGCTATATAATCAGCGGCAATTTCAGTGCACTCCAGTCTTGTATGGACTCCAAAGCTAGACTCTCACCCTGAAGATGCTGAACGCAGCTTTTGGCGAAACGTCGGTTACACCAACCACTGGACCGCGGCCTACAAGCCCGGCAAACTTAGATAATAAGATTGATAACGCTGGCAGTGAAAGCCTAAGCTTCTACATCTAGATTAATTATTTTCACTCTTAGATAAATAAAATTAGTAGGAATATTGTTGTACTGTGTCACATAGCAACTACTGTTCAGTGTGCATAGTTATTAGTTATTACAGTGATAAATATGGCTGCTCTTAATGAGTGTTGCATTGAAGTATAACATGGTTACAATGGCCGAGTTAAGAATAGTTAAAAGCTAGTTTTATATGGTTTATCCTAAAAATGAAACAAGCAATGTTATGTAAATATATGTCTACCCATTGACAATGAAAAAGCAAAGCTAACCTCACGTTTGTATACATTTAGGATAACCTCTGAAGCAGCATTACCTAAATGTCAATGCGGTAAAACTTTAGTTTTTGCATGGAGATTGAATTATTCTGTAAACATTTAAATGTATTGAAAGTAATGTTAGAGCATTGAACTGTTTTTTTGTAGATCAAAGGCCTAATTTTGATGAAATAAATTAATATAGTTTCCGCTATTTTTCCGTATGTGGCTACCTGCCTCAATATAATACGTTTTGTAATGTATTCACTTTAAAGTAAAATATAAGGATATTTGATATACCAAGTAGTTCTTCACAACTGATTGTTTTCATTATTTCATTTATAAAGCACACATTAACCTCCTTCCCTTTTCTAACCTCATAACTGAAATGCAAATTTAGTTGGTAAGTGCTTGCTTTAAAAAATTTACTGAACAGAAATAATTGTAACTGGTTAGCAAAAGTGACCTAATTAATAATTTTGTCAGAAATATAAAGACTGTAGTCAGGATTGAATTACAGACTGGAGTGCTACTCAGCTAGAAATATAGTTGGTTGGTATCTAATGTTGAGCAGTTGGCAGTGAAAACATTCGCTCTCTTGCATTCCTGTATTTTGATGTTACATTATCATGTTGACTCAAGGTTTGGCAGTGCAGTAAATGGTTTCCATCCATATATTCTTTAAGTGTACAGAAAGCACACAGAGGAGATCTCACTATACCAATCCTGAATAAATGTTTATGGAGACAGTCATGGCCTGTTAGGAGTCTAAAAGTTGCTACAGAGTATTTTCTTGGTAATGTAGTGATTCTGGTCATGTTATTACATAAATTTTCCCATGGTTTTCCTTTTGTTTGTAATACATTATCTTCTTTAATGTTGTTATTATATGTTGATATAATGATTCTTTTGATAGAGTGATGACTTATTGGATCTGATGAATTTCATGTAATTTTACTACCTTTCTTGGCTAGAAAGTCAGCCGTTTCATTAGCCTGTATTCCGCAAGGTGCTGGTATCCATTGAAGTATTAATCTTTTATTTAAATTCATTAGTTTTATGATTTTGCGGCATTCTGCAATATTTAAGTTATTAGGTGTTATGGATATAATAGCTGCTTTAGAGTCAGATAATAGTACAACTTTTTCAAATTTATTTATAAGATATAGTAGGTTTTGTAAGCTCTGAAGTATTGCCGAAATCTCTCCATAAAAGTTTGTAGTATTTAAACGTAATCTTTTGAATAAAGGGAAGAGAGGGCAAATTGCACCTGCACCAGTACCACTGTTATTTGGTAAGCTAATACCGTCAGTATAAACATGTAGGGTATCTTAAATTTATTATTTCTAGTGTCATTTGTTTCAGAACACACAGAGATTTCAGATTTTGTAAATTCTTCAGCTAACTGTAGATAGTGTTCAATATCAAATAGTTCTAACGAGTTAATATTCATTTGTATGTTTTCTTTTAAGTAAGGAATTTTTAATCTATGCTTGACTTCTCTGACTTAAACTTTGTTGAGTTTTTAGGTTTACTTGTGGTTTTCTTTTTTCCCAGTCATTAAAAGGTAGTCTGATTAATTTTTCATATTGTATGATGGCTGCTTGTTCAATGTCAAGTTGCAGTCGTGGATTACTTGTTAAAATTTGTAGAGCAAGTACTGGGGTAATTTTAACAGCTCCAGTTACTAGGCGAAGAATTTGATTTTGTAGAATATTAAGTTTTTCTATATTTGCAGTTATTAGTATCTCTTCACAATATTTAAATGTTGGTTTAAAAAACATTTCAGCTAGAAATATACTGGTGTGCTATTTGCAAAATGTTTAAAATATCAATCTGTAATAACTTTCAAAACAAATTGCAAATGTATGATAAGATATTTTTATTTTAGGCATCTAATTGTAAGAGGATGCAGAAAGGATCTGACAAAATGATTGCACGGTAATAAGCTAGTAATAAGTGTAAGATTCTAGAGATGCTACAACTGGCATACTGTGCATATCTTAGTATACCTTCTCCATCAATTCTACTTGAAGCAATGTTTAGGTATATTAAACACAGCATGTATCATAACGCCCAAACATATCTTAATAAATAATAGTATAGGAAACAACTTGTATGCCTTCTGCATCCATATCCATTTACACCATTGCTTAATCAGGGAATGTAATCCTACTGCACTTTGACATATCCAGCTCCTCCAAATCAACATATCTATACTCGGAAAATAGCTTTCAATCACACATGCAACCAATTAAGATGCAAAGTGGCAGAAAATTATTAGTTGTCGGAGAAGGAATTTAATATTTGCAAACAGTTGTCAAGTTTACTTTATCATTACATTTTCTTTTAAGCAAGAAGAAAATATAATTATAATTAATAAGGAAATTATATTCCCTTCTGTAAGCAGGTGGGAATTGAATTCCTTCTCCTATAACACCCTCCTTAGCTTTCTTTATTGTTTGTAATTGCACAAACACCTGCATAGTTGGAAGGGTTTACAAAAGTTATTTATTGTTGTCCTAAACAAAACTTTTCTGTAGTAACAGTAAGTTAAAAACTCGATAGCTCTATATGCATTACCAATAAAACATGCCTTTTACTATTATCCAAAAGAGCTTTAAGTTTTACATTTTGCTAGATTTGTCATGGTGTTTAGGCATCCCACAATAGCAAATATGGTGGGGGAAAAAACACACACACATGCAGATATATTTTATTAATATTTGAAAAAATGAAGTAATGATGGTAGCTAAATTTATTCATTCATTAGTACAGTGACATTTGCTATATCAATACAATAATTTATCTAGCAATTCACTACATTATAAGTAACATTTCTTGCTTTGGAAATAACTTTTTGTCTCCAATGATACTTATATTGCTCCAATAATTGTATATTGGATGCTTGTCCTCCTGCGAAAACCTCAATTGGCTCATCATTCTTTCTACCTTGTTGCGTCTCACATACACTGTAAAATACAAGAAGTGACACTTTTTAACTTAAGCAATTACCCAACGTGTAAAGTTCTTTTATTTACTTTTTCTTAAATAGAATGTATTGAAGTTAATATTTGTTGAGAATTAAATAAAATATTCAGGATTTCCAATTTTTAACCAGGAGAAATTAATCAGTTCTGCAGGTGTATGTGCCAGGCAGCAAATTAAGGTCACTACCACAAACCCTCACATCAGCATTGTAGACTTAAAAAGCACATGTAACCTATAAGTACATATATGTCGTAAAAACAGATAATGTTTATCTACTTTGCAATGCAAGAATGCATGCTGCCTCTCCTGTCTCCTAATTGGAACACTGTACTGTTTCTTTTAAATGCTTATTATATTGAGCTCTAATTGAGGCATTATGCCAGAAATATTTACAAGTTTCTGCTATGTGATTCTGTAAGAATGTATGTACAAAAGAAAGATCTTGGAAAATTTTCTTTTACACATACATTGCCATTTTGCTTTTAATAGAAATTTAAGATTTTCTTCATTTCTCTTCTTTTTTGTGATTACATTTGTTGAACATTTATAAAAGATGATCCTATTATAGAATGTTAGCATTTCTGCTAAAAGAAAAATGGTCAAAAGTGCAGAAATATTGAATTGATTAAGTATATATCTTTATTTCATGACTATGTACACAAAAATGTACAATGAGCATGCATGTTTGTGTATTGTAAAGCTGTGGTCAACTTAAACAGTAAGATGTTTGCATATTGTTTTGTTCATAGAACAATAATTATGTGCCTTACTAAGATAAATACATTACTATTTGCATTGTTTATTTTGCCTTAAATACTTAGTGGACTGGGAGGTAGTAATGACATTTAAATGAAGTATTGCAGCAAAAAATGTGCCTTAACAAAAATTGTTTCAAATGATGATACCTATCATCTCCCAGAGTTTGTTTGTCTAATTTTGGGACAGCCTTTATATATCAAGTGTTACAAGTGCCACTTTAATGCAATTTGAGGTTATGTTATGATGGCACAGGTTGCTATGTTCTATCCATTTTGGCTGAATAGCATAACCCCAACATAGAAATATAACACTTAAAATGAGAGAAAACTAAAAATATTGCATGTAGCATTATGTTTTCTCCAACCACAAGAGTATCTTAACTGACAGTATTGTAAGCATCATTAGTTTATTTCTGGCTGCCAGATATTGTAAGAGAAAAATAATAAATAAATATGCAAATAATTGATGAATGATGAATATTAAATTAAATTTAGAGTCTGTTTTTGTAACAGAAACCAACTCGAATTATAAAATAAGAACTGAAGCTTTCCTGGTGACGTATTAATTCAAAATCTTCTTGGGCTTCTAACCAGGTAAAAACTTGGCTTGATACCAACGTTTCGAAGAAGTGCATCTTCCTCGTCTTCAGGGTGAACTGATGGATTGAGCTTGCGGAGACTGGTATTTATAAGAGCTGGAATGAAGCTAACATCTGATTGGTTCATGTGATATTATGGCCATGTTGTAACTGGTATTTAAGATGACTGAGACATGGGCACGAACTTCGTAGAAAACTATTTATAGCATTTATACGGCTAATGTTTTGTGTTAGAGCACGGACCTGCTAGAAAACACGCCTTGGAAGACTGCAGGTAGAGGATTAGGTGTTGAGGCTCTTTAACATCGATATCCATGCTGAACTTAGATGTAGGCCAGAATCGCATTTAGATTATTTGTTTCAGATGAGATGACTAAAGCCTCTTTTACTCTCCTTTCCCAGTAGTTCGAACACTTTGCCACTATCTTGGTGTTGGTAAAGTTAGCTCTGTGGCTTTGTTCTATACAGTGTTCAGCCAGTCCAGATTTTTCGGGTTTCATAAGCCTTGTAGATCTTTGGTGTTCAGAAATGCGTGTGGCCATAGTGCGTCCAGTTTCTCCAATGTACACTGCGCTGCATTCGCAAGGAATGTTGTAAACACCAGGTACTCTTAAAGCTAAATTATCTTTAACTGGCCTGACCAAATATTTGATTTTAGGTGGTGGCTTAGGGATGGTTTTGATATTATATTTGTAGAGTAGTCTACTAATCTTTCCCGAAAAATTGCTGGTAAATGGTATATAGGCTATGGCGGGTGGCTTGTCTTTTTGTTGAGTGTTCTTGCTGGGGTTACTTTTTGGTCCAGCTCTTTTCAACGCAGATGTGATGTCCTTGGCTGTATATCCATTTTGTTGGAGTGTGAATTTTAGGTTTTGAAATTCAGTTTGCAGGTTATCTGGATCTGATACAGAAATTGCTCTATGTGCCAATGTGTTGAGAATGCCCATTCATTGTGACTTATGGTGGAAGCTGTTTGCGTTTATGTTGGAAGCAAATACAGTTCACAATGGAAGTTGAGAAAAACACTTCCCTCCCTTTTCTGGACATTCTGATTACCAGAAAAGCGGACGGAACTCTTGGTCATGCCGTCTACCGAAAACCTACACACACGGATCTTTAAATCAACGCAAACAGCTTCCACCATAAGTCGCAATGAATGGGCATTGAATGCAGCGCAGTGTACATTGGCCAAACTGGACGCACTATTGCCACACGCGATTCTGAACACCAAAGATCTATAAGGCTTATGCAACCCGAAAAATCTGGACTGGCTGAACACTGTATAGAACAAAGCCACAGAGCTAACTTTACCAATACCAAGATAGTGGCAAAGTGTTCGAACTACTGGGAAAGGAGAGTAAAAGAAGCTTTAGTCATCTCATCTGAAACATATAATCTAAATCGCGATTCTGGCCTACAACTAAGTTCAGCATGGACACCGATGTTAAAGAGCCTCAACACCTAATCCTCTACCTGCAGTCTTCCAAGGCGTGTTTTCTAGCAGGTCCATGCTCTAACACAAAACATTAGCCGTATAAATGCTATAAATAGTTTTCTATGAAGTTCGTGCCCATGTCTCAGTCATCTTAAATACCAGTTACAACATGGCCATAATATCACACGAACCAATCAAATGTTAGCTTCATTCCAGCTCTTATAAATACCAGTCTCCATAAGCTCAATCCATCAGTTCACCCTGAAGACGAGGAAGATGCACTTCTTCGAAACGTTGGTATCAAGGCAAGTTTTTACCTGGTTAGAAGCCCGAGAAGATTTTGAATTAACTCAAATTATTTTCATTAATCATAAGAGGTTCTTGCAAATATCCTAAGTGACAAAGTGTACAGCAAAACACTTGCAGAATTATTGTAAGCACCATTTTACTGCTCTACTCTGAACAAATTCTTCTTCCTTGAGCATTTATCATACTTTCATTCTTCCACAAAGAGTAAATATTATTGCATGTCATGTTGTCAATGTTGCATCATTTTTTTTTTGTGTGTTTAATTTTCCTGCCCATAAAAGTAAAGTAAAGAGAAGGAAGAAGCATTGTTATCAGTGGTTTTATAATAATTATTTGCAATAGAGGTCTCTTCTAGGGCTTATAAAATACTCCAAATGTGCACAAATGTAAAGCTGACACTCCAACGCAAAGCACTTCCAACAACCTATTGCCTAAGTGAAGAGGTTAATCCAGTCATTCTTCAGGGTCTAGAGCCAACATGTTAGCCTTTTGATTCCCAAAGTCATGGGTTCAAACCTGCTGGAGGATGATGGATTTTTTCACATGTAAAATCTGTAGCATGGCTTCCTTTGGTTCCTTGTAGTACATTTATTGCACTTAAAGGAACCTCCAGCCTGATAAGAAGGCCTCTGAATAAACTTAAGAGGATTTTAATGCCCTGCATAGAATGGGATGCTGAGAACCACAGCAGTTAAAGAACATCCATAAATAACAATAAATTTCAATTAGGTTAGTCCAGAAAATAATGATGGTTTATTATACAAACAAAAAAGTAAGAAGGGCAAACAAAGGGAGCTTAGGGCAGAATAAGCATATTTAACCTAATCCTTGTCTTACGAAAAAATGTCAAAATAACTGTGCTGCAATTAGTAAAGAGGAGAGGAAATTAATGTTTGACAATTATTACTCAATGAATGGCACCCGACAGAAGGATTGAATACTATGTTGAACAAAATGGATATACACCAAAAGGGGAAAAAAAAACTACACACAGAAGATTCATGGTTCAATATTATGTCAATATTTCTGAAGTGATGAAGATAGTATGTATGCAGTTTCTACTGAACACTCTTGTCTGTTTCTCAAATGAGCTTCAGACATACAATGCATAATGCTTCATCTACGGGTACCATTAAAAGGGATATGCATGGATGTCATGAACCTTTTAACAAAACTGAATGCGCTGTAGAACAAGTGAGGGATTTTATTAACAGATTCCAGCAGTTCCCTCCTACTACAGTTGGCAGAGAACTAGCAAGTTATACCTTCCTGCTGAAGTATGGAATGTGAAAAAGTTATACAGGTTGAGTAAAATTACTTACAAGGACAACAATAAAAAATCTGTAACATTCAAGGTATTTAAATGCATTTTACATTCTTCAGTCTCTGATTTCATGTCCCAAAAGAGACAAATGTGAAACCTGTGAGAAAGTAAAGCATATTGGGGAAGAAAACCTTGATGGTGACAAGAAAGAAGCATTTGAGCAACACTTTCAGGATAAAGAGGCTTGTAAAGTTGTGTTTTTGAACAATCAGCAATGCAAGGAAAATGATTTTCTATGTACCTCTTTTGATATGCAAAAAGCTCTGAATACTTACTTCGCCAAAGGTATTCTTTTGCATTGCGCTCGTAAAGGTGCTGTATACAATTCACTGTGTATGAAAGTACTTCTACAGATTGATATTCTTATGTGTGGGACAAGTCAAAAGCAAAAGGGGAGCAATTGAAATTTGCATGGCTCAGTTAATGAACAGGCTACAAGTGTTACCATAATTTCACTTTATTGTGATAGCTGCCCAGTAAAAAACAGGAACAAGCAGATTTTAGCTATGATTTACAGTTTTTGAAAAGATCCAGTAATATGAACAAAGTTAAATTGACCTTATTGCCAGGCCACTCCTATATGCTTGCTGACTCAATACATTCAACAATAGATATTTTCGTTAAGAGAAAAGTAACCTAGATACCATCTAAATGGCATACATTTGTATGTAATTATAATTTTTATTAAGCCTTAAATCGTAAGTACAATGGTATCGTCACACAAAAAACCATAATTTAAAAAAGAAACATTTGTCATATTTACGTAATTATCAATAGCATAAAAAGGATTAAAATCTAGCCAATTATAGAACCCTTTTTTTGAAAATAGGAAGTGGTAACCTGTGATATTTTAGAGGTATTTTATTACATAGCTTTAGCACATTATTAGATAACTTGACACCATCTTATTTAATGGAATATCCAAATTGAAATTATTTCTTGTATTATGTGTATGCTTATCACAAACCTTATTAAAACTGTTTTTCCTCTGCCAGGTGTATATTGTTAAATCATAAATATATAAGTTTATTACTGTTAATAAATTTAATGTTTTAAAAAGAGGCGTACAATGTTCATGCTCAGATTTATTTAACAAAATTCTTATAGCCTTTTTTTTGTAAAATTAAAACATCTGTTATGTGACTAGAGTTATCCCAAAATATCAAAGAATAACAAAGTATTGACTGATAAAATGCAATATAGGTACTTCTTAGATACAGAGGAGGAACATTGTACATACAGTACTCTTGATAGTCTTGCTGAAATAAATTCAATGTGGACCATGTTAAAGTTGAATCTAAAATTACACCTAACAATTTATGTTCATTAATTTGTTTTTGTTTATAATATTAGAATTCAGACACACAGTCAAGGTTTCAGTCTTTTCATTATTTAATACAAAGCCATTGTGTGATACTACGCAATGTGTCTGCAGTAAGTTTCTGCAACATATTAATTTTATTTTTTTTTCATTACAAAAGATATATCATCTGCATACACGATTGATAATTCATTAACATATGTTGGTAGATCATTAATTGTTGTTATAAAAAGTAACGGGCCCAAAGCTGAACCCTGAGGTACACCATAATTTATACAAGCTTCTTCAGAGTGATAGCCATTTATCATAACCTGTTTCCTATTACAAAGAAGATTGAAATATATTCAAAGTATTGCACCTTATACAATAATACTCTAGTTTGGTAATAATTATATTATGATTATAAGTCTGGCAAGAACAAATTCCAAACACTATAATGTAGCAGTGCTTTGTCATATTTATTTTGAAGGCTGGAGAAGACTATCAACAATGATTGCATCAACCACAAAAGACAGAGAATAATTCAAAATATCAAATGTCAAATCAGCGCTATTCAACAAGCATTCTTCAAATATCTTTACATTTTAATTATGATGGCAAAGGCATCATTAGTATCAGAATTACAGCACACTAAATAGGAAGAAATGCACCTAAGAGAGATTTACAAACTCGAGGAAGAAACATTTATGAATAATACCTATCAATTTCTGAGAAGAAATGCCTGGATTTAGAATGGTTATGTTCGAAAGGTGTTATCCCTGAGATGTACCATGAGGAATTTAGGAGTCTGTCAAGAGAGCACAATTATTATTGAAGCTTAAGGATACTCAACTAACCTAGGTTATTAGCACCATTAAAAATAAAATAGCCTATGGATAAGAGCATTAAAAATAATCATAATCAAAAGAGTTAAAACTAGAGATAAAAACACAGTGTAAAAGGAAGATTCAAACCATCCGTAGAAAAAATACGGAAGATGAGGATATAAATATCTTATAATTGAACAACTCTAGTTGTTGAATAATGTATTTTCATAAATATTTAATAAGGTTCTCTTAATGTACATTTTCCTGTAAAATGTTGTTTTTTGTTGTTTTTTTTTGTACTAATGTATGTGATTACCAAAATATTTGAAAATATATACATGACCTATTTATGGAAATGTATCTAAAAACTTTTATAGTCTCTGGTTCCAGGAACTACCCCTCTGATCATTGGAAGTTCCACATGTTTTATTGTAAGTAAGAACGTTTTGAAAAGACTCATTCCTCATGGCCCACAATATTACTGTAAGCAACATTTCTAACATTAAATTACAGGGTTTGACTTATAAATGTGAGAGAATATATTCTCACATTGTATCCTATTGCTAAATAATATTTATTTATGTTGGTATAGAGAAAAGTACTGAAATATGCCTTCTGTAAATGAATACATAACATTTTTTGCATATCTCTCTCTCTCTCTCTCTCTCTCTCTCTCTCTCTCTCTCTCTCTCTCTCTCTTGATCTCTCTCTTGATCTCTCTCTCTCTCTCTTGATCTCTCTCAATATAACTGTTCACAATTTTTGTTTATCTACATATGACTATCTACAAGCTACTTTTATGGCACTTAGCTCCAATGGTTTTTCCACTCTTACAATTGTCACTAACACCACTTGAATCTCAGTTCATAAGTTAGCTTGCATAGATTTTTCAGTGGTGGCGGTGGCGGTAATAACAATAACATTGATGAAAAGTAATGGTGGAATTAGTGTTAGGAGTCTGTCTGCCGCTACAGAAAATGTGCCTGAAGCTGCTTTGTTTGACATTAATTCCATTTAAGACACTGTGAATGAGCTGAGGCTGTACCAGTGAAAGTCTAACAGTGTTTTAATGGTTAGTGTGCTGTATGCATTTAAATACATTCTATATGTAGTTAAATGAGTTAAAATGGGTGCTAAATAAATGAAATGTTTTCCCCTACACAGAATAAAAGCAATTGTATACAATTAATTGATCCATGCAGTATCTGGAGCCACTTGACTTTGTTTGGTAACAGTAGGTAAGCTAAGCATTAACTCTTTTTTAAACATTCTTTCTGTCAGCCACTGGTAGAAGTTTAACTTTCTTCTCCAAATATTTTCCAGCAAACCTAAACCAAATCCAATAGTCAGTCCTCCACCCAACAAAAGGAATGCTGAATAAACATCAGTTATACTAGCACTGTTGAAAGCTGAATAGGCCTGACAGTAAGGCATGCTTGGTAACATCTTTTGTTGCATGTAACCCAAAATACCCTCTTCTCTCATCTGTAATAAGCTAAAAAAAAAATAGAAAGAAAAAACACTTCTTAGTGTGACAACTCTATATTTCATACCACTCATTTTAGTTAAATGTTGGTATAATTCTCATGTACAAGAGAACTTCATAATAGTGTTGAGATATGTAAACAGAGGCAAATGAAAAATCAGACACCACTGCCCACTGGTGTGTGTGTATTTTTTTTCTTTAATTTGGTATGAGCCATTATATTTAAAGCAATATTAAATGCTATATATTGCCTATAGAACATTAGGATTACAATAAGTTGTTAAGATGTTGGAAAGGTACAGTCAAGACGATCTCTGCCCAGTTGCTCTAACCATTGAGCCACCATAGCAATATGCTGATATAACATGAAATTCTCCAACTGACTTGCATTTTCCCTGGTAAACCACAAGGAGGTCTGAAATGCTAGTAACACTGTGTTACTATCATATTTCCTTATGCTATTCTAATACATGTTTACACATATCTACTACTTGGAAGCTATGTACAAATATCTTGCTAAATTACTGGAACTACTCAAGTAGTGTTAATATGATCAGTATAGTTATAAAAAATATTTAAACATATACAATATTTTGCTACACATACACTATTTACTTTACGATAGGTCAAGCCTTATGAATTTTGCTGACTGTTGGAAATAATTTTTATTGATTCTACAGGATCGCACACAGAAAACCAGCTGTTCGCCTGCCAGTTATGCATGGATTGTTGCCCACCACAACCAGATACAACAATAAATATATAGATAAGTGCATATTGACAGGATAATGAAATAACAAATAAGCTAATGCAAAGGATTGATAAGTTTAATCATGATTACATAATACAATAGATGGCAATTGGCAGGATACAGTGAGCAGTTTAGTAATCAAGGCCAGTTTTTCGTGTGCCACCTTGTATTATTACATGTCTTGGAAGTGATCAAGGGCATTCATGATTATCATTATGATTGTGATTTATTGCTATCTTTTGTTTGAATTCATTTCATTCCGTCTATTAATTTACTCTCAAAAATAATATGGTCACCTGTTTGCTTCATCGTATCACAAGGACATTGGGTTTTGCACATATTGTTGAACCACTGGTTGCAATCTTAGAAACCTGTGACAAGAGCAGTGCATTTTCATGTAACTGATATATTATTAAGCTACATTCTGTCTCTTACTATAGGGAAAATGCCTTAGTCATCTGTATTGTGTTGTTATAGTTGCCAATCACTTTCCCACTTATTTGCACTTACATTAGGAGCATCCTTTCTTGCTTTACTTTTGGAGATATTTTCACATCAGATGTATAGTTGAATGTAGCTTGATACTTGCTTTCCCAGTTTTTCCTCCATTTCATGTTTTGTTTCCACATTGTTCTTGTTTTCCAATGTAAGACTGAATCAGCTGATGCTCTTTAAATCATCTCATATTTGTGATGCAACTCTTTTGCATACTCCAAGGGTATAATTTCATCTTAAGTCAAACTGAAAGGTTGTACATATTCATCATATTTACCCTTATAAACAAATAGCAGCTCTTTGGTCTACCTGAAGAGGTTCTACCTACTCTCTCTTCCATTAAAGCGAGGACAGCAAAAACAGTTGTATCAGTGATAATCTACATGACAGCATTTCGAATTTGATCAGGATTTGCAATCATCATCATCATCATCATCCTACAAATAAATGGCAGGTTTTTAAGGCACATACTCATGAACAGGATGTCAGTTTTTAAATCCTGCCAGGGTCATTCTCCCTGACTGAGTTT
Source organism: Hymenopus coronatus (assembly GCA_030762935.1). NCBI lineage: Eukaryota > Metazoa > Arthropoda > Insecta > Mantodea > Hymenopodidae > Hymenopus > Hymenopus coronatus. The sequence continues at coordinate 314,225,028 of CM060900.1, read as the reverse complement.
TTTCCAAATTTTCATAATTATAATTCACAAATACAGAGAGATAAAAATTTAGGCCATGAATGCTTTCTTCCCTATATCTCATTTCATTTTATTGACCAACCACATCATCCTCCATGGTCTAGGGGTAACATACTAGCCCCTAGTTCTGGTCATGGGTTCAAACCGGGGGAGGACGATGGATTTTTTTTAAGGTAAAAAGCATTGCTTTGCTTCCCTCAGAATGGAAGTAAAGCTGTTGGTCACATGTCATAGATTTATCGCACATAAAAGAACCTCAAGCCTGATGAAGATGCCTCTGAGCAGAAGTAAGCATTCTTTTATACCAGTATGGAATGGGTTCCTGAGAATCACACAGTGAAAGAGCATCCACAAGTAAAACTCAATTTAAATTCAACTTATCAATCATATCATCAGTAAGGCTGCCCCATGGCCAAGTGGTTAGACCACGCGCCTCTCACCTAGATGGTCAGGGTTCGATCCCAAGTGACCACTCAAATTAATTTAATTTCATCAGTTCATTGAATAAATTCAGGAGTGAGAAGCAGCAGCTTTAGAGTTTTCACTTCGCCAATTGTCCACTGCTCTCTGCTCCTCTTCTTTGTACACATTCACCTCAGCAGTGGTTATGGCATTTCATGACAAATGACCTATTTATTAAAATAGCAAAGTGTGTTCTAATTGCATTACATATAATATTGTATTAAAATTAAAAAACTGAGTCAACCAATGATACTAAATAACACTTTTTAAATTTCCCAGAAAATGTTACGGAGGCTAGTTTCCTCCATTCTCAATTGGATATCAACTGATCATTGGTGATTGAGCTTATCTGTTCATAGACTCTCTGGTGATTATTCTAGGAACTTGTATAAATGGGTCACTCTGGGGAATATCCAAGTTGAAGACATTGTTTTTGATCTTCCAGATAAAAATCTGTCCCCTAGTTGACAATTGCCACTTTCTTGTTAGGTGTTAGGCAGATTTGGCTCTTGATTTATATTACGGGTTTTCATCCAAAAATGAACTAATTTTTCTAGATGTTTCTGTGTATTGTGCATCTAAAATGCATTTCCCCCCCCCAGATTTCTCTTGGTTGGAACTGTTGCAGTCTATTTGATAAATTCCGGAATATATTTTATTTGATGGGATGGTGTCCTTAGTGGTAGAGCCAAGTATGGTTTTTACACTGTATTTATGAACTGGTGCTAATTATATATTGTGTTCTCTGAAAAACTTGTTGAATTTGTTGAACATGCATGGGTGATATGTGAATTTTCTGAAATACTTTTCTTCTGTTGCACTGAGCCTTTTCTTTTTTCACATATTCTCTTTTGTTGCTAAAGACCTTTGCAGACCATTTATTTCTGCAATTTCAATTTTTTGTTTTTAAATTCTGTAGATGTCAAATTATATTGTTTGCATTCGTTATGATTTTTAGATCTAGGAATGGTAGTTTTTCATCTTTTTTGGTTTCTAACCTCAATGTTTTTTTTTCTTGTAGATTTAACACTTATTGTATTTTATATAATTCAAAGCTTAAAAGATTTGAAAAAACAATATCATTAAGAACATGCTATTTTACAACATAGCCATGATGATGATGATGATGATGATGATCTATCAGTTATACAAGGTGTTAATGAACTACACCGAAATAATTTGCGAGATTATGCACGTGAGTGATATAAGTAATTTGAGATTGGTAATGCACAGTCCCCGGATAAGCATAATGCAGCTACACAGCGTTAAACGTGTGAGTATCAGGTACTGAAGTCGGTGTTAAAGCAAAGCAACCTGAAAAAATGGCTTAGAATGTCTTTAAAGCCGCTGCCTGAGTATAGAAATATCAATTTTTAGCAGCTCGTTACTAGTGTTCTCAAGATTCAATGTTGCAAAAATCTGTAAAATCTTGAACTAATCATTGAGCATTCATTAACTACGTTCTTGAGGTAGCCTACTTTGGAGGTATTTTTTAAACTGCTCTGGTCGCTTAATGCATAACGTGGGAAGCTGCTATCCCAAAGTTCACGAGTTTGATTCCTGTCATAGAGTAAATGTTTATTATTATTTTTTTCATTCCAGACGAAGTGCCGCTATACGCAAAGGAGACCCGAACTCTAAAACTATCTTTCACTTGCAAGCCAGTATCATAACCACTATGCTAGAGAGGTACGCTGTAATACGTCCCTTCGTTTTTTGTGTTATGCTCTTGAATGTTTGATAAATTAGCCAGTGGCATACTGACCCTTCAGAAACTTATAGCCGTTACTTCGACATTTCAATAAACAGGCCATAAGTCTCCTATCTCTAATTACTTATTTAAGTAACCTACATATTCTGTGAAAATATTTCGGTATAGTTCATTAATACTCTGTAAATTACATAATGTATACCTCTAAATAGACTTAACACCAAACTGTTTAAGTTTCAAGATCTTTAAGTACTACTATGTCTAGCTTATAATTATAAAATAAAAATAATAGTGTACCTAATCCTAGATTATATTTTTAATTTCAAACACCCCCATCACAGCCACCACCACCACTACTGTCACTTCTGCCACTGCCATCGCAAACACCACCATTATTATACCTTCTAGGCAAAACAAAAGGGTAGATTGAATATGATAATTTTACTCCCTCTTTTATTGATATTAACTATGCTAGGTACTATTCAAAGTTAACACATCATTAATATGTAAATTTAAATGCAATAATAATTACCTTAGATTAATTAACTTTCTATAAGGAGCACCAGTTCCCATAGGCAAAGCTATAGAGCTTTTTGTGGCTTCAACATATAGCTCTTGAATATCACAGCGTCTATCTTGTGCTATGTAGGTGTTGAAAGCTTTTCGTGCTAAACGAGCAGAAACAAAAAATGCATAGCCTCCATATGATGCTTTGTTGAGTCCTTCTGAAGCTTCCTCAACACCAAGATTTTGTACAAGTCCTCTGAAATACAGGCGACGGAGTGCTGAATCATTCACTGTCTACAAATGAATATAAAATAACTATTTTATTAACTAATATGTTTGATATCTAAAAATATGTTTATATGCACCTATTAATTGAAATGTTTACACTCTTTATACCCCTTTTCAAAAATAAAATTAGATTTCCTTATGCATGTCTGTACAACTATGTCCATCCCTTTTTCATCTAATCACCAGTAACACACACACACACACACTCTCTCTCTCTCTCTCTCTCTCTCTCTCTCTCTCTCTCTCTCTCTCTCTCTTCATTACCTGTATAGATGTTATAGTTTGAGAATATTTCAAAAGTCATAAGCTCATTATTTTCTCATATTGAGAAATATTAATATCTATATAGGTACATAATACATGCAAGAATTATAGGTAAGACTTGTGTTAAATTGATAAATGTATAGCTAAATGCACACCCATAAATTTGAAGAGGTTGCTGTAAGATTAATTTACACAATTTCAAATTTGCCTGTGTTGCTTCTTTCTTTGTGCTATACTATTCTGATGTTTCTCACTTTCTTGTAAAATGAATATCTGTTGCCTGCAGCAACCAAATTATTCTCAGAAACATACTCAATAAGAATGAGTTTTATAGGAATTTCAGGCAAGAGGCATGTTTTGCACATCTATGTTTCCAAGATAAAAACATTCCATTCTAATTATGCATGGTTAATCATGAGATATTACAAAAGGAATATGGATATGCAGCTTGTATGTAAAATATCTGAAGATTAGGTAGTGGCTTTAACATTATTTGAGGGGCTGAGTATTTCCTTGTTTAATTTATCCTTCATGTACTCCATATGAATGAATCAATACATTTACTTATCTCCAAAAATAATTAAATTATAGATAAATACACATAATACTTTAAAAACGTAGCACTAACTAAAACTCCAGGTTTTATGTGTGAATTAGCAACACAAAAACATATACGTTTTCAAATTTGTAAGCTCTTTGTTGTTCTTTTCCTGAGCTCATTATTTCCTCATTCTTTTCGCTTACATGTGCCATCATTTTAATTACTAATGATGTATTTTTGTAAATTATTCCAGTTTTAATCCCATAGTACCATCTCCCTACTTTTCAACCATTTTACGATCTATTAAGAGATGAAATATATCATTCACCTTCCCATATAAAATGCATCCTTTGTAAAATTATTTCTTAATCCTTTTAGAAGTAATGTACCTGAGTACATCCATACAACATTTATTCTTCCATACTGATCACAAATGTCTATTGTGTGGGTACATACAGGGTCGGCTGATAAGTCCCAGGTCTCGCACAGATATGATACCACTAGGCCAGATAAACAATGGTATCATGTAGTTTAACTCTAGACTAGCTTGTATCCATAGTTACAGGACAATAGCTGGTTTAGTTTTCGAATGACCGCATTTTAAACAAGACAACTTTAGAGTTTTCATGAAAATGGTGGATTTGGAAAAATGAGCACTGATTAAATACTTCCATTTGAAAGGCTCAACACCTAAAGAAATCGAGGAGAAAATGCACAGTACATTAAAAGACTCTGCCCCTTCATATTCAATGATTAAAAGGTGGGTTGTATAGTTTAAAATGGGATGTACGAGCACTAGTGATGAACCTCACGCTGGACGCCCTGTAGAAGTGTTCATTCTAGAGATCATTGAAAAAATTCATCTTTTAGTACTGGAAGACCGCAGATTAAAGCTGTTTGAGAGAGCAGAGGCTCTAAACATATCAAAAGAACATGCAGATAATATTTTAAGCAATATTTTGGGCTCTTACAAGGTCTGTGCAAGAAGGGTGCCACTTTGTTGACACTTGATCATAAGTTGCAAAGAAAAACTGTTTCTGTTAAGAATGTGGGACTCTACCGTAAAAATCCCACTGAATTTTTGAGACGGATTATTACCATGGATGAAACTTGGATACATCACTACACTCCAGAAAGTAAGTCAAGTTAAAACAGTGGATTGCGCCAGGTGAACCAACTCCAAAAAAGGCAAAGTCAATTTTGCAGCTAACAAGGTTATGGCGAGTGTTTTCTGGGATACACAGGGGATTATTTTTATTGATTACTTGAAAAAGGGTAAAAGTATCACTGGTGACTACTACGCAAACTTACTGCAATGTTTGAGTGATGAGGTGCAAAAAAAAAAAAAAAAAAAAAAAAAAAAAAATCTTGTTTCATCATGACAATGCTCCAGCCCATCGTTCAGTCATTGCAATGGGAAAAATATGCGAATTAGAGTTTGAATTGCTTGAACATCCACCCTATGCCAGATCTAGCATTCAGTGACTACCACCTGTTCCCACACCTCAAAAAATTTCTTGGAGGACTAAGATTTCATAACAATGACGTAGTCATTGATGTGGTAAACAGCTATTTTGAGGACCTTGATAAATTGCACTACAGAGATGTTTAATTAAATTAGAACACTGATATGACAAATGCATTAGCCTTTCTGGAGGTTATATTGAGAAATAAAACAAAAAAAATGTTTTTTAAATGCTGTTTCTATTGAGAGGCCTGGGACTTAATCAGCCGATCCTCGTATGTGTATATAAGTATCAGAACTTTGTTTTTCTGGCTCCTAATTTATTTTGACTGATGTATATGAATTTAAAGAACTTTTGTCCTCAAAATAAACCCAGAACTCTCGCTTTTCTATATTTTCTATTCTCTACCTTACTTCTTTCAAGAGTTTACTACAATATGTGACCTTAATGTAAAAAGGTTCTATGTGACATTTTAATACAATAATATGCTACCAAGTTGAGGACAAAGGCTTCTATCTATTTTCATTATAAAATTCATGTTCAGCAGCTCTATTTCTCAGCAACTAAGTTCCTACTGAAATTTTTTAATAGAGAAATCATGTTGACTAAAATGTTGCAACCATGCTGCACTCACTGTTGCCAGCTGACCAGCTGTCTGAAAATATTCATTTGAAGGCATAACTAAGAACTTGTAGAACATAGCATATGAAATGAAACTGATACTTATTCTTTGTTGGAAAATTCTACTTTTAGGTGGATTCAAAATAGAGTAGGTAGTAAGTATGAAATAAACATAGAAAGTTAAAATGGGTTGCTGCTGGAAGATGAATTAAAATAAATTGTGCAATTTTCTTACACTGATAAAATAATTTGGCCTCAATTGAATTTGCATAACACAGAACAAAATTTACTTTTGCATAAAAGTCTTTGATTACTCTTATTAACTTGGTCATTTAGGAATTAAAATGGAGTTCAGCGTCAATGTTATAAGTTTAGTCCAGATTCCTAATATCTAAATAGAAACTAAAAGAAGGCTCATGATTGAATAATAATGAACTATTATAAATTGTTAATTTTTTTTCACACAAGCCATGAGTAGGACACAAGTTGGACAGATAGAATCAGACTGAAAAATTCAATGCCATAGCCAGGATTTTAACCACAGATTTCCCTGTCTCTAGCCAGTTGCTCTAACAACAAAGCTAATGACGACATGCATTAAATTCTGCAAATGACTCGCATGTTTCCTGGTAAACCTCAAGGTGATCTCAAATGTTGGCTTAATGCTGTGCCGGTATGTTGCCATTGGTTAGAGCAGCCAGCTAGAGACCAGAAGAACCGTAGTTCTAATCCTGGCTATGATATTGAACTTTTCAGTCTGACTCTACCTATCCATCTTATGTCCTACACATGGCTTGTGTGAAAAGACAATTAGTTAACATTAATTGACCTAAGAGTTGGTAAAACTGTGAAGCCTGGTACTAAGGACATAGTAAGTTGCTATTGGGGTATGTCATCTCAAAATAATTTGAGATCATCTTGTGATTTACTGGGAAACTTGCGAGTCAGTTGGGGAATTCAAAGCTATGCTGGTATGTTGCTAGGGTAGCTCAGTGGTTAGAACAAACAGCTAGAGACCGGGAGGTCTGTGGTTTAAATCCCAGCTACGGTATTGAATTTTTCAATCTGACCCTACTTATCGTGAATTATTCCAGCTAATGAAATGAATGTGCTTACACTGAAAAAAGTATGTTGTCAGTGTATGTTTATCAGTATGGATTCAGAGTGATTCAAGGCTAACTATAAATAAATATCCCACATTGTGGAGCAATTGAAATAAAACTATCATTACACAAAATCAGAAGGCTTATGACATATGCAGAGATGATGAAAAATGATGGACCAGGTAAAAAAGGGATTATTATTTAATTTTATAAACTATTAAGAAAATCCTGTTTGCCCTGTTATTTTATAATTTATTGAAACTTGGGGTTTATATATACTTACACTATATAAGAGAAGGTTTACACTGGTTTTATTTACATTTTTCCTGGAATATTCAACATCTTAACATGCATGATAAGCAAATTGGTTACTTCAATTCTTCACAGCATCTACATTGCAGAAATCTGCACTCTGTCATGCTGTTTGCTAATCCTTGCAATTCACTGATGTGAGATTCAATACCTCATACTGTAGTCTTTGATCTGGGTTTCAAGTAAAGAGTACCAATACAGTTTTCTGAATTACTGGGAATTACTCTCAAGATCAGCATGAATAAAGGATGTCATAAATAGGATTTGTACATATGCCATCATCCTCCATGAACTCAGCAGATATGATCTTTCCTTCATTTGTTTGTATATTGGGGGGGCTGAGTTCATGGAGGATGATGGCAAGGCTTACCCACAGCAGCTATGATTCAGAAATTATAATGGGCTCTAGCATCCATATTTAACTCATTTGGAAGTAATGTAAACAAACAGGAACATGTATGAAACAGCATTATTATGAAGCACTATTAACAAGGAAGCCTAGAATTTTAAAGTACATATCTATTTGCAACATTACAAGTTGGCTTTAGGGTCTCTCTTGAAATGCCTGAGATTGTACTTGAAAGCCATCAATGATATATAAATCAGATGAGAAAGGTATTATTCCATGCCAAACATGTTGCTAGAATAAGTCAAATGGTTAAAGCAGCAGCAGGGAGATCTCAAGACACGTGGTTCAAATTTTAGCCATGCCAACAAATGCTTCAAGTTTGATTCAGCACTTCCTTTGCAAGAAATCAGCAAAAATGGAACAATATTATGAACATACATTTTTGAGGTATTAATAATGTGTAAATTTGCATAGGTTATTAAAACTGTTATGCTTTATCTATTAATATACCTCATCTATTCTATTACAGTAAGATTAAAACAACCTTTTGCAGCTTCCAACCACACATTGAGTTTGTGGAATCATTTTGTCCATCAGGTGTGGATAGTAATGAGACATTTAAAACAAACCTGGTAGAGACAATATCTTCAGTTTTTGAGAAGTGTTAATCAGTGGTGACTACTCCTGGCTCATTGGTTAGATGTAACTGATTAAAGAATACAGAAAACAGTGAATGCAGGCTGGATAATTATTACTAAAACTCCTTATGCTAAATTAAGCAGCTAAATAATAAATACAGATGTTACAGATTTATGTATATTTATACTTCAATGAGAAATTGTTCACAGATAGAAAAATTTATTCTTGCCTCTTCCAAAAGACCTAGTTCCTTTTCACATTTAATGTGAATAGTGGAGTCTTTATACCATTTAATGGATAGATAATTAATATTGTAACAAATGTCTTTATTGACCTAAAAATTAGTTACAAATAAAGCCTTAAGTTCAATGCCACAAATAATTCACTCAACGCTTCGATGCATAGACAGTTGATTGTTGTATGCCATATGTACCACTGTGTGCTAACACTCCAGTCACTCATGACTTAGTTCACAACACACTCCTACACTTGGCTTGCAGTTCTTTCTTCTTTTATCACTACAAAATGATGTCACAGAACTTTCTGGAAGCTTATGGAAACCAAAGCTCTAAAACCATCCAGAGATGTGATATTCTGAAGGCTCCTCTTACCATTGCACTGCACTTCATTGTTTACCACATTCCAGCTCCATTGCTGCATACCAAAGGGAACATGAGAGTGGCTACATATGACACTCCTTCCTCAGGACTGGTCGTCCCAACCAGCACCATAGTAGCAGGCTAGACAATCCAAATGTACTACCTGCTTCTTCGCATCAAGTGCGGCTACCTCATTGACCTTCTCCACCACATGGCTGTTGGAATCTGGGCCTATGCGCCTTGGTCCAGGTTCGGCGATACAAGCACACCTGAACTTCCTGCTGGAAATCTTGGCTTGTCGGTCGTAACAGATCTCTACCATCTATCTGACACCCTGGATGAGTGGATGAATCGGATGGTTCACTATCAGACGTGGCCATTGTGCCTCTTAACACAATCACACCTTCCTCAGGATCACTCTGCAGACTCCAGAATATCCGTCAGAACTCTGGAGCACCACCTCAGGTTTGCCGAGTCATAAGATCCTCCTGCCAATATCGACTGTTGCATCATGGTCCCTGAGGGCATCCAGTCTCAATATCAACTCTTCAGCCACCCTTGCGACGAACTCCACAGACTTACTGGCACTCCGTCCTAGAGTCGACTCCAACAAGACCTCCTTCACTGGCAAAGTTTCACCCAATGCCCTCATATCATAGGGCTGAATCGGTTTCCTTGTCAGCAAACTCTCTTGCCCCGTCTGGTCGTATTATGGTCACGGTAGTACCCAGCACAGCTTCCCTTGTATGCAGCCGTCCACGATGAGCCTTCTGTCTAAGGCATACAGCATCAAGCGAGGAGACTGTGATGAAGACTCAGGTGTACCCTCGCAAGGTTGGGTCTAATTCATGTCCTGCCTCCCAGTCAACTAGATTGCGGGAAACGTTTCACTGGTGCCCTGGGGTGCCGCATCCTCAAACACATTGTCTGACGATCATCATCTTGGTTGTATACAGTCCCTCATTAGGCGCAAGAGTGGACCACATCCCTAGCACACTAGAAGGTCGTTCTCTTCATCCTTGGGTTGATCCACCTTTTAAGTAGCACCGAGTGGAACTCGATAAACCCGGGTACCGGCTGCTCTTAAGCATGCGCTTTCCTGTCTATGCGCAGACAATTGACCTTTTGGTGTGGACAGTTCCGTGCTAGGTGACCCGGCTGGCCAACCCCCAACACAAACCATTGAAAGAATTTCACCGAAGTCCCTAGACTGTGCTTCTGTCCTTGCTATATTACTGAAAACTCCTAATCCTCTGGATAGGGACTACTGTAATCTTGGCTGCCTCCATTCTAAGTGCTTGTTGTCAACGCCTAATGGATGGTCTTATAGTAGCCGAACATTGGACGCTGCCGTATCTCAACATCATCCACCACATCGATGAAGGAGTAGGCAGCTTCCTAGGACATGTAGCTAGGTGGTAGATTTACCAGGGCTTTGATGGCTAGGGCAAATGCTGCATCATTTCACCTGGCTGCTGCAACCTCTCCTTAAGCTGACTGCGGAAGGCTGCAGTCAACCGATGGTTCCCGAAGTGGTTCTCAAGGGCCTTCCCAGATCTCCCCCGACTTTGCTGATGGCAGGATGACATTCAGTAATTCTGCCGCCTGTTGCTGGAGGCTTGATATCAACTGTGCAGCTTCCTCTTCTGCTGACCAATCGATTATGTGTGGCTATGGCGGAGAACTGTTGGCAGAAGACTTCAAAGCTTGATGTCCCATTGTTCTTGGGTGGCTTGACAAGCGTGGAGTTTCTGGCATCTCAAACTTAGTCTTTCAACCTTCTATCGAGCAGCTTTTCCACTATGGTGTTCAGTTCCTTGGCACCCTGTCGACTCTTCTCTCTAAGGCATTAAGGCACTGGTTGTGGTCTTTCATCACTTTACCAAACTCTTCCGCCTTTTCCTCAAGTTTTGCTACATTTTTCTTCATGTCAGTTGTTCATTGATTTTGGTAGAAAGTTCCATATTCATCATAGACATTTCATTTCTCATCTTCTCCATGTCGGATTCTATCTTTTCTACTATCCTCTCCATTGCAGTCTCTATTCTGGGTTTCATTTTTATCTCCCTGAATCCAAAGAAAGCATTTTTGAGAGATAGAGAGAGAGATAGATGGATAGATAGATAGATCTAACAATTTTGATTTAAATCTCTTACATTTAAGATACTTATATGCCAAATAAAATGTCTATCTTGAATTTTCTGGGAATAGCCTCTAAAGACCTCTTTATTCTGGATAATTTTATTGAATTTTGCATATCTGGTAAACCATAAGAGATAGACTTACTACACAAAAAATGTAGATCACAGTACAACACACAATTTATGTCATACATTTTTTTTGTGGAGTTGATTGCTTTTCAGATATTCCTTGTTATTAGTTTTAGCTTTAAAAAACTTACACTTTTTACAGGAATTTGTCAACTCCTGCCCATACAAACAAAGGAACTTCAGTCACATAGCAACTAGCTTTAGACTATCACTTTAATCTATGGTACTTCTTTATTTTGCTTCTACTTATAAGTAAGCCAGTAATAAGACTATGCTAACTTTTTCTCAATTAGCATGAAGTAAATAGAAGCACAAGCTTTCTAACAATAATTTGTTGCAGAGATGTAGAAAGTCATGTGAATGTGAACACATCAGGTATTTTCTTTTACACCCTTCAGTTCTGTCTGCAACTTCTCTAAAGAGGAATTCACTGTCATTATTTTTCTCCTCGTTTCTTCCATAGCAGTGTTCACTGTCACTTTTCACTTCCCACAATTTTTGAAGGACCTCTTCCATTTTGGCTTCTTTATCCCACTCATGACACCAGTATAACAAATGTTTTATTTGTAGGCAATTTATAAGGCAATAAAGTTTTAAATTCACTACTGCAAATAATGAACTCAATGTTTCAATGTTGATGGCTGCATGCCATCCAAGGCTCGTACACCTCTGCACACACTCATGACTCAGTGCAATTTACAGCACACACTCTTCCTTCTTTTATAGCTAGAAATGACATCACAGCCAGTTGTGTGATGTTCCAAAGTGTCCTCTTACCACCATGCTGCACTTCTTTGAGCTCAACCATCATATACCAAAGCAAACATGATAGCGATCACATAGGCACTGTTACAATATTACTCAAGTCACTATGATCACCATCTTTTACCATGGGAAAACAATACCAAGGCACCATGGCCAAGTAGTTAGACCACTCGACTCCGACCAAGGCAGCCTGGGTTTGCTCCAAGGCGACTGCATGTGGGATTTGTGGTGGACAAAGCGGCACAGGGGCAGGTTTTCTCCAGGTTCTTGGGTTTCCCAAGCCACTACATTCATTTGGTGCTCCATCTTCATTCCATGTGACATCAGTGTCATTGCATGGCTTTGCCATGGTTAGTAAAAGCAGGCTTTAAACATTGTCAAAAAAATAAATAAATAAACAAGACCACACAGAAAAGTTGATTTTATATCTCATGTCCACAAATCCAAAAGTCGCTTTTGTAAGTATTTCTATCGAAATGAACATACAACTGCAACTGTGTGACTATTTCAAAATCTGTCCTGGTGGTCCATCACTAATAATAATTTTACTTTTTTCCATGAAAGAATGTTTATAAGTAATTGTCTTATTAAGTAGCCATTTACATAATCACCAGAGTTTACTTCAAAATTGGTGGCTGGAACACATATATCCATGCTTGAACTATACAGAGATGTACTTTTAAAATTGCATCATCGGATAATTTTAATTTTCTCATTTGTATTCCTCACAAACATGAAACACTGTACTTTTGACAATCACATAAGCCCTAATCATATAAGTTTTATGACATTTTAAAACTGATTTTCAAGCATGTACGATCAATAAAGAATGTTCATAATTTTATTATAGTCATAATTTTTCGCACTAAAATTCAATCTTATTATATTCTATTAGCTTAATGTGAAACAAACACACCGTAGTAGTTTCATTGTTGGTACTCCTGGTTCCCGCCTGTGAGAACCAGGCAAGTTCAGACATGTTCAGTATCGCCTACCGCTACAATGAAGGTAATGTGCGAGGAACAAAATGCGGCTTTGAAATTCTGATTTCGTCGCAGCAAATCTTCAGTTGAGGCCTTCCCTACAGCACAGCTCGAAGGTGGTTTAAAATGTTTAAAGAAGGGAGACAATCAATTTCAAAGGAAGGTGGACCCGGTGCTCCAGTTACTGCTCTTACGGAAGAAAACATCAACACTGCTGCTGCCATTGTGAGAGAGGATCGACGAATTACCTTAAGATTGGGTGCCACCCACATGTTGGTGACAGAAACATTAAACATGAGACGTGTCTGTGCGCGATGGGTTCCAAGACTGTTGATTCCCGAACAAAAGGACATTCGCATGCAGGTCTGCATGCAGTTAAAGTTGATGTTAGAGGAAGATCCGGAGTTTCTCTCAAACGTAATCACTGCTGATGAATTTTGGCTACATCATTTTGATCCTGAGAGCAAAGCTCAGTGTGGAAATCTCCTTCATCACCAACCCCCAAAAAAGCGAAAGTGGTTGCTTCTGCTAGGAAAGTTATGATCATCTCATTCTTTGATATTCATGGAATGGTTTATCAGCATGTTGTACCTGCACACACATCAGTACCTGGACGATACTACAGGGATGTCCTGAAAAGATTGCAAGTCCATATCAGGCACAAAAGACCACATTTCCGTGAAGCTGACTGGATGCTGCACCACGATAATGCGTGGCTGCATATTGCCAATGTTGTTGCTGAATATCTTGCAAAAATCAATGTGAAGTACATCCATCACCCTCCCTATGTCCGGATTTAGCCCCATGTGACTTTTTTCTATTCCCTAACTTGAAGAAACACCTTCATAGGAGGCATTATCCATCAGAAGCAGTGGTGAAGGCTGCGGAGGCGATTTTGAAGGATCTCTCAAAAAATGGTTTCCAGCATGTCTTTGAAGACTGGCAGAAATGCTGGGACAAGTGCATCACATTCATGGGAGACTATTTTGAGAAGGACCATCAAAATTATGAGGATGAGTAAAGGTACGTTGTCAAAAAAAAATTGTGATCATTCTTTATTGAACAGCCCTCGTACTTCAGTATTTCTTTAAGTAATTGTTAAATATTAAAGCCATCCGCTGTCACTTAACATGGCTATGACAGAACCATTCTGCATTCCTAACACAGAGAAATGTTCCACAACAGCGACATTTCCTTAAGCAAGAAAAGGTGCTGGTTGTAACTCAGTCATACTGCAACTGCCATATTCAGTATTGTCTGAATTATCAGAGATTAGCAACAGGTAACAAGAGCTCAAAATGACAAATTTGAACATTGCTGATGGTTTGAATTTTGAGCATAAAAGCTAATTCTATTAAATAAAAGTAAAACTAATAATAAAAAAGATGATTAATGTTGTTATAATTATTATTATTGTTATGGTTGTTGTTGTTATTATTATTATTATTATTATTATTATTATTATTATTATTATTAAGGGATGTGACCAGAGGTGGTCAAAACCCATTCCACTGTTGCTTGTTATTCGTAGGTCACACTACTCTCGAGAGTGTGGCAACGAGAATCTTGTGTATTAAGAACCAGTGCTCACAAGCAAGGCGACTTGAGTATTCTCATAACTATAGGCGAAGTAGGTTGACATATGATCCATTGTATAAACTGGTTACGTAATAACTAGGGCCCAAATTTTTTTGTTTTTACCTATGTTTTCCTCTTATAAGTAAGTTAGAATGTTTCAAGTACTTTTATTTAACCTAAAAAGTAGCTAAATGGAAATTAAGACCTAAGCCTCGCTATACTTCATTTTTTTTAACCTCAATAGAAAATTTATCAATGTTCTCTTCAATCATTTGAATTACAATTTTTTTAACAGTTTGTTTAGTTCTGTTTTGAGTGTATATATGGGGTTAGCCAGGGAAAGAATTTATGATGATTTTTATCTTGGTGTAGAAATTGCATGTATGAAGTATGCTCCAGTGACACCTTGCGATGCTAAAAGATTTATTTTCTGCTTACAGTAATATATTAAAAAACATCAGAAAATTTGTGAACAGCAATAATGTTGAAATGTGAAGTTTGGTTTATGTGAGTGCTATATATTAAAAATGTATGCTAAAGTTTTTAGTTTACATGTTCCAGCATGAGTATACTGTGTAATAAATTGCCATAAATTACATAGCATACTAATGGCACTCTTCCGTAAAGTGAAATATATTTTTTATATTTTTATCTGGATTATGTTATAAAAGGTGTTTGTCACCGACTAATTAGGAAAATTGTTTAAAATCCTAAAGAGGCTAGTAGAAAATGATAAAAGGCTAAAACAGCATTTATAAAAAGCTAAAGATCTGAGCCCTAATAATAACCAACATGACCCATTGTTTAATAGTACATATATCCCAAATGCATTCACTGTAAATGGTTTGAATCAGCAGTATTAATCATTAATGACATACCTATAATTTGTGTGTTATGTATATAACTTATACTCAGATAAGTATGTTCAGATTATCACCAAAAAATGAATTACTTCTTGCAACATAAATGTCTTAGGAATAATGAAATAGAAATCACATGTATATCTGCAGATTCTGTAATAACACATTTTGTTTTTAACACTTTTCCTAGTGCAGTTATTTAAATATCATCCTTATCTTAGTAGGCTATTTAAACCTTAAATCATTTAAAAAGTTGAAATAATATAATTTACAGAGCTGATTATGCGAGTTTCTGCACATTACACTGCAGTCTTGCAAGTAAACCAGAATTTCATATGCTTATTGGTCAAGTTCTTTCCTGCCAGCTATGTGTTCAGCTCTGTCTACTGGCTGCGAGAGACGCATTTAGCAGCAGCGAGAAACGAATGAGATTGAAAGCTGACTTGACTGGCTCTAGATGTGACACATCAAATGCATCAGTGGTAGAGCCA
The DNA here is from genome assembly GCA_030762935.1 of Hymenopus coronatus. NCBI lineage: Eukaryota > Metazoa > Arthropoda > Insecta > Mantodea > Hymenopodidae > Hymenopus > Hymenopus coronatus. The sequence goes on along the minus strand of CM060900.1, from coordinate 314,209,201 downwards.
CCACTGGTGCTATGAATTAGGAATGACATTGTAGGTATTACTTCCTAAGTTTAAGACACATAATGGCAACTTTTTTAAAAAAAAAAAAAAAGTATATTTATTAATATGCCACCAGAAAATATTTTGATTTCAGAACATGTATTGTTCCTAACTACCTCTCTAAAATAGCTAAAAGCTAAAGTGTATGTCTTATTCTGTTATTACATTTTTTCATGCCATTTCCTTTACTTGTCTTAGATTGGCTCATTATTAAACTCTGGTTTATAACATTCTGGGTTGTTTAAGAATACAAAGAAGGGGTATTTTGAGATTTATGTTTCTCATTGCACTGTTTCCAAATCTTCAAAAACTTGGTACCACATTCAACAGAACCATATTCAGAAACAGAAAAGCCACCCATGAAAGGAACAGCACATCAATAACAGGAAAAGCAACCATCAAGACTGAGGAAAAACTATGTGTATTTAAGAAATATCACACTGAGCTAGAATGTATCTATTATGCAGGTAAGAGAATAAAGACCAAGGAACTTTATCTCCCTAAAAACTCTGAATTCTCTTCTCATTGATGCATGCAATATATTGGACCTGAGGAGCAAGTAGATTTATTCATTTCATTCCATCAGCTGACCACAAAAGTTCTATATAAGATTAGATTAGATTAGAAAGCATTCTGTAGGTTCGTTTAGGCCAGAAAGCCACTTAACATAGAACTTGACAAGGCATATACATGTATACATATGTTTATATACTATGAAAAAAAATGCATAAAGCTCTAGTGCTAAAAGCATAGGTTACAAAAACAACAGAATATTTTTTTACGTGCACTTAAAAACAAAGAGTATCAAAATATAGTGTTAAAGTGTATAAATAAATACATATAATTTCATTATATATAAAACTAATGTAATGTCAGATGGTAGTTTTCAAATTATCGATATAATAGTTACTAGTAGTAATTATATAAACTAAAACATGATTATTGTATTATGTACTCTTCATAAATGTCAACAAATTACAATACATATTTACAAATATGTTATAGAATTTCCAATACATAGATTTACGATTATGTACTAGAGTGTAAAATATCAAAACATCAGGCTTTACAGACCTTGTGTCATTGCTAAATACTAAAAAAATTCATTTGACACATTCGTGCAAGTCAAAGTATAAATCAGTTTAATTTTAATATAAAACACACACACTAATATACACAAAATGCAATACATTGTAATATTTATAAATACAATGATTATTAACGGTATTGTCCGACAGATTTGTCACTTAAATATTCATCTACAGAGTAAAATGATTTATTGCAAAGGTACTCCTTAAGAGAGGCCTTAAAAGCCCTGAAATTCCCAACATTTTCTTTGAGATTACTGGGGAGAGCATTAAATATCTTGATTGTTTCATAATATACACCTTTCTGAAAGCAACGAAGATTGGCATTGGGACGATGAATCAATCCCTTTTGCCTAGTATTAGTGTTATGAATTTCCATGTTTGTTATAAAACTATGTCGATTAACTGCATAGAATTTTAAAATGGCTAATATATAAACACAAGGTAAGGTGAGGACGCCCAATTTTTGAAATAGTTCTTTGCATGACTGTCTGCTATAAGCATTACAAATTATTCGTATAGCTTTCTTCTGTATTTGGAATATGCATTTACTAATTAAAATTTAGTTGAGTCGATTTTGTAACACTACATCACTTACTTTTTTATTTCGGAAAACATGTTTCAGAAGCCATGTGCTTCCGTTGTCAATTCCTTTGGTCGACTGCCGGCATTGCTTGCTGTGGTGGTTGTCTCTGTCCCTGGTGGTGGTTTGATGAACTTCTGGATGAGTAGATCGCCTGGCGGGATTTCAAAATTGAAAACCCGGTTCTTGTTTTTCCAAATATATATGTTTTTCCAAACTTTTAATTCTGTCTTTCTTGTGATGTTTTTGAGGATTTTTGGGCTTCTATTTATAGTGTGTTTCTCTTTCCAAAAATGCCAAGCTACTGCAGATTTTTCTTCTTGTTTGAGTTTAATATTTCTGTGGTGTTGTTTTGCCCTGGTTTTTATATTTCTTTTTGTTTGGCCGATGTAGATTTTTTCACAGTCATTACAGCTGAACTGATATATTCCAGGTTTGTTTTCTTGTGGGATATCATCTTCTAATTTAGAATTTAAAATGTTTTTTATAGAGTAATTGTTTTTAGGGGCTAGAATGATGTTATGTCGTTTGAAGATCCTCTGGAATTTGTAGAAAGTTGGAGGGTGGTATGTAAATTTCTTGTAGATCTTGTTTTCTTTCTGGTTTTGAGTGAGTGTGCGGACTTCTTTAATTCTCTTTCTATTTTTGGCTTTATTAACTTTTTTGTACACCAGTTCTGCCCGAAATCCATTCTCTGTAGCTATGTCCAATATTTTAGTAAGTTCACATTGGTATTCTGTTTTTCCCATTGGTACATTTACCAATCTGTGTGTAAGGCTGTTGAGTAAAGCATGCTGATGGGGAATGGGATTGTAACTCTTTTGTTTTATATAGCTGTTGGTGTGGGTAGGTTTTCTGTAGATGCCAAATGTAAGGTGATTATTAGTTTTGATGATTTTTAGGTCGAGGAATGGTAGTTGTCCATCACATTCCTTCTCTATTGTGAACTTTATAGACTTTTCTTGCATATTTAGGAGTTTTAGTGCATCTTCTAGGTGTCCTTCTGGGACTATTGCAAAGATGTTGTCTACATAGCGGCACCATATTTTGAACATCCAGGGGAATGCCTTTTTAATCCTAGTTTCCATAGTGCTCATGAAGAGATCTGCTAATATTGGTGACAGCGGGCTGCCCATAGCTAAACCAGATGTTTGTTTGTAATATTTCCCGTTAAATGTGAAAAAATTTTGATTTATGCACAGATTCGTTAATATGATGTATTCTCGCACTTCTTCTGTTGTTTTCCCTATTGCAAGTAACCAGTTTTTGATGTGGGATTGTATGCTTTCTGTAGGTATGCTTGGAAACAGAGCAGTAACATCAAAGGAAACTAACATATCGGTTTTTTCCAATTTTATGTCTTTAATTTTATCGATCAGATCTAGAGAGTTTTTTATACTTGCTGTATCAAATTTAGGGAAGGAAGAGAATCCGAAATAAAAAAGTAAGTGATGTAGTGTTACAAAATCGACTCAACTAAATTTTAATTGTTAAAACACATCACTGTCTCAAAGTCCACCATATATCAGGATAATGCATTTACTATCTACTGAATTACCCCAAAATATTATTCCATACTCGATGGAGTTAAAGTAGGCAAAATACACCAACTTAAGTGTATCGATTGAGTGAAATTTAACCAGTGCACGGAGGGCAATAACATGCTGAGCTAAGTTTAGGTGTGATGTAGCTAATATGTGACTTCCAGTCCAAATGCTTATCTACCTGAAGGCCAAGAAATTTGACTTCATTTAGCTGTTCTAACAATGTATCATTAATTCCTATTTCTATGTGCGTTTGTGGTGAGCCAGTAGTTATAAATTTAATTGTTTTTGTTTTTTCAAGGTTTACTGAGAGTTTGTTTGCTTTGAACCAATTTGACATACAATTTAGAACATAGTTTAATTTAACTACACATTCATTGAAATCTTTACTTGTTACTAGAACACTAGTGTCATCTGCGAATAAATAAATACTTGCAAAACTGTTAATGTGTAATGGGAGGTCATTTATGTAAACCAAGAACAAAAGAGGCCCTAAGATTGATCCTTGGGGAACACTGTGTTTTACTGACTTCCATTCTGAGGCATTATTTTGATACCCATTGGAGTTATTAATTTCAACCCTTTGTTTTCTCTTCTCTAGGTATGAAATGAACCAATCTAATATGTTATTCTTTATTCCATAGAAATTTAGTTTAGCTATCAACATTTTAACACTTTATGTGTGAGCTTGTAGGTTGCATTATCTGGCGCTACTCCTTTTCTAAAGCCAAACTGTTCTCTGGCAAATAAGTTGTTCTTTTCCAAGTAATTATAGAGCCTATTGAACATTACTTTCTCAAATACTTTTGAGAAAACAGACAAGAGAGATATAGGTCTATAATTTGATATATTATCTTGTTTTCCTTTTTTAAAAAGTGGTTTGACAATAGAGTACTTCATTCTGTCAGGAAATATTCCACTCTCTAGTGATTCGTTACATAAATAGCTAAGGGGAATGCATATTAGGTCAGAACATGCTTTTAGGATTTTACTTGATATTTCATCATATCCAGAGGAATTTTTGGTCTTGAGCAAATTTATTATATTTTTTATTTCAAATGGTGTAGTCATTTTTACTTTAAATTCAGGGACTTTGTTTACAAAAGAAGTTTTCAAAAAAATTATTGCTGATTCTTTACATCCATAGTTCATTTTTAATTTGTCTGTTACATTCAAAAAGAAATTGTTGAAAATATCTGCACCCTTTTGAAGATCATCAATTTTTTGATTACCGAAATTCAGTGCAATTGAGGGGCTTTCTTGAGAGCTCTTACCTATTTCCCTTTTTATTATATTCCAGATAGTTTTTATTTTATTATTAGAATTGGATAGCTCTTTATTGCAATGCAATATTTTAGCAGCTTTTATTGTTTCTTTTAGAATTCTACAGTACTTTTGGTAGTGACATTCTTTGGTTATGTTAATTTTTATAATTTATTCAAATATCTTATATAAGTATGGGGTCTTATTATGTTTCAATTCTTGGTATAATTTTCGCTTATGTTTGCAAGAAGTTTTAATGCCTGTTGTAATCCAGGTGTTATTTTCCTTCTGATTATATATTTTACAATATTTGACTGGAAAGCATGCTACAAAATGAGAGTTTAAATGTTGTAGGAAATGATTGAACTTGTCATTTACTCCATTTATTTCATAGATTTCAGTCCATGATTCTTGTTGAAGGGCATGCTTAAACAATGTGAGGGAGCTTTCATCTATTTTTCATGTTCTACAATATTTATAGATTGGTTTTAGCTTTAAGTTTATCTCTTTAATGAGAAGTATTTGCGCCTCATGATCTGAAAGGCCATTTGCAAATGGTAAGGTTATTGAAGTTTTAATTCTATCCATATTCATGAATATGTTATCTATTGCTGAAGAGAAGCTACCCTGAATTCTTGTAGGAAAATGTACTATATGTGACATGTTGTATGTAAAAAATATAGAATTGAGATGGTCCTTTCGGAGACTAGGTATAAGATAATCAATATTTATGTCACCACAAATTATCATTTCTCGTTTCGGTTTCAATATAAACTTTAAGGAATCATCTACCTGTTTTTTGAATAACTCATAGTTACCTAGTGGGGACCGATATAGAGCTATTATTGCAAAATTTACTTGATTTATGTTTAGCTGAACTGCGCACATCTCTATGTCTAGCTTAGAGCAAAACTTGTTTAGATTAATGACTTTACAGGGTACATCGTGTCTTACAAATATGCAAACCCCTCCTTTTTTTAAATTTTTCCTTGCATATGCTGCTTCTAAAGAGTACCCATGCAGTGAAATTGGCATGAATTCCTGTTCTGTTAAGTGATGTTCTGATAAGCATAAAACGTGAGGCTGTAATTTTTCAGAAGCATGACTGAGAGAAAGTTCATCAACTTTGTTTCTTAAACCCCTAATATTTTGGTGAAATATACACGACGAGCTACTGCTATTATTTATTGTAATAGAATTACTGATATTTTCTGTATTCCTAAAATTCTTTGTTGGTGAACTTCTATTTATTTCGATTGACTTTAGAGTTCTTTCATGACTATTTTGGGGGATTTCCTTTAACCTAAAAAAGCCCTATCAGATATCATAACAGGAATTCTACCTATAATTCTGTCGGCAATTAGCTGCGCAAGCTGCCTTTTGCCTCTAGAATTGAGGTGTAAACCATGAGATGTGTAACCATCTCGGCCTATACCGCTAACATGTATCATATCAATGTGAGAGGCAGCAGGGCTCAACAAGGCACGCTCAAGTTGCAGATTCATCTCCGTCACCCTCCTATGAAGCTGCTGCTTCTTGTGTCTATCGAAAAGCCCCACAAACTTCACACTGGTATGGCTACTGGATTCCCTTATGTCACACAGATCTTTTTCAAATGAATAATTACTATCTATCCAGGTTATTTCCTGGCCCACCCACTATAACTACATGATCCCTCTTAGTAAAACCAGAAGTCAGTTTTACCAGATCTTCAGTGACATGAGAGAGCCCAGCACTAGGTTTAACTATGCCTACTACATCATAACTGCTTCCCAAATCCTCCTTTAGCAGGGATGCTATGCCCTTACCATGGCTACTCCCAAGCAACAAAACCTTGCTTTTAGTGCAGTTATCATCTAAAACCTGCACAGGAGGATTTGGGGACTGATCAACAGTTTCAAGAACACTGAATCTGTTGCTCAGTTTGACATCGTGCCGGTCATCGGCAGAGAAATGCTGTTTCCTCCTCAGATTTTTTCTGGATGCCTCAGGTGATTTAAAATCCAAATTTTCTAAAGGAGCAAGTTTGCGTCCTATAAAGTCCTTTTTGAAAAAAATTCAGTTCTTTTCTGAGGTTATAAATGGTTTTCTCGTGCTTTTTGACCAATTCTTTAAGCCTACAACATTCACAGAACCATTCACTACAATTTCTCACATCATCACTAACAGTGTTACTGCACGCCCAATGAAACCAAAACTTATACAACCTTCACAAAAGACAACTTGACTAACCTTACGACGGCTTGCACCACAAATTCCACTAAGATCACACGCTTTTCCACTCATTGCACAGCACTTTGCACAAACACAACACTTAAATTCAAAAACAGGTAGGGCTTAACCGGTTAGAACAGGTTTGTCACAATAGTTAAACGTATGAAATATGATACAACACAGCACTAGCTTGCCGAAGATTTATATTCACACTATAGAGGTAATTTATTCACCAAACACTAACGAAAAGTAAAACACAAAACAAACTGTGTGACCAAAAACAGGACATACAGCTGCTATAAACAAAACACTTCAATTCCAATATGGCAGATTTCACAGCTGATTTACGGACAACAGAAATAACACAAAATCTACACTTTAACAAATACTATACACTAGGTTATTTCACACAATGATTAACATCCCACTTATCAAGCTTTTACCTTCTTTGCAACCAAATTTTTACAAAAAAATGAACGAAAATATGGGAGCTTTCACACTAACGCTTAACCTCACAAGCCACCTAGCGGCAAGCCCCAAATTTCTAACCATAAGAAATTCTGTCTTAACACACATTCAAGTATGATAAGATAAGATTTTTATTCACCAAAAGAATTACAGGAATTCAAAGGCTTTGTCAAGTAACAAATTACAATTCTGTAATACAATTTACAACTGGTATGTACAATTTAAAGAAACTTAAACAAAATATTCATTATTTACACAATGGTTGATAGAAGTTTAGGAAAATGCAGTAGTTATGAATTCATTTATATTGTAGAACATGTGGGTTAGGAGATGGTTTTCAACTTTGTTTGAGTTGTTTCTGATTTAAGAGTTTCCAGTTACCCGGTAGCTTGTTATAAAGAGATAGTCCTTGGTGTAGTGTACTCTACAGACAGGCTTTTCTGCTTTGATGATTGAAATACAAGTTATGCAATCCTCTGGTATTATAGGAATGGTAGTCAGAATTCCTGCTAAAATATGATAAATTCTTATGGATGAAAATAACAAGTCTCCAAAATGTAAACACAAGTTAGTGGTAGAATACGGAATTCTCTTAACACTGGTTTTTTTTTATGAATTTATGGGGACACGCTTCATGATTTTTACAATGCGCTTTTGTGGTATGAATAGGTCTTTTGTTTTAGTTGAGGATCCCCAGAAGATTATACCATAAGAAAGTACAGAATGTACACACCCAAAATAAACTGCTTTTAGGACTTCTAGGAGAGAATACACGACTAAGGATTCTCATTGCTTACTGAGCTTTGTAATTACAAAATTTATGTGAGTCTTCCAGCATAGGTCAGCCCCTAGAAACTTAGTGGTGTCTGTTTGTTTAATTTTTTATTGTCCGATAGTAATATTTACATTTGCTTGTTGGTTTACAGTTTTGTCAGCATTTAAAACCAATTTATTTTTCTTTAGCCATGTATTTAAGTTTTCATTTGCCCTGTTATTGCTGTCTTGAAGAACATTAAGATCTTTTCCGCTGGATGCGAAATTTGTGTCATCAGCAAACAGAATAGTATTTATATGTGGCAATTCTCTTGGGAGATCATTGATATATAGAATAAATATTGTTGACCCTAAAATAGAACCTTGTGGGACGCCATGATCAACAGGTCTTTGGTTTGATCTGTATGTGTTTATTCCTACAAACTGCTTCCTATTCTTTAGATAGGATTGAAACCATATATTGGCAATTCCTCTGATACCATAAGAATTAAGTTTTTCAATTAATAACCTATGATTTACTGTATCAAAAGCTTTTGAGAGATCTAAAAATAAGCCAAAAGAATGATTTTTAAGATTTTTTGCTGTTAAGATATGAGTAAGAAATGAAAATAAAGCACTATTAATGTTTTTATTTTTCCAAAAACCATACTGAGAATTAGAAATAAGGGAATGCAATTCCAGGAAAGTTACTAATCTGGTGTACATCAACTTCTCAATAATCTTAGAGAAAACCGATAACATAGATGTTGGTCTATAATTTTCAATATGCTCTTTTTCGCCCTTTTTAAATAGTGGCATAACTTTTGCTACTTTTAGAGTTTCAGGAAAGTGGCCATTTCAGAATGATGCATTGCAAATATTGGCAAGGGGTTTAGCAATTAAATGCACACTCGCTTTTACTATTGCATCTGATATGCCATCAGGTCCACAGGAGAATCTGTTTTTAAATTTTTTTAAGATCATTATAATTTAGTTTTCAGTAACAGGAGCGAGAAATAAAGTGTCTCTTGTAAGAGATGTCAACAACGTTGCATTGGCTGTGGTTGAAATTGTTAGTTGGTCCACTATATTTGTAAAATAATTATTAAAAATGTTAGGTAATTTAGATTCATCGCTTATATCCTTTCCTTGGCAATTGACCTTAATCTTCATTATTTTAGCATTGGAATTGGAATTAGTTTCTTTTCGAATAACTTCCCAGATTGCTTTATTTTTATTTTGAGCATCTAATATATTTCTATTATTATTTAGTTTCTTAGCTTCAAAAATTACTTTCCTAAGGATTTTACAGTATTGCTTGTAATATTTATGAAAAAGAGGATCACTGGAGGTTTTATAAATTGAGTGTAGTAACTTCTTCCTTTTACAAGAGATTGGTATGCTGTTTGTGGTCCAGTCTAATTGCTTTCTTTTTTTTTAGTTTGGATTCACCTTTTTTACTGGAAAGGCTATATTAAAGTAGTAAAAAAAGGTGTTGATAAAAATTTGGAACTTTTTGTCTGTATTTGGTTCGTCTTCCTTCGCTAATAAGTAAGTGAAGTAATGCGTGTTCTCAAAATTGTAGAATCTGTTCTTATAGAACTGTTTCACTTGATCAGGCTCTGTAAGTGTTTTTCGGGATAAATTAAAATCTAAAAAGACTGCATTATGATCAGAGAAGCCCAAATCAGTATTGTTTGTGGAGAAATTTTGAAGGGAGTTGCTTATTTTAATTTAATCTAAACATGTCATTGTTGTTTTTGTTACTCATGTTGGGGTATTTATTACTGAGAGTAGGTTGAAAGAATGTAATAGTGAAACAAAACGCCTTTTCTTACCACTATCTACTAAAAAGTCAATATTAAAATCACACATATAACAAAATGTTTTTGCTGCAATATTTGCAAGAGATGATCAAAGCTTTCAAAAAAAGTTTCTAAACATCCATCGGGAGATCTATAAATACAAACTGCTATTAGCCTTATATCACAGAGTTCTACTTTGACTGCAGCATGTTCAAAATTTTTTCTCTGTTTAAGTGGCTAGAAGAAATACAATTTTTGGTTACTATATCATTTCCTACAAAAATAGCAACACCTCCGTTTTTTAAAGAGGGATGACTAAACATATCTGCCATATTAACATTTCTGATGCCAGTTAGGGATAATTCATGCTCACGAAACCAGTGTTCTGTAACACAAACTACCTTGATTTTTTTAAATTCAGAGTTTAAAAGAATTTCTACTTCATTTACCTTATTTCCTAAGCACTATATGTTTTGTAACATGATAGGCAAATTAACAAACTTACCATTCCTATGGATACCAGGAGAACTATTCATGCTTGAGAGTGAGGAAACAGGAATGGGCACCTGGGTAACTGGTAACTGATCATAGAGGTCACTACAACACTGAGAATTAGAACCAATAGAGATTATAGAGTAGTCCTATGTACACTTTTCAGATCTTTTAACAAGTTTGTCCATTTGCTCGGCATTCACCAACTGGCACTTCAGTTTTCTTTAAGCGCTGAAGAAATCACCTCGTTTAACAGTTTTCCAAATTTGTATGATCCTAGCAAAATCGAAATTATGAAGCCAGAAATTTCCATTCACAAATAAACAGTCTTTAGCTGAGCACAACCAGTCCAGTTCTGTATTTATCCTCATCGTTTTTTTAGCAGTTACTCCATGGCGTCGAAGCACTCCACTTAAGATTATTTTAGCAGTACTTGTTTGTGATCTAATGCTACACACTAGGTCCATGGTTTCTCCCATGATGTGTTCTGCCATTACGTCCGGTCTGATATCATTAGTTCCCACGTGCACCAATATCGCATCTGGATCTGATTTCTTTAAATTCAACTTTGGTTTTCAATTCGTTCACTCGTATTCCAGGATAGCAACATACCTTGTATCCTTTCTCTTTGCATGCTTCGCCAGAGAATTTGAGAATGGAATCCCCGAGAACTAATACGCACTTCCTACTGTTAGGCCCTGCTTCCTTGGCTGGTGCCTAGGGAACCCCTTTTTGCACATCTTTTTCTTCATTTGCATTTCCGAATTCCTGCAGAACTTCAAATTGGTTTTGGCTTTCAAAACTTCCAGCTGGTTTGGTCACTAGTTCCCACGCCGGTAACACCTTTCTTGTAACGATTGAATAGAGGTCCTTTACATTACCAGACTTCAACTTACTATTTAGAGCTTCATTCTCTGCTTTTAATGCAATGATTTGTTTTTGGGCATTAGCAAGGTCCTTATTCAGCAGATTTATAAATGTATGGAGGGACACTATTGTTTCCGTCTCTTGCGTTAGCATCATGGTTGCCAGGTCTTGTCCGCACCGCTTTTCACTGTCTGGCAATTTTACAAATACCTCATTTTCAGCATCATCATGTTTTCCTTGTGTTTCTTGGTCAGCTTGACTGGCGCAGAGAGCTTCTTGTGAATCGTTTTGAACTTTCTCACTATTATTTAAACAAAAGTATATATGTAATAAAAATCAACTTTCTGAAATACCCAAACCTAATTATCAGGGCAGAAACACATAGGCAAGAATGCCTATGGAGATAAAGTACAGTGTGAGAGTACATATAACATCTTTTTTTAAAGCCCAGTTCCAATACTGTAGAGCTATCATAAATTTTTATTGTCTGTTTCTTCTTCATGATATGTTTTTATGGTTACAATAGAAACTGAGTTTTAACTGATGTGGTTCTCAGCTTCCCATTCTGTATTGGGTGTGAAAGACCATTTCATTTTGGTCAGAGGCCTATTTATCATGCTTGAGGTTGGTTCCATGTTGTAGATTTATGGCACGTAAAAGAACCTCAAGCTTGAAAAAGAGACCTCTGAGCAAAATTAATCAGACTTTCATACCTAGTATAGAATGGGATGCTGAGAACCACAGCAGTTAAAAGAGCAAATCAAGTTAAATTTATTCACCATAGGATTTCATATTACAAAATATCAGCTTTGTCAGTTACAATATTACCGGTACAAATAAGTTATAGACTAGTAAGTACAGATTCATGAAAGTAAATATATAAGAAACTAAAAGTATAAGACTTTCTATTTACAATAAATTACAAAATCAAAGCATGGTTTTAGGAGTTCAAAATATAACACAAATGCATAACAAAATTAAATAACTAGACAGTTTCGAGATATTCATTTACAGAGTAATAACAACCCTGTATTAAAAATCTCTTTAATTCCTTCCTAAACACAGCCATGCTTGATAAGTTCTTAAAGGATGGGGGAAGTTTATTATACAATTTAATGTCATTGTAGTGTGGACTTTTTTCATGTAGGGTTCTTTTATGCCCTGTTATGTGTAACTTTGATTTACCCCTGGTATTATGATTATGAATTTCATCATTTGTAGCAAACCTATTTAATTGATCATGTGTAAACACCAGCATTTCATAAAGGTAAACAGATGGAACTGTTAGAGTTTTAAGTATTTAAAATAAGGTCTACAGCTTGTACTGCTGGAAAGGTTAAGCATTAATCATATTGCCCTTTTTTGTATTATAAAAATTCTATTACAGTTTGATTTTTCCCAGAACGTTATACCATACTATAGATGAGAGTGAAAGTAAGCGAAGTAGGCTGTTTTGATTATGACAAGATTAACTGATGATCTCAGGGTATATAATGCGAAACAGATTTGACTTAACTTTTTAGATAATACATCAATGTGAATTCCCCAATCAAGAATATTATCAACCCAGACTCCAAGAAATTTAATTTTATTAGAAAAGGTTACTAGTTCATTCTCCACATAAACATCAGGAAAGCTTATAGTTTTGTTAATTTTATGATGAAAGCCTACAGCAACACTTTTGTTTTTGTTAATAATAAGTCTGTTTTCATTAAACCAATTAACTATATAATAAATTATCCCCTCATTGTTAGTTTCAAGTTCTTGTTTATTACCACCAGAAACTAGAATACTTGTATCATCAGCAAAAAGAGTAAATTTAGAATTAGTGCAGTCGTTTTCAACCAAATCATTAATTTAAAGTATAAACAACAAGGGACCCAATATTGAACCCTAAGGAACCCCATATTTAATACTGTCTACATTTGAGCGAGTAGCTTTAATCTCCTTAGAACGGCTTTCTACATACTGAATTTCAGTTACTTGCCTTCTGTTTCTCAGATACAATTCAAACCATTTAAATGGTATCCCCCTTATACCATAATTATAAAGCTTGTGTAATAATATATGATGATGAACCAAGTCAAAAGCCTTTGATTGGTCAAGAAATATTCCCATGCACTGTTTCCCAGTGTCTAGATTTTTAAATACTTCTTCAATAATGTTCTGTAATGCAGAGTTTGTTGATTTCCCTTGTTGGAATCCAAACTGAATTTTTGATACAATATGTTTATTAAGAAATGATAACAGTTTATTGTACACCACCTTTTCAATTACTTTAGAAAAAAACTGATAAAATAGATATTGGCCTATAATTTTCATACTCTACTTTGGAACCCTTTTTAAATAAAGGCTTAGTTTTTGAGATCTTTAAACTCTCAGGGAACATACCTTCACAAAGTGAAAAATTTATAGAATGACAAAGTGGTTTAACCAGATGCACAGCACAATTTTTAAGAAGCACATTGGAAAATTCATCAAGACCAATAGACCTTTTAGGTTTCATGCTTTTAATAACAGCAAGTACTTCTGCTTCTGTTGTTGGTATAAAATATAGAGATTCCTGAATTTTATTATTTTGATTACTTTTATGGGGATTGCTATCTATATTTATCTTCTTCTTTTTGATATTACTGGCAATGGCTGAAAAAAATTGATTGAATTCATGAGCTACCATTTTAGGGTTAGATACCAGCATACCATTTATATTTACACTAATGTCCATATCGTTTCTTTTATTTTCTACAATTTACTTTTTTATGATATTCCATATGGTTTTTGATTTATTTATAGAACTGTTTATCAGGTTACCATTATAATGTTTTTTGGCCATCTTAACTACTATGTTTTATATTTTTGTATAGTTTGTATAATACTGCTTAGTATCATCAGAGACATCCATAAATAAAACTTCATTTCCATTTCTGCAGTATTCACTTGAACAATGTCTGTATTATGGAAAGGTGGGCTTGAGATCTCATCATGTGATGGGTGTTATTTTTAGCTGTCTCCCTTCTGTAGATACTATCCATTTTCCAGATTGTAAGTCTTCTGTAAGATCATATTGGATCTGAAGATAAAGGAATAAATTAATAGGTACTGCTAATAAATATCATAAGCTACTAGATTAAATAAAATATTTACCATCAATAGTTGTTAAGGTCAAGTGGTTTCTCGTAAACTCCAGTGAAGCAGCTTTGAAAGCACTTTCTTCCTTGCAACTCTGAAGTGCAACTAATGTGATGTCGAGCAAAATGTGTTTATGTTTAGTTCATAGGAAGGCAGAACATACGTCATCAGCCAGTGTATCTGTTCAACAGTGCTGAATAGATAAAGTGCACCTGGTATCTGTGAGATGCCACATGGCCACTGCAGGGTTAAAATGAAACTGGTAGGTAGGAATCTATGCTCGAAATCTTCACATGAAGATTTTGAAGAAAATCCCTCCACCAAAAACTATCCTTTACATAGAAAATGTTATGAAAATGTTAGTGTTCTCCAAAATCGATGTAACCATTTTCGGTAAAGCTATTATCAAGACAAATATGCTGTTAAGACAAATTAGATGTATATATTCAATTTCCAGGGAATAGGCTTTTGAAGCCCTAATTCTTAAGGGCTTTTGTATAATAAGGAAACTGTAAGAGTTGGATAAGTCTTACTAAACCAAAAATGTAAAGTCATTAAAGGTGCACAATTGATATCAAGTAAAACTTTTTATTCCATTAACATTTTCCAAGATATTCGTTGTTATTGCTTTGAATTTCCAAATACTCTAAGCTTCTCTTAACTGCAAATCATTATCTTTCTTTTGTTCCTTCCTCCCTCCTTCCTCTCTTTCTCCCTCCCTCCCTATAGATTTATCTGTATTATGAAGAAGTAGATTGAAGAGTAAACTTGTTAAAGAATGGTTTATATATGAATTAGTAGAAAAGGTTATTTGGATCTAACATACCAGATTTTTATTTTTTTTAAAGAGTTGTCATGGTAAGAATATGGGATTTCAAAGTCAGCCTATAGCAAGCTGGTTTCAAACTTCTGATTACTGATTTAGTTTCCTCTATATTCTCCTTATACATAACATGACACATGTAATAAAATACACCTGCATGCTTTTGTCTTGATTAGCTGAAATAGATAGAAAAATAAGTTTTCATAAGAATAGTTTGCAGAAGCTATATTAAAATAATGACTAATGGGTAGAGAAATCTATATCAGTGTAGCACATACATTTTTTTTTTAAATATTGCTAAGCCAAACACTGTCTCTCTTCTGGTTTTATTCAATAATTCAGTTATACTTGTACTTTTTTTTAGCTTTTTGATAGTTATATTATCACAACTTTCATTCTGGAAATAATGTCACAGCAAAGAGCATTCATTAAGCTCACTTAAATTATTATAATCCTATCAGCACTCTTGATATTACTGATGTTAATGTGTTTGTTAACATACATAGGTAAGCTGGATATATGAGGCAGAAAGAATTCTTGTAAATTCACTAATGTTCACTTACTCTTAGAAATGCTTCATCCTGGCCACCTAATGTATAGCTGAACTGAAAATCACTGTCCAACAGATCTTCTAATCCTCTTATTGATGCCACACGCACGGACAGGACTGATGTTATGAAAGCTGCATATGCATTGTAAATTATTAGAGCGAAGAATAAACTGAATATTAAGACAAAACTTCCAGAAGGCGATTTTGGGCTCCAAGGACTTCCTATGAATTAAATACAATAAATTATTCATCATTACATTTAAAATGTAAAAAGAGTGTGAATAAAACAGATCAAATGCAATTCATATGGACAAACAGAAGATGCTATGTCTCTCATTAACAGCCCTATGTAATTTATTGAAAATAAAAATTATATAAAAGGGGATCAGTTTTATTTGTTAATCGGAAAATAGGAACTGATATCACTGATGATTAAGCATTACCTGGCAAAGTTTTTAAAAGTTTTTGATCCCACATTGGAATTGGGCAGATTTCAATTTAAAAAACATTGCTGTCAATAAATGTTTAAAACGTCTTAGTTTTTATCCCCCAAGGAACTTACTATCACTACATTCACATCACAAATACCTTAAAAGTTTCCCTGTGTCATCTATGTGCTATAAAAAGCCCAACCTCCAAATATAAGCTGCTGTTTTCAACTTGAAGCTGAAAAATGTTGGGTCAAAGCAGTGGATCATCACAAAATGGACATCCCTTACCTGTAGATCAGCATTTGGGATGCATGGAGATGACTGTTACTATTAGGATCTTGCAGGGGTGAAATCACAACAGAAATGACTGGTGTTGATGCTTGATGCAGAGCAAATGATGCCATCATTTGTACACTTCTTCACATTTTCTCACACTTGTTTAGCAGGTACAATGAACTCAGGGGAACACCCCATTGTGTATATTTTGGTTGCACACAATGAATATTTAACCTTATTCCAGAACCATGGGGATGTAATTTGGTAATGAATAAATGACTGCACTTTCAAAATGTTGTCGTACTGAAAAACCACAAAATCAGTGTTCTCATTAGATGTCAAAATTTCAGTAAGACGATAATGAAATTTCCACTGTCTGCAAAATCTCAAGCAAAAGGTTGAAATTCCTCTGATGTTCTCATTAGCTGTCAAAATTTCAGATAATGGAGAGATTTCCACTGTTTTAAGAAAAATGTATGCAAAATGTTGAAATTCCCCTGTTATACCAGGAGAAATTTGCCAAAGTTATGGTTTAAATGGGAGGAATATCTTGAAAACATGTAGAGTCATTGCACATGTCCACAAGTCCAAAACTAGAGCACAATAGATGAGGGAAAAGACCTCACTAAACCAGGATCTCAACTTCTTTTTCCCCACTTTTTCTAATTACATTGCCTTTAAAATTAAATTTTCAGCCTTAAGCATCTGTCCTGAAACTTTAGGCCCAAAACTGCAAGTATTCTCCTGCAGCACAACAAATAATTAGGAAAAATATACTCAATCAGCACTAATGGTGTCCATAATAGTGTATGAATGGATCAGCACACTAATAGATTGTGCAACAGTTTATTTTTGCTGTCATTTCATGCTCAAAACCACTTTAATTAGTATTATAATCACAAAAAGGGGGATAATTTGACAGTTGCTCTCACTGTTTCCAAAAACTGTTGGTTCTACTACTTAGTTTTTTTCTTCTTCTTCCTTTAGGAATGCTTGTGAAATGAATTTTACTTTCCTGCTTGTAATTTTATGGAATCTTTAAAAATGAAGAGTTCGAGCAGAGAATGTGATAAAATTTATTCTTCCAAGTAAACAGTGTTTTGAAATTTGCAACATAACATGACCAACTTTTGTTACATTATGTTATTGGTTTGTTACATTATACTTTACTCTTCTTGCTTCTACAAAGCAAACAAATAATTTATCATATAAATATTTTTAATGCTCAATGGGAGTTAAGAGCATGATTTTCTCTTGTTTCTTCCACAGATATAGTTGCCTCTCTGATACCACTAAAAGAAATCTCCTGCAAACACTAGTCAATGGTTACTTCTTCCCATTCTTCATTTAAACAGAAAGATACTGTTTCTCTTATGCTTGATGCTAATAATCCCCTTCTCTTTTTTTCTGTGTAGTGTAAGCATAGCTAAAACTAATGGGCTTTGTTGGAGATCTGTCTGTATTGTTAGAGTCACTAGATTCCAACACAGGACTCAAACTTGGTTGCATTATATTGCTTGTGCTTGGATATTGAATGTCACATGCTGCTTGTGAGAATCAAGATGAACTGTAGCTACTATCACTAATTTCTCCTTCCACATCTAGATTTGTTTCTGAAGCAACACCAAAACCTCTAGAATTTGTTTCTAACAAATTAATAATATGTGGCCACTTGTGATTTGTTCTAAATTTACGACTCGCAAAGGAAAGTTACATCCCCAAAAATGATGCAATATGAACTCTAGTACATTTGCCACATCATCAATGTAATGTTTTTTCACACAATCACACATGTATCACTGTATATACACATATGAATGTTTCGTAATTGCTCAGTTTTTCATAAATTACACTTTTGACCTATTTATATACAAAAGCAATTTTTCTACTCTTTAATTAAAGAATTTTTCCATCAGGCTTTCATTAAAAATCCTGAATTTCACTGATAAAGTCCTTGTTTACTGACAACATTGCTAAAGGATTGAGTCTCTTGTTTGTCACTGTATTTCTTTAAAAAAAAAAAATCTTTACCCTCTTCAGAATGGAAAAACAATGTTCAGGTTTCACAGTTGTCACCAGCATTATTACAATTTTTAAAAGCTTTGTCGCTTTACTAAACACTGATCAAAGGTTATTTTCATTTATGAACAGAAAATATTAAATATTAAAGTAATTTCATCTGTAAATTAGCTCCAACTCTGTTTATAGTTTTCACTGCAGTAGAAAAGGATAGGATTGCTATACTTACCTGTAAAATTTTTCGGGGAAACTTTCACAGAAATTCTTAAATAACACATTACACAGTAAAGATGCAGCTTCTAGATTCCCATTATAAGAAAATCTTATCTATAACAATAATAATGATTATGTCACACACCTCCTTGGCATCTTCTACCCCTGCACATTCCATAGTTTTTCTTTTTTTAGTGGTTGTAAAAAATCTTCACATAACTCTCAGTATTCAATCTTTCCTTTTCCATTTGTTGTTTAAACACAAGGATGTTGCTATTTAATGTCACACTAATTGTGCTCTTATTTTGAAGTTGGTGGTATAATAAGTATATATGAGGTTGGATTTTATGGAAAACTGTTAACCAAAACATAAAATTTGGGTGTCCAAAAGCTCTTCTATAGCTACCAACTTCATTTATAGTGCAGCTCTTTTCAATAATTACAAAGCAATCCTTGAGGTATTTTATGTTTCCATACACAACATTAACAGTATGGATATTGTTATTTCATCTTGTTAATGCAACTCTGGGCAGTTTTGCCTGAAAAATTTCTCTGAAATATCAGATCACAAAGAGGAATTAGAAGAAAATGTTGCAATCCCTGAGAGATTTTAAAAGAACACATGCAATCGGAAATTAGTATTTGTTCCTTTTTGTATGATTAAATTCAATTGGTGTGCACAGCAATTGAACGTAACCCAATGTGGATATGTTTCCCTTATTTTGACCTGTACTCTACCAGTCTTTCCATCATAACACTGGCCCCATCAAAGGCTTTTGGAATGAGTTTTTCTTTGGTATTTCCAAAGAAGTGGGTCAATTTCATTCCTTATGCACTTTTCTAGAGATTCCTCATCTCTTCCTTCAGGATTCACAAATATCCAAAGTCTCTCATATACATAAAACAAAACCAACACCATTTGAGAGTAATTTGAAATGTCAGTTGTGTTATCTCACTGAATGGCAACAAATTCAATAGGTTGTTTTATTTTCTCCCTACTGATATTCATCATGCAGTCTAACAATTTATTCTGAACTGTTTTTGAAGTTCCTTTGAATGCTGTGGCTGTTTCTAAATGTTCCTTCATTGTTGTATGCAGTTCAGCCATATGACCGACAAGGCCCCTGTAAATCTCTGGATTCAACAGACTCAATATGGCTTTGTAGTGCCAGTTTAAATGCAGAGCAGAACTTAAATCTATATAAAATCAACCTTTTTAAAATGTATCTATTTTTACTCACTTTAATGTGTATCTTAAAATATGGAATCCTCATGTTTTTAATTTTTTCCATTAAATGTTTTATATCATTCACTTCTTTAACTGTGAACTTTGAAACCATACAGCCAGTCATATACCTTGTATATGTCCTTAGAATTATGCTGAGTCTTAAAAACACGGTTTTCATTTCTTTTATTTTTGACTCTCTCTATTAAGAGTTCAGGTGTTGGTCTACCCAAACGTTTCAATTCTGCTTTTTTTCAAAAGATAGACTTGAAAACTGCACTTCCATAAGTGATTGTTATCCATATTTGTTTAGTCAATATAATTATGAAGCCACCTACAACACTCTGTTTAAGCAGCATTAACTTCACAAAGGGCATTAAAAAAGAAATGTGTGTGTTTTAGCACTACAAAACTATCCTGGGAACTGTGTAAGGCACAGACAGAAACTTGTTAGATATGCAAATACTCAATTTAAAAACTCCCTCCACTCCCTTCCCACCTTTGCTCTTATATA
Source organism: Hymenopus coronatus (assembly GCA_030762935.1). Lineage (NCBI taxonomy): Eukaryota > Metazoa > Arthropoda > Insecta > Mantodea > Hymenopodidae > Hymenopus > Hymenopus coronatus. The sequence goes on along the minus strand of CM060900.1, from coordinate 314,188,905 downwards.
CCAAATGCCATAGCACAATTAACGCCATTCCTGGCACTAAACCCATTGCACCGTCTCATAGGTTTAAAAGCATCACTTTTACCACCATTTTTTCTCATAGTTTAAAAATAATACGCTTAATAGTTATGAGGCCAAGATTAATTTAATGCCTTAAGATTTTATAGGGGAGCGCAAAACTTTCCACCTTTATTAGGCAATATACCCTTATACTTTCCCCTGCAATGTAGCCTATATTCTGAGGCAAATTATAATTAACATTGGAGTTAAGACATAAAAACAGAAGAATGACTTCATGCAGATATCAGTTCTGCTAGTGTTTAATAACAAACTTCTGTTTATAATGGCTGAAGCAGATGCGAAAAAATGTACCATGAATGTCTTCTAATTTAGCAAAAACAATTTTAAATAGAAAAGTGGTTGGTAAAAGAAGTAAATAAAGCATCAATAGTGTGTAAAGTTGTTTTTCATATTGGCCATATTACTTCAGAGGATATCTATTTTTTATATCAACTGCTTAGGATCAGACAGATGTAATTACAAAATCATTTTGAAATTTAGTTGAGTTGATTTTGTAACACTACATCACTTACTTTTTTATTTCGGAAAACATGTTTCAGAAGCCATGTGCTTCCATTGTCAATTCCTTTGGTCGACTGCCGGCATCACTTGCTGTGGTGGTTGTCTCTGTCCCTGGTGGTGGTTTGATGAACCTCTGAATGAGTAGATCGCCTGGCGGGATTTCAAAATTGAAAACCCGGTTCTTGTTTTTCCAAATATATATGTTTTCCCAAACTTTTAATTCTGTCTTCCTTGTGATGCTTTTGAGGATTTTTGGGCTTCTATTTATAGTGTGTTTCTCTTTCCAAAAATGTCAAGCTACTGCAGATTTGTCTTCTTGTTTGAGTTTAATATTTCTGTGGTGTTCTTTTGCCCTTGTTTTTATATTTCTTTTTGTTTGGCTGATGTAGATTTTTTCACAGTCATTACAGCTGAACTGATATATTCCTGGTTTGTTTTCTTGTGGGATATCATCTTTTAATTTAGAATTTAAAATGTTTTTTATAGAGTAATTGTTTTAGGGGCTAGAATGATGTTATGTCGTTTGAAGATCCTCTGGAATTTGTAGAAAGTTGTAGGGTGGTGTGTAAACTTCTTGTAGATCTTGTTTTCTTTCTGGTTATGAGTGAGTGTGCTGACTTCTTTAATTCTCTTTCTATTTTTGGCCTTATTAACTTTTTTGTACACCAGTTCTGCCCGAAATCCATTCTCTGTAGCTATGTCCAATATTTTAGTAAGTTCACAATGGTATTCTGTTTTGCCATTGGTACATTTACCAATCTGTGTGTAAGGCTGTTGAGTAAAGCATGCTGATGGGGAATGGGATTGTAACTCTTTTGTTTTATATAGCTGTTGGTGTGGGTAGGTTTTCTGTAGATGCCAAATTGTTAAAACACATCACTGCCTCAAAGTCCACCATATATCAGGATAATACAAAATCATTGTTTTGAGATATAGCTATTTTAAGTTTTGCGCTCGGAATAAACCCATTTTTCCACATTCTTTAACAGGTCTAATTGTTAAAAAATCAAAATAAATTTGATTTCCTATTGTTTTGTGCTTTTTTCTTTAATTTAGGTACCCCAGTGTAATAAAAATAAAATATTATCTGAAATGTTGCATGTAGATATGTCTCTTTGGCTCAGAGCTTTTATGTGAAGTCATGTTCCTGTAACCCTAAACCGAAGGCAGTGCCGAAGTTATTGTTGGGTTAGTAGGAATTTTATGACTGTAAGAAGCATAACTCAAGTCACAATTGATTTTTTCTTTATTAATCACTTTTATTTGATGAAATATACCTCTTTGAGGGGTGTACACTTTTCAAGACTAACCTGTCATTTACCTATATTCTGTTATTACTCCAACAAAATCTAAAGCTTAGCAAAAACATACAAAATTAAGGATGTAGAACCAACATTAAGGTATCACTGCTAGTCAAAGTCAAATGGAAAATATTTAAGAACTTGCTCACATAAATAGTGAAATTTAAAGCATACAGTAAAAAGTCTGAGCTACAATTTTTATTCTGAAACTTCCCCCAAACGTTCTTTCCTGCTTTCTGTGACATGAGTAAGGTTTCGATTTGTAAGTCCTTCATAAATTGTGTGGTATCTTGCTGGTATTATACCCTTGTGACACAAGTCATGCAGATCTTTCTTCCTCTCTGCGCTGATGTGTTGAGGTCCATCATAAGCTGCTAACAGCTGCTCTTCTCTTGGATTACTTTGTCGTTGCTGACTGATTCTGCCTCTTGTAGGAAGGGTATGAAATTCTGGCTCATCATATGAGTATTTAAAAAACATTTACGATAATGAATCCACACCATCTTTGTCCAATTTACTTTTTCTCCATTTTCCTCCTTTTTCTGTTGGTCATGATTTCCTTTTGTAGCTTGGCGAAGTCCAAGAATTTTGATTCATCCATCTCTATCACTGTGTGATTTGGTGATGCCATGCGCACAGCTGTATACCATCCAGATGGATCGAAAATGTCAATATTCTTACTTTTTCTCTCAATTGTGGCATGAACAGAATCCACTTCCATTTGAGGATGACCCTGCTCAGAGAAACACTGATTAATCAGCAGTATGTATAAGGTACTAACAGCATAAAGACACATGATACCCATATTAACATTTCGGTTCTGATCTCCTTATGTGTCAGAAAACAATGTAACTTCCTTTCCTTTTGCATGTTTCTGAAGGAAACGCAGGATGATTTTCTATTGAGCCTCTTTTTCCATTTGACTCATCCCACATAAAGCAATCAACTTTGTTAGAACTTACATCAAGAACAGTAAGGGTATACACTGACAGCCTTCGCTTATAGAAAATAGACTTGGAATTTGTTTTCAGGCAGTTGAGAACGAACTCTAAGTCAAACTTCACAAGTACATTTCCACAGGCTCTAGCCTTCACTTTTTCAGCATTCTTGAAGTTCCTGGCCATTTCGTTTCTTCTTATGTGATCATTATGCTCCAGCCTCAAAGTTTCATCCTCCAGTTCTTGTTCCAAAAGATGCGAATATCTGAAACATTTGTCACACATGTCTTTTCTTGGTCTGTGAAAACTGATATTGAACTCTGAGTAAATATCTGCTGATATAACCAAAGTTTCTCAGGGTTCTTCCTTGTTCTTCACATTGCTGCTTGTACAAATCATACATTATTGTCAAATTCAAATCTGCTGATAAGTAATCACCTATGGAGTCCTTTCTCTTGTAGTGTGAAGGGAGAGTAGGGAAACTATTGATGTGATTTCTTATGATTTCTCTTGCGTCCTCTGGTCTCTTTTTACCAGGTTCGTGATGTCCTCTTTGATCTTTCTCAATTATGTTGCATTTATTTCTTTTTCGTATGGTTGATCACACAAAGGTCTCTGAAACATCCAATGTATTCAGAAAGAATTCCATACACACGTGGATTTTTTTCATTCTCCTTAATTAAAAAGTACCTCCTGCTCTCATTCCTTCATGATATACTCATTTTTGTCCTTAAACTTTGCTTGTCATACTCTTCCACCAGGCTGTTAATATAATGTCTTTGTAATTCAGTAGATCAAGGTACGCTCAATGTTACCTCTATCGTGTTCATTGAAGTTAGCACTGCACTGTCGGATACATTTAGATCAATCTTTTTCTTTCGCACTTCTTGCAGGGACTTCTACATCTGTCGTGGATATATACGATTTTCCTAGCTACCTATTCATTCTTCTTTTATTTCTTTTCCACCCCTCTGGAGCTGGTGTCTTCTTTCGTTTCCTTACAGTGGGAATACTATGTTATATTCTCTGGAAATTTCCCATGCATTATCAGCAAAAATTGCATCTACTTGTTCTGAATTTCTTTGGTTCTCATATGGTTTTCTTTTACTGCGACTTGGAGAATTTCCTTCACTGCTATCTGTTGAAGAATACAAACAAATTTTAGGGGTGCCAGCTCTTGTTTTCTAGCCAACGTTAAATTTTATCAGCTTTGATATACCTTTTTTAAAGATTGTGGATATTTTTTTTTACGAAAGAGAATCCTTTTTTTTCAACATAAATAAAGTGTTTCGGCCATACATTTTTCAAAACTCAAAATTTCAAAAACCTTGTTCTAGAGGTGGTTATGGTTATGGTTTATTAGATAATGCGCAAGGAATGAAACAACACTGGCTTCTTTCAGTTAGAATCATTATTGAGCATTACTTCTCCTGCAGCAACTGGCAACAATTGATAAACCTTTGGCTACAATGGTCTCGTAGCGTACAATTTTTATCTTGTAAAGACAAATCAGCATTCCCGCTTAATTGATGCATAACTGTAGTTAGTCAGAGAGACGGAACAGCTTTTCCATCTATTTGGCCCATGTTATGATCAGGATCAGACAAATGGAACAGCTTTTATGTTTCTATGACCCTTAGTATAATTTATTGAATGTAGATACGTCGACATCTAACTTCTAAACGGTGGTAGCAAGAGATACATTCGTCTGATCCCAAGACAGATATCAACTTCGAGATCCCTTACGTAGCAATATGTAAAAAATCTGATGTGTTCCATTCACATGACTTTCTCTATATATTTACAACACATTATTGTGTATAAAAGCTATTGGCTTTTATTTAATTCATGCTAATCGCGAAAAAATTAGCAGAAATGGTCTTATTACTTGCTTCCTTGTAAGTAGAAGCGAAATAAGGGACTACCATAGGTTAAAGTGAAGTCAAAAGCTGGTTGCTATGTCAATGATGTTCCTGTGTTTCTATGGATAGGAGTTGACCAGTTCCTGTATGAGAAAAGTATAAGTTTTTGATAGCAGAAACCAAAAATATGGAATATCTCAAAAACAACGAACTCTACGAAAAATATGTGTACAACATAAATTGTGTGTTTTAATGTGCTCTACATTTTTTGTGTATTAAGTTTTTGTCTATCTCTTGCAGTTTAGCAGTTATTCAAAATTCAATAAAATTCATCCAGAATAAACTAATCTTCAGAGGTTATTCCCAGAAAATTCGAGATATACATTTTATTTGTTAGGTAAATATTTTTAATATATGATATTTTAATCAAAATCGTTAGAGCCATTTTTAAGAAAATAAAAATTTTCGAAAAAAGTTCCATGTAAAGGGTAGTTTGGGGAGGGGGGATTTTTCTCAAAATCTTCGTGTCGCATCCCTGGAAAAACTTAAATACCAAGTTTAGTATTTTAGCTACTTTTCGTTTTTGAGTTATCGTGTTCACGCACACACACACACACATGGACCTTTTTCTCAAAATGCTTTTTTTGGATACAGGGGGTCCTAAAACAGGTATATCCGGTGAAATCTCGGTATCAAATTTTTGGGTGGAATACAATACTTCTCTATCCCTATGTAGAAAGTAAAAACAGTGAAAATACGTCTCTTTGACCCTAAGCAGTCGATATAAAGGAATCTTATAGTCAGGAAATATACAAAGCTTTGAATATATCTTTATCTAGTTAGACATTGCAATAAAAGATTAAAGATTGGTTGTGTTCAATAAATATAAGTCGGGATGTAGTAGTGCACTATGAGTCATTTGTCACAAGGCCTCGTCTAGATTGTTACTTACACTGCAGTACCGGCATCATAGGATCTGTCCACATCATCAGCTGCATAGAACTGCTGGATGTAGGTGAGTTATCTGTGATGGTGAGCTGCTTCTGCTCTGGTGGGGGACTGACAAACTTCAACAGCAAATTTTCTTCTAGCAGGAGATCACAAAGTTTGTAAGTCTGGTTTTGAATTTTTCCATATATATTTTTTCCAGTTCAAAAGCTTTTTGCACGTGTTTTAGAAGGTGAATGTCATGTTCTGTTTCAGCCCAGAAGGTGGGCTGAAACTGCTGATTTTTCGATGCGCTTGTTTGTTACATGACCAAAGTGTTCTTTTATCTCATCCCTATATTTCTTTTTGTCCTACCAATGTATAGTATATCAAATGGGGATGTGTGGATGTATTCCAACTTTGGAGAATCAGGGATAATGTTTACCAATATAAACATTTTAAGCTCGTTATGAATAGTTATAAGCATTATAATAATAAGAATTTTAATAAATATCAAATTCTGGTCAAAACAGCAACTGGCTGCTCATGCTTTTGTTTCCAATAATGGCTATTAGCAGATATTTACAATGCTTTCAAAAGTCAGTTAAGAACTTCTACTGTGGACTAATCCCACCAAAAGCAGGTACAATCAACTTCCATTAATGTGTGATCCAGTGAGAAAAACAGAAAAATGTTACAAGACACTTCTGGTCACACAATATTGAACAATTTCTGTTCAATTATAATTTCAAAAACAATGAAAACAAAGTTTATAAATTCTTACTTTTACTGTACAGGATTAAGCATAATAAGGTATTGGTGTATTGTCGTGTTAATTTTAATAAAAAGAATACTTAAATAACCACAAAATCCTTCATATAGTTTGTTAGGATGATTAAAATTATCCAAATGCAATGAAAGAATTACATAACAAAATGGTGAAATTTTGGATGATGACGAGGACTATGACGATGATGATGACATTCCTTTTCTCATGACACTTCACTTTTTGTATGTATTGCATGTTACCGTAATAATGTGGTTTTAACTATAATTAATCTGTGAAAAAGTTCCCCTACTATGATAATTAAAATGAAACACAATTTCATTACTTTGTAAAAAAAACACACACACTCCCACATCTTGTCAAGAATTACATTTATTCATACTTATTAATAAATTTATTTACAAATAATACTCTGACAATGAATTTTCAGAGGTGTCAGTTTTGTATAATTTTCAATTATACATCTGTTTCCATAAACATATACACATATATTCTTAGAATATTCATGTTCATTATATTTGCAATGTTACATTATTACCAGTATTTTTTGTTTCAATGACACCCTCCTCTGTCTAGCAGGTGTGAGTAATAAAGATATCTTTTTAGTTGTGGTCTAAATTTGTTTTTGTTCATTTGCAATTCTTTTATAGAAGAGGGAAGTGAATTAAACAAAACTATTCCTTTGTAGTAAACTCTTTTTGGAATAACTGCAAATTATTTGTTGGTGTATGTAAGTCCTGCCTATGCCTGGTCTCTTTGTTATGAATATCTGCATGTTTTGTAAACTTATCTGGATTATTTATTACAAATGACAATATGGCTAGAATAGAATATTTTAAGGAATTACCTTGCATGCAAAGTACACTGACACTCCAGACAATAGCTTCACCAAAATTCCAATGCTTTTCATGCTGCTTGTTCAAACAGTTCTGTACATTTACTGTAGATTCATACTCATTTTCTGATATCCTCTTCATAATGAAAATATTGACAAGAAGCATAGCTAGTGAAAGTATCACTCCTGTGAGAGCTACACAAACCAATAAACTTGAACTGAACGGTGCTAAGAAAATATCCCTCAGAGCACTTGAGTCAGGACGTTGGAAATAAATGTTCTTCCTAGAGAAAATATTTTAAAAAATGTATAATTAACCTTATATAAATGCATTTAAAGCCAAAAATAGATGTTGATTATTCCTTATTGTATGTGCACTAGTACTCCTATTCAGAAATATGAATATTGCTGACACAGAGTTTAAGAGGAAAGAAATTAAAGATAAAATTGAAATACTTAAACACTCTCTATAGCAGCAGTTCTCAAATATGATGAAAGTGACGATAATAGTAATTTTGATGATAACAATGATATGCAGGAATATGAATTAAATTTGGCAACATAGACTACTGTTGCCGAGTTGATGCCAATGTCATGCCATCCTTTTCAAGCTAGTAATGTCTTTTGCACTCAAATATGTTAAAAAATAATAAAAATTAACTTAAAATAAAATACAGGGTGGGCCATACAAAGGTGAATGTCTCTTAAACAAACACAAAAATACCAGATGCCGAGAATACCAAATTTTATAGGAGCAAGGGGCATCCCTAATTGTGATATGGAAAATATTTTCATGGTGCCCAACCTCAGAATTTTAAATGAAACTCTGTTTTTCTTTTTTTCCTAAAATGAATTCTTGAGCTGTTATAGGACATCTCCCTCATGAAATACGGGATAAAATAAGGTATCAAATGAAAGAACATAGCTATTGTGGTTTCAAAGCCTCCTGAACTTCTAAATAGTTAGCCATGCTGATTATTTATTGTATGTAGAGATTTTAGTACTAGGTGAGTACAGGAGAAATTATTGAATGCATTGGCCTTGTTCAACGAGAGATATGGGATGCAAATGTTGCACATGAAATTCAAAAGACTATAAACATGACTATATAAGTACGGAAGTATAAAGAAAAACAATACCAGATGAAGCCCTGGTCTTGTTTGATGTATCAACCTTATTCACCAGCATCCCAACAGAGAAAATACCAAAATTACTAAAAAACTAGCTAAAATCTGCAGAAATACAGGAAACATTAATAGACAAACATGTATAAAACAAATGTACTTCAGTTTCAATTATAAATTCTATAAGCAAACTATAGGTCTTGCTATAGGAAACACATTATCAGCACTATTGGCTGATCTATTCATGAGTGACCTAGAAATAAGAGTAACAAGAGTCTTCTCACATATATTCAAAACTTGGGTGGGATATGTGGACAACATCTTTTCCATCATTACTACAAAACCTACAGAGGAAGTTTTAAAGCTGTTGAATCTACAGAACAAAGCAATAAAATTCACTCTAGAAACAGAAAAAATAGGTTGACTATCATTTTTGGACCTAAAAATCAAAGAATGTAAAAACAAAATAGATATTTGCAGTAAAACCCACACACACAAGACAGCTAGATCAAGAAAAACAACTTCAACCGAAATCATATCAACATGCAGTTTTTCACAGCCTGACACATAGATTAATCAACAAATCACTGGAAAAATGAGAATATGAATGAGAACACCAACATATAAAGAAGATTACAACAGAAAATGTTTTCAAAACAGAATTAATGAACAAACTAACACGAAAATACAATAAACAAAAAAAGATTAAGGATGCCACCACACTAAGTACAGGAACCAACCCAAATCAAAAAACACAGCAAATTCACGTTCCACCCACAGATGCACAACAAATTCAAAAAACTGTTCCAAGATCATAATATAGAGCTGGCACTTCAAAACAAATACATCCTCAGGAACCCATTAAAAACACCATACAAAACAAATAAAAGCTGGCATTTAACAAATAAACTGTGAAGATTGCCCCAAAATTTACATTGGACAGACTAAGAGAAACCTTCAAACAAGATTGAAAGAACACCTCAGGAACATGAAACTGAAGCAAACTGACAAGTCTGCAGTATCACATCACTTCTAGATGACAAACATAACATGTAACTGGACATCAAACTTATTAAGCATGTAAAAACTATAACTGAACTAGCAATTTGGGAAAAAATACACATTAGGAAAATTGCATACATAGTTATGAATTTTGAAATACCACCAGCAGACAACATCCCCCAAGATTACCCCCCAAGGAAACCAGATGGCAGCACGTGATTGGAACCTCCCCTTCTGAAGCCAGTCAAACATGCACTGATGAAGAAGATGAACATCTTTGAAATGCATCCAGGGAAAAAACCTAAGTGAAATTATAGTGCCCATATTTGATTCTAATTAGTGACATAATAATTTAAAAGTTTCATTGTATAAATCACTTCATATTCATAGCTTGTTGAGTATCAATATTCTTGCTGTTGTAGAAGTAAATCCACAAATGGGTCAACATGAATTGTCTAGAGACAGTGGAATTAGTTGCACTTCTGTACAGTGGATACTAAAGCAGCAAAAATACCACTCTTATCACATGGTTTGCACTAAGAGCTCACACAAAGATTTTCAGGATCGAGTTGTTTCTTGCGAACAATTATCAAATGCCACTACAAACATATTATTTTCTGATGAAGCAACATTCTCAAATAATGGACAAGTTAATAGACATAAAATGCATTACTGAGCATCTGAAAGCCCCAAGCAAATGAGAACTGTGCCTTTTCAGTACTGTTAGTCGCTAAATGTTTAGTGTGGAATTCCTGGCAACCTTGTTAGCCCTTACTTCTTTGGAGGTACAATTACTGGTGTACCATGTTGCCATTTTTTCAACCATAAATTATCTCCCTTATTGGAGAACTCGCCCTTCAGTGTGAGAAGAAAAATGTTGTATCAGCAGGATGCGCACCACCATGGTTTGCAATATGCACATGTCAACTTTTAAATGAGAATTTGGTAGTAGGTGGATTGGACATGCTGAACCTATCATCTGGGTTTCTCGTTCACCTTAATTAACTTTGGACGTCTTTTTATGGGGATACATAAAATTTAAGTCAGGTTTAAAGCACTTGCAACCAAAAACCCTATGAAATTTTGAATACATGAAACTTGCCACACTATTAGGCCCTGCATGTTGTTAAGAGTTAGAGGAAACATTTCCAAAAGAATTGACAAATGTTTAAATGTTAATAGAGGCAACTTTGAGCATTTAGTAAAGTATTGAAAGTAATCACCTGAGCAATTCAACTTATTTGCTTAATACTATTCTCTACTAATTTATAGATACTTCAAAGAAAACATCCTGTAACAGCTCAACAATTATTTTAGAAAAAAGTGTTTAAATAAAACTTGCATACTTTGTGGGGAATCAGAATATACAAAAAATTACCATGGTCATTTAAAATTCTGGGGTTGGCCCTGTGGGTCCCATAAGGAGCCCTAGAAAATCTTTTCCTAATAACAATTTGGGAGGCCCTTGCTTCTGAAGCAGAAGCTCAATGCTCTGCATTGAATTTTCATAATTTATGTAAATGTTTTTGATTACTTCATATCCTTATTTTTAATTAATAGGTTTGTTGTTCCTAATAGTATGGTAATATTGATTTATTTTGATAGTGTGGCAAATGACTTTGTTTCTTGTATATTGCCTGAAAGTTTGTACCAACAATTAGGGAATTTTTGGTACCTGCAGAAAACTATCCAAGAGTGATCATTAGTTCACGGTTTCGTTTCAAAGGTAAGGAGTTCTTTTACTTTCACATGGTTACGAAAGGGACAAATTAGAAACAAGCTACGAGGGAATAAAATCTTGGGAGATGCGGTAGCTAATAAGTCAGCATAGATATAAGTATAGAGTGGTATAGAGGAACAATGCAGAGCGGCGGCTACACATTTTGAATTACGAAAATTCATTTTGGGAGAGACTTCGAGAAGTCAAAGATGACGCCATGGTTCGTTAAGTTTGTGTACCGCGAATATCCCGAACTGGACAAAAGATAGGGTTTCGAAGTGTATTAAAGAGTAAAGTGGCAAAGTCATGTAATAATTATAAACATATTTATTGAGGTTAGGGAATAGTTTTTGTACTTATAAACTTAGAATACTTCTCACACGTGGGCACACAAAAGAGTTATGTATAAAGCAGTTTTAGACCAACATTGCGGGATTATAGATCTATTAACAGTACTTAGTCTAATTTCCAACAAACATCCTGGTAGCCGAATCGCTATTTCTTCTCCAAACTCAGATCAGCGATTATATACAATGCACCTAATATTTCATGCCGCTTAAAGTTAGTCTAGGTTATGGGTATTAGTCCCTTCAGCATTGCTAGGGTACGCTGCTTTTCCGAGAAGGAGACGCCGCCAGTCGGAGAGTGACTTGGTGGGCGATCCAGCCCGCATCTCCCGAAAGTCAACAGCCACAAGGGGCGGTGTGCAGCGAGCAACGCCTAGCCTGAAGCCAAACATCACGGTTTCACAGTGGCCCGCCTCATAAATTTAGCACCCGTACGACGAAGGAGGAATTTCTACGGCAACAATAGAAGCATCACGCCAAAGACGGGAATTTAAGGTAAGGATTTTCTATGTTTATTTTATATGTTGCGTAACGGAAAGTTAATTTCCAACAAGATGGATAATCCCGAGCAGCAGGCAGTTGTAAATAACGATATAGAAGTAGATGGTGAAAATAATATATATAATTTATTTCGATTCCGCACCTACTCTGCCTGGAATGAAATGGGTCATTCCATGTCAAACGCACTTTGAATAAACATTTTACCTCAGCATCTCAGATTTTGACGTAATTTTATACCCTCACGGTAGGTGTTAAAATTAAGAAAAATATCAAATTTCAATTTTTTATCTTAAACTGTTTCCAAAATACCGCTATGTAAAGTTTCCAACAATCGCTCAAAATTGCATGACTTCCAACTTTTTAAACGACCGCAGATCCTCTACTAATTGAGCTAGAATCACGAGAGAGGTGCCATTTTGTAGCATTTTAAAATACCTTCAATATGATATGCGACACTATAGGTTGCGAAGAATTTTATTTTTACAACTTCAAAAATAAAAAATTTAAACCCATTTTTTGAAGGAAAAACACTTTCTGAAAATTTTTCAAAAAAAATTGGGAAATACGTTATGCAATTGCTAAATCGTGTGCCAAATTTGATGGTGGGACTAGGATGGGTTCATTACAAAAATAATTTCAATGAAATATGGTTTTAACTGGATTTTACAAGATCTATACTGGATCCAAGTTAAGGTTGTAAATAGAATTTGAAATTGATATTGTTACTCACATAATTTTTTTTAACACCAGACTTCTATAAATTATAGCTAGAATAGTGTTAGTGAAATTATATAAAGCATAAAATGAATGACAAGCAATACTTTAACCTAAATCATTTGTTAAAAATCATAAGTAAAATAATAGACAGTAATAAATAATATAGACAGTAAAATTAATAGCATTGACATTGATGTCATATGCTTACATTACTACTTATTGTTCATCATGTGTGTGCAGTATTCTTTACATTCAAGTTCAAACAGGCTCATCCCTCTCTCCACTCTAGCTACTATGTACAATCCCTTATTTTTGTCCCTCTTGTTCATGTCTGTGCATGTTTTTTTTTTTTTTTGCAAGTTGGGACAGGCTCACTTCCTCCTTTCCAGCTAATATTTCAGATACTGTTCAGTCTACAGTTGAAGTCAGTGGTGTCTATTAATACAAGTGGTTGGTTAATTCTGATTGTTTTTTATAGTTGAGAATATTTTACTTAGTTTAGTTCAAATATTTATTTCAAGTCTTTATTGGTAATACAACTAAATACTTTTTAAGGTTAGTTAAACTGAGGATGTCCAACCTTGCAAATTTGTGAATGTGCAGTGTTGTAATCCTTTTAGAAAAACTAATCACAATATCAGGGATAAAAGGAAGTTATGACTGGATTTGCAAATTGTATCCTGAAATTTCAAAGAATGCTTTAGAAAAGAAATATCAGCTTTAAATCATGGAAATGCTTCTTCCATTACATGTCAAAACGAAGAAGAAGCACCAAATATAGCCGCGCCGTGGCCGAGTGGTTAGACCACTCGCCTCTCACCTACACGGCCGGGATTCGATCCCAAGCGACCGCATGCGAGATTTGTGGTGAACAAAGTGACGCTGGGGCAGGTTTTCTCCGGGTACTCCGGTTTCCCTCGCCATCGCATTCCACCGATGCTCCATCATTCACGTATTAGTGTCACCGCCTGCGGTGCCATAAGTAGTTAAAGCGGGCGTTAAACACTACAAAAAAAAAAAAAGCACCAGACTCTGATGAAGATCCCAGTTTCCAAGCAGAAACACACATGTTTTGAGACATTAAACATATCTCTACAAGAGTTAGGGAAGTATTGATTATAAAATAAATCAAATAAAACATTATGCTGCCAGGAAAGTCAAAAATATAGACTCAGCAATGAAAAGAAAACTCTTTGTATCAACTGTACAAGAATCAGAAGATTATCAGAAACATTTAATTGATTCTGTTCTTCAAAATCTTAATACACAATTTTCGAATTCTGAAAGCAGGAACAAAAAGTTGATTTTCATTTGCATTCCATTAACTTGGGGCATCAAATCATGCGTGAGTTTAATACATCCGATTATATGGTCCGCCAGTCCAGGAGGTTACTTTAAGAAAAGGGAATTTTGGAAGGTCCCAATCCAAAACCAGGTAAAAGTTTACCAAATGAAGTAATTCAAAGAGTCCATGACTTTCATGAAAATGATGAGGTTAGCGAAGCCATTCCTGGTACTAAGGACTGTGTTACCGTAGTTGATAAAACTGGAAATAAAAACAAAATACCGAAAAGGCTAATTTTATGCAACCTTAACGAGGCTTATGCTCTGCATAAAGATACTCCGTGTATGCAAATAGGTTTTTCTAAATTTGCTGAGCTTCGGCCTAAGCACTGCGTTTTGGCAGGTTCAATTAGAACGCACGCAGTGTGTGTTTGCACAGCACATCAAAATGTGAAATTAATGATAGAAAATGCAAAATTGGGAACAATTACAAATAATAAGTTAAAAACTTACAGACTTTCATGGGAAATGTTATGTAATCCTCCGTCAATTGACTGTAATGAGTAAATGTAGATCATGTCCAGGAGATAAAGAAATTAGAATAACCTTAGAAAGATAATTTTTCCTCTTTGAAAAAATTACATTTAAGCTGTGGATATCAGTTGATCGATGTACTTCGGAAACATTACAAAAGTCATCGACAGAGTTTATTGATCTCATCTGCAATAAGTTAGCAGTCTTAATCCACCATGATTTTATCGCAAAGCAACAAACCGCATGAATCAGATAAAGGAAAAACTGGCTGGATCTGAATATGTCGTAACACAACACTTGACTTTGCAGAAAACTACAGAATGGTTCTACAAAATGAAGCCCAAAGTTATCACTGGGCTAGTGATCAGGCTACAGTAATCTATTACTAAGAGGAAGAAAAAGTCAAACACTTGAATTATGTAGTTATTTCAGATTGTTTTGAACACAACACAGTGGCTGTGCATACTTTTCAAAAGAAAATAATTCATTTTTTGACGGCAAAGTTTGGAGAAGTTCTTAGAAAAACCATTCATTTATCTGGTGGGTCTGCTGGTCAATATAAAAAAAAAGTTTATCAATCTATGTCATCATAAACAAGACTTTGGCATTGCAGCTGAGTGGTACTTTTCTGCTACTGTCCATGGTAAAGGACCGTGCGATGGAAGCGGCGTAAAAGTAAAGAGATTAGCCGCAACGGAGCTTGCAACAACCTTTAGAAAACCAAATCTTAACCCCATGTGAGTTGTATGAGTAGTCTGTGAAAAATATAACAGATATAAGTTTTGATTTTAGTACTCAGGAGGAACATGTGTTGTCGGAGATATTTCTGAAAGATAGTTTTAGTGAAACACACACAATTAAAAGCACCCAACAGTATCATGCCTTCATACCACTAGCCTCAAGCTTAAATAAACTGTCAGTCAAGTTCTTTTCAGATGCAATAAACCCTTTTCAAGAATCTGTTTCAAGGTCAATAGACCAACTGAAATTAACAGATTGCAATGGTTATATGACTGTTGTTTATGGCTCAAACTGGTGGTTTGCGTTTGTACTGGAAAAAACTGAAGAAGAAGAAGAAGAAGAAGAAGATGAAGTAAAAGATGAAGTAAAAGCTAAGTTCCTTCATCTTCAAGGGCCTTAACCATCATTTAGCTATCCAAGAAGGCCTGACGTGTTGTGGATACCTTTTACCAATGTGTTGTCAGCCCAACAACTCCAACAGGAAGAATTTATGTTCTATCCAAAGGTGAAAGTTTGCGAAGTAACGAAAAAACTGTTGAAGTGCTTCCAGTGAATTTTTTTAATAATGCGTAAGTGCGTTCTTGTCTATTTTAACAAATATCTGTTTCAGATGTCAGTCGTAATTGCTAACAAAGTTTTATCCGTTCTGTTCACTGTCACTTTTACTCAAAAAGTTAAAAAAAGTTCTAAAATATTTGCACTTTAATAAATGTTTAAAACTTTGATGTAAATCATTTCAATATTATACGATTTATATGTAATTGATGACTGATATTTGTTTTGAACAATTTATGAAATGTATAATCATTAAATTTGTTTTTCAATTTTTTTTTCAATAAATTTCACACCCCGACAGCCGCAAAACCCCGAAGCTTCACAACCCCGATGACGATCACGCACAGCAGTCCGAAATCCTGCTCCACCAAAGCACATCCAACCCAACACGGTTGTGGGCGCTCTGTCGGACATCTACTTCCTCAACCAGCAACAGACCAAATTCATGAGTGTCGGATTTTCACCCCTGTCACCGAATCAGCTGGTAGTCACTATTGCAAAATGCGGGCAACGCAATGCGGTGGTCCTGGGTTCCGCAGAGTGACAGAAACTCGTCAAAGCCATACCCATAATTGACAACCGCATGCATCTGGATGGACGTCTTCAACAATATCAGCTCTCCAACAGCGTCATTATCGTGTTTAAGAACTGTTCGGAAACCTAAAACTTGCGTTCAAAGACCAGTAAGAGTGGCATTTGTTGGATAGCCTGCAACGCATCATCACAGAAGAAGAAAGAAGAGGCGGAAGTGCAAAATCAAATCATGGCATACTACAAGTACATGCTTCACAACCACCTTTGCATAACCTAAATTTCCCACAATTCACCAAGTACATACGATGCGCTAATTTTAGAACATTCCTCGAGGTGCACCATTTCCTTAACACCAATTTCGCGTTCCTCATATCACAAAATTGTCCCTAGTGCGCATGCCTTTCTACCCGTGTTCCACTCCCACCTCACTCAGCCACTCCTTGTCCTTCGACCAACGATTTTCTCCAACATGGGATACAGAAATTGCCTGTCTGTATACTGCGAAGGCATCAAGGTGTTTAAAAACTACGAAGTGGACAGCCACCCTCGCAAAAATGCTCCTTATGCACTTCGCTTCATCGACAGCATCTACGACGGATAAATCCATCTCCATCAAAGTTCACAGCTGCGAAAACAAGATTCATTTTGTGCTATCTAACTTGAGTTTCGACATCTATTTCAAAGCAGACCCTTGGCGTTCCAGGAATGAAGGTGTCGCCAGCGAAGAAGAAGAAGAAGAAGAAGACAACGCACCAGATCAGTGGTTCCAATTTGTTCCCGCAAGAGGGCTATACATCGTTTTTACGAACAATACATCACCGCTGCTAAAATGCAGCAAATGTTAAACGAAGACCGCCAGTGCTACGGAAGATGGTCTACCGCACATTTGGGCCTTGATGGACTTTATATCCTGCCCGATCACATACACGGCGATTGGATGAAAACCCGAGTTCTCGTTCAAGAGGAAGACGAAAACAACGCCATCAAATATTTTAAAAGCGGCGGCTGATGGTAAAACCAACGCACCAGTGATATTCCTACGGATGTTGTGCTTCCTGTATGTGATATCTCGCTAAACCATTAGCACTTCCGGCGGGTTTAATAAACCCCTATCTCCAACGAACATTTTCCCACCAGTGTTTTCCTGCGGATATCCTGCTTCCTGTGATAACTCGCAGTGCAATTAGCACTTCCGACGGATTTGTTGGCCAGCTCGGTATATATACACGTCCATTTTTCACTTTAGTCTGTGCTAAGCCGTCGTGTGGAAATGCCAGAACCGACGTGTAAGGACTACCTCTGCTGTTTAGCTTCAACCAAACATGTAACTGCAATCTCACTTACCAGTCACGCGCTGCCATCTGGGATTCTAGAAGACCTCGCCCATCTCAGCAAGCAAACCCAAGAATTCCTTGCAAGTACACAGCAAGAAACAGGGCATGACTTGCGATTTCTTCGCCGTGCTGTTAAAGTTTCTTGAAAACGGACATCGAATCCAGGTACTACTGCCCAGGGAACACCATCTTAGTCGTTACCCCCGTACGACGTCGACGTTGTGTGGAATCAATTTCCCATAGACCAACAGCAAGTTTGCGCACCTTTTCGCAGGTGTAAACAACATTATAGCCTCCCCACCCAACCCACTCATTTCTACGGCCCTCCTCCATTTGTTGAACACTATCACTTGTGCTCTAAGAGTGATTATATCCCAGGAGGTGCTTAGCCAACTAGAACAGATATCACACAGCTCCGACAAACCTAGAGTGTCTTCGCTTCAACAAAACGTCCCATACCGTGCCATTGGTGTGAGACCCCTCGATACCATACACGGAACTAAATTGTCGCCAAACTCGACAACGAGACCGAAGTATTTCTACCCACCAGATTCGGAAAAGCCACTCCGGAATTCATCACCAAACTCAACTCCACTTCACTTCTTTTTCCAAGGAGAAGAAAAACTTCGCAACGGATTCAAACGTTACGTGGTCAGGTTCCTCCCTACATCCCAAAATAACGTCCAACTTTACCTATCCCGTCGACGTAGGCAACAACCTCAACGGCCGCGCCGTGGCCGAGTGGTTAGACCACTCGACTCTCACCTAGACGGCCGGGGTTCGATCCCAAGCGACCGCTGTGAGATTTGTGGTGGACAAAACAGCTCTGGGGCGGGTTTTCTCCGGGTACTCCGGTTTCCCCCGCCATCGCATTCCACCGGTGCTCCATCATTCATGTATCATCAGTGTCACCGCCTGCGGTGCCATTAGTAGTTAAAGCGGGCGTTAAACACTACCCCAGAAAAAAAAACCTCAACCTCCAACTCCTATTCAACGCACAATCTCATATCCGCGTCCTCTGCATCTCCACTTCCTATTTCGACATCAAGATCATCACCGTCTCACTCGACATCCAAAATACTGACGCCATCCACGTCAAATGTGCATCTACCAAGGTCGCCATTAAAGTCATCAACAAGACGCACTCTGTTCTATATATCTCAACAACAGCAAAACTCCTGCTATGTGCCACAAAGTTACTTCCACTGGGTGCTTCTCAACCAGCCATGTCAACGACTTTGCCATCCCCGTCTACATACCTACTTTCACCGAGTTTGTCAACGAAAGCTTTTCTCACCTGCGTCACCACACCCATCAACGACACCTTTATCACAGATAGCAAAGACGCAAAGTGCACCAAGCATTTTAAGATAATCTTAGCGCGCGAAAATAATGTCTTAGAAAAACAATCACAAACTTTGTGCCTATCAAAAATAGTGTTCATTCTTAGTACATTTTATAGTGTTAATCTCATTTATGTATTCTTTAAAGTGTGTGCTTTCTTAGTATGTCTTATGGTGTTAATCTCATTTATGTACTCTTTTCATTAAATCCTGTGTTAAACTCATTGATGTGTTGCAAAATAAATAAATAAAGAAGTCCCGGATTATTCAATTGCAATAACGGTAATCCTTCCGCTGTATCTGCGGTATTCAAACTTAATGCCATCGCTCTTAATCCACCTTAACCCGGTGTATTAGCAGCAACACTCGCGCCCCTAGCGGCAGGATTGTCGTTAATCCAATTTGATAGTCCGTCCCAGATCTCGCCTCATCCACCATGGACCGGTACAGTCAAAACGAACATATTATTAAACAATGGTTTATTTAAAATTTTGCGTGAACTTCGTCTCCTGCATCCCAAATAACATGCATAATAGCTTTTACTAATTAAAACGGTCTTAAAAGGCTAAATCAAGCACGGAAACTCGCGAGGTGGCAATGGCATAGTGCCTGGCGTACATGTCGTACTATTGAACGCAAAGACCTTGGAATTATATTACTTAGACTCACCGCTGGCGCTGGTGTGCTGTCGCTAATACCTCTCGCGCATTGATAGGTGGAAGGCAAACGTGCTTTTTGCGATATGTTCAGTACGCCTGAAAGGGTTTAAAAATGAGGTGGTTTAAGGGTATTAGGGTTTAATAATTATCATGGCGCACTTCTATGCTGATTAACTGTACCAACCACCGGAAAAATGATTCCGAGATCACTTTCCATCGCTAAGAATAAATTGTTACATTTGTGTTCCAAATTCATTCCGATTTATTCTCGTGGATTTCCTCGGTCACTAGGCGAATGATAATTTATTTTAGGTTCCTAATACATAAACCAGAATTATTGAGTAAGTCGTCGGCTGCTGTGAGACCTAACAAATTTGTACCACCGAAATATCTCAGTGCATTTTGCGAATAATTGTTTCCATGAGAATAAAGGCTAAACGCTGACACAGTTCCTTCAATATTTAGCTTCCCTTCTCATCTAACAAAGCTAATGAAGACGTTAATTTCATGCTTGTTACTATTTTTGTATGTTTCATTAGCATTAGAAAGCAGTGCTAAAATATTAGAATCAATATTATAATTTGTCCCAAATAAAGAAAATTATCCGAAATCTCGATTAAGTTAATTTTTCAAATCTGTAACTTCAGACTGAAACACAGCCCCACAGAGTGAAGAAAGGAATTTTGCAAAAGTGTTACAATACAAAGAATATTAAGTAATAATCGATTCTAATTTTAGATGTATTTGTATATTATTTCAGGAAGCAGAGACCATATTCTCTTGTGCTCATATTAATATACCTATCTTATCTAACTCAAATATACCACAAATACTGATATAAAATGTTTACTTAACGTCTTGAATATAGTTTGCTGAAGTAGAATACAGGTACCTAATTTCACGTTTATTTTATTTTATGTTTATACTGTACATACCATCTGTGAAAATCCTATATCGCATATGTTTCTTTTCTGCTAAATCATTTTACTTATTTGTTTGTTTTTATTTATTTACATACTGCCTTAGGTAATATCGTCGTATTACCATTTTGGTCTTCTATAACGACTGCTTAAATTTGAAGTGTACATTAAAACTGTACCTCTCGATTAACTTAACACACATTCAGTTTCGCATTCATATTTCCAGGCTTTTGAGAGTGGGGAATAAGAATAGCTTCCTAGTTTAGAATCGAACCCAGCATATCTTTCATTTTTAATTCAGCATTTTGACCACTTTACTGCCGAGACACTCTTAACAAGCCCTCTTTATAATTCTTGTTGATGACTTTGTGCATTAAGGTAAAAGGAGAAGTATACACGGAATCACTGAGAAGAAACTGAGAAAACGGAATTAAAGCTGAATTATGCCCTCTGTGATGCTTACATCCTGTTCGCAAAACACTTTAAATGCAACAATCCGATATTTAAGTTCAATGATAATATTTACTTCTGTTTTGTTCAGTTGTGGGATGAAATTTCGTCTAGTCAATAAAGTGATTTTATTCAACTACGAACAGGACATTCAAGGTCTAATTCCTGTACATATGCTGACGATCATAAAGAATGGGTTCTCGCAATTATTTCCTACTCGGGTATCTTTATGACGTAAGTATAGCTGCTTTAATTTTCACTGTTTTCCCATTAGAACCAATGTATTGCGCGCGAACTTGGGGGTCCCTTGCCCTCCACAGCACTTCTTCATTTTACAACACTTTAAGTAGTCTGCGCAGCAAGGCGTGTAGGGGCTTAGTTGAACGCGGAACATGCGTTCAGTCAAGTCCCGAAATAACTGAACAGGATTATGAGGTATCCTGTGTGCTAGCCCCCAATGACACAGTTTCGGGTCTCAGAATTGTGCATTTTTTATTGCTCATCAATACTTGGAAACCAAATTTACAGTAATCTAATTTTGAAGTTCCTGTGAATTCAGGACATTATAAGTTAAATCGTTATTGGTTGGCTGCAGTTTGTTATGGGTAGCATACGTTTAGTGACGTCTACCCCATTGGACTGATATGATGCAGTGTGTTATTATGAATGTTCCACATGTATGCGGCCGCACGATATTTTCCAGTCTTTCGTTGTGTATTCGACAGACGAGTACGTAGATATGCTTTTGATCTACGGAGAAGCAAGAACAAAGCGGCTCAGCATCTATACCGGGAGAAATATCCGAATAGACGACAACCAACAGCAAACACCTTCCGGAATGTTGAAAGGTGTCTGCGTGTAACAGCGTTCACTTGCGAGAATGCCTCCTGTTAGACACGCACCAGAAGCATCGGGTGTTAATGCAGAAGCTGTTTTGAACGCCATCCAGGACAATCCGCATACAATACACGGGCAGTTGCTCAGGAGGTGAACATCAGCCAGTCTTCTGTAGTGCGAATATTGAACACTAATAAGTTTCATCCTTATCGTTTGCACCTACACCAAACACTTCACGGGTGAGATTTCGAAGCTCGATTGACCTCTTGTGAATGTTTGCTGGAGCGAGTAGCAAATGGTGTGGGATTCGTATCCATAATCCTGTTTTTTGGCGCATCAAGATCCCACAACAATGGAACCGTAAATCGCCACAATATGTACTATTGGAGCGTTGTTAATCCTGATTGGGTAAGACAGGCAGCATTCCAAGAGCAGTGGGGAGTGAATGTCTGGTGTGAAATCTTGGGACACCACCTTGTTGGACCATTATTCTTCGAGGGACATCTAGCAGTAGCACACTACCTGGAATTTCTGCGTAATGAGCTACCTTTATTATTAGAGAATGTGCCACTGCAGTAACAAATGACAATGTGGTTTCAACACGATGGCGCTCCTCCGTATCCGTCGAGGATCGTCTGCAATCATTTGAATGCTGCACATCCTGGTCATTGGATAGGAAGCCGAGGACCATTCACATGGCATGCCATTTTTTTTTTTTTTTAATTTATGGACGCTCTTTAACTGCTGTGGTTCTCAGCGTCCCATTCTATATTGGGCGTGAAAGACCGCCTAATTTTGCTCAGAGGCCTCTCAATCAAGCTTGAGGTTCTTTTACGTGCCGTAAATCTACGACAGGGGACCCACGCCTTTACTTCCCTTCCGAAGGAAGCCATGCTAAGGATTTTTATGCTCGAAAAAATCCATCATCCTCCGCCGGGTTTGAACCCGCGACCTTGGGTATATGAAGTTAGCATGGTAACCATTACACCATGGAAGGCGCCACATGGCCTGCCAGGTTACCTGATCTGACCCCTTGACTTCTTCCTCTGGGGTTATTTAAAAGAATGCGTTTATGCAGAGGAACTGGACAATCCAGAAATCCTTTGCCAGCATATTACAGTGGCCTGTAGATCTGTTAACCTGCCATGCTACACCAAGTCCGAGGCCCCATTCAACAGCGTGCCCAGGTGTGCATTACCCAAGAAGGCTTAAGTTCAAGCACTTGCTTCGTTAGAGGAGCAAGTTCCAGGAATAGAAAAAGGGTCATTCCAGCGCCACAAAACATCCAATATGAAACAATATTTCTAATGACACAATAATTCTATGTCTGCAAACTTGTGTTTAACTTTCATGTCTAACTCTGATTATGTAATTTTCTTCATTTCTGTGTTCAAATGTGTACCTAGGTATAAATGATCCTTATTTCAATTCCACCTACCTATAGTTATGTTTAAACAACTACCTATTTGTAGTTCACCAATAAAGAAACACCAAACAATACCATAAAACATAAATAAAACAATAAAAATGAAAATAATGGCTTTCAGATTAATAAATGTAATTTGTGAATATTACACGGTAAAAACAATTAGTACATACAGGGAATTTGAACCACCTTCACAGCAAACAGATCACTTCGGAATCTTGCGCTCGTTCCAACTGAGCTACCTAGTAATTTTAGAGATCATCATTCCATTTAACATGTAATATTCGCTGGTCCCAGTGAACCTTTGCAGTGGTGCCAAACGTAAGCTGTCTAATTACCAGTACATTAAAAGGTGATGCGATAACATTTATATTAGTATTAATTTCATTGAGGGTTTAACATCCATGTTAAATACGTGGGCTGAACCTAGTAATGGTGTCAATGTTTTCATGTTGGAGTTTATAATGCAGATTGTATAAAACGTGAGAATAAGGGGAAGCTGACTCACCTGGTATAATCAAATTTTGCTTCATGCAGAAAACGTTGTATTAGCAGATTTTTATTCAAAGCTAAGGTGCACACTGCACAGCCTGTGAACTCCTGGTTTGCTGTTACATTGTGAAATAATCTTCTAGAGGCACTGCTTCTGTCAACTGACTAAATTCACACAACAATTTTTGCTTAAGTACTGCATTAGCTTTTGTTAAATTTTCAAAATTCTATATGTAAAGACCAGCTCATGGTCGAAATTTTTGGGGAGCCCAAAGCAATTTTGTTTTTAAGTACTGACAATATATTATTGTAACTATCAATTTCATAAGCCATTTTTCACATTCTATGCCTGTAACCCACAGAAATAATAGTTCTCAAAATTGTAACATGGATTTCAGAAAATCAGAACAGGAAGTGTAAGACAATTTTTCCCAAAAGGTGCTAGATTAATATGTACATAACATATAAAAAGATGGATTAGAGCTTCATTCAAACTCGCCCATATGCAAATGTAATGTTACCTGAATAAGCTGCCACTTCATCAGTGTAATGTTTTTTCACACAATTACATGTATGTACACATGTAAATAGTTTGCAATTGCAGAGATTTTATAGATTACACTTTTGGCTTATTTATATAAAAATGATTTTCTTCTATTCTTTAATTTAATGAACTATTTCACCATTCTTTCATCAAAATCCTGCATTTTACTAATACTGTCCTTATTTACAGTCAAAGCAACTTTGCTAAAGCATTGAGTCTGTTGTTTGTCATTGTATTTCTTAAAAAAGTCTTTACGCTCTTCGGAGGGGAAAATCAATGTTCAGGGTCCACAGATGTCGTCGGCATTATTACAATTTTCCAATCTTTTGTGGCTTCACTGAACACTGCTGGAAGGTTATATTCATTTATAAATTGAAAAATCTTTGATGCTCCTTTAATATTTAAGGCACTTCATTTGTAAATTAGCTCCAACTCTGCATGCAGTTTTCTTTGCAGTAGAAAAGGATACGGTTGCACTACTAGGGTGAAAACTTCAGGGAAACTTCTAGAGAAATCCTTAAATGACTAGTTACACATCAAAGATACAGGTTCTAGGTGCCCATTATAAGAAAATCTATCTTTAACAGTAGTTGTGATGAGGTCACCTACCTCCTTGGCATCTCCTATCCTTGCATGTTCCATATATTTGCTTGTCTTTAGTGGTTGTGGAAAATCTTCACAAATCTTCATCAATAATCATTACCATTTTTTTTTTTTTTGTAATTTAAATCCTTTAAAACCTAGTTAATCATATTTGATGACGAATGAAATAGGTGAAATGGTGCTCAAATGATCTCAGGGTCCATGGAGCTTAAATCTGCTCAACATTCATCTTCTTAGGATAAGGGAAAGCCCTGAAACAACCTTATCTAAGTAACTCACCCTAAGTGACATTCGATCTCGGGATCTCTTGAATGTGAGTCAGACATGCTACTCCCACATCACAGAGGTGGACATTTTTCCACTTGTTGTTTAAACACAAGTAAGCCACTCTTTAACATTATACTATATTGCTCTTCTTTGAAATTGCTGTTACAAAATGTCTACATGAGGGATTTTATGGAAAACTGTCAACCAAAAATTAAAATTTGGGTCTCCAAGAGCTCTTACATAGCTACCAGCTTCATTTGTTATGGCTGTATTAGTGCTGCTCTTTTCAATAATTATAAAGCAATCCTTCAGGTATTCTATGTTTCTGTACACAACATTCACAGTACAAATATTGTTATTCCATCTTGTTAATGGAACTCTTGGGCAGTCTTTCTGCAAAATTTCTCTAAAATATCAGATCGCAAAGAGGAATTGGAAAAAATTATGAAATTGAGCTTTGGAAAAGAACACACGTACTTCAGAATCAACATTTGTTGCTTTTGTATGACTCATCATGGCCTCATAGTGCTAGTTCAAACAAGCAGCAAACTTAACACATGAAATCAACATTTTTAAAACATGTCTATTTTTAAACTCTTGAAAGTTCTGTTTTTGAGTTTCTTTAAACACAGAATCAAAGTGCGATGGAAAATTTTTCTTTCTGAAGAGTGAAAGATCTATCACACTATTCATATGGTACACTGAATCTTCATGGTTTAATTGTTTCTATTAAATGTTTTATATCATTTACTGCTTTAACTTTCATAAATAGTTGCCACATATAGGAGCAAGCAAAAGACATGGGAAGCAGAAAAGGGACTTCTGAACTATACAATAGTAGATCCAGGCTTATTTCTCATACATGTCCTTAAAATTAAGCTGCCTCTTAACCACATGATTTTCATATCTTTTAGTTTACACTTTTTCTATTAAGAATTTGGGTGCCTGTATACTCAAAGATTTCAATTAATTTTTTTTTTTTTTCCCACCCCCAAGGTTTCGCCTTGAAAACTAAACTTTGGTAAGTGGTTATACAGAGTTATTTATCCTTACACTTTATAAACCCAGCTCCATAAAGAACTTTAAAATAAGAAGCTTGCATGTTATAGTACAACAAAACTAATCAGGGGAATTGCAATGGGCATGAACAGAAACGTGCTGGATAAGTTGTTATGTTACATGGTAACACCCATCACAGCCTTTCTCTGCTTTGCTACTCCTGCACTGTCTGGTGGGACTTCAGACTGCCAATTCCCATCCAAAAACACATTGTCGCCACTTCTGTGTTGCTGAGCAGTCAATTTAGGTGTTTCTGTCATTGCAGTAAACATGATGTGTCACTTAACTGTGGAAAAACACATGTTTATCTGCAAAGTTTGCTTTAGGTGTGAACCTGCTCGCTGTGTGCAGGGAGTTTGCTGAAAAGTACACAAACTCTATGCTACCTGCAAGAAAAACTATACATACGATCATCAATAAATTTGAAACTTTGGGTTCAGTGTTGGACAACAAACATTGTAGGTGAAGGTCAATGTTAACAGAAAATAAACTGGATGAAATCTGTTCCACTTTAGAGTGTTCAAATTGAAAATTGCTGAAGAAATTAGCACAACAAATAGGTGTATCTCCATCTTCTGCTAGAAATGCTACACATCTGTTGAAACTAAAACCTTGTTGATACAGATGAGTGCAAGCATTAAAAGCAAATGACCCTGGTAAACATGCAGATTATTGCTATTGGTTTTTCCAATCTCTAGAAAGAGGATTCATTTTCCCACAGCTTTTATTTTTCTTTGACAAACCTTGGTTTCATTTCAATGTGCATGTGAATACTCACAACATTCGATACTTGGCTTCAGAACAACCTGTGCTATTGGGTGAAATGCTTCACTTTGATCAGAAAATTGGAGCTTGGTGTGCGATAAGTGCTAGAAGAATAATAGGCCCATTTTCTTTGATGAAACAATAAATGCAGAGCGATATCAGAGGCTAATTCTCAAACCATTTTTCAATTGCTTGACAGAAGAAGAGAAGTCATATGGTTGGTCCTGCAAGATTCTGCCACAGCACATGGCTGCCAAATTGTTAAATACAGTAAGAAAGGTGTTTGAAGACAAAATTATTAGTGTTGATTTGTGGCCTCCTCATTCTCCTGACCTAACCAGTTGTGATATTTATTTATGGGGTTCTTCAAAAGACAAAGTATATTGTTCTAATCTTCGCACACTAGAGGAACTTAAGAAATAATGTTGTGCAATAAATCGCAAAAATGTATGCTGCTGAGCTCCAGCAGGTGAGTGACAACATTTTTAAGAGATACGATACTTGTTTGAGAGCAGAAGGTCACCATTTCCAGCATCTATTGTAAGATAAGAATTTTAGTCCACCTCTGCCACATAGTTTTCCCAGAAACTCCTGACTCTTTCACGCATTGTTAGAGGGCATGCAAGTAGGTTACCATACAAAATAATGACTCTGTACATACACGTGAAAATTACTCCTCCCACTCCCTCTCAGCCTTCACTGTTACAAGTGAGACAGACCTGGCGCTAAACCAGCTGTGCTGAACCATATGCTGTAGGTACAAAAACATTCACATTTACCACCACATGATGCTTTCTCACATTTTAAAAATAAACTGGTCTTAAAGTCACAAGGTCAACATTAATTTAATGCCTTGAGATTTTTAAGGGGTACACAATGCCTTCACCCCTTTATAAGGAATCACCCCTAATAAAGGCATTAAATTGCGTTTAGTTAACATGCAAAAGGGTTCACTTATTCCAGTATAATTTACTACACTGTAGCGCCACAGCCTATTTTCAAGCCTTGTCCTTATCACTCCAGTGTATTGAAAATACAAAATCTGCTGAAAGCATGGATCTCAAGAAAGAGCATTCTGTGTGTCAATTTTATGTTACCTTTTTAAGTTTGTTTAGCAGAGAGAGAATGCGTCAGGCATTTGGAGATCTGTGCCCTTTGCAGTCCATGATTTATATTTGCAGAGTTTAGAAACAGATGGGATACCTTCAAAGATGAAGACCTCTCAGAATGGCCAGCAACTACAAGAACCATGGATGAAAACATAATTAAAGCAGAGCACATGTTACTTGAAGATTATTGTTGCACATATCAAATTCAGAAGCCTTTAATATTGGATTGGCACCAGTGTATGTCATCCTTAAAGTAAAACTTTGCATCAGGAAGCTGTGCAGCTGTTGTATCCCACACCACTTCTCAAATGAGCTTAAACAAACACATGTGCAATAGTACCAGGAAGTTACAGAAAAATTTGATGGGTGACAAAAGCTGGATATATGATCCAAAAACTAAGTGACAGTCATCAGCCTGGGGCTTCCCAGGAGAGGATCCTCCAAAAAATGAGGCAAGCAAGAAGTGTTCGCAAGAAAATACCCTTGTTTTTCTCAGCTGGTGGCCATATTGTGATAATTCCACTTCAGGGACAAAGAATCATCACTGCCAGATGGTACACCACAAAATGTCTATCACAAATATTTAATGAACTGAGAAGAAAACATCTTAAGGTTGATCTGCATGGAATTTTGTTGAGCCACACCACCACCTCTGCTCACACTGCACTAGAAATAACTTAATTTTTTCAGGAGTCAGGCATCAAATATTTGTCCCATTTTCCCTAAAGTACAAATCATGCACCATGCAACTTTTTTCTATTTCCCAGAATAAAAGAAAAAATTCAAGATAAAAAATTTTAAATCTTCTTATACAGAATGTATTTACACTCTCTAAAGAATAATGTTGTTAGGATTGAAAGGATGAGAGGTTATAGAAAATGCAATGAAAGTACTTTGAGAAGATGCAAGTTTCGGATCTAAATTTTTAAAATTTTATTGCAGTCATTCCCAAAGCTTTTGGTGTGACCCTCATAAACATATAAACATATAAACAATTTGATCCAGAGTTACCAATTAGAGTTCATATGTTCTTAGGAAACAATGGTGTAACTATAAATCCAAAATTTTATGTCATCATCCATGGTGTAGTGGTTATCATGCTAACTTCATATACCCAGGGTCACAGGTTCAAACCCGGTGGAGGGCAATGGATTTTTTCGGGTGTAAAAATCCTTAGCATGGCTTCCTTCGGAAGGGAAGTAAAGCCATTGGTCCCATGTCATAGTCCCGTCACGTAACCTCCAGCCTGATTGAGAAGCCTCTGAGCAAAATTAAGCAGTCTTTCACACCCAGTATAGAATGGGATAGTTACAAAATAGTTAAAAACCAATTGGAATTAACACTGTGAAGCACTGTAATAATTTATAAAATAATACAGATTGAGTCGACCAGACATACTATGGTTTCACATACCTAAAACTTATCCCGACGCGTTTCACCTTCTGTTGAAGGCATCATCAAGGGGTCGAGTAAGGTAAGTTTTAGGTATGTGAAGCCATAGAGTGTCTGTTCGACTCAATCTGTATTATTTTATAAATTACAGAATGGGATGCTGAGAACCACAGCAGTTAAAGAAATAACACACCATTTCCATTTCAAAATGATATGGAGTGTGTGTGTAAATATCGCTAGGTCACAAATGAAAGCTCTCTTTCTGTGGTATAATTAAAAATAGATGCTTTTAATCATTTTGGTGCACAGAATTAAAAAATGTATTTCGTTTTTCCATAGCACATCTCATTTTGGCAATAGGATAATGTTCCATGAAAATAATTGGAAAATTTGCAAAAATATTACACACGCATGTAAAAACTTCAAAGAAAAAAAAAATAACATTAATAGGACAGTTTACTTGAAATTCAGAATGTATGTTAATTACCCTGTGTACCCCTTTTTCTTTTCCCATGGAACTTCAATGTATGTGATTTTTCTCAAGTGTTCCCTGATAAGTTTGTTGAGTACAAGACACCGGCAGTAATTGGTAATCATATGCACATCCCAATGTCCCTGATAATGTTGTTCAACATCCATCAAGTCCTAGTGAAACCTTTTATTCAGCTCCTATATTTGACAGGAAGTAGTCAAGATGTGACTTGAGGAAATGAAGCTTCAAGCTCTTACTACAGCCAAGCAGTATGAAGTTTTCAAGCACATTTCGGACAATTTCTTTGTATTGAGGGTCTTAAACATTGCCCAAAAATTTCTTAGCAACCTTTCTGAATCAATTCCACGTATCTTTTTCAATTTCATTCACAGAACTGGTAAAATTAGCATGATTAATCAATTTCTTTATCTGTGGTTCATCAAATAGCAACTCCCTCTCTGATATTAGCTTGTATCAATGATGGAAACTTCATGCATAAGTACTGGAAGAAAGGGCAACTTTTGTTAAGAGTTTTCACAATTTTGTTAGCATGCCAAGTTTTATGTGTAATGGAAAGAGTAAAAGTTTTTGACAATCAACAAGAGGCCCATTAGTTACATTTTTTGATACAGATTCCAGTTGATGCCTCTCAGGCTATTGGTCAGTTTCCCAATGTGTGTCCCTTGCCCTGCTATTTCCATTTGCAAAGAAAACAAGGGAATTTTGTGTATCCTCCCTGTTGTCCTAGTAACAGACCTAGTAAACTTCAAGTCACCACATATTTTCCATTGCCACTGTACTTAATTTTCTCAAGAACATATTTCAGAGGTTCATAAGACTCTCATGGGTTTTTAGAATGTGCAAGTGGTATTGAAGCTAGGTTTCAGAAAGTAGCTCACTGTGGGAAATTCATAGAGCTACTTTCAGATTCACTACAATTGAGGTCTGCTAGTGGTAGTTTGGGTCCATGAAGAATAGGTTGTGTAGCCGAGTTCAAATCTGGATATTTAATTCCTGCCCTTTTTTTTTGTAGCCAGCAACTTTGCACATGCAAAAATAACAATTATCATGGAGATTATGCTGCTCTCTCCATATCATTGGTTTGGCAAATGGTATTGTTGTGTTGCTTTTGTTTCCCTTCATACCAATAATGTAATCCCTCAACACAACTATTACATGCAATATGAAGTGCAAACAATTTATCCTAGTCACAACTTTCTCTTTGAAACATAAGTAATATAATTTCTATATTTATGATCCTATTTTATGTCCTTTCCCATCAATCATGTAACACCCACATATGTAAAAAAAACTTTTAAGGACTTTTCAGACACTGTGTAGTCCTGATGTAGAAGCTATACTCAAACTTTTATTTTAGCACTATGCATATAGAAGATGAATGTGTATATTAATCCAACATTGGTTGAAATCATAATGCCAATGCCAATGGTTGACATGTGAATGTGGGGCCACAAAGTGTTTACCCAAGTTTTAGCATACTATTATACAGTTATACTTAGTAAATATGATCATCCGTTTTGAATATGTTTTTAGGATTTCCTTTATTAAATAAATTGTATAATAGTACACAACTGAAAGCTACAGCTAACCTTTCATTTAAATACTGTAATGTTCCATTCTGTTTTATTAACCTTTTGTGCAGGATGTCCTAGGGTGTGTACGTGTGTGCGCGTGCGCATGCGGGCATGGGCGCGGGTGCATGCATTGTTTTTTTTTGTGTTTTTTTGTAAAGAAATAAAATCCAAATGATGACAATTGGACACAAGTTACCTGTATAGTATATGTTCCAAAGGTAAAAGGCTGTTGATATGACCATTGCATTTAAAGGGATATAAATGGAACAATTAAAAAGAAAAAGGGAAAAGTCATATGGGCTAAGAGATTACAGAGAGTGTAAATCACTGCTATTTTGCCCTGTTTGTTTAATTTCATAACATTATAGCATACTTATGGATCTTGTGATTATAGAATTACTAAAATATGTTTCACTTAGATTAAACAAAATATAAATTCATTAACTAAAATAAGATAAATGATCAAGGCAGGGGTTAAACTGTGGTGATATGCTGTACTACTGCTCACCTTAATTTCATGTCCTATTTTCTTTAAGGAAGTCAAAGTATTACTTAAATCTTCTTTTGGAAAGAGAAGCTTGGCCAAGCATAAGTACAATCCTACTTCAAATTTTGAAAATCCTAGATGAGTCTGTGAACTTATTTTACCTTGGTTTAACCCCTGAAACTTAACAAAAGTGTTCTTATATACTTACATTGACTGAACAATTGGAAGTGTGAAGAACATATCTTTAGTGCGTTCTTCTGTAATAACCACATAATCAAGACCAAGATCTATTGTTCCTTGTGTCACAGCACCTAATAAGTATAGCCAAGCTCCTTCTTCATTTTGCCATCCAAGTTTGGCAAATGGTACCAACTCATAACTTCAACAGCAAAAATCATACATATATAACAAGTTAATAAAGCACTTAAACTAAAAAAATATGTATATAGGTGCCCACTTGGGAAAAGGAGTTAGGCCCTCCTAACCTACAAAGCCTCCCACCTCCGTCAATCTTACTGAGGCGGCCTGGTCAAAATTCCAATATACATCTCATTAAACAAAACAAAGTTGTTTAGACTTAACAGAGTTGCAAAAGATTGCTTGCATTTGAAATGAGGAGTCTAAATTTTAAAAAAAACATACTGATGACAATGCCTAAGTTTCAGTTAGTGTTGGATCATAATCAGAGCACACAAATAATGAATTTTTCTTGTAGTGATATATCCATAGTTACATCGTGTATTATAGAAAAATATTTTTAATGTTTAATATCTGCTATTAATTTTTAAATTATGATGTAATGAAAAATGCAATTAATTTTGTATATCATGAGAAATCCAGTTATAGAATTACATTGCATCAATTTTTTAAGTTTGTGACTGTCCTCATACCTAAATAGTAACAAGCTTTTAAAATTACATTTGTCATTTCTGTTGCCACAGATGCAATTCCTTCCTTTTACCTACATGCTGCTACTATCATCCACTGTTATCGTGAAGAAGCCATGAACTTATATCTTCCTTCAATGTCAAATGAATTTACAAGCAGAAATGAGCTATTAGTTTTTATTTAGTCTGTTCTTACTGCATA
This sequence comes from Hymenopus coronatus, assembly GCA_030762935.1. NCBI lineage: Eukaryota > Metazoa > Arthropoda > Insecta > Mantodea > Hymenopodidae > Hymenopus > Hymenopus coronatus. Next base: position 314,155,774 of record CM060900.1, on the reverse strand, counting down.
TGGCATCACAGGAGGGAGATACTGAAGATGCATGAAAGGAAATGATAATTGGGGAAAGAATTTTGGAAGGGAACTTTCCAGGCCTAAGTTTAGGGTAGGTACCTCCTGGCATTTGGCACTTATGAAAATTGAGAAACCCTGGGAAAAGCTTCAGTCAAAGAGGACTGCCCTGGTGGGATTTTAAATTCAGATCTCTTGTTTATGAGTCCATGTCTTAACAACCACAGCCACTTGAGTCAGTAGAAGTAAACTGAAATGCAAACAAATTCACTGGAAAATAGTAAGATAAGACTGTACAGGTCCAGCATTATTTTTCTTAAACTTTAGATTAATTAGTCATTTATTTAATTTCAGGCAATTGAAGGCATTTACTTTATTGCACAGTCTTGATCCCAAAATGTGTAACAAGCTGGTCCTATGGCCATGTATACTGATGAGTAGGGCTAAGATAGTTATGTAATAACAATTTTTTTTTATTTGGTTAAAACATATGAATGGTCATCTCCTTAGCGCAGTGGTAGCATTGCTGCTTGCCAAGCAGAAGACCTGGGTTCAACTCCCAGTACTGGCATGGGGATTTTTCCCCTGCTGGGAGACCTGGACCGGGGTGCACTCAGCCTTGTGAGGTCCCTGGGGGGCCAATTGAGGAGCTACTTGATGGAGAAGTAGCAGCTCCAGGTTGTGAAGGCCACATTTACTTGCCGGTGGACCGAGATGGGGGACGCATCGGCTGGGTTGTAGGCGATAGGCGAAGACTCTTAGTGAGCTGTGCCAAGGAGTCAAAACATATGAATAATGTTAAATGTTCACAAAACAATGTTTCCTGAGTTTAAAAATGTAAATTTTACTGCACATGTTTTTGCATATTTTCAATTTTTCACAGGAAAATGTTTAAAACATTTAATTGATTACATATTTCAAAACAAATTAATGAAATGAAATAAAACCTGAGACAGTAAACGGCGAGCTGTGGGTATCACATTTTTAAAGAGTTTTCGATTGTTAACATGGCGAGTATATATCAAAGAACTGCCGATGTAAACTTATTCAGTGGGACGATAATACAGATGCAGTTTGGTTTAATTTGTGCATGTAGAGAGATTGCGTTAACTTCCAGCATTCTCTAGTTATAACAGATAAAATGCCACCAGTGAAATCAAGTTTATCTACTCTACTAACTATATTTGTACATGAAAACGAAGGTGTGCTTACTACAAATGGACTAGTTTTATTTTATGTTGCATGTGAAAAGTGTATAAGTGCAGACACTCATTTCCAAGTGATGCAACATTTAAAAACAGCAAAACATTTTAAAAATGTTTCACTAAAAAAAAGTGCCAAACATCAATGCTAAATGTCAAGACAGGTATCCCAAATGAAGCAACTTCAATTTCAGGCCCTCAGTTGTCAATGTGAAGCTTTTGCTTGTGCTGATATTCCGCTCTATAAATTAGAACATCCTAAATTAGTGCATTCTTAGAAATGTATATAAAACAGACTATACCACACGAGTCTACTCTTCACAAACATTATGTTCCATTAATTTATGAAAAAACAATACAAGACATTTGTGATTCTATTAAGGATAACCTAATTTGGGTTTGCATGGATGAAACTCTAGATGCATGTAAATTATCTATATGTAATGTAATTTTCAGTATGCTCAGTGAAAATGGATTGTCAAAGGCTTATCTTCTAACAGTGGAAGAAATTGCAATGACAAATCATTCAGCAATTGCAAACATATTCAATAATGCAATGTTGCTATTATGGCCAGAGCAAATTAGGCATGAAAATGTAGTTTTGTTTTTATCTCACGTAGTCCCATACAGGAGGGGGGTTAAACTGCTTAATAGTAGTCTGATTCATGTAAGATGTTTGGTGCATGCAATGCATCACCTGAGTGAAACTGTGTGCTTAAATTTGCCTACTGTTAACAGTATAATATCAAGCGTAAAAAAGCTTTTCCTTAAATCTCTGAGTAGAATCAGTTTGTTTAAACAGTTGCCTCCAGGAATTCCACTTCCTCCTGAAAATGGGGGACCTGGTTACAGGCTGCCATATATTATTGTAACAGTTTTGACATTATCGAGAACATACTTCAAGAACTAAATAAAAACGAAGCAGAAAGCATTGTTGAAGCGTAGGATGATATATGTAGGGATGGGATAATGAAGGAATTAATTTATATTAAGCCACATTTCTACAGCCATCACAGTACTCGAATGACATACCACTTGTCACAGACTTAACTTTAATAGAAAGTCTCTAACTAAAGCTAAAATCTGCGCCAGGTCAAGTTGCAAAACAAGTTGTTGAAAAATTTAAATATGTACTACAAAAAAATCCAGGGTACCATACATTACAACATATTGCAAATATGGTAAAACGGAGGGCAAATTGTTGGACATTGAAGAAACATTCTCGCTGGAAGAAATTGTAAAGTTTAAATATGCACCTATAACGTCTGTTGTTGCCAAACATTGTTTTTCTCAGTACAAATCAATTCTCAGAAGATAATGCGACAGTCAAATCTATTAAAAGCTGGTCGCTAAGTGATGATTTCGAAATTCTTTTCTCTTTGTGGGTCAGAAGTAAAAAAAAAAAAAAAAAAAAAAAAAAAAAAAGTGAATGATGACTTCCCATTTGGGAAAAGCATTTTGGGAAATTTATTCCAATAACGAGGAATAACTTCGAAATTATTAACTCTACAAAAAATGTACTTGTCATAAATTGAGATTTTTTAATGAGATTTCTGTGTAGTATAAATTGTTATCTATATCTTATGGTTTATTGGTAAAGTGTGCTCAAGAATGAAGATGGCTTCGGAGGCTATTCCTAGAAAATTCAAGATATACATTTTATTTGCCTCTAAATTTCTTTAATATATGGCATTTAATACAAATTATTAGAGCCAGTTTTGGGAAAATACATTTAAAAAATATTTCATATAAATGGCAGTTTGAGATGGATGGGGAATTTTCCTAAAAGTCTTCGCCTCGCATGTTGGAAAGATGCTAAACTCAAATACAAAGTTTGCTACTTAACCGACTTTTGTTTATGGTTATGCCGTTCACAGACACACATACACACAGATCTTATTCTAAAATTACTTTTTCTGGGATTTGTGTGTCCTCAAAATATGTATTTTCAATAACATATGGCCATTGAATTTCTGGATAAAATGCAATACCTTCTCTACCTTTTGTGTACATTGCATGTGATAAAGAAACTAAAAATACAAGCTAAACATAAAATATGAAGGTTGAATAGTTAATAAAATGTTAAAAAAAAATATTAAGAGGTATAATACAGAAATATATTTGACTATATCACAAATTAGTCAACTAATGAAACTCTTTCATTCCTTTAATTTGCTTTGGGTAATCTGCAATATTGTAATTTAAAAAAAGTGCAAAACTAGAAGTAAGTTTGTATTGATTATGTAAAACAGAAAGTCAGTTCTATTTATGGAGCTCTTTAATACTAGTTCTCAGCATCCCATTTATATGTGAAAAATCTCTTAACTTTGCTCAGGGGCCTCTTTATCAGTTTTGAGTTTCTTTTACATGCCATAAATCTGTGACACGGGACCAATGTCTTTTACTTTCCTTCTGAAGGAAACTATGCTAAGATTTTTATGCCCGAAAAAATCCATGGCCTCTGTCAGATTTGAACCCATGATCTTGGGAACTAGAGGCTAGCATGTTAGTCTCAAATCATGGAGAACTATTGACATTGCAGTTTTTTTGTTTTTTTTAATGTTGGCGTGATGAGGAGGGAGGGTATTCCAAACTCCTGGAAACTTCAACTATGAAAAAAATTATTAACCCCCTCCCAAAGCTAAATTCTATACACCACTGCTAGGAATTGGACAGAACACAGAAGCTTTAATGAGGGTAGGGTAAAATTGGCTAAGAATATGCAATGCCCTGAATAGATTCTAATGGAGCACATTTTGAGCATCTACTGTAAATGAACATACCATATTGTTGATGTCCTGTTTGTCAAAGCTGTGACTTTGGTTTAATTATTCTATGATACACCTGAATGAGGTATTTCCATAATTCACATTTGAACTTGTTTTATCTTTGATCATCAGACTAAATCTTTTGCATAGCCTCTTATGCAGCTCAAATCAATACAATCGGATAACTTGAAAGAAAATCACCCCCCACCCCTTGTTAGTGACACTAACTGATAATAAACACAGAGGCATATGGCCTACTGGATTTCAAACACAAACTAAAACAAAAAATCTAACCTCAATGCAAACCAAGACAAAACATTCAGCTCATAAGCCCTTCTCTGTTGCAAGACTGTGCAGATAATTTATTCAATAAACTTTAATTTTCTCTGTTACCTTTCAAGTTAGATGAAATTGTTATTGGACTTTACTAATTACCATATTTGGAGATATTTATTGTTAATATTGTGAATTTGCGTAGGTTATCAATTATATATATATATATATATATATATATATATATATAACATTATTTATTGTTAATATTGTGAATTTGTGTAGGTTATCAATTAGTACCTTTGTAAACTTTGTTCCTTCATTTGTAATTTATACTTGTGTTTTGTTTGTACAAGTATGTAATTGACAATGTCAGAAACTGAAAAGGATAAAGGATATTTATTTGTTTGTTTATTTATCAATCCATCAAACATCTCCCACTCCCCTACCACTGCCCAATTCTGAAAAGCTTCTGCCTCATGAGCTCCAGAATCAGTTATACTGTCATGAAGATATTTAATTATGTGGTACAACAAAACCAGCAGAGCACTGATTGAATTGTTTCCATCATTAAAATAATCTAATTTGGTAATATATTCAAGCTTTAGACAAAATAAGAATAGTGCAATTGTATTACTAAATTAAAACCTGTCTTACATTTTAACTGTTACATTGTAATCAGGATTGCAAGCTTTCCTGCATTGTATGAGATATGCTATATTTGAGGGCACAAAAGCTTGTCCTTTGCTCACCCCAAAATGGAATATCCAAACTCGCATATTTTTGGAGAAGTGAAAGGTTTAGCATGTTTTGTATTTTATATTTAATAATTTGCACCTTACATATAATAATATCAGGTCGCACTATGTTAAAATAATAACAAATGCCCATTATAAATGAGTTGAGCAACCAGTAAAAATTTGACCTAGGGTTGAATTTATAATTTGCATATAGAACTGTGAACTATGCTGCAAGTGTTTTGTTGGTTACAGCAAGTGCATGTAAGAGACATTTAATTTAATAATTTGTAAAGCATCAGATTAGAAATTACACATTGCCACATAATGGTATTATTGTACATATTTATGGTATAATAAGCTGAACTGCTTCTTTATGCTTTTGTTCCCAGAATGAGGTGTCCCAGAATTTGACCACACAAATTGGCAGGATTCTAGAGGAGTCCAAGATAAACACTTTGAGATAAGGAATCTTTGGGCTATGGGTTCTAGCTTCTTTGCTAGGGCATAACATGTATTAAGGGTTAGCATGCCACTGACCAAACTGCAGTGGATCATGACGTGAACACCCGGATTTTGAAGAGCATACATTTAGTGGCATTATTAGTGCTATGGTAAGTGTGTGGGCCTCAAGTCAAGATATTGAGTGAGTTGAAGTTCCAAGCCTTCATAGGTACCTTTATTTATATGGTGTCTCCTTTGTTTGTATTTTATGATGAGACATTCCTATTTTGCTGTGTTATGTAATATGATTTATTTGTTCTGACAAATAAAATAAATGTAATGTACGATTAGCATGTAGGTGCAATGGAGAACGTTTCAATAACAATTGCATTTGATACCTCAATGGGTACACTTCTCCACACAGGGTGTTTCTAAAATACAGTGTATCAAACATTGATGTGTAAGGTACATATACACATTATAATTGTAGGCACAGTACACAAGTTTTGAAACAATATTATCTTTGTGTCAAATGAACTTCAAGTAACATAAAAATGAACATCTAGCTCTGTAGCAAAATAAGTACATACATAAAACTAATTAAGAACTACGTATTAATCAGGCAAATGCACTCAACCATTTCATCCTTACATGAAAGGCAAATAGAAAGAGACTTCAAGAAATATTATAATATCCGAAGCACAAAATACAAGAGATAACAAGAGGAACTGTTGAATGTGACAACCTGCAGAAGTTGCACCTACAAAGAAGTGAACCTTGCACCCTGTCAAAAATTCCAGGAGTTTTATGAACCTTACCACAAGCAACTAAAGTTTGTGTCAGTAATTGTTCATCTGATTCTCTGGTCATCTGGTAAGCAAAGTTCTTAAGCTTGCACAATAGTACCATGTGGCATCAAAAACACATGAACTCAGAAGTTTGCAGCTTAGATTAGCTTAGGATGTTTGTTAGTTTGTGTGATCTCCGTTTTGCACCTCGTTGAAACAATTTCTTTCCTTACACATAATGTGTATACTTTTACAATATGAACACAATGTTAAGCCAATTATGATTCTCACAGCAGTCATGTGTAGGCATTAGACAAGATTTTCAGAAGCATATTCTCACAGGACCACAGTAGTTCAAGTGGTTAAAATAGCATAGTATCTACATACGGATAAATTCAAAGCACCAATATTCAAATCTGAGCAGTAATCAGGTTTTTTTTTCCACCCCAAAAACATAGTTCAATTACTGCGTTTCAAAGCACTCATTATATAAATGTTTTTAACAAATGTAATTGTTGCATTGCATTAATCTATGACAATTATCCTTTGACAATTACTGTACTTAATATTGAACGCTACTTAGATATGAATCACAATCTTTTGAAAGTAATTGAGGACTGTTTTAACAAAACTCAACAAATGCCATTTTAAAAATTTCACAGGAAACATTTTTTTTTTTTTAATTTACTTCGAGGCTTTTGATATAATAACTCCGAAAAAAAAAATAAAAAAAAATTAGTGTTTCTCTTTTTGAGATGCATTTATTGGTAGGCAGTACAACTACTTTTGTTATTTTATTTATTTAAAAAGAAATGCAACAAAACTTAAGAATTTTAAAAAACTCAACACATCCATTTTTTGAAATGCACATAACTTAAAATGTTTCATTTTTTTCATTCACAGTTGGCAAAAACCTCATCAAAATCATTAACATGTGTTTTATAATAATGCTTAAATACAGCTGAATTGATATACAGAAAAACTTTTATGTAGGATTAGGTTGTTGTTTTTTTTTTTTACAATGCCCAAAATCACTGAGAATTGAATGTTCAAAATCTCAATGCAATGATTCCTCATCATAATCCATCCTGTTGTCAGAATCTTTGCCACATCCTTTTAGAACTTTACCATAAAATACTTTACTCTCTTTCAAATTATTATGGAAGTAACTCATTAACTTCATGTCATCAGCTTTCTTCTTGCTGACATGGTTCACCATTGGAAGTTCAGGTCCTTTAGACATTACAGAAGCTGTCTGCCTTGGCTTAAACACTTCAACTTCTGTTGGTACAGAAAAATAAGTGTTTTGTATGTAACATTGTACACGGTTATTACAAGTTCTTTTGTATGTAAATATTCTCACCTCTGTAATTTTAAAAGGCAATTTACCTTTTACAATATTTTTTGCCATCAATTTTAAATCAGAGGTATTCGAGTCTTTACCCAAAACTTTTACCTCCCCAAAGTTCCCCATAATTTCATAATACTCAGATGGCAATGTGATCGATTCGTGTTCTCTCATTTCTTTCTCTATCAAACTGAACACATTTTCCGGAGGCATGTACCTATGTCCTCGGATAGGAAAGAAATATTTAATTTCTTTAAAAACTTTAGAGCTCTCCAGATAACTAACAAGCATAGTCAAAATTATGGAATTCTTATTTTGAGACTCACAAGAATCTGCAAACAATCTAAGGGTTAAATTTCTCGATTGTTCTGTGATTAAACTTTTTTCTAAATTACCTATGTAGTCCCTCAATGCTGAGGCTATTTCGTTTGCATCTCGCCCAGCATCTGTTTCAAGCCAGGTATAATTCACAATATTTTTTTATATTTTTTTGTGAATGCTGTAAGATTGTATAATTATATAGCCATACTTGGCGAGAATAGAAAATGTCCCCTATTGAAAGTTTAGGCAGTGGCTGTTTTTGCTGGCAATCAAAGCAAACAGATATATTATCTTTATTATTGCCATTTAAAATAGTGAAAAAGTTCTTTACCCTTAATTTATGCAACATGTAATAAGTTCTTGCCTTATTTTTTTGCTCGAGACCTACTACAGGAGATTTTATTTCTAGTAGAAGTTTTGCACATGATGAACATGTGCCAGTATGGGGATTCCCAAAGCCTAAATTGAAATGTTTGTAAAACACTGATTTGTACTTAGAAATAGAACTTGCTAAAGTATGCTTTCCCTCATTCTAGAGGCACAATACCTGTCATACATTTTTTTCAAGATCAGTTCTGGTGGAAGATAAGAACGCACTATTTTATTTCTTGAATAATGTGCCACATGACACTTATATTTCAATATATCTCTCTTAATACACTCAGTGTGCTCTTCATCCCTCTCGCAAAGTTTCCGAACTCACCCTCCTCGGTTTTCCTTAGGTGCAAGACCTTCCAGTTTGTATCTTTTAGCAATACATTATAATCTATCTCAAGAAATACCTGTCAAAAATGCATTGTTGGTTACTAATAATGCAGATATTCAATAAATATTTGTGATTACAAACATCAGTCATAATAATGTACCTGTCACTTTTCTAAACGTAGCAACACATACTGGAAAATCATCTCCATTCTCACCTCTTAAGAAATATGAAACAGACACAGATCTTTTTAGCTTTTTGAAGTCCTCCTTTACTCTACGCCGTTTAGGTAGATCAACTTTCATATATCTTAGCTAAAAGTTATCCTGTTCCGTTTTTGTACTGTTTCTATACAAATTATCTCGAAAATGAAATAGATCATTTAAGCAGAGAGAACTGGCAGTGCATTTACTTCATTTTCCCTGTTCTAAATGATTACAGTTGGGATTAACATCGTCATTTTCAGGGGCAACTGTATATCTGCCACTTTTAGATTGATGTACTCTACTCCTACTCTTCCTGCCCTTTTCAGTCATTTGAACAGTGTCTGAATATTCAGGATTGTTATTCATTTTCATTACTACTTACAGAACACATTATCTCTCTATAGTAGCCAAAATACACTGAATTAACATGGAAAATGAAATATATATTACTTTAGCTTCCAACAGCTGTGACATTGTTGTCAAAAAATAAACACATGGCATTGTTGTAACAATGTATTTGATGATAATGGGATAAAAGTGTGAGATGTTTATTTATTGAAGGATATGTTGAGTTTTGTGAAAATTTAAGAAATGGAGATGTTGAGTTTCGTGAAAAAACACTATATTGAGACACTCTTTTCAATAGGAAATATTGAGTTTTGAGATGTTATGAAAAGTGCATTCTTTTCCTCTCATTATAATTGACCAGAATCCATCGAAACCTGCATTTCGAAATAAATGGCATTTGTTGAGTTTTGTTCAAACGGTCCTCAATTTGTACTGGAGGGTTTATTGTTTTGGTTTCAGAAATATAAACTAAGTGTATTAGTGCTGCTCAAATTGTGTACCTCTTTGAGAAAAACAAGAAAATTAAAAAACTAAAAAATGGAAATTTCAGAGTGGTGCAAACTCTCGTAAGATTCGATGACCAGCACTATACCAATTCACCCACCAGCATGTTAGAGCAAAGCACTCTCACTAACTATGCATGAACTGAAAACAACCAATCTGTTATTAGTGACAAGCACATCCTCAAAGAACAGGCAATTTTGCCAAATGTACAAGTATGGATTGTGCACCAATTCTGCATTCCTTTGACTACTGCTATACAAATGAGGTATTCTGAATGAAAATAGGACACACACATTCACATTCTTTTAATATGCGGTCATTGTTGTGCGAGCCAGAAAACGTGCCATAACTTTGAAATTTGGAAAAAGGGATAATAGGTTCCCTATTATATACTGTATATCTAAAACCCCTCTGCAATCCTGCAAATTAGTGGGATTGTACTCTGAGACATTCTGTTTATGGTATAACTCTGAGGGACTATGTGGCAATATCATTGTTGTAACATCAAACAAGGAGAAACACTTTTAAAAGTGATGAAACAGCTCTACCATTAGTAAATTTCTGAATTTATTCAGATATTATATGTCTATACCTACAAAACTTTCTAATGAGAAAGCTTATTTCAATTTTCAGTGTCTGTGACTTATTCCATGTAATGTCATCCAATTCTCTCATGATGCAACTCTCATAACTTCCTGAAGTATTTTATTTTCTTCTAAGCAGCCATAAACTGTTTCTCAATATCAGCAATTGTGTCTGTCTTGCTCATACTCCAAGAAAATCAGATCCAGATGCATATCTCTGCAGTAATTTAACTATTGATATGTTTCTCTTAGTTGAGTGTATTCTTCTGAGTGTATGCTTCGATGTGCTTAGGTATATAGAGATTGAAAACACTCTAATTTCTGTACTGTTGGTTTGCTTCTTGGACATGCTATATAACAATTAAGTTTCAGTGAGAGAGTATTCTGATCCATCTTCAGAAGTATCATAGACATACAGCCCTCTTGCATATCTAGTGTATAACATTTTTCAGCAGTGTTTCTTTCATAAAGGTGCATTCTGAAGCAACTTGACACACAAAAATAGCTGAAACAGTCTCTTATACAGAACTTTCTACTACACAGTTATGAATATTCTCGTAAGCAAACCTGCAGTGTTCATTACTTATTCTTTCACACTACTTCTGTATAGACCTAAGTTTGAAACTTGAAAAAATCAAATACATTATTGCTAGGATTCAAATCATAGGATCTTCAAGCAGTTATGTAAAGTGCCTTTGAGTTTGCCTTAAAGCTCTACTAAGGTTGATTGATATTTAGAGGAATTTAATAACAACGACTTTCAAATTATACAAGTATACCTGAATTGAATGAGAGTTTAATGTATGTGTATGTGTGTGTCTCTCTCTCTCTCTCTCTCTCTCTCTCTCTCTCTCTCTCGCTCTCTCTATGGTAGCTCAAGTGGCAAGAGCATTAGCAGGGAGACCCAAAGATCCATGGTTGAAACCTTGGCCATTACAATGAAGTTTTCAAATCCTATGTAACCTTCCAACACCTGCAGTCATTTATTCTCTAGTTTCACGTCTTCTCAGTACTTGCCATTGTTCCAATTTGCTGTTGTTGTCAACCAGTGTTTCATTGCATTTTATTCTCTTAAAATTACTAACTAAATATATGTTGGTTCTTTTAGTTACAGATACTTCCTCCACATAAAGTACTGAAAGTCTTAAAAATGGATCACTGCTTGTTTTGCCTATGGAGCCTTTATAAATATTTCATTTTAAACACATTTCAAAACTTTCTTACCCAATATTTTGAATTTTTAGAGCTTATCTTATTTTACCAAATATGTTTATAATGAAGGTTTGTAAGTGACCTTCTCTGGAAAAATTCTGAATCCACTGCCACTTACCTAGAATTTAAAGACTTTGTGATGTATTCAAGTAAATCCATGAGGCTACTGTCATCATCAGTATCGTCATCCAAACTGTTTGGTTTAAGAGCAGCAGCTCCATTTAAGTAAGTAGAGGCAACAGCACCTACTGTTCCTTCTGATCCAAGCCCAGTTGCAGCTGCAGTCACAACACTCTGACTAATATTTCTGATGCCTACCAGCAGAGGATAGCCATGTAGATCATTTCTTTTTTCAATCGCTGAAGGCTGCACAAAAGTAGCAGAACTATTTGCTTCCCAAAAACCCAAGTCCAGTGTTATCAGTGACATGTTAAATCCTGAGCGAATCTTGTAGACTTGCATTAGCTTAAATTGTATGCCAGCATAATTTATGTGATAGGCATGATCCATACAGCTGCAAATCTGATGATTCATTATGTCCATCTAGACAAACCAATATTATATTGAACATTAAAGTAGCATAGCATACAAGCAAATGAGGCTATAAATATTTGAAAATATCTTAACTTCTAAAATATGAGAACACTTAGTACCACTAAGTAAATGTTCTTTTGCTGATAAAAAAAATTATTTCTTATGCATGTAGATCACAAAACTTATGCAAGCTTTTTATATTCAAGCTGTTGTGTACTTGGAAGCAACTTAATTACTTGTTAACATCAATGAATGTAATTGCATTCAATGATAATTGTTAGAATGTATGCACACATATATAACCTAGTGTAAGTATAGTGAAATAATGTCTAGATTGGCAACATGTTTAAACATAGGTTTATTTCATGGATCATTCCCAGAATTCTCACTTCCTGTATCCATGTTTTCTTCCATGCTACCACCAACATGGTGTACTGGTGTAAAAGATAGCGTCAGTAAATGAATGTTTGTAATGTACTTTGCTGGACTATTATTCAATATAAATCACAAATCCTAACAAGCTTATTGGCCCAAACATAATAGGTGTAATAATTTATTTTTCATACACAAGTGTATAAACTCAAATATTTTTGGTGTTGTGTAAATTTTGTGTGTGTTTATGGTAATGCCTACGACTGGAGACTCCACCACAATGATTTTGATACTAACTACTAGTAGCAATGAATTCTTATCACTGGTAACTGTGTCATTATCAGTGCCATAAATCAAGAAGTTGGAAGAACAATCTAATTATGGAAGCTGGAAATTTGCCATATGAATGAGCCTGATGCTTGAAGGATTTGTACGGACATATAAAAGGATCAGTCGGTACCCTAACCTTGTCAGCTGACTAGGAACACGATAACTGAGCTCTCTCTAAGGTTTGTCTTTCTGTGAAGTAAAACTGTTATGTTCCTGTTTCCTATACAAAAACAGCCAAAGAAGTATGGGGCTGCTTATCCAAAGCATTTGAAGGATGAAGCATGGCCACGATTTTCGAACTAACTAGGTATCTGTTCAATGTGAAGTAAGCTAGCTATTCTTCTGTTGATGACTATGTAACAGGCATTCTGACCAATGCACAGAAATTAAACCACCTAGGTGAACCTTTGGAGGATAAGTGAATTGCACTTGCCATGATGAACGGAGTTTCAACTGACAATGCATTGCATTTCTGACAATACAAGAAAAGATACTTCCGAAGAAGTGAAAAATGCACTCTTAGGTGAGAGAGAGAGAGACGACAAGTCAGAAACAAGTCAAAATCTTCCAGCAAAGTTGTTCCTTTCTCTGTGCAAGCCACCAAGAAGAAATCAAGAGTATAAAATCTCACTGCTGTAACTGAATAGATCCAAGATATCTGTGACATGACTGCCTAAAATTAAACAAGCAGACTGTCAAAGACACTGCAAATGTGATGTCTGCACAGATTCCACGAACTCTCCTGATGACAGTATTGATTGCCACAAAGCCTGCATATGAGTGGGTGATAGATTCTGGAGTAGTGCCACATATATTTCTGGATAAGGAATCAGTGCCATCCCTGGACACCACAATGAGTAGTAAGATCTGTGTAGCAGACAAACAGTAAGATAGAATGTGAGGGAATGTAATTTAATCCTTGATCTAAATATTCATGGTAATAAAGACACAAAAATGGATGCAAATTAATATATATGCATAGTCTTTCAACAAATTTGTTGTCTGTAGGTCACATGACTGAAAAGGGCTATGCTGTACTGTTTGATGACAAATGTTGCAAAGTGTATGATAAATGTAGTTTTTCTGTTCGAAGGAACATTCAGGTTACTTTAGTAGATCAGGAACTCAGGGAGTCAGTGAGGGCTTTATCTGCTGAAGCCTTATGTAGTCAGGAGCTGTGGCACAAATGCTTGGTCATCTCTCTCATAAAAGCCTGAGACAGTTGAAAATTGGCATTCAATATTATGATGGTGATGGTGACGGTGACGGTGACAATAAGGTATGTGTGACCTGCTAGGAGGGCAAGCAGGCAGTTCAACCTTTTAAAGGAAAGGGCAAAAGAGCTAAAGCGAACTTATAACTAATACACAGTGATGTGATAGGCCCAACCTGGGGGGGGGTGCCCACTATTGTGTTACATTTAGCAATGATTATACACAAAAGTCTTTAGATTTGTAATAAGTCACAAAAGTCAAGTACCTATTTTCTAAATTTCTTGAATTTAAGTCTTTAGTAGAGAATGAAACTTCTTTGACCTACAAAATGTTTATGCATAGATAATGGTGATGAATATGTATTAATAAGTTTGGGCAGAGTCTAAAGACATATGGCATAAAGCATACTGTGCTGAGCATACAAACCAAAACCTAGTGAAAAAAGATGTATATTTTTTTAATCAGGTTTGGTAAAAGCTTCTGCACAAATCTATGTTGACAGTAATTTATTTAAAGACCTTGTCACCAACTGCTGTAGTGCTAGGGGCAGTGCTTGAGGAGGTCTGGCAGGGGGAAAAAATTGATGTTTCTCACCTGCATATGTTTGGATGCAAAGCAGAAGTGCATGTTTCCAAAGAAAAAATAGGAAAGCTGGATAACAAGCTGCTTCTGATATTTGTAGGATACTCAACTTAGTCTGGTAAATCCTGATAAACATAGGATTGTTGTAGTTACAAGAAATTTTGAATTTGACGAATCTATTATTTATAATCATTTAGTTGATAGAGATGTAGTTTTCAAGACCTACAGGTGCGAGTGTGGGGGGGGGGGTGTTTGTGTGTGTGTGTGTGGGTGTGGGTGTGTGGGTGTGGGTGGGTGGGTGTGGGTGGGTGTGGGTGGGTGTGGGGGTGTGTGTGTGTGTGGGTGGTGTGTGGTGTGTGGGTGGGTGGGTGGGTGGGTGGGTGGGTGGGTGTGTGTGTGTTCGGGGTGTGTGTGTGTGTGTTCGGGGTGTGTGTGTTCGGGGTGTGTGTGTGCGTGCGTGCGTGTGCGCGTGCGTGCGCGTGTGTTTTTTTTTTTTTTTTTTTTGTTTTTTACACTATAACAATCAGCTATGGGTAGGGGATTCCATAAGCTAGAAAACAATGACAATGGTGAGTCTTCTCATGAATTCCCAACATCAAAGTCAGGATTTAATGTTTCAGATGTCCATGATACAACTGTACCTTTACTAATGATGAGTCAAGCAATGAGGATTTCAAAGGTTTTGAAAATGAGAATGCAGAGGACTTGATTGGGAGTTAGAAAGCCAAATTTAATGATGGTTATGATTATTCTTTTTTAGTTATTGAATCACATCATCCTCCAATTTTCATAAGGCATGTAGCCAATCAGATAAAAGTATGTGGAAATAACCAATGGAGGAGGAAATGAAATCACTTTCAAGCAATGTAACATTATTTCTAGTACGATAACCATCCGACAAAAATATTGTCGAATACAAATGGGTAAACTTAAAAGAAGTACAGATGGGTCATATCATTACAAGGCAAGATTAGTTGCCAAAAGTTTTTCCCAAAATCCAGGACAGGATTTTAATCAAATATTTGCTCCTGTTATAAAGATTGACTCTCTGGGAGTAAGTTTTGGTTTAGCAGCTGAACTGGATCTTCAAATCGATCACATGGATATTACCACCAGAGATTTAGATGAGGATATACACATGGAACAAGTTGAAGGTTTTATAATCGAGGGTTCAGAAAGCAAATAAAGCTAAATAAACCTATTTAAATAAGCCTCTTTTGTTGTAATGACAAGATTGACTCCTTTTTTGGTCAATCTTAAGTTCAAAAAGTCAGATTATTATGTGTATGTTTACATTAAAAGGAGATTAGAACAAACTTGTATTGTTTGGTTTACATGTTGATGATTTTTATATCTTTTCTAATTCTAAGAAGGAAACTACAAGTTTAAAGGAACTGTTAGGCAGGTTGTTCATGATGAAAGACCTTGGAGCTATTAAAGATTGCTGAGGAATGTATCTTACCAGAGACAGAAAGAAAGGAGAGTCAAGTTAGATTAGGAAGCATATGCTGAACATATTATTAGCAAATTTGGACCTGATGACTGCAAAACTGTAATTACATCTCTTCAATTTGGTCAAAAGTTGAGAAAAGCTGATGGTAATTGTAACATTGAATTGTACACAAACTTGTAAGTGCTTTAATGTATCCTTCTGTGAAAACTCGACTAGATATAAGTTTCGCTATCAGTTTCCTAAGCCAATTTAACCCATGCATCAGCAATGAACATTTTGTCGCTGTTAAATAAACTGTAAGATTTTTGAAGGGAACAATAAATAAAAGCTTATGTTTCTGCAAGCAAGAAAGTACCCTTGTAGGTTATGCAGATGCAGATTTTGGTAATTGTGTAATTGATCAAATGCCTTATACGGGTGTGTATTCAAATTTTGTGGTGCTGCTATCGCCTGGAGATCAAGGAAACATCATAGCATAACATTGCCTGACAGTACTACTTTTGCTGAGAATGTAGCAATAAGTAAATATAGTATAGAGGGTATATTTTTGCAGAGTTTGCTCTCAGAACTGTATTACTCTTCTGACAACCAAAGTACTAATTTTCTATGTGAAAATCAGGTATTGGAGGAAAGAAGTAAACATATTAATATAAAATTTGATCACATTATGCATTGGATTCAACAAAACATATTTAGTGTGAAATATCTGCCAAATGCAGAAATGCTTGCTGACTTCCTGAAAAAAACCTGTCGCTGAGAACAAACGTAGCTATTGTTCTAAAGGTTTAGATCTTATACATTAAAGAAAGAAAAAAAAGGGGTCCATATTTAAAAATAATAACGAATTGGAAGTGATACACTGTGAAGCTCAGTTAATAGTAATGACTAATGTACTACGAGTCATTTTATGCAAAGCTTCATCAATATTGTTAGTTACATAGCAGAACCAGTATCATGGGATTTATCCTATATAATCAGCTGCATATGACTACTGGATGCAGGTGAGTTATTTGTGGTGGTTGGCTTCTTTTCCTCTGTTAGTGGGTCGAAGAACTTCAACAGTAAATTTTCTTCTAGGAGGAGATCAAAGTTCACAAGTCTGGTTTTGAATTTTTCCTTATATTAGTTAAACTCCATAGATTCAATACCAGAAGTGATTGAAGATATCAGAAAACTCACTTTAACCTGCATTGATCAATTGCACTCCAGTTTCCAAAACAAATTCTTTAAACAGAATACAGGTCTGACTATGCATCGTCCACTGTCTCCATTTCTAGCTAACTTACACATGGGGTTTTTAGATACATTTTAGTAGATCCTTCACCCACATCGTCAAAGTGTGGTACAGATATGTTGACGATATGTTCACCATAGTTAATGGAAAATTAATGGACGATGAGCTAAAATCACTCAAACCTACAGGAACCAAAAATAAAGTTCACAATGCAATTAGAAAAAAACAATACATTAGCATTCTTAGATATCAAAATTATGAGAAACAATGGAAAATGAAACTTTCTCTGAGATAAAATATATTTAGAAAAATTCAAAACCAAACTTATGAACTTTGAAGTGCCGTTAGAAGAAAATTTGCTGTTGAAGTTAGTCAACCCCCACCAGAGGAGACAAAGCTGTCCACCACAAATAACTCACCTGCATCCAGTGTTGATGATATAGGACAGTTCTTTTTGATGAAGCCTTGTGTAAAAAAATTCATAGTACAGGGTCAATATCTGTAACTCCTACTAGATTAAATGAGGGAGTTAGAATGTATGCACATTTAATGTAGAGTAAGTGTAGTGAAATAATGCCCAGGTTGGCAACATGTTTAAACACAGGTTTATTTCCTTGATCATAGTTAGAAGAAAAGACGGAGACAGGAGTTGAGAATTCTATGCTACTGCCAACATGGTGTACTAGTGTAAAAGACAGTGTAAATAAATCAATGTTTGGAGTTTTATTCAATATCAACCACCAATCCTAGCAATAATAACCATACAGTAGATCACTCAAAGTATTCTCTCTATTCTTTCAGAATTAAAGAAACACATAGAAAACTTATAACCTGCTTTGTTCTCTTGAGTGAAAAGAATTGGTTCCAAAGATTTCTAATTGCAAAGTCTCTTACATCAGCCTATAAAGCTATATTTTCCAAATCTACAATGCAATCAATCATAAATATAAAATAAAACTTATTCTTTCTTACCATCAAGCACGTTTGGTGGGTGTATGTGAGAACAGGGTTATGTCACAAAATACAAAGCTGAGATATTTGAGGTAATATGTTTCATTAATTCTGCAAGGTCGGCCTCAAAGTTACGAAAGTTATGTCCAGCAATATGTCTTAAGAGTTAGTTGCTCCAAGCACCCTATAACATAGTTGTTACATTTCACTTTGAAAATAATCATAGTTTATTTTTATTACATAACCCTTTTGTTATATGTTTAAAAGTTTTTAAGTCTCATATATTTTACTATTATATTTTGTTTATTTGCAGAAAATAAAAGTTAAATATTGTATTCTTCACAATACCTCTTGATAACACCATTATAACAAAAATAATATATTGTATAAACATGCAACACATTGTTGAATTTTCTTAAACCGCTAAAAAGTGTGAAAGAATTTCAAAATAGTGGCTTGAAAGCAAAAATGCAAATTGAGTTTTGTTTGAAGACTTACAAATAACTTGCACTGTATGAACAATAGACAATCTGCATCTTACAAAATTACAATAACAATAAGTTTCAAAGTGTAAGAATTAGTTAATATTGCTGCTAATTTTCTACTAGTTATTATCAATGTCATGTTTGTTTTTCTGTGTATCAGGATAAACATCTGACACATTGGTGTCAGTTTTTAAAGCTTTGCAGAGTTGATGAAACAGGAACTATATCAACAAATGGCAACAAGTCTTGCAGATCTCTCTTCTTTTCTACAGAGATAGATTAAGGTCCATCGTAATAAACTTCAGGGTGTAAAGTTTTCTTTTTCCTCTTTCATGTGAAGGAAATTCTCTTGAAGGCATCTTCTGCTCTCAGAATTATCTTGAAGAACAAGTGAAATACTCTCCTTTTAATAGTGCAACCATTTTACTTCCCACCAATTAAGTTTTTCCTCATCAAAATTTTTGCATAACCAGAGGGTTCCCTTGTATAGTTTGGCATAATTGAAAAAGTCACAACACACATTTCTGTAACAATCATAGGCTTCTTTCTTCCACATTGATTTATAAGCTCTGCCCAGTTGTGTGGGTGACTGATAGGAATGTAAATTTTCTTTTTCTCTTTTCTATAATGCTGTGATCTGTATCACACTCTTTATGTAATGGACAAAAAAGGTTACATTTCAAAAGTAGAAAACCTTTTAGAGAATAAAGAATACACAGAAATAAATAAAAATCCATTAAGCACACTGATAACATCCCTAAAACAGACAATAGAACAAACAGAAATTATACCGAAACTAGATAAATTCAAACTGAAAGAAGCAGACCCAATTCTACCACGTCTTTATGCTCTGCCAAAAATGCACAAACCAGACAAACCCATGAGACCAATAGTCAATTGTATAAACTTATAAACTTAACAAATTATCAAAGTGGTTAGTCAACAAATTCGATGGCTTCCTGGAACACAACAATCTTTCCATTAAAAATTCTTTGGAACTAATAAAACATCTAGAACATTACAGTTTCAACCCATGATTTGTTGGTGTTGTTCGACATGAAATCATTATTCACCAGCATTCCAGTAAAAAAATTACTCGAAACCTTCAAAACATGGCTCACAGACAAAGGTTTAAACAAGAAAGAAATAGAAGACTTCCATACTTTCACAGAACTATGCATCAATCAGAATATTTCCAATTCAATGGCAGATTTTACAAACAATCCTCAGGCTTAGCAATTGGGTAACCAGTTTTTGCCCTTTTTAGCAAATCTGTACGTGGAAGGACTTGAAGTTCACATAACCTCCAGTTTTCGTAATGTGTTCAAAAATGGTTTAGATATATGGATGATGTTTTTGTGGTGGTCCCCCAAAAATTAATAAAGACTCTCTAAAATTATTAAACCTACAAGACAGGCATATACAGTTCACACTGGAAAGAGAAAAACACCAACTTCTACCATATCTGGACCTAAAACTAACTTGGAAAAAACAAAAGATCACATATGCCATTTACAGGAAGACCATACATACAGACAATTATATAAAACAGAATAGTTTCAACCCAGAACCTCACAAACAGTTAATCTTCAACACTCAGCACACACACTCCTCAGCATCCCACTCGACCCAGAAGAGTATAACACAGAATATCTCCAATTAAGACACATAGCCTCAGCCAATGGTTTCAACAATGTATTCTCATACATAATACAAAGTCAGCTCATGAATTTTGAAATACTGCCACATGATTACGAACTTCTGCTAAGAACACCAGATGTCTCCACATAATGGACCACAGAGCACAACTTCCAGTCATTATAGTCAGACCTCAACTGAAGAAGAGGGCAAACGACCTTGAAACATATGTCTTGAAAATTTCATTTTAAGTGAGATGAAAGTCATTATTCCAAATCATTTTTAACTATTATACAAGAGAAAAAGTGTTCGAAATACTGTGGACTATGCTAATGGCAAGAGAAAGAGAGCTCATTTACCTGGGAGGGAATATGTTACTGGGAAATATATGAAGGCATTTAAATGCTTTCATGGCAACAGTAAAAGGTATTGAAAATATGGACAAATAAAAAAAAAAAAAAAAAAAGAGTTTGTGGATGATGCTAATAGAGTTTTAAAAGGAACAAACCAAGAAATACTTTTAAACCATATAGCAAGTGAAGCTTTACATTGGTTTAAATATATGCACTGCAGTCCGGCATGAAAACCATTTAAATATTACTAATATAAAGAAGCCATTTAACATTATTAGTATTTTTAATTTCTCTACGCCGTACATAGTACATGCGTAGAGAAGGGTTGCATTTCATCCCAAAAATTAGATACTGAGAGTTCACTGAAAATTCACATTTTAGGGTTCCCCTGAATAAAAAAAATAACATTTTTAGAAAAAGGTCCATATGACTGTGAACAGATTAATTAAAAAAGGAAAAGTTGATCAATTACCAAACTTCATAATTAAATTAAACATTTTCCATGAGCGCGAAACAAATATTTACAAGAATATCCCCCCCCCCCCCAAAACTATCCTTACATGGAAAATTTTTGAAAATGGCTCAAACAATTTTGATTTAAATGCATTAAAGATATTTAAATGACAAGTATAATGTATATCTTGAATTTCTTGGTGATAGCCATAGACCTCTTCACTCTAAACTATTTTTACAAAAGTGGTAAATGTAAGAGACAAAATAAATTAAATTACAAAAAATGTAGATCTTGTCAAAATATGGCTTATCATAAACTTAAATTTTCCAATACTTACATTTTTCTAAAAAGAGAAGTTGATGTTTATATTTTTTTTATCCTTGTCAAGCCAAGGGAACAGAATTTCAATACTGTCACTCAGACCCCGGCTTTTAAAATATTTGAATCACTTTAGTTTATTGTATATCCCTGTTTCTCTTGTTCAAGGAAATATATTGTAATAAAACCGCTTCTGCTAATGTTTATCTTGATATGCATGATTCTTTGTTCCAATATAGGTAGAGAAAGTTAAGTAAATGTAGCGCATCCAATTTTTACTTTCTCTAGCACATAAGTACAATGTACAGAGTAGGTAGGGAAAGTATTGTATTCTACTCAAAAATTAAATACCGAGGTTTCACCACAAGAGTGTGTTTTGAAGATCCCTAACTGCATAAAAATATTTTAGAAAACGGTTTGTGTTGTGTGTGAACAGTATAACTCAAAAATGAAAAGTCGGTTAAGTACCAAAATAGTGTCCAAAGTCCTTTTCGTTCTGTATAACTTATGCTCTACTGATAAACCGTAAGAGGTATACAAAATCTTCCTATACAAAAAGAGTGGTGGTGGTGACATGAAAGAAATGTTGAATGCATTAGTAAATCTCAATAGCAATAATGTTTGTCATCACACTTAGCTGTAATTTGCCTCATTACAGTGCAGCGCACATCATGGCATATCTCTTTCGTGGGCCTCATTAAGAAGTCCATTACACTGGCTTATGAAATGGCAGAAAAGCTGAAAAAATGCTAATGTCACACTAAGCATCGGGTTAAGAAAAATAAGTGGGAAAGTTTTTTAATATGAAAAATGCATGTACTGGGATATATGAAGAGGAACTCCCTAATTGTGACACAGCATACAACGAAGACTTTGGGCTTGGAAAAGAGGAGGATTTTCAGGAATTTTTCATAGTACAATAGTAGCTGAAAATATTTGTTTGTTCCTTCATTATGCACATTAGTACAATAGACATTGTAAAAATAATATACACTAGTAAGATATAAAGTCAGTCATATAACTATTTTAACATTAAAAAAATTCATGCAAATTGTAAAATACATTGACCACGAACCATTTTTTTTATTTTAGCCTTAAAATGTTCCACACTCAGATCTCTCATATGGTCAGAAAGTTTATTATAGGCTATAATGCTGGTTACCAAATAACTATAACTTTCTTCAGCCTAGTGAATGGCACATGTAATTTATCAATATTTCTGGTATTTAATGAGTGTACATGTTTATTCATTTTAAATCCATTTTCATTCTTGTGGACATATAATTATAATATATTTTAGGAATTGTTAACTGTTAAAATTTTCTGCTGTTTAAAAAGTGTTCTACATGGAGCATTGTCAGAAGTATGACATAAAATTCTCATGGCTTTCTTTTGTAGAAGTAGAAGCTCATTTAATTTACAACAATTCCCATATGTTAACAGTTCATAACTAAAGACACTTTCAAACAAAGCAAGATATATTTGCTTTACATAGCTGCAAGGTACTTTGTTATAAATTGTTCTTAGTAAATACACAACTTTTTACAAAGTATTTCAAAATGTGAATTCCAGGTTAATTCTGCCTAAAACCATTCCTAAAAGCTTTACACTGGTGTATTCAGCATCACTTGAGCTTTGTGTAAAACTAAAAGTAATTTTGTCACAGTTGGTTAAAAAACTTTGCTAGAGAACCATTTAGTAGCACCCTGAATTATGTCATTACACATATTATTTAAAACAGCAAATTCATTATGTGTAAAAGTAAAAGTGGAATCATCAGCATATAGATTCATTTTAGGAGGTATATTACATGTCAGGTCATTTATCATAATAAGAAATAGAAATGGTCCTAAGATAGTTCCTTGTGGTACTCCAAAATCAATGTAGTCACTTGTACTACTTAAACCATTTACAAAAACAGCACGGTTACGTCCAGTTAAAGCGGTATAAACAAAGTTATACTCAGTTTTTCTAATTCCATAATATTCTAATTTCATGTGGAATACAATCAAAGGCTTTACTTAAATAACAAAGCAAGAGCATTTTCCTTATCTACAAATACTTTATATACAACATCTAATAAATCTTGAATTGCATTGTGTGTACTTACTTCTACCTGAAGAAAAGGCAAATTATGAAGGGCCGAGAATGCTATTTTCCTTGGTATACAACCTTAATTGATGGAGCACAACAACTTCAAAAACTTTACCTAATATAGGAACAATAGCTATTGGCCTATAACTTTCTCATTTATTCACATCGCCTTTCTTAAATATGGGAGCTGTCTTAGCAATCTTCAACTCTTCAGAAAATACTCCCGCATTTAAACATAAATTAATACAATAGGTAAGTGACTTCACAATATAATAACAGATTTAATTATTCTATTACTAAGTCCATGTATATCCTACTAGAACAGTTACCCATCTTTTCATTACTTGGATAACCAGTTTCTCACTTACTTCTTGCCATATAAAACTTACATTACAAAGTAGTTATTTTTTATACATTAAACTGCTGTGATATTTGCTTTGCTTTGCTTTGCTTTATCACAATTGTTGTTCACAGATTTAGAGAAATAGTGTTTAAAGATATCTGATGAAATAGGTGCAGTAAATTTATTTTGTTCGTTTTTAATATATTCCATATTGCTCTCTAGTTTTGCTGCTTGTAATGCAGATTTATATCGATTAATGCCGCTTCTAATTTTGTATTTTTGTATACAGTATTGAGAGCCATAACCTTATTTCTCATTTGCTTCAAGTCAGCATTGAAAATAGTGGGTGTATAATAAAAGATTAGCTCTTTTTAACGTTATTCAACATATGTAGATCAACTTGCAAATCTATGTACTGTATATTCCTAAGCTTTTAAATTGTATCTGGCATCTGCTCTTTATTGAAGTGATTTACCGATAGCTAAGCTGGGAGGCACTCTCCCATTTTGAACGGTAACTACTGTGCGGAGGCAAGAAACGTCGAAGAGGACGAAAGAGCCTTAGTAACAAACATACAGTCAGAAATGTGGATAAGATTTTGAAAAAAGAAAAGAAAAAAAATGAGGAAGATAAGTAATAATGTTTGTAGCAGATCCGTAAAAAAACCACAGATTTTTAGCTCAAACAGTTTTCATAATACACATGAATAAACATCCATGTTTTGTATCATAATCACTCTAATGCACATCATTATTTGGATGGATGGGCGGGCGGGCAGGGAGGCTGGCTCTACCTTATATGTACATACATGTGTAATTACACAGAAATGGAATGTAAATTATTGACATAACGATACTAGAATATTACATTTATTATGCTTAACAAGCTGTTAAAAGTCGAGAGACACTCTTGTTAGCTGCAGAATTCTGCGTCAGCTATCGCATGTTTATGTCTCGAAATCTGGGCTCGTGTTTATTTAACCCTAGTCCCCAAAGTCAGTTTTCAGTTGCTGCTTAGTCAGGAATAGAGCAAGTGCAATGGCTTTTAGTGGTGAATTTAGTGGCGAATCTAAGAAGTAGGTATTGCATAGCCAGTCTCAAGGTCTCTTTTTAGGGCATACCCGGTTTAAAAAAAAAAAAAAAAAATATATATATATATATATATATATATATATATATATATATATATATATATATATATACAGCAACGAGAAAGATAGAAATCGACTTGATTTCAAAAATGCCCAACAGCTTACTGCATTTGCGAAGAGGTAAGAAAATCTGATCCCGGTAGTCATCCAGTGTTTGTGTCGCCTAGAAAACATGTTGGACCTCCGAAGAGTGTTACAAATTTAAGTGAATTTGACAAGGGCGTTGTACGTAGGACTATTTTCGAGTTTTATGAGGATTTTCCAACAATACAAAAAGTAACTTGCGCTCTTAGACCTAAAATATACACTTGTTCAAATTCGTCCACATTTATTTTGAGAGGATTAAGGTGCAGATACAGAAAGACAAATGATGAGCGTCAATTTTTAATAGTGAGAAGTGACATTGCTGCGGCAAGGATAATATTCTTATGCAAGATGTACGAAATTAAAATTCTGGTGATACGAGAGCTGTATTTTACATACTCGAGATTTGGATAAGTAAAAGGCACACTCAACATTCTATTTGGCAAGACTCCTCAAAAAAGGTTGGTCTAAAGGAAAGGGCAGTTGGCTCAACATTTGTCTTGTAGGATCTGTTAAGACAGGATTTCTACCTGAAAGCAAATGGGTCTTTCTGTCCAAAACCACCTTAGACATTCATGAAGAAACGACAGCTCTTACATTTAAAGAATGGTATCTGAACATATTCTTAAATTATTTAGAAGAGGGAAGCATAATTGTAATGGATTATGCAACATACCATTCGGTTATTGAAAACAAACTTCCGAATACTTCCGAAAGAAATTGTAGAATGGTTGCAACAACAAAAAAGAAGAAGAAGAAAAAAAAGAGGTTCAATTTTTGGCAACAGAAACTAAAACTGAGTTATTGCAAAGAGCACTTCCGTTTAAAAAACAGGAAAAGCTGCATCAGCTGGATCAACTTGCAATCGAATGAGGTAATCCGCCTTCCCCCTTACCACTGCCAATGTAATCTAATTGAGTTAGTGTGGGCATAAATAAGACAGATGTAACACTCTTAATTTGACTGATGTTGAACTACTTGCACACAAAAAAATTGACAAGGTAACACAACAAGACCTGCGTACGACATGCAGAAAACTCCAAAAAGACGGCTTTTGGAAAGAAATAGGTCGTGATGAGATTTTGGAACTTATCATCACAAATTTACAGGTCCCAGACAATGAAGACAGGCACAATGAGGAATTATCATCTCTTGACGTAACTGATGACAACGATGCGGAGGAGCCACCAATGAAGAGAAAGCCCATTGCTATAAGGGCACTTGGAGAAAATATATCCACAGTTCATTAATGGCTACTTACTAAATCAAAGTTCTAAACTCAGCCGAAGAAAAACTATACGAAATCAGCATTCACCACCATTTTGAAAAAGTATTTCACGTACATAGTAGGTAGATACATATTGCACCTGAGATATGTACTTGTTTTTACGACCTCTGAGTTGAGAAAAACATTCTGAATAAAGCACAGTGTTGTCTGTGTGTGTGTGTGTGTGTGGGGGGGGGGTTGTAACGGCCGAAATAGCCGATGTGGTCCAAGTGGGCCAACAGGCCCAAAAGTCCAAAGAAGCCCAAGCAGCACGAATGGCAGGAGTGGCTTAAGTGTCCTAAGTAGTCAGTGGCCCAAGCGACCCAAGTGAAAAGTGACAAAGGGCCAAAAGCTGCCTAAGTTGGCTCGTAGTGGCCAAAGCTTCCCAATCGGCTAAAAATGGCAGAAGTAGCTCAAGTGACCAAAGAGGTAAAAGTGGCCAAAATGGCCCGAAGTGATCTAAAGTGCCCAAAGCTCCCCACAGTGCCTATAGTGGCTCAAGTGGCCGAAGAGGCGAAGGCGTAAAGGTGGCCAAAAATAAAACACTTTAATTATTCCATATTGGCTCTGGAAAAATGACGTTCCGCAGAACATCTTTTTAATACCTGATATGTGTACACCATATGAAGCCTCTAACTAATCCGATATTTCACTCAACATCCCTTAATTAAACGGTACTTTTTGAAGGTAGGCGAATATTACATAATGAAATTAAAACATTTCCAACTCCTAGGAGATATTCTAACATAGGTAAACGGAAGGTATTCATCCAATACAGACAGCTTAAATGTTGATGGAGGGGTAAAACTATTGCTTTAAAAAGTAAAAATAAAAATGAAGGAATTAAGAAATAAATATGTAAAACGTGAGGTGGTAAATGGCGTGTTATTTATGGACGCTCTTTAGCTGCTGTGGTTCTCTGCGTCCCATTCTAAATTGAGCGTGAAATAATGCTTAATTTTGCTCAGAGGCCTCTCTGTCAGGCTTGAGGTTCTTAGGTGGCGTAAATCTACGACACGGAACCAACGGATTTACTTACCTTCCGAAGGAAGCCATGCTAAGGATTTTTACGCCCGAAAAAATCCATTGTCCTCCGCCGGGTTTGAAAATGAGGTGGTGATGGTAGTGGTGGCAGCAGCGGCAGGGACATTGAAAACCAAACACCTAAGTCGTATATAGTAATTATTATTGTTGTTAAATATGTTTATTATATAAACATTGTGCCACCGCACGACCGCTGCACACAAAGCGTAGCAGAGTGAACGTACCTCGAAAATAGAAAACTTAGAGATACTTCCACGAGGTCGGCAAGAAAAGAGAAAAGCAAATGTATCTGAGAAAAAGGGAAGGCAACCAGACGAAAAGGTGCAATTACAATAAACCATCAGTCGCTGGCTCCAAATTGAATTTATTTCAATTGGAGAACAGTGTTACAATCTGGCTAAAGTAAATAATTGCTCACAATAATAAAGGCCAATGATAAAACAATGTCCCTTAAGGACAGTAATGCCCCCTATATACAATCCAATTATCATGCTAGGAACTAAAATATTAATGATAGCATTTGCTATCGAATATTAAGACCAATCTCAATCCTCAGCAACAAAGAATCATGCAAACACCGTGTAAAGCCTTGTAAAGAACTGATTTTTAAATCCCGTACATTTAAACCTCCATACACATATATTTGCTTTGTCTTTAGTTTTCAATAAATGAATGACAAAAATGATGGAAAATACTTGAGCTACGCTGACACACATCCACCTGGGCCATTTTGACCACCTTGGCCTCTATGGTCAGTTGGAACACTTTAGCCACTTGCTACACTGAAAACTTTATCCTATTGGCCACTTGGGCACTTTGGCCCTTTTCGCCATTGAGACCAATTTGACCTTTTTCGACTCTTAGGGCACTTCGGCCGTCACTTACGCACACGCATACATACACATGCACGCGCGCGCGGAGTGGTTAGACAACCGACCTATCACCAATTCGATCTCAGGCGACCGCGTGTAGGCTAGAATTTGTGGTGGATGAAGTGGCGCAGGACGGGAAATGCTGTTCCAACTCGACGCACCATCTACGTGGAAAAGAAAAAATACTTTGGTCAAAATGGTGGTGAATCCGGTTTCGTATAACTTTTCCTCAGCCTAGTTTAGTTTAGTAACTAGCCACTAATGCTGTGGGTATACGTTCTTCAAGTGTCCTTAGCGCTAATAGCAATAGTTTTTCTTTTCACAGGTTTTCCTTCTAATTCTAAATATTACAAACATTCATTCTTTTTTGCGAATTGTTCCAGCACTATGCTTTAAAATGCTGCATGCATTTGTGTGTCTGTTAGTTTATAAACATATTCTTTTTACAATGAAAATGTAATGTTTTATTTAAACTATATAAATAATTAAGATGTAAATGGGTTTCAACCACTTGATTAATAAGTTGGCAGCTTTTATTCCATCAACAGATCATCTTAATTGGAATAAAGTATTCAATTATATCATTCACAGTGATATAGAGGGATCATAGCTTCTCTATTTGCAGTCTAGCGGCCGAATGCTGGTGCCGTGTATCCAACCAGCAAAGTCGCTACATCTGCAGAATACACAGTTGCTTCCGTGAGAAATCCTTACTACTACTGCACGACTTCACGTTAAACTGCAGCTTCATTCCCTATTAAATATCGCTCGTAAAAACGGATCTGGGGAAAAGAGCCGCTCATTCAGCAGAAACAGATCAGTGCTGTATTTTGTCGTTATGTGTTGTCATCATCTTCATCATCACCCCTCCTCAGGGGCCTATTACGGTAGGTACGGGTTTGGCGATTCTGGGGGTTCCCGAGTCACCCCTGACTCCCTCGTGTGGGCAACCTCCGAGTGGTGACGGAGTCAGTCTATCAAAATTCCCACCCACGTGTAGGCCGTGCGTGGAGACCCGTGTCGGTGGAAAGGAATATCCTGGTTGGTTGAGGGTTGCGCATCTGAGCCTGGGCTTCTGATCTTCAGTAACTGGGGAGGGTGCGCAGCCTATTACACCGCTTTGGTTTCTGCTTCGCCTAAACTGGAGGCTAGGGACTAACCCAATCGGCCAGTACTAGGTAATATACGGAACTCCAGGGTGAGTGGGACGGCGAGCCTGCTATGTGCCCTGTGTAGCCCTGTCACCCTAGTGGGGTGACCCCTTGTTATGATCCGTGGTGGGTGGGGATGAATTTATATGCTTTTTTTATGGCAAAATCAAAACAACCTAATACTGTTGATAGAAAAGAAGTAGTCGAGTCTTGTGGTTCTCGCTACTTGGTAACAACTAGAAAGGAGGAGGGGAAGAAATTTACGTTGGTTAGACCTTTTGTTATCCAAAAGGGGTTGAATAAAATTGCTGGTCCCGTGAAATCTTGCATTAGAGCACGCAATGGCACACTCCTGGTGGAGGCACTTTTAGACTCCCAGGCAGCAAAATTACTGAAGTTGAATATGTTAGGTAGTTATCCGATCCATATTGCGAAGCACAAGACCTTGACCTCTTCGCGTGGCGTTATCACCACCCGCGCCTTGGACGGTTTCTCCAACAAGGAGCTTCAAGAAAATCTAGCGGAACAAGGTGTAACATCTGTTTACAGGGTTCAGCGGAAAGTGAATGCTGAGTTTATGCCTACCCGTACTCTGTTCCTTACCTTTGATTTTCCCCAAAGGATTAAGGCAGGGTACGAAGCCATCGAGGTTAGAGACTATATACCTAACCCACTCAGATGTTATAAGTGCCAGCGGTTTGGGCATACCAATGACCTTTGTACTGGCCATTCTACATGTGCTATCTGTGGAGCCGCATCGCATGATGGAAGTTTTCTACCATTCCATCTTGTGTAAATTGCAGCGGGAAACATCCATCTAGTTCCCGCAATTGTCCCCGTTTCAAAGGGGAGAGAGTGATCCAGCAGATACGGGTGAGGGAGAAGGTGTCCTTCTCCGAAGCCCATAGGCTCCTGCGCCTCCGCCAACCTCCTGCGCCTCCGCCAACCCCCTGTGCCACGTTCTGGACCTATAGCTCGGTTGGAGCAAAACCGGTATGGAGCCGGGAAATCGCGATTCAGACCTGCAATATAAATGGGGCCACTATTGCTGAGAGGATTATCATTGCTAGTCCTATAACAAAGCCCACGACATCTAGATCGGCCACAGCACCTACAAAATGTGCCATCGCAAAGAGCTCTCCCGCAGCAGCGTAACCCAAACCGTCAACCTCCGACAGTAACACTGCTACACCCGTAGGATATTCTGCAGCGACAAAGACCTTTAAGACCAGCTATGTGCGAACCGACTTCCTAAAACATAATGCAAAGCCCTCTCCTAAAGTACCTACGGGAAAGAAAACTCCACATAATTTTCCACGTAGATCTTCTTCTGAGGAATCTTCTGGAAGGAGTACCGATCGGCGACGACCATTTTCGCCGATCTGCACCTCTAATCGGTTCGGGGTTCTCCAGCCGAATTTCTCAATTAGACAAGGGTCCTCCCAGGTGGAGGAGATGGACCAGGAGGATTCAGCCGATGCGGCCAGACTGCCAGTACGTAAGCGGCAGGATCGTGCTCCTGAAAAAAAGTGTTAGTCCAACGGCCAAGAAAAATAAACTAAACCGACCAGCACAGCTGAATATGCAGAAACGCCTTTCCATTTGAAACTTATCCCATGGCATTGCCCATGGCTATCCTACAATGGAACATACGTGGAATTAGATATAATCAACCAGAACTTGAATAGTTGCTCCACCAATATCAGCCTTTGGTCGTATGTTTACAAGAGACCAAGGGCCCCCCCCCCACACAAACCTTAGCTTAAAGCTGTACTCTTCTGTCCGGTGTGACTTATTGCCGGCAGATGGTATTCCTGCGCATGGGGGCACCATGCTTCTTCTAAGAATATCTTCGCTGAATCTTTACTCCTATATTCTGACATACAGTCCATCGCTGTACGGATTGTAGTACACTCCGTTAGCTTCACCATTTGCAGTAACTATCTGCCTCCATCAGAAGACCTCTCGCGCACTGCTCTAGAAGATCTCGTCTCCCAAATACCAACCCTGTTCTGTTGGTATGGGATGTGAATGCCCAACACCCACTTTGGGGTTCCCCTCGGGCTTATGCGAGAGGTTAACTGATTGCTCATTTCTTCAAC
This sequence comes from Hymenopus coronatus, assembly GCA_030762935.1. Taxonomy (NCBI): domain Eukaryota; kingdom Metazoa; phylum Arthropoda; class Insecta; order Mantodea; family Hymenopodidae; genus Hymenopus; species Hymenopus coronatus. The sequence continues at coordinate 314,124,311 of CM060900.1, read as the reverse complement.
AATATTAATATCTATTTTCTGAACACCGGAGAATCTGCATATCTTTCTGATACCTTCAATAGTTTTTCTCACCTAGATTTGGCACTTTGTTCTCCGCAGCTGGCAATTACCTTACAATGGAATATCATCTCTGACCTACATTCTAGTGACAACTTTCCTATTCTTGTTTGTCTCTTAGCACAGGATGTACCTTCCACACGATTACCTAGATGGTGATTAGAACGAGCCAGCTGGAACCTTTACTCCAACTTGGCCGTTTTTCACCACAACGGGCATGAATCGGTGGATTGTTTAGTCCAGCACGTCACCGAGACAATTCTTTCTGCTTCTGAGCTTTCTACTCCGCGGTCGACTGCACCTCCCCGTCGATTTCCTGTCCCTTGGTGGACAGATGAATGCCTGAATGCCATTCGTGCTCGCAGGCGTGCTCTCGGGGTTTTCCAGTGTCGCCCTACTCTCGATAATCTTATACAATATAAAAAGCTGCGTGCCCAATCTAGGAAAATTATTAAGGATAGCAAGAAGATATCACGGAGCGACTTTGTGTGGCATCATTTACTCGACATACCCCTTCCTCTGTTGAATGGGATAAGTTAAGGCGTGTGGCCGGAAAATCGTCCCATATACCGATAGGCGGTCTGAAGACACATACCGTCACTGTGGTAGATAACGTTTGACGTGGCTAATACTCTTGGCAGTGCCTTCGCTCAAGTGTCTAGCTCAGAGAACTATTCCCCTGAGTTTCTTGCAGTTAATGCTCAGGTTGAATCGCACGGGTTTGCCTTCCGCTCTGGAAACCTTGAAGACTACAATTATCTTTTCACCATGGCGGAGCTAGACCATGCACTTTCATATTCGCGAACCTCTGCACCAGGCCCAGATGGTATCCACGTCCAAATGTTGTATCATATCTCTCATGAAGGTAAGGTTTTTCTGCTCGAGGTCTTTAATCGTATATGGATGAATGACATCTTCCGGAATCAATAGAGGGAGGCCACCATTATACCTATTTTGAAATATTCAAAGGACCCTCATCTTCCTTCCAGTTACCGTCCTATTTCCCTCACCAGTTGCGTCTGCAAGGTGATGGAAAGCATGATCAATGGACAGTTGGTATGGTGGCTGGAATCGCACAATCTTCTGACTAACAACCAATGTGGTTTTCGAAGGTGTCGTTCAGCGCTTGACCAACTTGTGTTGCTATCAACGCCGATCATGAACGGCTTTCTTAAGAATTGTCAGACGGTTGAGACATTTTTTGACTTCGAGAAGGTTTATGATACGTGTTGGCGGGCAGGTATTTTACGTTTCCTCCACAACTGGAATATACGTGGACGCCTACCTTTGTTCATTCAGGACTTTATGACGGACCGCTTATTCCGAGTTAGGGTCGGCTCGGTTTTTTCTAACCCTTTTATTCAAGAGAAGGGAGTGCCGCAGGGCTCAGTACTAAGCGTGACGCTGTTTGCTATAGCGATTAACTCCATATCGCAATGTGTTCCCCGAGGTGTCTCGTCCTGTTTATTCATTGACGACTTTGCCATCTGCTGCAATTCTCAGCGTACGCGTTTTTGGAACGCCTTCTTCAGCGGTATTTGAATAATCTCTCTGATTGGAGCTCGAAAAACGGCTTTCGTTTCTCACCTGAGAAGACAGTCTGCATTAATTTCTAGCGCCGATGACAGTAAGTGCGCCGATGGTGTTGGATGTGCCTTTGTTACTGGAACCGAACCATTTACTTTCGGTTTGCCCAGTAGCACATCAATTTATTCTGCAGAGCTGTTTGCTATTTATCGAGCCCTTCTGTATATTTGCATTATTCTGAGTGATTCCTTTAGTGCACTTCTGAGCCTTCGTGAGCTGTACATTTACCATCCTCTAGTACAGCGCATTGAGGACATCCTCCACGTTTAGCATGCTTCGGGTGTAAATGTGGAGTGTGCCTGAGTTCCTGGACACGTTGGCTTGCCGCGCAATGAACTGGCGAATTTGGCGGCAAATAAGGCATCCACTGCGCCCAGTGTTACCAATACCATTGTCATGGCCGAAGATTTTAGAGTTGTACGAAGAGCGGTAATTTCGAGCTGGCACGGAGAGTGGTTCCCTCTTCGCGGCAACAAACTTTGGGAGGCGAAGGAAGTCCTATCTCGTCGTGAGGAAGTTATTTTAGTTAGATTACGTGCTGGCCACAGTATTTTTAGTCATAGCCAGTTATTTCAGAGGGAACCTCCACCTGTCTGCCCGCTCTGTGGCGAAGTGTTTTCCGTCCGACACGTGTTTGTAGAGTGTGCTCGTCTAGCACCACTACGAGCCACTCTGTGACTGCCGGCCGGGCTTTCGGAGGTCCTGATCCCAGAGTGGTGAAGAAGGTTTTTAAATTTTTATTCAAAGTACCATATGCTTTAAGCATCTAGTTTTATTTTGATTTTATCAGATTTATTGTAGGTATTTCACTGATATGTGAGGATTTTAAATCTTTTATCACCTTTGAAAGTTTTAGACATTGTTGTTTTATGTTCCCTCTTGTTTTAGCTATTTTAGTGTAATGGTTTTTATCGCTAGCTCTGCATTCTGGGCTGGACAGTTATTTTATCTTGGTTTTAGTTTTTTATACTGTTTTTATCTCTTGTTTTAAGTCCGTTGATTGAGATCTTTTTAGCATACCTTTTATCTCAGGTGTTTTAACTCCCCAGTTTTATATTAAGGGCGCTGATAACCTTGAGGTCGTATCATCATCATCATCATCATCATCATCTAGATTTCTCGGCTTCCGAAGTCGCAGTTCTTCTCAATCCTCCTCCAAGTACATTTGTTTATTTCTTATTTGATGTTTTTCTTTCTAACATTGGTTTATTCTTTTCAAATTATATTGTTTATATCTCGAACGTTTCAGTAGCTAAGAAAATGTAGGAATTAAGTGTTTATAAATTGCCTCTTACATGAGACGTACCATGATCCTTGGTTTCGTACAACAGTGAAAATGACAGAGTACTAGTTTAGGTATATTTAAGACACTTCTGCAACGGGTGCAGAAGTGTCATTTTTATAAACTAAATGTATCATAGTAATCAAGGTCCTTATCCTCACACTTCTAACGGTATTTTTGAGAAGAAGGCTAGTAAGTTCGATATAGGACTCCGAGCGCAATAAAGGTACCGACAACTTGCATTCGTCTCTCACCTAGACGGCCCGGGTTCGATCCCAAGCAACCGCATGTGAGATTTTTGGTGGACAAAGCGGCGCAGGGGCGGGTTCTCCGGTTTCCCCCGCCATCACATTCCACCAGGGCTCCATCTTCATGTATCATTTGTGTCACCGCCTGCGGTGCCATTGCAGTAAAAGTGGGCGTTAAACACTACCCCCCCCATACCTGACAGCTATTCATCATTTTATTCACCATTCACACCATTTTGCTTGGCAAGCTTACTGGTTGAGTTTTTTGATAGTTGGACGCTGTTGTTTTTTGTTCATTGTGTTTTGTTTCGTTGCAATGTCATCCTTGTGCCTGTTGCTTCGATATTTTGCATATGATTTTATTGAGGATTTTTTTATCCATTTAATTTGCTTTATCTTGTATTTTGCTGCCTGATTGGATCTGAGTATCTATAGGTTGAATGAAAACCACACAGCGTTGGTTAAACTCACAGCTAACGCCTTCAACTTGGTTATTATTAAATTAGCATTTGGATGTTCCATCAGCTTTTTACTAAAGGTGGGTATGCGCAGGTAATGCTCAGTTGGTTGCAGATGCGTACGATATTCGATCATTTTTTTCAGAAACAACCATATACATACAGCTTCATAAAACAATGAATATTTTTATTCGACATAATCGTCTATTAGAACGTAAAACAGTTATACTTATATTACACTTGCTTCGTGAAATCGTTTTTATTCTGTTTGGATCTGCAATTCTATGTGCTGATTTAGATTTGGTCTGTTGAATTTCTTAAGAGTACCGCAGTGTGTTACTTTGTAGTTGCAGTTTGCAGCTTGACATGGATTTATCCTTAAATTATTAAACCAGTTTTCTTGCAATGCAAAACTGTAAACAGATGATCTTTGCTCTTGGCTTGCATTCATGTTTACTTGGAATGTGAAAAATAAGGTGCATCATCATAATGCAATAAAATATGTTCCATGGTATAAAGGGTATAGAAGAATCTTGTAGCATTCAATCGTGTATGCTAACTGTGAGAAATACCGAGAGTTATATGTGCTATATATTTATAAATCTTAAAGGGCCCTTGCAACATATCTATATTATGGTTTTCTTTTGGGATACGTTTTGCATGTTATCTGTACAGCTATCTGACGTTTAGCAATATTAAATTGTTGAGAGAGAAGACGTATTATTTTGATAAATCACGTATTCACAAGATATCCAGTTTTGATAACATAGATGAAGTGCATTAATCCCAGAGTGTCGAACGTGAAATGTTGCTAAAGTATTTCTAAAATTAGGATGGAATATATTATCATAATTTTGTGTTGATTGCAATCCTGATTAGAAGAGAAGACGGTAGATGAGTCAATTTAAATCAATTTGCTGGTTTAATTCTATCAAACAGAGTTAAATTTCTATGTCCAACTGTGCCTTATGCTTTTAATGTAATAAAGACGACCTCGTGAACACCTGTGGTCAATCTGCTATCTAGCATACCCCTGTACTATTTTTCCGAAGTAATGTAAGTGGCGGGAAACTCTGTAGCATTTCAACACAAAAATGGATCAACATTTCTAGAATAACTAGATACTATTTTTATTTTTTAAACCTTATGTGTCTAATGTGTTCGTGTTATGGTAGGTTAAGATAGCTTAAGATTGTTAGGTTATGTTAGGTTAAATTAGCTTTGGTTACGCTAGAATAGATTAGGTCTATGTTAGGTTAGCTTAGGTTCTGTACATGTCTCTGCAATTTGTTTGTGCATGTTTGTCAGTACCTGTCTTTCCCTCTTTCCCCTCCCTCTTATCATTTACTGTGTTACAAGTCTCTTACATTTATTGTTCTGGAATTTGCTCCGTCTAAATATCTTTGTGGAAAAATTGTTGGAGATAATGAGTTGAATTTGAAACAGAACAGACGATGAGGTTACAATTCTAACGCTGTTTAGCGTTTTAAAAAAATCGTATGGATTTATTTTAAATATGCTACTTTCATTAAGTTCTGGGGAAAAAGAAATTTGCTTTTTTTTTTTTTCCTTTGGCTATATGTGTTGTAATATGAACAAATCTAACGGGACGCTTTATTTAAAGAATAAGAATGTGAGTTATAATGCTCTATATTGAATATTGGTAGTATGGAAGTTCCTGTGAATGTTTTGTATAAAATAAACAATGGTTTACCGCAAAACTGTTAGTTTCGTTAGTTTGTGAACTTAAAACTTTGTTTCTATTTTAATTTGAACTAAGTTTGTGAATTAAAAACTGTCTTAAGTGAGCCTTAAATGCTGTAATATTTGAAAGAAATGGTTGTGTAATGCCAAAAAAGGAATAATTTCTATAGGAGCATATAATGATGCTGCATCATTGTCGTTAGATCCTGAATTAAAACTCTTATTACAAGTTAATATTTGAGAGAAATTGGTGTTTCATACATTTAATGTCCCTAATGTATTGCTTTGTTATACAAGACGTTTTGGAAAATGCCTTAAAACAATAATACGATTATGAGATCGGATACGACATTGGAAATTAGTATCATACTTTGAATTTCAGCGAAATTAGTGAGTTCTAATTTTGGGTACTTTGGGACTTTTTTTTAAGGTGTTGTTTTTTTAAATGCATTAAAACAAAAATATGGTCGTGAAGATAGGTTCTTCATTAAAAACTAGTAATTCATTTGTAATTTGAGCAAAAGCTGGGTTTTAAGTTTTTTTCTTCTTTTTGTGTGTTTTTTTAATAAAAATTGCCTAAATCAAGACTATGTTATTAGGTTCTGCATTGAAAACTAGTAATAATTTTGAATTTGAGCATGTTTGGTGAGCTTTAATGATTACTTAGAGGCTTCTTTTTAAAAAATGGCTTAAAACAAAAATATAAAAACTAAAAATATATTTTGAATTTGAGCAAAACTGGTGATTTTTAAAATTGGGTACTAAGATGCTTGGTTTTTGAAAAAGGGATTAAAACAAGAATACATTTTCAATTTGAATGAAATTTGAGAGTTTTAATTTTTTGAGTGTACGGTGATGGTGCTGTTCTTATCGATTGCATATATATAAAACATTAAGAGTTAATTGTAAGCATGAAGCATCTTGTACATATGTGTTGTAAAATAAATGGGTTATCGATAAAGCGCTTAAATTTGTGTGCTTTTTAAGGTTTAAGATAGGTTTTGTAAGAAAATAGCGATGCAGACTTTTGGCTGAAAGTTGGCAATTTATCCCGTGGCTGGGAATTGTTGTGAATGGAGGTATATGTCAGAATTTTTTATGCTCCGAGTGGGGAAAATAAATTTGTTAGTTCGTTAGGTGTGTAACGGAATGTTGGTGTGGTCTCCCCCCATTTGGTGTCAGGTATTATCCCACACTCACTGTATTTCTTTCAGAGTGTCCTCTGCTGTGTTCAGAGGTGGATGGTTTATAAGTTAGATTCCGTGTTATACATGTATGTGTGCGCGCGTTTATGATCAGTTTAAAGAATGTTAGTGGATTCTCGCTATCTTATGGTAGTAAAATATTCTTATTAGTGTATCTTATTTTTATATTTTTCGGAATTTTGTCATAGTGGCAGGCAGACAGGAACATGTATAGATGTATACTTGTGTACTCCGCGCGAATTTTGCACCGTTGGAAGCTGTCATTCTGTTGAGGAGCCTCTTCGCTTTTTGCTTCACTGTATCCACGAACTCAAACCTGATTCCTCTGAGCGCAGACTTCAATTCTGAGAAGAGAAAAAAGTCACTTGATGCTAGGTCAGGCAAATAGGGTGGATGTTCCACCACTGGAATGTTGTTATTCGCCAAAAACCTCTTCACGGACATCACGTTATGGCCCGGCGCGTTATCCTTATGAAGAATACAAGAGCTATTATTCCACAGGTCTGGTTTCCTTTGTCGCACACGTTCATGGAGGGTCTTCAGCAATAAACCTGATTGACAGTGTGACCCCTCGGATGTCGAAATAATATCAATATAGCCACTTAGTCTCTGAATCGTATTTGAATATCCACGTTTCATCTCACGTAATTTCTCTGCAGAGGTAAATAGGATTATTTTAAATATTTTCAAGAATGTCAGTACAGCAGTCCATTAGATGTTTTTGCTCGTTTGCGATAATTGTTGGCACCACTTTAGCAATAACCTTTGTCATGTCCAGATCATTGTGCAAAATCTGTCTGTTTCTTTATTGATGCAGGCAAGTTCTGAAATTGCTCAAATGCTCAGGCGGCGGTCTTCTTGAACAATTCTACCGACCACACTCTGTGCCCACCTTCTCTTCAGCTTTCGAAGTGGAAGCACGGTCCGATTTCGGATTGCCTTCGACGTCTTCCCTACCGCCCTTGAACCTCCTAATCCACTCGAAAACTTGCGTACGACATAGACACTGATCACGATAAACTTGTTTCAACAAATCGTAAGTTTTTGTGGCGAGTTTTACAAGTTTTGGGAGGCATTTGATGTTAACACATTGTTCTACTTTAGAGCGTAACATAATTCCGACGGAGCTGAGACACACGACCGGTTTATAAGAAGGATCACAGCCAGACTTAACCATCACAGCGGTGTGAAATTCTGTACGCATGCCAGAGAAAGTCCCTGGGCCAATCCCCCGATCTTCTCTTTGTCATCGCTCAAAATGCTCAAAACAACCTCTCCGGTTTCTTTATTGTTACGCCTCGTATTAAGTTTTAATTTCATATTCTTTTAAATTGTCTTTTGCTAGCTTGATTAAACTCTTAATTTTGGCCCAGATTTATGGGCTGCTTTTGTGCCATATTCATATAGAATTCTGCTTATTCTACCCGAGGAGTTCTCCATGAATGGCATGCAGACTACAGGTTTTCTATACTGCACCCCTCTGGGTGCAGATTCGATGTAACTTTTTGAATTGCCATTTTGCTGTTACGTGAAATGTAGATTTTGAAGTCTTGTTTGCAAATAACAGCAGAATAAATTACCTAAAATCCACTAAAATCTACGCGTTTTCTAAGAAGACCATGCTTATCTTAGATAGACTTCGTTACGGTTTAGTCTTATATGAAGCGAAATTCACACCTCTTGGGATCTTCTTCGAGATACCACGAAGACTACACAGAAACATCGAGACAGTTCTAGAAGGCATCGCCGCCGCTCCCTCGGGTCCCACCGAGAGGGCCGCTACATCACCGCCGGCACCAGAGGTACAACGCTTTTCCGCAAGCAAGACCGCAGCCCTCGTCAAGAATGTCAAAACAATACCGCTGCTGAAGCTCCACTCCAGCAACGATTCAGCGTGGTCATTTGTTGGCAACCCACGTGACTTCCCAGCTCATTTTGTGCTGACATCTGCGCAGCAGCAATGGCCTTCTGCAGTGAAGGCCACCCGTATCACTTCGTCACGTGGGCCCACACACATCTGGTACGACTGGAGTTCGCTAAACAAGGGGACTTGGACGCTGCTCTAACTTCTGGCCTTCCCTTGTTATGAAAGCTTCTTCATGTGGATGCTAGTTTCCGGAACGCTACTCTGCTGATAGGCTGCGCCGCTGCATCCCTGTTCCACTACTGTGGTGCCGAGTCAGCCACCACCAACTGCTCAAATCACGATCTCTACAGACGACGCCGTGACTTCACGTTCTGTGGCGGCAACAGTCCATTCCCAGGATAGACTCGGAGCCCTTTTTACCCGTGCCGAACCAATCTATATCAGAGGCCGGACCACCTCAACGGCAGACAACAGCTCCGCAAATTTAGACAAATAAACAAAATCCGAAAATGCTACACCGGCACCCAGGTAACTATATAGAGGCGTATATTCAAACTTTAAATTTATTTCCAAAAATAAGAATTGCAAAATTGGTCTATTTTTTTAAATTTTTTAAGATAATTAACTAATCTTGAAACTAAAACTTAAATTAAAATAAGTACAAAAAGATATAACATAAATAATAAGTTAAGGTGTAACTGAATTGAAAATATATATAATCAAAGAAAACTATTGTAAAACAAAAACATTCACTGAAAAGCCAGCAAATTTACAACTGGTATCCAGCTGCTTCCTATTCTACACTATAAACTACATTACTGGTATGCAGCGAAAGGAGCTCGTATCCAGCACTAACTAATCGTATATTAACTACAATACATACAATATGCTACATATTAATAATGCAATTTATTTATACTATTTAAATATATTTCTTTTCACATTTTACTTATATGATTTAATATTTAATTTCAGGCAGTGAGAACCGCATTAACCGGCCGGGGGGCTCGAGGCGCTGACCACGTCTCACCCTCCAATTGTGCACCCCATCCATGACGTCTTTAATGGACCGAGATGGGCGATGCAGCGGCCGGGCGGTGGGCCAAGGTTCCCCGTGAGCCGTCGTGCCATGGAGTTATAATATTTAATTTCATTATTATACTATACTTACAAATTCATTTTCTTTGAGTATTCTTATATTTCTTTAATAACTGTTCAAACTTTAATAACTAAATATTTATTTACAAATAAGTAGGGTATTGATTATTAGTAATATTTCTTTAATCCATTATTTAAACACATTTAAAAACATTGTATTTAATATTTCAAAATTAAGTATTTAATTTTACGCGTTTAATAACTAAAACCGTGCATAATTTTCAATTTAATTATATCTTAACATTACTACTGGCTAAGAAATTAATTTCCCACTAAATACTTACTTACCCTAAATATTTAAGAATTTTACAATCAATACACATTTACATTTATATTACTTCATATGCTTACATAATATATTCCTTCTTTCTTCTCTCTCCATCACTTATCTCCTTCCTCTCTCTCTCTCTCCATAACTATAAATTCAGTCACTGTGAACCTACTCATTACACAGGCAACTTTATTTCTCTCATATTCATTTTCATCTCCTTCCTTGCTCGCCATCATTATTGTCATTTCAAATATGGTAATCCTATTCACTGCATCGGCACCTTCTTCCGTCATCTCCATTCTTCATCTCCTTTCTCCCTCTACCACTTATCTTCCAATTAGAACTTAGGGAAGTTCCGCAGATTGAGACACTAGTCATCGCCGACAACACAGCAAGCGAGTCCTAGGGGCTTCGTGACATCACAAGGACCTTCATTTGAAGGCCCTGAGCATAGCCGTACGGCTCACGAATCAGAAGAAGAAACTTCGCGAGCGACAGATCTCATCTCTTCAACTTCAAGCAATAGCCAACGTTGTCGAGGACATTCAAATTACATCATCTTCATCAACTCAGTACCTTCACTACATCGTGCCGGCAGCAGCTGGAGATCATTAACGCCACGCTCCAGGTCCTGAGCAAAAACATTCACCACATCCGGAAGCACTTTGAGAAGAGCAGCATATAAGTGCCACAGACACATGTAAGATTCGCCCAGCACTCTGAGGATCGCATGAAGATGACGTCTTAGGAATGATATCCTAAGGCACTTCACTCTTCCTACATCACGTAACCTATCTGCGGTGCCACAAGTAGTAAAACGAGCGTTAAACACTACAAAAAGAAAATCACGCAACCTTCCACTTCCTAAAAACCACATCTTTCTCATTCCTAATCTCAACTTTACCTTCTAGGTTGCAGGCAGGTTCCGTGGCAGATAGCCTAGCTAATACTAGGTTGTCTGCCTCTACTCGCTCCCATATATTCTACGGAAGCATACAATCTCTCGCTACGGCCGCGCCGTGGCCGAGTGGATAAACCACTCACCTCTCACCAACATGGCCCGGTTCGATTCCAGGCGATCGTATGTGGGATTTGTGGTGGACAAAGCGGCGCAGGGACGGGATTTCTACGGGTCCTCCGGCATCTGGCACTTACATTACCTTAGGTAACAACTAAGTACTAGCAGCGGCGGCATATCCCCCATAGATGTATTAAACATTGCGGACATCAACGCACTCATACACTTAAACAACAGAGCAATAACAGCTGGCCATCTAAACACAAAACATCAAATTTGGGACTGCAAGGAGACCAATCCCGATGTCAGCTAAACTTATGAAACAACTCGGATTGCATAATTTATGCTCCAATGGACTACGCATACATTCCGTTCAGCAGAAATCAAAAGTCCGAAATTCTGGAATTGGGAATAACTCGCAACCTAACTCGCAGAATTAACCTACAGTAAGGAATGAGTTATCCTCTGACCACTTATCAGTATTAATAACTTAAGGGAATCTGCAGCCAAAGACCTAATATACAGCAACTTAACTGCAACAAAGCTGACTGGGACACCTTCGCAAAAGCCGTAGACAAAACTCTATCTACAATATAACAGAACACAATCAAAAACATGAACATGGTAACATAACTTGAACAAGCCATGAAAACCGCAACCAGCATGTCATTGCCATTAAGTAAACCAAAGTAAACCGAATCACATCTGCCACAAGACACTCACATGCTGGCCCCAGCTAAACATCGTTTATCTTCGAGATAAATGAACACAGTACAAAGCACAGCACATTGCCGACCAAAAAATCTTCTGATACTTGAATGCCTTAGTAGGAGAGAGACCGACAAACTGCATCTCAAAACAATGGCAACACACACTCCACCATACTTCACGGCAGAAATGAATACCGAACTAGTAACTCACAACTCAGTGCGAAAAACCAGGCCAAGCGAAATTAAGTGGCTAATCAGCCATCTATCGAGGAGAAAGACCCTAGGACCCCACACAACCCAACAACTGCCCTTACGCATCTATTGGAGAACGTAATCAACCTTCTCACGAAAATCTTCAACTATGTTCTTATCAGTGGACAGTACCCGAACAGCTGGAAAATAAGCACAATAGCTCTTTCCCCCCAAAAGCGAAAAAAGTCTGTGAATCCCGCACAATTACAGACCAATTAGTCTGCTAAGTACACAAAGAAAACTACTCGAAAAAATAATACTTAAACAAAGCCTGAATGACCAACAAATTAAGCCAGATGTATTAATTTCTGAATGATTCAGCCGCTGAGTCAATCACTCAACTACCATTCATACAATTTAATCAAAGCAATCGAAAGCATCACATACTAGGGACGGACAGAAAATACCGAAATGGTTGTTGCAGTAACGGAGACAGGGTAACTAGTTACCCAGTAACGGTTAAAAACGTAATGACTACAAAGTAACTAGTTACCCAATAACGGTTACAGAGGTAACGAATACACAGTAACTATTTATCTCCTTAACTGTTACTGAGTCTGGGTGACATCATTCACTGTATGTGTATTCGTATCAGTTACTTGGAATTATGTAACGGGATGGTTATCCCGTTACGCATTATTAATATCCTCCATAAGAGATCGTAACATTGTCGATCTAATATACCATGTGGCGAGAGAAAAGTCTACTATTAGTTATCAAGTCGCTACTTAACCATATGAACTAAGATGATTTGCAGTTTTTTGTTATAATGATGTTAGATAATCATGTGTACATATTTGGGCTTTAATGTTTCTTCTCATCATCGCCTTTCAAAATGGCATTGTCATGTTTATCTAACATCCTACGAGAATATATAAGTTATTATATTCTTAATTTCAGTAATATCGATGTTGGCAGTAATTGTGTGTTTTGCTTTTCTATTTCTGCGTTACGTGAGATTTATATTTACGTTCTCTTATACCTCAGGTCATCTGTACAATTCAGATGCTTAATACTAGAACGGCAAACCGAGTAAACGTATGCAAACCAGTTCTACGTGGAACATGTATAGATGAGACATACGCAAAATGCCATCTTCGCGTGAGTAGAATTTCATATAAATCTACCTTATTTACGGAAACATAGTGAACGGGGTCTCCCAACGTGCTGATAACACACACCCAGCGCACTCGGGCCTTTTTTCTAAAAATCTGACGAGTTGATATGAATCCACCTATGTTGATCAGTAGGAAAGTATACGCTGGTACCGTCAAAGAAGTATACGTAGTTTCAACAGTGGTAAATCAATATCCACAGTTGCAAATTATAAAAAAGTCGTGCTTCTAAAATTACTTAAAGAAACGTGAAGTTTCTCACATCTTTCGAATTCCAAAAGTACATGTAAAGATGTGTGACTACAGTTTACGCTTCTTTGGAATTGTTATCACGAATATTTGTCTTTTACCTTGCATAACAAACAATGAAAAACTGAGTGATGCACAATAGTATGTATTTCTGGAATCAAACCTCAGAGATGAAAGGACTGCTTAATTATCAAACACATCATAATTGTAAGTCGAACATTGTTATTAATATTGTACAAGGCATGCTTCAAACCTCAATTTGCATTATTTTGGCGGTTGTTTCCAACTACACGTGCTAAGAGAAGCGCACTTAAGAGGGGGAAAACTTAACCATTAAGGCGAAGGAAACACGAGGGAACACATTTTAGTGTGTATGGCGCGTGTGTGTGTGTGTGTGCGCGCGCGCGCGCATGCAAGCTTGCAACATAGACTCTATATATGAGCAAGAATACACAGGCAAATGAGAGTACATTTTGCCGCAGTAGATAATCAAATTGTTGACACAGCTAGCGAATCCTATTTTCTTTAGATTGCATCAAATAACAAAGTAAGTCGGTATACAAATAGTTTCTAAAGAAGCCTAGTTACAGGCAATCGTTACTGGTAGGCTTTATTACAATATAACTGCGAACGTGATAACCATAAAAATAAATAACATAATCGTTACTTATTACGGTTACATGTAGTGTAACTACTAACGTGCTAACCGTTAAAATAAAGAACTTATTTATTACAGGTAACCCGTTACATGTAGCCGTTATCCCACTGTAACCGCGAGAGCTGCAACCGCTACGCGAAAATAACTGTTAGACACATCTTTATTACATGCAATTTCAACATAAACAGATCAAATGGCACACTTTTGCTCAAAGCAGAACGAATATTCGATAGAGTGTGGCACGCTGACTACTAAAGAAACTGAAAACGCAAAATATAAAGAACTTGTATGTCAAACTAACAGCAGACTACCTATACGACCGAAAATTTCAATCGAGAATGAAGAATCAATCAGCTCTCAAGCGAGCACCCAATCAAAGTAGAGTGTCGCAAGGCGGCTTACTCGGACCAACCCTGTTAACATATTTATAAACGATATTCCAAAAACCGAAAGCACGAACTGGTACTTTTACACAGACGATACTGCAATGATGACACAATCAGGCAAAAGTGATTTCATACACAGAAGACTGTAAAGTCCCATTCAATTAGCTTAAAATATGGCTTACAAAATGGCGCATAAAATATATGTACGAAAAACACAGGCTATTATATTTATCTAACGTAACAACCACAGCTTACCAAAACACGGTTAGCGCCACTTATCATATTTGCTGAAACCATAGAGTGGACAGACACGATAACCTGGCTAGATCTCAAAATAGATGAGCGACTAACTTGGGGAGGGGGGGGGACAAAACAACATTAACATTTGCTCCCATCCAGACCTCAAAGTTGGACTCACCTTTTATAAAATGCTATTATGTCGAATCTCCATTTATGCCGCCAATACTGCATAAAATTATTACAATCGTTTTAAAATAAAATACCACATATGATAGTCAAAGTACGTTACACAGCTTTATCTGTATTCTACATGACGAACTAAACCGCACACAGTTAACAATTTCTTAAGAAATTAATATAGAATACTTACAAAAACCTTCACACTCATCACAAACCATAATAGTAGCATCAGGGAACTACGACACGCAAACTAACAAATATAATAGACTCCTCTATTCGGCGAGCATTGATAAAAGACAACACGCCAGACCTAATTCATCACTTCCTTGACAACCTCCTACAACTTTGACACCAACATAGACAACTCTCCTACTCCCCTAAATACTCAACATTAATCTATTCTAACTTCTGATTTTCAGACTAACCTATTGCAGAGTCCTCAAGCCCTGAGCGACATCTAAGGTGGTTCGGGAGAAAGTGCCTCCCACCGTGATGGATGTGGGCAGCGAACTTTGGACCAGCTATATTATGAAGTCAGTCACACCAGTGAGGACAGCAATGACATGGAGAACGAGACGACGAAGTACAAAGATAGTAATCTACTAAGAGTGATGAAAACCTGTCCAACTGCTGACAAGCGGGATACAGCCGTGAAAAGCAGCATAAGATTCAACTCCAAATACTTCATTTGCACATAAGCACTAATACAATAGGATAGAGTGAAAAACAAAACAAGTAGATTAGTGGCACGCTATTATTAGCTAGGATAGGATATGGTCGAAGAGGACTCGGCAGTGAACCTGAGGTTATTTTACCCATGTCTCATGAGGGGGCGCCCCGGGAAGGAGGGAGGGATGAGGGGGCGGAACCAGGAGCGACGGGGTCCCTACAGTTTACAGACTTAAGCACCCCAATAGTCGGACAAGCAGCTACCGGAGCCACCGCCCCACTTAGGATCCAACCTACCCACCAGGAAAGGTCCTCATCCCGGCAACCAACTGAAGTCTGGAGACGGAAATAGACAATTTGAGCAACATTTTCTCTGCCGCGCAGCACCGAGTACACCTCCAACCCAGAAAAGAACCAACGGGATGAAGGATCAATGAAATGTCCATGGAAACGACATGCAGGGACAGGGAATTCGGGGGAGGAAAAAAGCCTACCCAGTATTCCCCTGAGGACCCGACGTCCCGAATGTGAGCCACAGACGAAACCGCGTGAACCATCCCGCTCGGTATTAGACCATGAATTACTGACACATGACAAGCAGGCACTCCTATTCACAAACTAGCAAACAACTAGTGAATTGAGCGAGTAAACCTTCAAAAGTTGGATAGGTAGAGTCAGACTGAAAATGCAATGCCATAGCCGAGATATGAACCACGGAACTCCCGGTCTCTAGCCCGTTACTCTAACCACTAAGCTATCATGACAATATGCCAGCACAACATTAAATTCCCCAACTGACTCACATGTTTCGGTAAACCTCAGGATGATCTGAAATTTTGAGATGACATACCCCAATGGCGGCTTAAATGCCGTAAATACTTTAAGTCGCGGGCTTCAGCTTAACCGACTATCAAGTCAATTAGTGTTAGTTAATTAATTAACATTAACATTAAAACCTTCAATAGCACTAATATGTGCTCTCTCTGGTATTGTTCAGGTTTCATGAGGCAATCGCAGCTAGCAATATTGATGCGCTGGTACGCATGCATGTTATAATTTACTAACCGGCCGTGCCGAGGCCGATTGGCTCGACTATTCGACTCTCGCCCAGGCGGCTCGGGGTCGCTCCTAGATGACCGCAAGTGGGATTTGTGGTGGACAAAGCGTCTCAGGGACGGGTTTTCTCCGGTTTCCCCTGCCATCGCATTCCACCGGTGTTCCATCTTCATTTCATGTGTCATCAGTATCATTGCCTACGGTGCAAAATGTAGTAAAAGCGAGCGTTAAACATACACAAAAAATACTTATTAACCGGGGTGCTATGCGGGACCCGAATAATGCAGGAGTGCACGAAATTCACAGCATGATATGATTAATACGTGGAAGGGTTTCAGTGGATATACCGCACCGAGTGGGTAGCTTCACATACCCTCCCAGACAATGCACTAAGAATGGTGGGTTGAATGCAATAATGCATTTTTCACCTCATTGGAAAAAACACTATTTGAAATGAGCCATCTTTTTCATCTCGTGGTTGGTAACAACCTTAGGGCCATCTGCATATAAATACGAGTGGAATTCTTTCCCCCGGGATCGTCGCAGTCGATACATCGTTTCTGCTCATGGGAAGGAAGAAGCCGAAGCGCGCCGCCGACCCTCTCCCGGAGAAACGGCTCGGACGCTCGACCGATGGTGGAAGCCCTGTCATCTATCAGCGCAGCCGCTTCGATCCTTTCCGAGAGTCTGCGGCCTCAATTCGACTCAGCGGCTGACTTGCTAGTCGGCATTACACCTAACGCGGCACCCGCTGTACTGCTTCAGTTACTGACGTCATCCCGTTCCATCACAGCCCCTGTGTTATGTGCTATCCACCGGCTGCTGCCAGTAAGTGTCGTTCTGGAAGCCGGTCATCTCTACTGAACATCAAGCATTAGAGTTTTGAGAAGCAACGCCATTATTGACCCTACATTACTCCTGTGCCTGACGGTTCTTGACATGGCGCACTTCAAGCTACACTTTCAACTGACCTAAACCTGATAACCACCTGGGGGGGGGGTAGCTCATTACACCTGAGAGGCTGTTTGCTCGCGTTAACCACGCAGGGATTCCACTCGCTTCACCATAGCACCATCTCACAGCATATCGCCAGTGCCGACACACCTAAACAAGCCCTCCAGCAACAGCCAACTTCTACAGCCCCGACCACAGCCACTACTGCAGCCTCGCATTCCGTACCCGCCACCACCGTTCACCTCTCATTGTAGGATGCCGTCCAGTAGCGCATCGACCACCACCCCTATACAAACTTGCGCTTTTGTGTCACGCTGTCACGCCGGTTGCGCCCCAACGCCATTTATGAATAAGACACCATAGTTTCCAGTAGAGAACCAACAGCACCAAGACAAACAGCTCAGTCACCACAGACTGTAGCCACCCTACTGATGCCTCCAGCACCGACCATAGCCACCTCACAAACTCCTCCAGCACCGACCATAGCCACCTCACAAACTCCTCCAGCACCGCCTCTCCCTTCTTTACAGTATCACCCGCCAAGTTAAGCAGCATCGGGCCCGGTCACAACTCGGATGGGCGACCCTCAAGTTGTTCTCCGACCAGATTCTGCAACACTGGCTTTCCCCCACCCCCTACCTACATCCTTTCAGTTCTCCCTGCTAGCTGGCACTGCTTTCCTTGACAGCCCGCAAGCGGCTGGCCAAGTTAAGCAGCACCGGGCCTGGTCCCTCTCTGGGTGGGTGACCACTCCGGTAGGCAAGCCAGCCCGCGCGGCTGCACAAAGGGAAACACCCTGCGCACATTACTTTGACACAGACATAAACGCTTGCACAAGAATACATCTTCTATATCACACGGGTAAATCCGCGAGAAAAGCGGATAGGTACCGTGGTGATTTGCCCCCGCCCGAGTACACTCGGGCGACTAGTTCTTGCTCCTGGCTCGTGGCCGCCAAAGAGCGGTGCAGAGGGGAGATGTGCTTCAACTCAGGCGCGACGGTGCTTATATCGAGAGCGTGCTGCAAACTCCACGTAGTTGGTACACGGTGCACAGTTAATGTGAATCAATAAAGATACAATCTCCATTGACCACAGACCCAGGCAGGGCTTCAGCAATATCTGGGCGTCTTGACCACCCATTATAGCCACTCCTGCCATCAGCGGCACAACCATAATGAATCAGGGTGCTTCTGTGGGACCTCGCTATCTTCCGCGCATATTCCCACCCATCTTCTCCTTAGATCTAAAAAACAAAAAAATAAACAAACAATTTCATCTTTCCGAAGACGGAGACGTTGGAAGTCTTCAAAATGTTAGAGTACTAGACCTTCAAAACCTGGCTGTAAGTCCGAGAACAACTTCAGTTAAGGTATTTTTTGTTATGTGCAGTAAACTTCTTTCACATCCAATAGTCCTCTGTTTGAAAATTTAAAATTGGAATAATAATTTTTATGGTTTGTAAACTTACATGTAAACATACATATTGTAAGAACACTTTATTATTAGCAGTCATTAGCAGAGATGATTTTTCTAAATACCATATAGTGTGAAATGCTGATAGAGGTTTGTGTTTTCGTTTCTCAGAACCTTTAATACATTTCTCAATGGGCTTTGGAATTTCTATAAAATTCAAAAGAGTATATCAAAATGTGATATAAATGCCAATTAAATATTTATGTCAATTTCAATTGTTACATCCTTGGAATTGTTTATGAGCATTTGAACTATTCTGAAATGTGGAATGGCAATATTATATTATTCAGTGAAATTAGCATAATCATTTTACTTGTTCCATAAAGGTTAAAAGATTAATTTAAGATGTAAAGTTTTGGGCACAGGTAAGGCAATTACAGTTGTTATCCTAATGATGAGTGCTATTTTCTTTCCTTGAAGTACATACGTTGTCCGGCCGAATTTCTGCAGTGTTCCATATCAGTTATTAACTTTATACTCTATGCTGAAAAAGTGTGCCAGATATATTGTACTTCATGGATACTTTTTCTATGGAAATGCAAATACCGAAATGAAAACTATATTTATGCAGTATAAAATGTTTAATTACAATAATAAGTTGAAGAGCCACAAGAAAAAGAGACTGAACATCTTCTTTCAAAAAAGGCGAGGTTTTCACTTTCTGTAGCACGTATAGCAAGTAGGGGGAGTATTGTATTCCATCCAAAAGCTAGTTGATATTTCACCGAAAATGTTTAGAGGTCACCTACATCCAAACAAAGTCTGTGTGTGAACAGCATAATAACTCAACAATGAAAACTCGTAAACTTTATGCCTTAGTTCAGTATCTTCTAAGGATGCAACAAAACGATTTTCCAAAAAATCCTCACCTGAAACTATACGTTGCATTCACATTTTCGAAGCATTTTATTTGTATCAAACGTGGTTCTAACAATTTTGTTGAAAACACCATATGTTGAAGATATATGCATGACAAATGAAATGTACGAGGGCCATCCGGAAAGTGGCAGACGATTTGGCATAACAACAGAAGTATTCAACACAAAACTTTGTTTACAAAGTTACAGTACCTTGCTCTATTTTTCAACGTATTCGGCATTGCTATCACGGTATTTATTGTCACGTGGTGTCGGTTTTTCAACGCAGATGTTGTACTCTTTCATTGCTAAAGATCTGAACCAAGATGTCACTGCCACTTTGAGGTCTTCATGGCTGGGAAATCTTTTCCATCCAAAAAGTCAAATACTGTGTCCAAAGTAAAACATCGGTTTTGCTGAATTCTTTTATCAACATTTGCTTTCAACTCCTCCTATACCGATTGATGAACTTCCACTCCGGTGCTTTTCGTACACACTAATTCATACTTGATTACTCGTAAATTATGCGCCATTTCCTCACTGGAGACTCGTTCATTGCATTATCATTACACACTTGCGTTACTTGCCTATACAATTCGATTGGTCGAACATCTTGTGCATTCCAAAAAACAAAAACGTTCTTTGGCGGTAGAAAAGTATAACATCGTCATTGAAACCACGTGATAATAACTTACCTTAATAGCAATGACGATTACGTTGAAAAATATAGTAAGGTACTGTAACATTTTAAATTAAGGTTTGTTGATAACTTTGGTTACTATTTAGTTAGGCCAAATCGTGTCAGCTTCTGGATGGCCCTCGAATATCTTGAATTTGCGCTGGAAACGGTCTCTAATGTACTCTTTTTCTATATCACATTTGCTTAACTGTAGGAGATAAACAAAACCTAATGACATAAAAAATGTAGATCTCGTTAAAGAATATACTGCATGCCATATACAGTTTTTTGATGTAACTATTTCTGAGATCTTTCTAGTTATTGGTTTCAATTTTCCAATACTTACATTTTTCTCTAATCGCTAACTGTTATTCATTTTTCTTGTTTCACCTCAGGCCATTAAGAGATAATGGAAAATCAAAACATCAAATAGCGATTAGGTCTTAAACCTTAACTGGTATTATGCGGTCTTGTGGACCGCCGGTGAAATGTTAAGTGATATATTTTCGCGCTTTATTAAGATATACGCATCTGCACCCCGCTACCTTATCAGTGAGTCTGCAGTCGGTGAAGGAAGTGGACGTGTTCTGCTTGTTTGCATTGTCGAGTTATATCGTCTGGAACTCAAGAAGCGGTCTCTCAGTCGGCTAGTATCAGTTACGTTATTTATTTCCAACAAAGTAAATATTTTTACTTATTCATATTCATATTCTTATCCTGGATTTAAATTACTGAGAGAAATAATGCGTAATATCCCTACTATTAAATAAACATACTAGAGTATGTATATATTATATTATATTATTATTATTATTATTATTATTATTATTATTATTATTATTATTATTATTATTATTATTATAATTAAGAGTATATTTATAAATACAAATTTTCGCTGTAAATTAAATGCGTATACACGAATGTGTTAAAAACAAGCATCTACAATATATCAAATATAGCTGGCACCCAACATATACGGGATTTTTCTCAAACCATTTTCAGAAAATGTCGTCCATGAGAGCAGATGATCCCAGACTTAATAAATTCATAACTCGGACTTAGCGGAGTTAGAAGACTGTGATGACTGGGTTATCAGTGATGATAAGTGATAACATAGATGATCCCACAATCGCAATGGAAAGTGACCATAGTTGCGATTCAGAAATCGAGGAATGTGATGATGAGTCAGAATTAGAGTCAGAAAGTGTACAAAGTAAGGTTGCAACTTTCCTAGGTAAAGAAAGTTTCCTTTGGAACAAAACACCTCCACCACGAAATATTCATTCAAACCAGAGCGCACAACATTTTAACCCGTCTTCCTGGATTGCGACCTCCAGCTAAATCTATCGGTAACAATCCCAAACCCCAAGATGTATTCACTAATGAAATGGGGCCACGCCGTGGCCGAGTGGTTAGACTACTCACCTCTCACCTAGATGGCCCGGTTCGATCCCAAACGACCACATTTGAGATTTGTGGTATACAAAGCGGCGCAGGTGCGGATTTTCTCCGGGTTCTTTGGTTTCCCCCGTAGATTCACATAAGAGGAAGACTTTCACACAATTTACTCAAAGAATTTAGACTCAATATAAGAAGGATTTTGAAGCTCCCTGACAAAATTCTAGAGAAGGATGCTGCTGAAGAAGAGGTTTCTGAAAACAGAAAAACATGTACTCTGTGCCCCCCACCCCCGAAAATGAAAAGGAAGACAGGATACCCTTGCTACAAGTGTCAGCGTGCAATATGTCAAAAAGTTTGAACAAAAAAAGTGATTTGAATTTGTGCAGAGAAAGACTGTTTATATTACACAAAAGTGTTCAGTTTCCCAAATTAAACAAATAACTACTTTTTGCCACGTATTTTAAAGTTATTTAAGTCAAAACGTGTTTATAAGTAAACTTTTAATACAGTGAAACATTTTTTAAACAATTATGCTGTCATAATTGTTGTTAACCATAATTGTTTTAAACTTACGCGGTCTCTCAGACCTCCTGTACCAATTATGTTATATTTTCGTACCATGCCAGTTGAGGGTTAAAATATTTAACTTTCACTTTACCCTAGTGTTTTCCCTTATTCTCCTTTTACCTATAAGAAAATAAGTGTTAAGACCATTTCCACTAATGTTTATTTCAATTACCATGAATTGGATAGAAGAATGAGATTTTGCAAGACCACTTTGTTGAGGGATAGGCAGAGAAGGTCATGTGAGTGTAAAACATCATACTCTTTAATCATGTCGCCGTTACCTGAGTGTCATTAAGACTTGAAAAAACTTATGTGAAAAAAATTAAAAGGAAGGTCACTGAACTGTTAAAATGGACAAATTTGTTGAGGAATATAAATATATAAATATTTTCATTCCCTGAATAATCAGATTATTCAGAGAAATAAAGATATAGACTACCTAAAACACTGTTGAGTGATAAGCTCAAATATTCTGAGTACTATCAAACAGTTCTGCAATGTATTTTTGGGTTCCCCAATAGTTTTTATGCTGAGGGCAATCAAAGTAAATAATTTAAGAATACGTGACATAACTTCAGTTAAATGTGTGTTTTTATTTTCTGCTTTTGCAATAGTATGAATTGATATTTTCCATTAGTGTTATTAGTGTTGTTGTTGTTATTATTATTATTACTACTACTATTATTATTATTATTATTATTATTATTATTATTACTACCACCACCACCACCACTAACACTACTAAAATGTGAAGGATCAATTGTGTTTCCTTCCTCGCTTTATTAAACGAAATTTATCTTCAGCTACCGCATCTTTAAAGATATATATATATATATATAAACATACCTGATGATTAGAAGAACTCGTGATCTTTTCATCAGATAAAACTTTGAACCAGAAAATTGCTGAATGATCACTCTGGTTTGAACTGTGTTGGTCCTTTGTTCTCTCAGATTCAATGTTCTTTCTTGCTTCATGGATTTGTTCATCACCTTTATGGAATCCATCAATCCTGTTTCTGTCCTTAATTTGATTGATATCACCAGCTTCATGGTTTTCTCTTTGCCCTAAGGGAGCTTAAAAATTAGGCTAATTATATTAAGGTATGGAATTAAAATGCATTGTTAAATTATTAAAGCACAAATATAAAATTAACTGTCAATAACATTCCTATATCAAGTAGTCAAAAGAATAAATCACTAGGTTGAATATGCTTTAAGCGATATGTTAACAGAATACAGAATAAAATAGAGATTACACTAGGTATTTACCTAAGCAGGTATTTTCTTTTACTGAACTTGTTTTTTCACATTGGCTATATGAAATCAAAGTCGTTTCAAGGACTCAAGCCGTTATTGCTGTGGTTCACAGCCATGGTATTGAACTTTTAAGGACTGACTCAACTGTTTTATTTATTGTCTTTCTTAAATTTTAATATTCCTCTGTTTATATTGAAAAAAAAATTAGCTACAGTTCGGGCCTCGCCGTGGCCCAGGTTAATTTAAGATGTCTTTGCCTTTATAGATGTAGGGTTGTACTTATTAATTCGCAGGTGTATCCCCTCCACAGCTAGCGCTGCCCAATTGCTTCCTTTAAGTTGTGATTTCTCCATTTCAGTGTTGAGTTTCTTGAATGTGGCCTCTAGCGTGGTGTCTAAGTCAGTTTTTAGAAACACCTGATTCCTGGTTTTGAAGATCTTGTCAGCAGTTTGTCCAGCACTATTTAGAAATCCGCATTCCACTAACAGGTTAATCTTCACAGTTTTATGTATGGAGAGCTCTTTTTGAACAGATTGTGTAATGGAATGTTTAGCTTCCTTGTTCGAACTGCATCGTATAAAGTAAGATCTCAGACATCGCTCCAAAGCTGTCTTCCACTCCTTCATGTTGCATTCATTTCCCATAGTAGTCAATAGTTGGTGTGTTTGTTTACTTCTCAGCCATGCCTGCACCGCAATGCTCTTCATGGCGACTTGAATTGTAACTGTTGCCGAAGGATGCATTGCAGTGTTTACATTTACAGAGTTGACCGTAGCTCAGTTCCTGTCTCTTCTCATATCTCCTTAAATAGCTTTTGCCGCACTTAATACAACTGTGGCCAGGAGTACAGTTCGCTGAATGTAGATTGCTGCATGTCTCCAATCTGATAAATACTTGTAATTCAGATTAAAACGTCAACACTTTTCCCTCCTTCACTACTGTTAGCTAGTTTCACTAAGAGGAGCCTATTTACTCGTCTTGAAACAAACTGGCGCGATGAAGATTTATACCAACGGCACAGACCGATTAGAAGGTCATGTGACTTAAGCCTTACCATTGCCCAGTTCTTCTGCGTTTTCTATTCGAGTTAGCCCTTATATTTAAATATACATTTTCGAGTTTTTTTAAGAAGGTAAATAATATATCATATGTATGTTTTAGTTCCGTTTTATATCTTTTATAGATTTTATATACTTTTATGGGAATATATCTATACATTTTCACTAAATCGAGGATTAGCCATGTGAAGTTGGAAGCCCATCATTCATTTCCCTGTTATTTTCTCGTAAAAGTCGTCCAACAGGTTAGTGCATAGGCCTTCCCTTAAAACCAGTTTTCGTTATATTTTCATTTATTTTCAAGTCTCAGCTTATAACAATCGCATATAGCGTTAGGCCAGCAACTTAAGCACACCCTACGATTTTCTCCAAGTTTTCGGCATTTGAAGCTAGACAGCAAGGATTAGGATTTTGTATATAGCTAATTCAACATGTTAAACGTATTTATATACGCGTTTCAGGGGTTATCAGCTTTTAAAGTTACAGTGCATAGCGAATCCTAAAAAGGCTGCCCATGAAAGGACAGGATTAAAACCGTTGTTCTCTTAATAAAGTTATTTGTCGGTTTAATATCCCAATAATTCTACTTCGTGTGTAAAAATTATTTAAGCTATATGTCGTTCATAGTTTTCAAGATATAAAAAGCGGTTCTTTCATAGAATTGACCCAATTCTGTAAGGATAATTGCTTTACTTTTATTAATATTCAAGGACAGAGGAGAGACATCCGTTTCTGTTTTATCCGCTCTCCTTATGACCATTCCTCTAAGAGAAATTCACCTTGGAAATAAAGTCCATCGAATCGGGGATCGAAGCGAGTCCACAGGCTAAGAAGTACTTATAATCTTAAATTTATGTGCTAAATGCATCAATATACCGTTTTTGCCGTTAATGTACTTCTCATATTCCTCCGGTCAGTTCTGTTCTTCATAGAATCGACCCAGTTCTGAAGTACTTGTCTCGTTGCTTTTCTGGTTGTAAAGAAGAACAATTGCACTGGCATAAGATTAAACAGACGATCTTTCTGTCAGTTTTCTGCACAAAATGTATATGAATTTTACGTACCAAAATCGTGCTCCACTTTGTAAATTCGTCTTTTGCCTGAACATGCTGATTAACGTGTACGCCAAAAACACGCATATTTAAAATGGGTTTCACAATGCATACAGCGGTAGCATAGCAAAAACAGGAACACGTCCAACAATTCCGAGTACTGATAAATGCAGTGCTACAAACTGATGTCTTCACTTAGTTACTGCAATATGAGTTGACTCTGAATTGAAAAAGTGAATATCTAAGCAGTTATTTAATGTATCCTTCACTTGTAACTAACTAGTCTCCTTTTGAAACTGGCATGTAAGGGACTCAAAGTGGACCATCTTGTTATCCACTTACAGCATTGAGAGACTACTTTTGGGGTAAGCCATGAATGTAGATAAGACCCATACATTTTTAACTATCTAGTTATAGTATTAGACCCACGATATAGTAAAATAAATATATTCTTCAAACTTCATATAGTCAAGTATACATTCACTTATTAGGTTTTTGAAACAAACCTCAGATTAAGTAAAGCTATTATAAAAAACGAAATACTAACTACACTTTTCTTAATTTTTTGCTTACCTTAAAAAATAAATTTTAAATTTTTATTTTCTGATAATTATGGTACTTATTTATGCTCCTCTTGTACATTTTACCTATTAAATGTATTGTGAAAATGTTTCACAAAGCTTCGTTTGATTTAAACCCAATTGCTTTTGCCTTAAGGCTAATATAATAACTCGGAGTACACTTCATTCATTGAGAAGGGAATTCCTTGATAAGATTCAAGCGTCTGTTGAACTTCAACATAATTCAATAAAACAATTTTAAGTGTAGCAAATTTAAACCCAGTTGAATGAAGCCTGCCTCCAAAATAACTTTTTGATTAAGAGGAAGAGAGTGCTGAAGCACATCATTCTTGGGAAAATGAGTTATATTCAACATCAGCAACTACCATGCAAACATCAAAATATTTATATAAGGTTTGAATTCGGGGAGGTGAGATTATAAATATTCTGTTAAACTGAAATTTTAAAACGACTTAAAAACCATTCCATAATTTTATCCCTTATTGACCTCGCATTAAATAAACAGGAGTCACACTACTTTGGAGAGCTAATTAAGAATTCCACTGTGCATTAACCATCTCGCATGGTAGGGTATCTATTATATAGAACGGAAGGGTTATAATATAAGTGCATAGCTTGGGGTTGTTCTGCAACTATATTGAAGAAAACATTGTAATATTTCCTCCTGGTTACTAGAATCGCATAAAATAGTTAATGTTTGACTTTAATTGCCATATTACGTTAAAATCCCTTTCAATATTAGAATGCATTTGTAACTGTAGGTAGTTTAAACAAACAGAACGGGTTTGTCTTTTTCATCTTTTTTAAAAAATAAAAAATCAACTTGTAAAATTCATTGGTTTCGCAAACTTTACAACCTAAAATTCCATACAGAGATTTCGCTGGAAATATATGTTTTGAGACCCTCTGAATCAGAAAAAAATGCATTATTAGAAAAAGGTTTGTGTGTCTTTGTTTACGTGCGCGCCTTTGTGTGTGTATATGTGTGTGTGTGTCTGTTACAGCATAACTCAAAGACGAAAAGCCCGTTAAATGCCAAAATTGGTATTTAAGTTTAGTGTTTATCAGGGGTGGGACACAGGTTTTCAAAAAAAAATTCCGCACCTCAAGCTTCCCTTTACATGGACACATTTTTAAAAATTTTGATTTTGTTAAAAATGGCTCTAACGATTCTAATTAAAATACCGTGTATTAAAGATATATACATGACGAAATGTATATCTTGAATTTCCTGGGAATAGGCTCTAGAGGCCACTTCATTTTTAATGACTTTTGCATAACTGGTAAACCGCAAGAGATAGACAAATTTTACTAATCAAGAAATGTACATTTCGTCAAAATACACAATTTATGTTCTGTACATTTTTGTTGTGGAACTAACCATTTCCGAGGTATTCCTTTTTATTGGTTTCAGTTCTAATATATTTATACTTTTCTCGAGGAAGTCGTACGTGATTCTATTGTTTTACTCCTGGAAATGCAAAACACGAATTTCAATAACAATCGCATAGCGACAGCCTTCAAAACATTTGACTATCGCTTTAGCGCAGTGTATTTCCTTAGTCCCCTTCTACTAAATATGGAGCTAAGTAATAAGATCATGCTGTTAATGTTTACCTCGATTAGCAGTAAGTAGATAGAACAACAATCTTTTTTAAGAAGTTTTATGCAGAGCAGATAGAGAAATTCATGTGAATGGAACACATCAAGTTTTAGAAAATTTTCCGTGTGTGTATATATGTGTGGGTGGGTGCTTGTGAACAACATAACTCGAAAACGTAAAGTCTATTATTTACCAAACCTGGTATTTAAGTTCAATATCTTTCAAGGATGCGACACGAAGATTTACAGGAAAATACCCCTACACCCAAAGACCATATTCATGGAATATTTTTCGAAAATTTTGATTTTTTCAAAATTGACTGTAACTGTTTTGATTAAAACTATTTTTAAGATATTTTCATGAAAAACGAAATGTATATCTTCAATTTTCTGGAAATAGCTCTGGAGACCTCTTCATTCTGGATGACTTTTACATAACTGGTAAACCGTAAGAGATAGACAAAAAATCACTACACAAAGGAGTCATCTTTTGTTTCATATCTCTTTTGCTTTTCTCCTGGCTATGCCAAAAGAACGGACTATCAATTTCTTCACATAGCGACAAGATTGTAAAAGATTTGAGTATTGCATTAGTCTTCTGTATTCCCTTATTTCGCTACTACCTTTAAGGAAGCAAGTAATAAGACAATTTCTGCTAATGTTTACCTGGGTTAGCGTGAAGTATATTAAAGAATAATACTTTTAAAGGTTAATTCGTTTGAGAAGAGGGAACACATAATATTTTTTTATTTATGCAGGTCTACTTTAAGTTCAGTCACGCTGAGACAGGAGTTGCATTGGCATGTTGCAGTAAAGTGATGATAGAGCTGACGAAGGGTCGTGTAGATAAGTCATTACTTGTATCAAAGAGTATTCATAAACCGGGATAAATAAGAAAACCAGAATTTTAATGTACTATCAACCAGGATATTGTCTTGCATTCAACAGGTTACTCTGGCATCTTATTTTTCTTGTGAAGCTCTAGCACAGGCGTCGCCAACTCACTTGATTTTAATGGTAGGGTCTCTAAGGGCGCATGTATCTATGCATTGCACAGAGCAGGGTGCAAAATACAAATTGGCTAGGTTGAGCAGTTGAACTGCAACTCTTCGATTTGTGGTAATAGAGCTAGCACTCTCTCTCTCTCTCTCTCTCTCTCTCTCTCTCTCTCTCTCTCTCTCTCTCTCTCTCCTTACGCTTGTCGCGCTAGCTCCGCCTGTCTCCGCCTTCCTCATCTTCCCGTTGTTTCGAATTGTCCCAAACCGAGTTGGACCGATGCACGCTGCACCTGACTTCTGCACCTCGGATTGTACTGTTGTGATTTTTTAAAAGGTCCTGGCTAGAGCAAGGAGGTTTGCTTCGTGCAGTGCAGTGGATGAAAACGTGATATCAGTTAGAGATGGGCCTCTGAGAGCAATTGTAGATCTTTCGTACTTTGCACAATGTGTCGTGAGTCAATTTATAATGTTGAGAAGAGAAAGCAACCCAAACCGCAGGCCATCGACTCCTATACTTGGGCTGCCTGGGAGTAATCTTTCTTATTTATATTAAGTGGCATACGTCAATTGAGTTTCAAGTATTTTTAATGCTTCAACCATTAAGTATATCGTAGTTTGGTTGAACAACGTTAGCTACCATTCACTTACCAAGATGCCTGTTCATATTCACTGGTATATGTGATAAACCTCCATTTCGAGTTGTGTTAGATATCAATAAATTATCAAGAGACATGTCCATATTCACTACCATAATTGTATTAGACATTAATCAGTTATCAAGAGGTCTGTTTATATTCGTTGCGATAAATGTGTATGTTTTTAATGTGTTAGATATTAACTAATTACCAATATGCACATTCATACTCACTGCTATAAATGTTAAAGTTTTTTGTTACAAATTAATTCTCGTGCTCTTAGCGTGATAATACGTTTTCAGTGGAACTGGCCAAGCTAAGCAGCATGCTTTATTATGTGAATGCTATGGAAGTTGCATTAGTTTTGCAATTGTTTATGTTACAACTACCAAACCTGTGAAAACATATTTTTACATCACAAATATCAGTATTAAATTAAGAGACACTATAATAGAGGAGTTATTCTACCAATTATGCACCTACAGTAGGTATATTAACCTATGAACACTGGATTACATATTTCAAACGCCAAGATTTCCATACCACCACAGCACTGAACGAATTTACATGCATATGAGAGTCACACAGTGCAAAGTAGGTGATTCAGTCCGAGCAAAGAGGAGGTTTACTTTCTCTTTTTTGCTCAAAGAGCAACCAGTTGGTTACCCCTGCTGTAGCAGAAAGTTGCCATAACATCAGCATACCAGGCCCAGACTATTGTAGCACCACACGTCTGACTCTTGGGAAATTCCATGCAATTAATGCTCTACGGAGTGAATTCAAACCATATTTGCACGAGATTTATACACTTGTACGTTGAAAATAGATTAAATCCATCCAGCTATAAATCAGCTGTTACACTATATTTATTTTTTCTCCAAAATGTCAGGGCATTCAATGCATACGTTGCATACATGGAGAATAGGCCCCTGAATATAAGTATTTTGTGATAGGAATAAAGGGACGCAGAAGTCTTTTGTCAACATAAAAGTCGTCAGTCAGAATTTTAGATTGAGAAACAGTTTGTAATGTGTTATGTGTAAACAAAATGCGCTCTTATTAAGTGCTAGCCACTGCCGTTGAGTGTGTTTGAAGTTCAATACCCCATTGCTGCTCTGAAGCCTACTAGATGACACCGTATTACAACTGCAAACGTTTTGAGTATTGACGCAAAAACATATTAAAAATATAAATCTGATCATTGCATATTTTCAAAATTACCTCCATTGCATTCTATACAGCGTCTCATTTTTTCAAACCATTTTTCAAAAGCCGAACGCTGTTTTTCTTTGAAGAAATGGCAAATACAAGAACATTTTTCGTAAACAGCTACTGCGCTTCAGGTGATTCAAATCTTGACCTCGAAATATTTTTGTCGTTTTGGGGAATAGAAAATGTCTTATGAGGTCAGATCTAAACTGTAGGGAGGATGGGACAAATATCTGACTCCTGACATCTGCAGAAATTGGCTTCTTCTTGCAGCGTGAACAGAGGCATTGTTATAGTGCTAAAAATTTAACAGAGGCTTTTTCTCAGTTCATTGAACACGTGGCAGACATTTTGTGGTGTGCATCTGAGGGTGACAGTCTTTTGTCCTTCAATCGGAATTGTCACAAAGTGACAAATTGTTGGGAAGAGAGGACAGATCACTTTGTTGCCAACCCTTACCCTTCGTTTTACTTTTGTTGAGGGATCTTCTCCTTGGAAGACTCAAAAGATGACTTGTCGTTTAGTTTCTGGTTCATACTGATAAATCCATCTTTCTTCACCTGTTACAATATTAAATATATTGCTAGATCTACATCCATTGAATGTTTCAATCATTTCCTGACACTACTGCACACGCACTTGTTTCTGCTCATTTGTGAGGTGTTGGGAGACCCACAGACTGTAGAGTTTGTTGATGTCAAGTTTTCTTTCAGGATTGTTTTCACAGCTACTGGTCCAATATTTAGGGCTTTTTAATCTGACCATATGTGTCCAACGATGATCTTCCTGCAACATGCGTTCTGCTTTCAACACATTTTCATTCACTGTTGCTGTAGCCGGATATTCTGCTCGGTTTTCATCTTCGAAGGAATCCTTTCCTTTTCTAAACGCCACATACCACGATAAATGGTGGATTGCGAAGGGGCAAAGATCCCCAAAAGCACGATGCAGTTTTTCAGGGCATTCTCTCTCCCCAAAATCGACTTTAAAGTTATAGAAAATCATAGCACGGAAATGCTCTCACTTGAAATCCATCCTAGCATGGCGTAAAAATACCTATTATACATATACAAGCGATGCTGGCGATGCACGTTGTTGGAGCGCGCCCAGGCTTGTACATGCTCCTATTTGAAGCTAGGAGAATCTACTTTGGCTTATCACAACTCATTGTTGTCCATTCTCAAAACTTTTGGGGTGACCCTCCTCGTAACGAAAGTTCATCTTATTCGTACAAAAGTATACGTACAGTTCGTGCATGCAGTGGTTAGTTTCCCATTGTGAACTAGTACCGATTAGCTGAGACAATATTATGTACATTAGTGCGAGTTACATTTTGACTGGCTAAAGAAGATGTCTCATAGAGTCAGGCATCAACTATGTTCATGCTGTGCTCCAACTACTTTCTCTTAGAAGCCTTTAAGACTCGTTCTTACTGTATACGGCACCTCAGACGGTGGACACTGATGATTAGGGGCGGATGTTGACCTAAAAGTACCTTTAAATGATCAATAAAGTGTTATTATTATTATTATTATTATTATTATTATTATGGGAAATTATTTAAAATGAACAAAAATGACCTTAGAGCATAGCATTAAATGAGTGGTGTTTAAATTGTATATTTTTATTGTTTCATTTATATAGCCTACTTTAACTTCAATGGCCATATGGGGGCTTTGCTTTAGAAATAACTGCTGGTGCTTTCTCGCTGAATTGTCAAGCTTATTAACATTACTTTTTAAGTATTGTATTATTAAACATACACATACATTCACTCTCACATGCATAACTCTAGACTCTTGTCTCTGGTTCTAATTTTAAAAAAACCCATCCCATCCAGGAATCGAACCCGGGACTGCGGTTAAGAAGGCAAAACGCTGACCACTCGACCGCAGAGGCAATGTGCACTTTATTTTGACACTTTAATTTTATATTTAAATATTAACGCTATTGGAAATATTTACGTCACAACAAACGTACCAAAACAAAAAGATTTAGAGTCAAAACAAGAGTACCACAATTTTGCTATTATAATAGCAAAGCACAATGTCTAAGTAATTTAATTCTATGGTGCTCTTTATAATTATTACGTATCGGAAACATTCACAGTTTGTGGTTGAAGATTTGGCGTGCATCATTGCATATTTTGAGCCCAGAATGCAAAAAAGGCAGACGTAAACAGTACGATTGTGTTAATTTGTAAATATCTAAATTATAAAATAAAATATAGGTGTAGTATAGTAGAATCGTGGAAAGTCTTTTCATAGTATTGTAGCCTTCATTTTTTTCTAGGACCAGTTACAGTTTATTGCACCGGTTTTACCTACTTATAAAACAGTTTTGCTGATTTTCCTTTTGCTATTTGACTTCACTGAGCTCTGTGTGAAAAAGATATTATATACTGATGTTAAACCTCTCATACATCAAGGTATATCTGACAGTGCGTGATTTATAACCCCATATCCATCTTATCACCATCATTTCGGTTGAATTCCAATGGTATGTGTGGTAAGGTCAGTGAGTCTTTTGCCCTTAGCTGTTGTGAGCTCTAAAACATCCGGGCAACCCTTCCGCTAAGTTTTATCATGTAACAGTCGTGTTGAAGAACAAGGTAGAATGTTGTTTCTGCTTCCTGGAATATTGGTTCTGCTTCCGTTAAGACTATATTTATATCTTTAAGTCAAACCGAGGGAAAATTAAAAAAAAAAAAAAAAAAAAAAAAAAAAAAAAAAAAAAAAAAAACGTAAAATCCGCGATTCTCCTTTCATCATTTTTATACCACTTGACATTGTTGTTACCTGAAAAGCAAAAACATGACATTTCAACAACATCTGCCTTCTACTGATGATGCATGAAATGAAATGATTAATTACGAAAGGAAATATGGGAAGGAAACGTTCCGGCATGTATCAGTTATGCGGACTGAGGAAAACGTGGAATAAATAAATAAAAATATATTTAAAAAAAAAACTTCATTTAGCATTCAAAGAGGACGGAAATCGCAGCATTTCTACTGCAGCCTTCCTTTTAACGAGTTCGTGCCTTTACGACCTCGACTACTCGCGTCGATGTTCTTATTATTATACGACTACATCTGCTAATCCATGATCCTAAATTCAAAATGCTTTGTTCGATACTGCCCTTCTACTCTACAATATGCGTTGGTTATTGGAGAGGTAGAGACTGAATATATCTCAGGATGTTCAGCTTACCATGTCACTGCTCGAACCAACAGAGCTGCCATGGCAAGAATGCGTTGCATAAAACACTAAATTTCTCAATTTACTTGCACTTTTTCGATAAGTCACAAATCGTTCTCAAACTCATTTTGAGAAAGCAGATCCTTTGTTATATGAAATACAGAAATTTACTGAATATTTTCTTTTATGTCTTAAAACGTACCTTGTCTGCTATCATACCTTCTGGTATTTTATTGAGAAATACTCCCAAATTGCACAACTATCCCTAATGATTTTATTTTCTTAAGTGCAAACTATTCCTGGTACTATAAGCGTGAATTTTACCCCTTGAGTTGTCTTGATTTGTTTACCTGAGTCTAAATGATATGAGAATAGGGCCTCAAAAGCAGTTGGTAAATGCAGGAAGAAACGTTTTTGCTGTGTATTTGAGTTCAAACGTTTTTAAGAACTTTCTGGTAAAGTAACTAATTGATCTATGTGCTTATTGTGACTACTCTTCCGGTCACAACTTCGGATTTAATGTAGCGGCAGCTTGATACTGACAATTAATTAACACACTAATTTCACCTAATTCAACGTGCAGCCACCCTTTCTATAGTTATTCTTAAAAGTAATGATTGCCCTACTTTGATTTTTGAAACCATGTCACATGCTCCATGTTATTCCTAAATATGTATAAGGGTTGTAAATAACAGCTTCACATGAAGTATATTTTGGTGTTCAAAAACTGTAGCGCAAATAAAAGATCACTCGTCATATTTATGGAGATTTTTCTTGCGCAAATGTACACAGTTTGCTTCTCATAGAGCAAAACGGTCCGCTTTTATTGCTTTCTTTCGTGGTGAAAATTAGTAAACACTTCTTATTTAAAGAAAGATATTTGCCTGATAATTTTGCAAGCAAGTTGGTATTCAGAGAACAGAACTTGGAGAAATGTTGCAGTTTGAGGAAAGAGTAGCAATTTATGTGGCACTTTTTGACTAATAAATTTACTTCCATACAAAGAAATTACATAGAAATTGAAGAAAGCCCTTAATCCTTAGGTTTAAAAAACTCAGATGTGTAATATTCTCGCAAACTTCTCCATTAAGGCTTCTACAAACTATTTTTAAATTTTCATTATTCCATCTAGTTATTTTTAATGTAGAGAAATGTTCAATTCACATTTACACATGCTAAACTTATTCCTGTGTGGGAAAAGGTGATCCTTGTATTGTAGATAATAAGAGAGGAATTGCAACTGTTCCTATTTTTGCCCTCAAAAATGGTTTTACAAGGAATAGACAGTAAGGTTGTTATTTTTAAGCCAATACTTTATTTTTATGTTCCAATTTGGATTTTATATATAGGTTGTCCACTTAAAATGCAGTTGAATATTCAGCACAGGTTTAAAAATCATGAGCGTACTTTAGCTGTTTTCTGTAGTCTATCAAAAGCCTGTAATTGTGTATACCATATGACTACATATTTGCTCCAAATTTTACCATTATGTTGGTGGCAATTTATTACAATTAATAGAGTCTTATCAAAGACAAATAACTGTAAATGAAGAAAGCACTAATGTTATAAATTTAAATATTCGTGTCGCACAGCGCTCTGTTTTGGGACCATTTTATTGTTGGTAATGATACATGGCTTACCCTACTATAGTCTGTCTCAATCTTAAAAGATAATATGGAGTTAAATGGGATATGTCTGCCTCTATGTAATGCACACATGTTGCTATTGCTTTCGTCATTTTCTCTCTCGCGCTGTTGCCAAGTGGCTAATAATATGGTGTAAATATTCATTTGTTATAACTTCTAGCTTTGAACTAATTGTAATTTGCAGAGTTGTTTTTTCTATCAGATTACATCATCCTTAGAGCCTTTTAGATTTCTGCAGGTCCAAAATGAAATAAAAACTAAAAATAGTCTGTTTTCGGTGAAAGTACGATAAATGCCGCAGGTCCAAAATGAAATAAAAAATAAAAATAGTCTCTTTTCGGTGAAAGTACGATAAATGCCGCATCTATGCTTACCTCGCACTGACTAATAAATTAATGGTCACAATGCAATAATATCCTTTTTAGCTAGAGTAAGCTAAAATGCTGTTACATGCCCAGTTTGAATTCCTTGTATTTAATAAGACGAGCGTTATGATTTTTTAAATCAAAGATTTACAGAAAATTCGATGCCTATACAGTAGAAAAGTCAGGTAACGAAAAACTTTTTTGTTATTGGGCTTACCACGGGGATCAAGCGAGAGAAAATGTTTACAAGGGTTGGAGAGAGCTTTTAGAGAAACCGGAATCCTGTAGCTTCCAGCCTCGTTGTCTATTACAATAAATAGTAGTCTATCCAGTCAGGTCACAGTCGCCAGGCAGCAAGCAGAGTGCTACGGTAAAAGTTAACGACGTTGAATAGGAAGTGTTTATAGCGTGTGGAATACTGTGAAGTGTTAATGTAGGTTATTTATTTTGTATTTTACGTGAATATTTGTAGTTATGAAAGGTAAGCTTGGAAGAAATGAAATGTTTATAAAATAAGAAGAAACGAAAAATAATAATGAACATGTTAGATTGTTCAAGTAAAATATACTCAAGTTCTTGGGTTCAAACCCGGCAGACGATGAATTTTTTCGGGAGCAAAAATCCTTAGCATGGCTTCCTTCGGAAGGGAAGTAAAGCCATGGGTCCCGTGTCGTGGATCTACGGCACGTAAAAGAACCTCAAGCCTGATAGAGAGGCCTCTGAGCAATCAAGCGGTATTTCACGCCCAATATAGAATGGGACACAGAGAACCACAGTAGTTAATGAGCGTCCATAAATAAAACGCCATTTCATTTTCATTTAAAATGAATGTTAGTAAAGGAACAAATAAAACAGCTAAAGCTCTCAGGTGTTCAGGAACAGTAGTGTGGGATAAACGAGAAACGAATGACACCATTTAAATAGAGAGCAAAAGGGTGAGGAAAAAACCGCTAATTTAAAGGGATACCTTATTACAATGGGGTAAGGCACAACAAAGTGCAGTGCGTTCTTCATTCTTTGCTGTTTTAAAACATTCTACTCATCTGCCTGTATTTTTTCAACAGTAAACAATCATAATGCCCTAAACATTTAAAGTCTTTATCGCTTTATATATCCGTATTTAATATCTTATGTCGATAAAAACTTATTTCGAAGTACTAAATCTATAAAGAGAAGAGATAAAGTGCAGGTGAAAAATAAATATCCGAAATACTCAGATATTCATAGTTTCAATTTTCCAATATTTATACTTTTCTCAAATCGAAAGTAGTCTTTCGTCTTTTGTTCTTGTTGTTTTTGTAACTCCAAGTTATGTTAAGAGAACGGACCTTAAATCTCATCTGTCACACAGCGAAAAGTTATTTAAAAGACTTGAGTATCGCTTAAGTCTAGTGTTTTATCTTATTCCTTTTGTGCCTACCAGAAAATAAGTAATAAGATAACTTATGTTAATGTTTACTCTGATTATATGAAGTAGATCGAAGAATGATCTATCTGTCTACTCTGTGGAGTCACTAGGCAATATTAAAATCAACGCTTAACGTTGAGTAAGAAAGTGACATCCGAGTGTTAAAATTCAGAACGCTACTAAAATAACAATCAGACGAATATAAAGGTGAAAACATACGCTTCTCTATCTATTCAGAAAGAAATTGTTTCTATAAAAGCTCCACAAATTAAGAAAAGCGTATCTGACATAAATTATTTCTGTAACGAGATCTACTGTGTTTGTGTAATAAGATTCATCTCTCTTGTGATGTAACAAATATGCAGGGTCATCACAGAGCTGTGAATATTGACAGTATATTTTAAAAGTGCACAATGAGCAATCCGGTGAAGCAGTCTTTTGATGTTTTGAAAATAATCGTATTTATGATTATACTTGAGTAAAATTTAGGAATATTTTGAAAGCAAAACTTAAAAATGTTTATTAGAAAAACTAACATCTTAATTAAAATTTTGTTGCACCAAATTTGTCATCACCACATGATGAACTTGACCAAAAAGGTTTATTAGAATGTCTTTGTTACATTTTTAGAAAAGATACAGGGAAAGTGTTTTTTATTTAATTTCTTTGTTTTTGTAATGGTGGTGTAATTACTCCGAAAATCGTTTCAAACTTTCAAGATTGCTGAACTATTGTGATTTAAATGCTGACACTAAGTTTCATTACATTATCAAAAAACTTCAGGGTTTATTACCAATTCTTTGTAACAATGTATTCTCACCTATGCCCCCTTAAACACCTGGTGTTTTACAACATCGTTAGAGCTATTTTTAGGATACTCAAACTTATGAAAAAATGTTCCATATAAAGTTCAGTGTGGGGAAATTTTCTTTAAAATCTTCGTAACGTATCTTTGGATGATGCAGAATGAAATGTCAAGTTTGATATTCCTCGAACTTTTCATTTTGGGTTATGTTGGGCGCAAACACACAGGCAAACGAATCTCTTTCCAAGGTTTTTAATCAGGGGATCCCAGAACACGTATTTCCAGTGAAATCTCGCTATCAAATTTTTGGGTGAAACTCATACATTCTCTGCTAAAAGGTACGTGGTAGAGGAAGTAAAGAGGAACAAAAGTTGCAACGCCGCAGCGAATGCTCTGCAAGTTGGGTTCATATCAGAGAAAAAATTGAGCCATCGTCCTTGAATATGAAAACAAAGGAGTTTATTTTTACAGTCTACAGCACAAAGAATAATTCCGCATTCTTAGCTCCGTATACCAGATAGCGTTGCAAAACTCAATGGGGCTATTTTAAATTAAAGCCGGTAAGTGGAAAACTGGCTGAGCGACCTTCGTTTTAGCCCACTTGCGATCAGCTGAGACAATCAGCGGATCGCGCTCATTGACAGGGGTAAAAGGAAGGTCGCGCTCGCCACTGGGCGGTATAACATGAAATAGCCCTGCTGAGTTCTGCAACTCTATTTACCCACGAAGGAATATCTGCAAACGTCAAATGGCTCACTTGGTACTATGAATGGCAGCAATTCCATTACAGTCGATTACCGTGCTGGAAACAAATATTTGCAGATTTCATAAACAGAACGTGTATTTCATTGTTTTCCTCTGATATCTAGAATCTTATTCCTTAAGCCTATATTCCTTCATAGAACCTTACATTTTGATGCGTTCTCGCCATACACTGTAGTTGAATTAAGAACGGCTTTGCTACTGCCAGAATTATTCCTCGTCATAGTTGCCACAACCAAGTCTGTATCAAGGGCTAAGTTGTAGAATCTTAATTTTTCTTCAATTGTAGAGTTTGCATCCACGACATCAGAACTCCTCTTCGTGACAAACAGCCAAGATATATACGTCTGATACAACTGTTTCTGCGACACCTGCAAAAAGTACATAATGTCGTTCTCTTACTTGCTGTGTCCAAGTTCCAATGATTCAAGCTTTATAAAACAATTAATTGAAGCATTTCAATGCTATTATTATCAATGTTTCTGAAAACTAGTACGGTGTTTATGTGTGAAAATGTTTCCCCTAAAATAATTTTAATACTGACAGTGAGCAAATTTGTCCGTAGTGCGCTTTCGTTTTCAGTAACATCTTGTGTTTTCCTTTACAGTGTTCGTGTTATCTGACAGCTAACCGACGTGGGAGGATTTGAGCTCTGCGACAAAGTTGATGTATATGCAGGGATTAGGATACAGATGCAGAAATTTTGATAAATTGAGCCCTAACGTGCATCCACTTTGTTGTTTTATTTGCTCTTCTATCTTCGTCTAACAGTATATCCACAAATGAATCACATACTTTTTTACCTGATGTGATTTGCACCGTCTTAACCGCGCCGCGAAATGAACAATTTGTCTATACGACTGTGCGCTTTGCTTTCATGTTTTCACAGCCCAATACGTGACCTGCTGGCTTAGGTAGTGTGGAGTGTGGGGTCTTGGCCTTCCAAAAAGCATTTGAAATCAATTCCGATATAATATCTAATATAGGCGCAGGGGGAAGCCTAACCTAGCTTCAGAGTACTGAATGTACAGACGGAATAATATTTAGAGCCAGAACGCAGATTTACCTACTTTTCAGTCCTTTGGGATCCTTTTAAGCTCATTCGCTTTGTTTTAAAGTAATTTTGAATCGTTTTCCCAGGTTTCTGAAATGTTTTGACGATTTATTACTATAAGTGTGTTGTTTGAGAACCGTCTTGCATTATTTTTGCAGTATTTGTAGTGCGTTCACGTGAATTTTTTCGGGTATCTTGAGGAGATTTGAATGTTGACACAACTGTTTCCAGTGCTTTTACGGCCATTGCATGCCACATGGAGGGTGCGTAGGACTCTAGGACATATAGTTTCAGAGTATTCACAAGACAGTTTAGCTCTTTTTTTTAACTCATTTCAGGTAATTTTCTGCGGTATTTAGATCTCCTAAAACGGGTACTTTTACCCCCTTTTCAGATATTCTGCGCATATTTTACAGATTTTTACAGTGTTTTTAATGCTTTTAACAATTTTATTGGAATTTTAGCATTTGTAGTGCTTTCACATGCATTTTTCGGAAATTTAAGGAGATTTTAGTGTTGGCACAATTGTTTCGGTCGCTTTTAATGACATTCCATAGCATTTGGAAGTTCTTCAGTAATGTATTTTTCGAGAGCTCCTTAAGCACTTTCTGAGAGCGGTGAAGGTATAATGACTTTATTTTTAAGGTGATGTCCTTTTCATGCTGCCTTGTAGCCCCTTTTCTTATATTTGATAGTAAACTTTGCCATTTTATGCTGTTTTATGTCATTTTGCATCCTTTTCCTACATTTATGCAGTAATTTCTGTAATTGTTTCAGCATTTCTGACTTTTTTTCACGATCTTTGTTACATTTTACAGTATTTCCTTATGCTGCTGAATGATATGATTACTTTTATAGGCTGTAAAGTATTTTACAGCTTTGTCATATTTTCCCCTAGTTTAAATCCTTTGGGAACATTTCTGCATTCTGTTTCAATATTTTGCAGTTTTTTAAGAGTTATGTTACATAGTTTTTGCAAACTTTTGCATGATCAGATGCTAACTTGTGAAGCCAGGGGATGTGTTTCCATGGTTCCCTGTCTTTCTTAGGTGGTTAATCTAACATAACCTAACTTTTCGTTTCTTCATCTTTTTTATTTGTCTTTTTGTTAAATGTGTCTCTTTTCGAGGTTAACACTAGAATAACGTTCAAAACATTTATCAAAGCGTTTATTGTTTAGGGAACATTATGTTTCTTCGTGTTTTGTTAGTTTTTGGTTGTTTTTGTAGCCTCTTTTCTTTTAAGCAACATGTTTTTCTTCAAGCTAACATTAAATTAATGATCTTTACCTTTCTGTTGTTGAAGTGATCATCATAGCTTTTGAGTTATTGCTACTATTTTCTGCTTTTATTTTTATTTGTGTGTATAAAGATAACTAGGATGTGAAGTTAGACGTCTCTACTCTTTAACTGGCCTTGACAGTAGCATTAGAAACTTATTTTAATGGCAGAGCTCCCGCAGTCCCTAATTCTTGTTATTCTGGTTTTATGTGTTCTATTACTAGGTGCATGGGAGTGTTTGCAGCGAAAACTTGAATTTTTCTACCACGATGATGAGCAATGTATGTACTGTTAATAAGAAGAGGCAGATATTCCATCATCAGCAATCACTCTTTTATCATCATGAGGAGAAGCGGTTTTGTTGACTTTTACAGAAGAAATATGCTGTTGTGACATGATCAAATTCATTCTTATTATTTTATTGCCTTTAAGACAATTTACATAATAGTCCAATGATATGTATTGCTTAATAACGCGCTTTATGCCTTTTATGTTTTTTTATCATTCCTCCATCAATATCGAGAGCATACATCTTAAGTCTGATTCCAGCAAAACGTCTTTAAACGTTCCACACACCTTATTGATTTATGTGGAGTGACACCTGTGGCTTGCAGGGTAGGCAAATGTATGTATCTAAATGTCCAAGAAATTATAGTTTATCATCAGCTGTTGTGACTCGTGAAATAGGTTCTGAAGCTTTCCTGGCGACGAACATATTCTAGACGTTATTGGTAGTGATGAAGAATCAGGATGACGAATGGCTCAATCGGGTAAAATTGTATACACTGTCCGCCGCGGCGAATTTTTTTGTTAGTGGTGGGGGAAAAGGCTACTGACGCCCTAACCAAGGCGGTACCACCCACGAAAAACCCCCACCGGAAGTAGGAGGCCCATGCCTCTCTTGTGCAGTACTAAGCACCTGCGCATTTTTGGTGATGATGGATGCGTGCCAGTCGCAGTAACAGCGAGTAGAAGACTGAAGAGCCAGAGGACACGCATGACTCGCACCCTGAGTGCTCCCTGGGGGCAGTTGGTGTTATAGGTTGTTATTGTTTTTTTTTGTAGTGTTTAACGCCCGCTTTAACTACTTGTGGCACCGCAGGCGGTGACACTGGTGATACATGAATGAAGATGGAGCACCGGTGGAATGCGATGGCGAGGGAAAGCGGAGAACCCGGAGAAAACCCGCCCCAGCGCCGCTTTGTCCACCACAAATTTCACATGTGGTCGCTTGGGATCGAACCCGGGCCGTCTAGGTGAGAGGCAAGTGGTCTAATCACTCGGCCAAGGCGTGGCCTGTTATTGGGAGTGTCATTGTATTTGTAGTAAATGGTGTTAATGTATATGTCAGCCAAATGACCTCGTTCTTAATGAGTTAACCTAAAGTAAGAGTTATACATCCAGTTATACATTCGTCTAATGGTTTCATCAAGTGTTCTTAGCTTAATTTGAAAAGGCAGCATCTTGCTATCATGACTACAT
This sequence comes from Hymenopus coronatus, assembly GCA_030762935.1. Lineage (NCBI taxonomy): Eukaryota > Metazoa > Arthropoda > Insecta > Mantodea > Hymenopodidae > Hymenopus > Hymenopus coronatus. The sequence goes on along the minus strand of CM060900.1, from coordinate 314,081,612 downwards.
TAGGTCTAACAATTGTATTTAGACATAATTATTGCTAGATATTTACAGTGTATATAATTATCCGCCGAAGGCTTCGTCTCAAGTTCTTTGTTATCTATGTTTAATTAATTTACGTGCGCTTGTCGTTAATTAGTTGAAGTGTACTTGTGTAAGTATCCACCTGTAGGCTTCATCTTGACTAAATATATGTGTACTTATTACTAGTATCTATTAGTACATAAACTGTAGGTATTACCGCCTGTCGGCTCCGTCAATTGTTATCATCTCGTTAATCAGTGTGTAGCAAGGTTGTATACAGTGCACACATGGCGGGCTATCTGCCTTAGTGCAGGAGCGAGCCGGTGTCACTTGCGGTCCCCGGGGCCGCCTTGGTTGTGTAACACAAGGACTTGAGAGGGCAGCGGAATATTGGTATGTGTGTGTGTGGGTAGATGCGGTTTAATGTGTTGCTATCTGTGCTCCCTGAGCCGGTCAATTTCCAGTTTTATGACCAGAGTAGTTGCGCTGCAATTCAGAGCTTGATATTGGAGCCGACAACATGGCGAAGAAGAGACCCCGTAGAGCCGCCGCTACTAAGACAGCAACTGTCGCCTCTTCACCGGTCGCGGCAGGTCCTGCTTCGCCGCCGTCCGCCACCGCAGTCTCGCCGCAACTGCAGTCGCAGTTGCCGCCATCACCACCGACGCCAACGCCTCCGCCCAGCTCCACGCCGCCGCCGCCCCGGTTCAGTCCCTCGGGACCTTTCCACCCGGCATCTGCTCACCGCCGTGCAGTTGCAGTGGCCTTCTTGCTTGAGGGCCATCCGCATATACTGCGACCGGGGGCCAACGCCGCTTCTTCGTGTGGAGTTGCAGGACCAGGCTGACATGGAAGCTGCCTTGGCGTCAGGGTTGCCCTTATTAGGGCGACTTCTGGTCGTCAAGGCTAGCCGAAAAGAACGCCACCGGCCCTGCCGACGCTGCTGTGCCTTCGGACACTCAGCTGACGTCTGCTCCTCGCCGCCGCGGTGTCACTACTGTGGTACCAATACCACCACCGCCGAGTGCACTGGGCACGATCTCCGCCGACGCCGCCTGTTCTGTGCCACCTGTCGTGGCACAGGACACTGCACCGGGCAAGCCCAGTGTCCTCTCTACCAAAGGAGCAGAACTTCATCACCACCTCCTGCCCGCCGTACCACACCACCGTAGACATTAATTGCCGAAGCCTCACCACCTGCACCCTCAACAGACGCAGCGACGCAAGAGGCCATTCAGGACCTCCACGTGGAGATCTTCAACGTCAGCGCTTGTCTAGCTGCCCTGGAAAAGACATGCAACATCGTCACACAGAAGCTGCAGGATATGCAAGCTTCAAACGCCGCAGCAGTCACCAGCCAGCAGACCACAGCCGCCGACCTGTCAACCAGGATTGACGGCCTCACGCAGCAGCTGAGGCAGGTTCTCCTGCAGCAAGCTGCTTACTCTGCTGAGGTGTTTCAGCCGAGACGTCAGCAGCCCTCCTCCTGTACAGCCTTAGGGGCACGCACGGCCAGCGGATCCTAGGTCGTCAACCAACTGGAACCCGATGGAATTCGCAAGTTTTCTACGTCCTATTCTCTCCTCAATTTCCACCCTTCATGTCCTACCAAATATCACCTCCATTCCCTAGGCTGCAGTCAGGTTCCATGGCTGTGAGCCCAGAAACAAACTTTCACCCGCTCCCGCTCAACGTGCGGTAGCTTCCTATCTTTCTCCTACTAGCGCGGGTGCAATAGAGGGACCGCGCTAAGCCACATTATTCACAACAATCTACTGTTATAACGTGGAAGGATTTTTTAGTGGGTATACCGCATGAGGAAGCGGAGAGTCCCACATATCTTCCCAGCCATTGTACTTCGGCTGGGGTTGAATACGTAATGCAAAAAAAAAAAAAAAAAAAAAAAAAACAGGGGGAGGACAAGAGAGGGAGTGTAGGATTGTGGGTTAGGTAGTGGGGCACCGCAGAAGAACATGCCAAAGAAGAGCACTGCAAAGAAGAAGCGCAGAAATGGTAGCAACTCCACTGCAGCAGCACTCTTGCCTACCGTCAACGAAACGCCGGAGTCATCACCGGAGCGCGGCAGCGCGTTCTGGACGGTGACACAGGCGATTGAGCTTGCGGAGCCCGGGCCGCCACCACACAGGTCGCCGATAATGCAACCTTCCGCCGCCGTCTGCCCAGTCCATCCGACTCAAAAAGCCTCAACAACAGCCGACGCTGACGCCGCTTCAGAGAGCCCGCCGGCCATACCAGCTGGCAGCTCTGCCACCCAACCGCCTCATGCCGCAGCAGATTGCCGGCCGCTGCGACCGCAGCCGCCGGCACACAATCCAGCCACTGTCGCAGAAGCCCGGCAACTTCACCCACAGTTTCCGACCTCAAAAAACATTTTGATAACATCGCAGCTTCCAGCAACCACAGCAGTAACTACCAGCGCAGCACCATCACCTCCGCCAGCTTCCGAGAGCCAACCGGCCATCCTAGCTGTAAGCTCGGCCACGCTACCCTCTCTCGCCGCAGCAGATTGCCGGCACACCATTCCGCCACCACCGAAGCAGCCCGGCAATTGCATTAGCAATTGCCGTCCTCTACAACATTGCAGCTTCCAATTATCACCGCAGTAACTACCAGCGCAGCACCAACAACACCACAGCCTTAATCACCGCAGTCGTCACCGCCGCTACTTCTCCAGAAGCACAGCGCGGTAATCCGAGGGGTACCGAGAGACCTCCCAACCAGATTCGTCAACGCTGCCATACGCCAGAGCTGGCCCTCAGTAATGAGGGCCACGAGGATAATGTCCTCCAAAGGTTTTTCTCCTCTAGCGAGACTGGAATTCGCCGTTGCCGGGGACCTCGAGGTTGTCTTGCGCGAGGGCCTGCCCATGTTTGGGCGGCGCCTAAGCATTGAGGCTAGCCGAGAACCCCGGCCTACTCCATACCACCGCTGCTGCCAATTCGGCCACACCATTGAAACCTGCGCCGAGAACCCACGGTGGCACTACTCTGGTGCACCAACCTCCACCGCCTCATGTATAGCACTTGATCTGCGGCTCCGCCGTAGGTACTGCGCCACCTGTGATGGCTTCGGCCACTACACAGGACAGGCGCAGTGCCCTCTATATCCTTGTAGCCACCACCTGCAGCGCTCTACACCAGCCACCGCCGCTCAACCAACAGTAGACACGGCGAGGACTCCAACAGCAGCCATAACTACCCCAGACACACCAACCGTCATCACTCCACTGACACCAAACAGCAACATCACTCCGTCGACACCAGCACCAGCAGCGCCAACTACCGACTCCATGAAGGACGGCGTGCAGGACCTCCACTCCCAGGTCTTGCAAATCAGCACACAATTGGCTCTCTTGGAGGAAGCGCCGACTACCATAACCACCACCATCACCGAGACACAAACCACAACTCCACGCAGACTACAAGACATTGAGGCCGGAGTCCAGGATCTACAGCAGACGACCACCGCAACAGAAAATGCACTGAGAACTTTCGCCACTAGTTGCAACTCACGACTCAACGCAGCCGCCACTCAAGCATCCCTGGACGAAGGCCTCTCTAGACTGATTTCACTATTGAACGACAAACTTCTGACCAGCACTAAGGACGCCAAAAACAGCACACGAACCAACAGACAGGCTACAGACACAATGGTACAGACTGCACTAACAATTTCCCCACTTATATTCCCAACACTCACAGAACTACTCACACCACTTGACCACATGACTTCACTACAAACCAACGACCTGGACCAACTGGACGAAAACTTCCCTCCCCTGGGACAAACTACAAACGCCAACAAGCCTTTATTAAGGCCGACAAAGAAAACCAAATAATTAGAAAATAAAGAAACCCGGAACTCACATCAAACCTTACTTCACTCCCCGGGTGGTAGTCAGGGCCTCAGCCATAACTGTCAGCAACAACAACCGCTACCTTCTGCTGAACCGCCAATTCGGCCGGCCAGCAGCAACCGCTGCACTAACAAGGGTGCTCAGCGGTACCTCCCCACCCCGAGATATCTCAATCGAATCCGACACTTCCCTTCACAATCGCGCACTTCACTCAATGGCGAGATAAGACATTCTTTCTACCCTCCTACTCTCTCTCTCTCTCTCCCTCTTGTCTCCTCTTTCCAAAAAAAAAAAATCAGGGGGAGCTTGTTCTTCGAGCCGACAACATGGCGAAGAAGAGACCCCGTAGAGCCGACGCTGCTAAGGCAGCAACCATCGCCTCTTCCCCGGCAGCCGCCGAGGAGGCAGCACCTCTGTCACCCCCGGTCGCGGCAAGCCCTGCTTCGGCGCCTACCGCCACCGCAGTCTCGCCGTCAACGCCTACGCCTAGCTCCACGCCGCCGCCACCCCGGTTCAGTGCCGTGGTACGGAGGGTCCCTCGGGACCTTTCCACCCGGCATCTGCTCACCGCCGTGCAGTCGAGGTGGCCTTCTTGCATATACTGTGACCGGGGGCCAACGCCGCTTGTTCGTCTGGAGATGCAGGGCCAGGCTGACTTGGAAGCTGCCTTGGCGTCAGGGTTGCGCTTATTAGGGCGACTTCTGGTCATCGAGGCTAGTCGCAAGAACGCCACCGGCCCTGCTGATGCTGCTATGCCTTCAGACATTCAGCTGACGTATGCTCTTCGTCGCCGCGGTGCCACTACTGTGGTACCAATACCACCACCGCCGAGTGCACTGGGCACGATCTCCACCGTCGCCACCGGTTCTGTGCCACATGTGGCGCAGGACAGTTCACCGGGCAAGCCCAGTGCCGTCTCTACCCAAGGAGCAGAACTTCATCACCACCTCCTGCCCGCCGCACCACCGCAGACATCAATCACCGAGGCCTCACCACCTACACTCTCAACGAACCCAGCGATGCGAGACGCCATTCAGGACCTCCACGTGGAGATCCTGAACGTCGGCGCTCAACTAACTACCCTGGAAGAGACATGCAGCATCCTCACACAGAAGCTGCAGGAATAGCAAGCTTCAAACGCCGCAGCAGTCACCAGCCAGCAGACCACAGCCGCCAACCTGTCCACCAGGATTGACGGCCTCACGCAACAGCTAAGACAGGTTCTCCTGCAGCAAGCTGCTTACTCTGCTGAGCTGTTTCAGTCGAGACGCCAGCAGCCCAACACCGCTGCTCCTCCTGTACAACCTGAGGGGCACGCACGGCCAGCGGATCCTCGGTCGTCAACTAACTGGGAGATGACTGGCAGCTAGACTGAACACACCGAAGCAGATGGAATTCGCACGTTTTCTACGTCCCATTCTCTCCTCAATTTCCACCCTTCATTTCCTTACAAATATCACCTCTATTCCCTAGGCTGCAGTCAGTTTCCACGGCTGTCAGCCTAGAAATTACATTTCACCCGCTCCCGCTCAACGTGCGGTAGCTTCCTATCATTCTTATACTAACGCGGGTGCATTAGCGGGACTGCGCTAAGCTACTTATTTACAATAAACTACTGTTATAACGTGGAGGATTTTTTTTTAGTGGGTACGTCGCATGAGAAAGCGAAGAGTCCCACATATCCTCCCAGCCATTGCACTTCGGCTGGGGGTTGAATGCTTAATGCATTTTTCCCCTTCACGGTAAAAAAAAATAAATACACAGGGGGGTGTGGAGGTCGGAGGAGTGTAGGAGTGTGAGCTGGATGACGAAGAAAATGCATCGTCCCGCGAAAGCAGCCGCAGCCACCGCCCCCAGCTCCGCCATCTCGCCGGAAGATCACCGCGCTCAGCAGGGACCTACTGCAACGGACCAGCCAGCACCTTCAGCCACTGCAGAATCCCGGCAGTTGCTACCACAACTACCGGCACCGAACCTCATCGCCGCAGCCGGTACCGGCACCATAACACCCCTTCGAAGCTTTCGCCGCCACCAAATGCCGGCAACTGCTCACCTCCCGGCCTACTGTTATCTCTCATGCCGTAGCCACCACCGCCCAGCCGACGACGCTGACACACTGGCTCACAACTGACAACCGGACCAATCCATCAGGGCCTCAACCCTGAACCAGCCGCCGCAGACCGCCAACTTACCTAACTTACAGCGTCTGAGCATGGTCATCAGGGGAGTCCCCCGTGACCTCCCGATGCGCTTGCTAGCCACCGCCACTCGCCTCTGCTGGCCTTCAGTACTGAGGGTCACGAGAATTCAATCTGGACGAGGCCCCTCTCCGCTTGCCCGGCTGGAACTTGCGGACGACGGAGACTACAAAGCGGCCTTGCGCGACGGCTTGCTCCTGTTTGGACGCCGCCTGAGCGCTGAGGCCGGCCGAGGGTCCCAGCAACGTCCCTGCCGCCGCTGCTGTTCATTCGGCCATTACTGTGGCCGAATGCACAGCATATGTGCTGACGAACCGCCGCAGATACTGCGCCACCTGTAGAGGCTTCGGCCGCTATATCGGCCAGGCACAGTGTCCAAAGTACCCCCGCAGCAGACATTCACAGCCGTCAGCCACACCAGTAACAGCCGCCTTCACAACCGCAGCATGGACGCCAGCCATAAATAGAAATAAAATAAAATAAAATCTGTATACTAAACCCTGATAGCTAATTTCTTAAACCAGGGTGAAATAACCCAAACTTTATATATTTATTACCACTTATACCAATTACAAGTTTAATTATAAAACTTAAATTTACAGATATAAACTTAACCTAACTTGGCCTAAAATTTTTATAAATACAAATTAAAGCCATAATTGTTATCAATTAAACTATGTGGTATTATTTAATTCATACAATTTCAATTTAATTAATATTAATGCTATTATAATTTCGTGTTTTTAATATATATTAATGATTTGTATTTAATTTTAATGTATAGTTTTTCTATGCATAATGTATAATTTTATTATTATTATTATTATTATTATTATTATTATTATTATTATTATTAGTATTATTATTATTATTTACTAGTATCATGACGCCAGCTCCAAACACAGCAGCATCACCGAAGAGGACAACACCGATCACCACCGTACACCAGCCAACGGAGCCTGCAGCCGCTACCGACGTCGCCACGCGGGACGCCGTCCAGGATCTACACTGCGAGGTTCTGAACATTAGCGCCCACTTGGCGGCCTTGGAGGAAACTGTAGCCGCCATTGCCGCCGCCACCGCCCCTGTAACAGAACCACTTCACCGGAAACTGCCCACCATCGAGGCCGGAATTTAGGTCTTAAAACAGATCTCAGCCGCCATAGAGAATGCGGCTGCAATCCACAAGTCCCTGGAGGGAGGCCTCAGCCGACTCTTGCTACAACTGTCTGACCGAACGACACTCCACACTGACACAGACGCAGCTTCCGACACATCGACCCCGACTGCAACCACACTACGGACAGACACACCTCCGTCTTCAATTTCGACAGAAGAACATCAACCACCCACACCCCGAAGCATCAGAAGCATCTGGCCTTCTTCGACGCCTACGTTACAGTCAATAAGGACGACTACCACAATCGCTCAGTGACGTCCTGACCACAGACTGACAGACAAGTCCCCGCCAAAAAAAAAAAAAAAAAAAACAACAAGGAAACACTCACGCCCAACGATCCACGAGAGCAACCAGCCAATTTGATGCAGACTTCCCTGCGAACAAATAAAATCACCCACTACTTTTTCCTCACTCCACCTCATGTTCTTTCACATTTTCACCTCCTACTTCCTACGAGCTATTACTCAAGGCCTTTAGGTCATGGGTAATGCCTAGCTATCCTTCTCCTACCCGCTCCCGGACATCCGCAGACTGCCTTATTAACGGAGGTGCATAAGCGGTACTCCATCACTCCACTCTCCTTTTAACTTCCTCTCCTCAATTTCACCTCGACTATTCCCTTACCTTCGCCAGGCTCTCCCCCTGAGGAAATAACGCAGAATCTTTCTCCCTTCCAACTCTCTTTCTGTCTCACCCTTTTCAAATAAAAAAAAATCAGGTTGGCAGGAGGTTTTGAGATGGCGAGGAAGAAGACACTACGCAGACACGCTGCCAATCCAGCTGCCAGCTCTCCTCCAGCATTTGCCGGTAGGGAAGCCTTGACATCACCGTCACCGGAGCAAGTCCAGCCGCTAACAGCAGCTGTTTCACCGGCAGCCAGCACAGCCTCTCGGCAGCTGCAGCCGCAGACGCCGCCGCCGCTGCCAACGCCGGAGCCCGCGCAGTCGCTACCAACGCAGTTAAGTGCTGTGGTTAGGGGGTCCATAGAGACCTTTCTACCAGGTACATAATCGACGCAGCGCAGTCGCAGTGGCCTTCTTGCTGGAGGGCCACTCGCATCCTCAGCGACCGGGGACTAACGTCACTCGTCAGAATCGAGTTCCAAGACAGCGCCGATATGGAAGCTGCTTTGGCATCAGGGTTGCCCTTTCTAGGGCGACTCCTGAGCGTCGAAGTTAGAAGAAAAGAGCGCCACCACCCTTGCCAACGCTGCTGTGCCTACGGGCACAGCCAAGAAGCCTGTTCCTCGCCGCTGTTACTGCCACTGGCAGGCAGCATTCATGTTCACCAGAAATGCGCAGGTGCTTTATGCGGCACTGCATAAGAGAGGTATGGGCCTCCTACTTCCGGTGTGTTTTTTTTTTTTTTGTGAGTAGTGCCACACTGGTTCGAGTCCGGGGTGGGGAGTCTCACACTCCCAGGCTTGCCTGGGGTTAGGGCGTCAGTTGCCTTTTCCCCCATCATCAATAAAAAAAATCAGGGTGTGAATACCTAGTAAGGAGGCTCTTCGAGATGGCGAGGAAGAAGACTCAACGCAGTCGCGCTGCCAATCCAGCTGCCAGCTCTCCTCCGGCAACTGCCGGTAGGGAAGCCCCGACATCATCAACATCGGAGCAAGTCCAGCGCCGCAGCCAGCCGCTGTTTCACCGGTAGCCAGCACAACCTCTCGGCAACTGCAGCCGCAGCCGCCGCCGCCGCCACCACCCGAGCCCGCGCAGCCCCGGGGACTAACGCCACCCGTCAGAATCGAGTTCCAAGACAGCGCCGATATGGAAGCTGTTTTGGCATCAGGGTTGCCCTTGCTAGGGCGACTCCTGAGTATCGAAGTTAGCAGAAAAGAGCGCCACCACCCTTGCCGACGCTGCTGTGCCTACGGGCACAGCCTAGAAACCTGTTCCTCGCCGCCGCGGTGCCACTATTGTGGAGCCTCATTCTACACCGCAGAGTGCACGCACGACGACCTCCGCCGCAGACGCCGGTTCTGTGCCACCTTGCCTATCAGGAGGATTATTCGAAGGGGTTTACCCCAAACAGTAGCTTATCACATTCCCCAACTGGAAGACAAAGCACTTCGAAATCCATTGAGGTAGTACATTTTAATACAGAAGATTAAATTCCCACTTCAGAAGTAAAATGGACAAATGGTCCACAATGATGTTGGAATTAAATAATTGTTGCAAAAGAAAAATTAACGGCAGAAAAAAAGGAGTTCATGACAATATTGTCTGACTTGAGTAAACCTAACATCAATCATATAACGGAACTTACCTCACAACTACAGGCAGCTAAATCCGAGGCATACACGGCAAAAGAAATCTGTTTGAATAAATTAAATGAACCTAAATCATACACACAAATGGCGGCAACGCCAGCCTTTCCAGTTCTGAAAAAAGAAGGTATAAGGCAAGACCCTTCACAAGTTGCCAATACTAAAAAGCATACCTTGATTTATATCATCAAGAGGTAACGCAGACAGCAAGGAAGTGCAAAAAATTGTAACCCAAAATTTGAAACTAACAGTTGAAAAAAATCAAAATTCGCCAAATAAGAACAGCTGGCAAGAAAAACTTGATGTTAGAATTTGACTCAGAAGAGGACATGGAAAAAGTTATTAATAGTAGCAGTTTAAAGGATAAGGAGCTTATTATTGAACCACCTAAAAGGAGGAACCCTTTAATGATTATATACGACGTTTTGGTGAATACTAAAGAGGAAGAACTGAAAGAAAATATTTTCGCGCAGAATTTTGAAGGCATAATGGATAAGGAAGAATTTAATAACAACCTTGTTTTGAGAATTAAGTCCAGTCCCAGAGAAAGGGCAACGGTGCATCATATTGTAGAGGTATCCCCGAAAATAAGGAAAGCTTTCAATAACTCAGGCTGAATATATATTGGTTTTCAGTCCTGTTTAGTAAAGGATAATATATCTGTGGCGGGATGTCCTAAATGTTACGATTTTGGTCATGTCGCAAAGTTCTGTCAAATGGAAATGGCAATTTGTGGACATTGTGGTGAAAATATGCATATTTGTAAGGACTGTATCCATAAAAACCAACCGGGTATACGTATACCGTGCACCAAGCGTAAAAAGAAATGTAGTGGTACAGATAACTGTCAAACTTCAAGATGTTTTGGGAGAGAACTGTCTCTCGTATTAATTACGAGTGAAAGTCACGAGCAACCCATTGTAAAAATTTAAATTTCAACAATGTAACGAAACGAATTGCAGGATCGTAATCTACAGACTTTAAGCCACATGTTGACATATTGCGACGTCATTAGCTTTTATCACGTGACCACAGACGGTGTTTGAAAAATGGCTGACATTGATGTTTCGTTTCGACAGCGTGCTGTCATTGAATTCCTTGTGAAAGAAGGAAAATCTGCTCCTGAAATTCATCTCAGACTTCAACGTGCGTATGGAGGTGTCTGCATGGGTGCCAGCAGTGTTAGAAGATGGGTGAAACATTTCAAAGATGGAAACACGAGTCTGCAAAATGCACCTCGTAGCGGGCGTCCTCGAACTGCCTCTACAGAACAGAACAGGGAAAGAGTTGACGAGCTCATTACAGGAGATAGGCGTTTCACTGTGAATGAAATTGCTGCGCAACTTGGAATAGGACATAGTGCAGTGCAAGAAATGATCCACAGCTTGGGTTATCGAAAGGTCTGTGCCCGTTGGGTCAGAGAAGAGCTATTGCACAAAACCTTCTTCAGAGATTTCATAATGAAGGTGATGCATTTTTGACGTGTATTGTGACTGGAGATGAGAGCTGGTTCCATCACTAAGAGCCAGAAACGAAACGTCAGAGTATGGAATGGCTCCACTTCAACTCACCATCGAAGAAGAAAGTGCAGTCTGTAGGAAAAGTTATGGGAAGTGTCTTTTGGGATGCACAAGGTTGACTTTCTTGAACCTGGACAAACCATAAATTCTGCCCGCTACATCAAGACACTTCTGAAGCTCCGTCGGACTTTGCGTGATAAACGCCCTGGAAAGAGGATCATCCTTCAACAGGATAATGCGCGTCCTTATACTGCCCGTGCCACTATGGAGAAGATCAGGGCATTAGGGTGGGAAACTCTTCCACATCCTCCCTACAGTCCCGACTTGGCACCCTCCGACTACCATCTTTTCGGTTCTGTGAAGGAGCAGACGCGTGGCCAACGCTACGAGACGCTGGAGGATATTCGAAAAGCAGTGCGTCAGGGTCTGCGGGCAGCTAGAACGGAGTTCTATCACAAGGGCATTTTCAAACTTGTAGAACGATGGGAAAAATGTGTGCAAAACAATGGAGACTATGTCGAAAAGTGAAAGAAAGTCTGTAGATTATGATGATGTATTTGGTTTGGCTTAAAAATAAATATTAAGATTGTAAAACAGTGTTGCTCATGACTTTCAGCATGCCCCTCGTAGTATTGTAGTGGTTAAACAACAAAGGAAGCATTATTGGAAGAAAAAACCAAAAAGAAACACACCCTCTAGAATTAGAAGAAATTTATTTAGAGTTTTACAACATAAAATAAAACTATTATCCAATTACCAGAATAATTTGTTTAACACTTTACCTCATTATCAAACAAGCACAGATAATCAACATTTAGTACCGGAAGTTTTAGTTACGAATACTATTTCAACACCTAACTTGAAAAAACAAGACCTGATTGAAAAAATAAATTTCATAAGGAGTAATGATTCATTTAATCATAACCAACAGGAAGTTTTAAACCAACAATTGCAGAATAAACAGGTAGTAGCAGTAGAAGTGAATTACTAGTTAAATAAAACCAATATTACGAATAATAATAAACCAAGCAATCATGAAGTAACTCATCGGCATCTACAGAAAAACCAAAGAAATTATCTTATTATGACGCCATATCAATTCTTGAGGAGGAGGAGGAAGAAGAAGAAGAAGAAGAAGAAGAAGCCAAGGAAGTGACAGAAGGAAAATAAATTATTAGTTACAAGAACACCGAAGTACTATTGACTTAATACAGTTCAAAATTTCTATAACAAAATTTTTCTATCTCAGTTGTGGAAATACCGATCGGGACACCTAAAGCCTTTAAATCAACATTTGGAAGATGCTGGCAAAGGCAATATTTCTAATTCACCGCTAGAATCAGAAATCATAACAACAGATCAAACTGCACAAGATTTAGAGAGCGGCGAAGCTGACATTCACATAGCAGACGGACCGGACGTGCAGCCAAGGCCGTCGGATGCTTCCGTCAGCAATGTATATTTGAATTTGGAAGAAACATTACAGCTGAGCCGTCTCGAAGAGCGGAATATTCTCATTGCAGCACTTCGACACGTTATTCGGATTTTACACCCAAATGGACAAAAAATAGTTTTTCCCGTCCCAGATGTTATTGATAGATTGGAATTAAAAACTCAAAATTTACCCACGGAGTCAAATGAATTGTTAACATTATTAAAGAAAGTTTTTGAAAGAAGAAAGGAAGATTTAGACATAGAAGAAGTTTACAAACACTTTGTATTATGTTACGGTAGAATTACATTCGATAGCACACAAAAATGGCCCCCGTTGTTATGCAGTCATTAGGAATGATAATTTGGACTACCCGAAAATTATCACTCAAAATTCTACTCCAAAACTATTTTCCCTCAAAATACTGGTCACGTTAACACTGATATATTTTCAAAAAAAATCCCGCAAAATCCATGAAAATAATTATAAAAAACACACATGTAACCATCACGATAATAACCCGTTCCTGCAATTTACCAAATCATCAGACCGTAAAAAATCCTCAAAAATTAAATTACCTAAACCAAAATCCAAACCTAAATCACCTCAACCTTAAAGAGTACAATTAGTAAGAGTTCACAAATTGAGAAGAGAAATAACAGAAAAAAATCCTCTGAGCAATAAGAAACATCTTTTAGCGAACAGGCGCTATATCCTCCTCAGAAGAAGAAATGGCAGGCTTGTGCCTGTATCAGGTCAACCAACTTAGGATCGCCCAATTAAATGCCCAGAGGAGTAGATTGGTTATGTCCGAAATTCGGAAGAATTAAATCTCGATATTAGCTCTACAAGAATCATACTTCATTAATAAAAAGTTAGCAATTTTTACTGGAGATAATCCAATGGCAGCAATAATAATTTTGAATAATAACTTACAAATTACCAAAATCACACAGTTTAATGACTCGCATAACAATGGTCTACGGATTAGTTATAACCAAGGAAATTTTATTTTATCTATTACTTCCAATATAATCAAGATATCGAACCCTATTTAAATAACCTAATTGATATCCATAATTGTTATATACATCAGGAAATAATAAACTTAATGGTCACCAATGGCAAATCCCATTGGTGGTTTGATAAAAATTGTGATGTAAGAGGAGGAAAAATGGAAGAGTTAATAGCAGCTTTAAACTTGAATATTTTAAACAAACCTAACAACGCCCCAACTTTTGAGAACAGTGTAGTAGCCACATCTAACATAGACTTGTCATTGGCCAATCATCTAGCTTATAAAGGAATTGAAAACTGAAGGTAGGCATGGACTGCTCATCTAGCGACCATAGACTTATTTATTTAAACTATAATATGGACTCAAGAAAAAGATCAGATGATGAACAGAACTTAATTTTAATTTAAATCAATCAGACTGGATCAAAGTAAAGGAAATTATTAAGGGACACAGATTTTAAAGGAGACAGTGAGAACCCTCACTTCGAAGCTAAAAATTTGGAAAATATCATTAATAACATAACCAAGATTACTTTACCCAGAAGAAGACTTAAAGAATACAGAGATAATGTATGGACCGAGAAGTTTACTAATTTAAGACGAAAATTGAGGAAAACACGGAAAATTTATCAAAAAACTGTTATTTTTTAGGAAAAGCAAAGAAACTTAGGAATTTATCGAAGAGTAAACGCTAAATTTAAGGATACCTTATTTAACACCAGGAAGAAATCGAGGCAAAATTTTGTGGAAAGAAATATTATTCGGGACATTTGGGGAGCTCCTTATAGGATAGTGATGGATAAAAATAAGAAACCAGAAATTTTAAATACTCTGGAAAAGGACGACGGAAGTAATACTACTAATTGGGAAGATTCTATTAAAGAACTATTGTTTAAATTATTACCGGACGACAAACCTGAAGTAGATAACGAACTAAATCGACAGTTAATAACCGAGATGGAAACAATTTACGAAAATAACATCGTCATTTATCCGTTTCATGCTTCGGAAGTTAACCTAATAATTAAAGATTTAAAAAAGAAAAAGGCTGCAGGGTCAGACAATATAAAGAATGAAATTTTGATTAATACCAATAACAATTTAAGTACTCCATTATGTAATTTATTTAACAACTGCCTGGGAAATGGAATTTTTCCTGACCCATGGAAAATTGCCAAACTTATTATATTAAAGAAAGCAGAAGACAAAAGACCCATTAAATCCAAAATCGTATCGACCTATTTGTTTACTTAATACCTCTGGAAAAATTTTTGAGAAACTATTAAACAAAAGAATTCTGGAATTCAGACTCATGATTGGGGTGAATGAAACTCAATTCAGCTTCAGGAAGCGAAGGTCCACCGGTATGCTATAAATTGTCTAGTTTCGGCTAGTTCAAATTCGGCTAAAAAACATGTCATCGCAATTTTTGTGGTTATATCTGGAGCCTTTGGGAATCTCTGGTGGCCCTTTCTTTTTAAGAGATTGAGGGACCAAAGCTACTCGAAATCTCTTTACGGAATTCTACAGAACTATTGTGAAAATAGAATTGTTAATGTTTTTGGATCCAATAAAATAATTACTAAGAATATTACGAAAGGTTTTCTGTCCCCAGGGGTCGATATTAGGCCCCAATTTTTGAGATATTGTATTGGAAACATTATTAGAGGACATTTCTAAAACTGAAATCTGCCTCCAAACATTTGCATATGCAGACGATATTGTATTTTGATTGAAGCAAATTCGAGAAATGAATTGGAATACAAATCTAAATTATTAATGGAAAAATCATTTAATTGGTTCAAGAACTCAAAAATTACATTTCCTCAGCTAAATCAGGGTATATGCTTTTAAAGGGGAATCTCAAAAGAGACCCTACCGTTAAATATGGGAATGAAAATATAAAGAGAAACAAAACTATGAAATACCTTGGAATATTTTTGGATGAAAAATTATTTTTTACGCAACATGCTGAAAAAGTTAAAATTAAAGCAGAAAAGATTATGATGAAGTTATCACGAATCATACAATCTGACTTCAGAATTCCATTAAACGCAATTAGAAATTATTTCTCCAGTATTTTTAACTCTATTGTGACTTATGGTGCGGCAATTTGGGCCCACCGAATAAAAATCATTAAGATTAGAAATATGTTAAGAAGTACCCAGCGGAAATTATATTTAGATATACGGGAGCCTTTAACACGACACCAACCTTGGCCTTATTATTACTGACAGGAATTTGGCCTATAGACTTAATTTTATGTATAAGAGGAGCATGTTTTTGGACTGTTAAAGGTAATTTGGAAAAAGTTGAACAAATAATGGACTACAGATGCATGTCGAGAAGAAATATTATTTTAAGAGCGAAGTATCTTTGGCAAGAAGAATGGAACAGTTCGGAAGCAGGACGACGCGTTTTTCCCTTTTTCCAAATATTAATGAAAGATTATCTATTAAACATCTAAACAATACCAAGGGCATAATACATTTTTGTCTGGTACTTATTGGCTGAAAATTAGAAAAACTTTAAATGATTTATCTGAAGTTTGTAAAGTACAAGATACCCCGGAACACACTCATTTTTAATGTAGCAAATATAACCACTTAGTTACGGAAGAAAGATATTTACTACGAGGCAATTATGTTTATCAAATTTTAAGGAATAAAGATTTATTTGACACTTTGGAGGCATTAGCGAACAAAATAAGTACTTATACAAGAGAAATTAAATTAATTCGACAAACCATAGAAGAGAACAGACAAACTGGAACTTATTTAGGACGTAATTAAAATTTAAGAAGTAGAAGAATCTCATTAAACAATAATTTAAACAATACAGAATTATTAGTCTCGGATTCAGCCACAGAGAGTATACATGTTAGATAAGAAGGGAAAGGAATAATATGCCCGAGGCTGAAAGGAATGCATTGCAACCGTCGGAGGGGAATATTCTTAATGGAGGTGTGTTGGATGCCGTAAGCGGGCAGTAGAGTGCACGGCAGCCGGTTCATGCTCATAAGGGGAGGTGAACAACAAGACAGCAACAGTGATAAGTGTAGTGTTCAGTGCGTTAATTTTTATTTTAATAAATCATTAACCAAGTTATAGTGTTTGAAAGATGTGAAGTTGTAACTTTATTTTTATTCAGTGTTTTAGTGAAAATTGCAGTTGGATTGAAATTATATTTAAGATATTAATAATTGCAAGTTAAAGAAGATAAACTAATTATGAAAGTGTTGCATTTTTGTTAAACTATTTTTCGCGTATTTAGGAATGGAGATGTGCTGGATAACCACTACATTTAGATACCGCCGGTAACCGGCGGTGATAGAAAGTAGGATAGAATAGTAGAATAGTTATAATAGCTGGTTACCAGCTGTTTAATACTGGTTGCCAATATAATTAGTTTAATGATTTATATATGAGTTTGGATTATAATTATTTAAATGGTATAATAATAGTATATAAAAAGTTTAAATATAAGTTTAAAATAATAATAAATTAAATTAAATAACATGGATGTAAATTAAATAAATAAAATTGTGAGGTTAATAAATATAAATTAAATAAATTAAAGTGAATACTTTTAAATAAATTTAATAATAATAATTAAATTAAATTAATAAAATTAAATAACATTAATCTGAATTGAATTGATTAAGATAAATAATTTAGTAAAATATGAATAAATAAATTAATTAAATTGGAAAACATGTAAGAAGTGTGGAAAAGATTTTATAATTTAAGTTTATATATATTATTGTTATTAGGTTATGGGTTAATTGCTGTTTAGGGTATTGGGTAGAGTTGTTTATATGATTGTTATGGTGTGGTTAGTGTATTATATTATATTTTAAGTTATTTTTATTTGATTAGATTTAGATTTCGTTTTGAATTGGGTTTATATTTTATTTTACTTTTATTTTATTATTTGGTTTTATTTATATGTTTATGTTTTTTGTGTTGTGATGTAGTTCTGGTATAGTTTTAATTGTTTTTGTAGTGTTAATAGCTGAAATTATATGCTTTATGTATTTTTGCGTGTTGGGTGTTTAATAATCTGTAAATAATGTAGATTGAAATCAATTAAATTATAGGAATCTGGCATATTAGACTCGGTTTTAGTAATTAGGTACCGCGGTTTTTATACAGATTTGTAATTATTTATTTGTCCAGCCTATCCAAGAAGCAGGCAACCATCTCTGTAGTCGGCTCGGGAAGAAACAACTCCAGCAACTACACAGACAGCGCAGACACCTACACCATCAACACTACATTTCGGCGAACTTCTACAGAAACTCCAGGGCCTAAGTGAGGCCATTCAGGACCTCCACTTGGAGGTTCTGACACTCACGGCTAAACTGACTCACCTGGAGGACCGCCTGCAGGAACAACAAACCGAATTTCAGGAACTCCCAATACTACGACACCAATTCACTCAGATCTACGCCAACATCCGGCTCATCTTCAGGGAGGAGGTGAAGGCCCTGAAGATGAGGTCAGGACGGCCACAGCGACCCTCAGCCTCTGGTTCAGATAGCTGAGGTACCACTACAACATCCACCTATGACAGCCCAGGAAATCTACAGACAACAACTCCGCAGAGAACGAACGAACTTCAGGAAGCATCACCAGTAACTTTCACAAACATCACCATTAACTACTATTCATTATTTTCCAACTACTTCTCCAGTGGGGCACTCAGGGCGCAAGTCATGTGGGTCTACTGGCTAATCATACCATAACTCGCTGTTACTGCCACTGGCAGACAGCATTCATGTACACCAGAAATGCGCAGGTGCTTTATGCGGTACTGCATTAGAGAGGCATGGGCCTCTTACTTCCGGTGTTTATTATATTTTTGAGCAGTGCCACCCTGGTTCGAGTCCAGAGTGGGAAGTCTCACACTCCCAGGCTCGCCTGAGGTTAGGGCATTAGTTGCCTTTCCCCCCATTATCAATAAAAAAAGAATTAGGGTGTTGATTCGGAGCTTCTTCTTCGAGCAGACAAAAGGGGAAGAAGAGACCCCACAGAGCCGCCGCTGCTAACGCTGTCACCGTGGCCTCTTCCCCAGCAGCCGCCGAGGAGGAAGCACCTCCGTCACCACCGGTCGCGGCAAGCCCTGGTTCGCCGCCGGCCGCCAGCGCAGTCTCGCCGCAACTGCAGCCGCAGTTGCCGTCATTGCCGCCGCCGCCAACGCTTCCGCCCAGCTCCACGCCGCCACCTCCCCGTTTTAGTGCCGTGGTAGGGGGGTTCCTCGGGACCTTTCCACCCGACATCTGCTCACCACCGTGCAGTCGCGGTGGCCTTCTTGCTTGAGGGCCACCCGCATATCCTGCGACCGGGGACCAACGCCGCTTGTTCGTGTGGAGATGCAGGGCCACGTTGACTTGGAAGTTGCTTTGGCGTCAGGGTTGCCCTTATTATGGCGACTTCTGGTCGTCGAGGCTAGCCAACAAGAACGCCACCGGCCCTACCGACACTGCTGTGCCTTCGGACACTCAGCTGACGTCTGCTCCTCACCGCCGTGGTGGTACTACTGTGGTACAAATACCAGGACCGCCGAGTGAACTGGGCACGATCTCCGCCGTCGCCTCCGGTTCTGTGCCACCTGTCGTGTCACAGGACACTTCACCGGGCAAGTACAGTGCCCTCTGTATCCAAGGAGCAGAACTTCATCACCACCTCCGGCCCGCCGCACCACACCACCGCAGATCAATCGCCGAGGTCTCACCACCTGCACCCTCAACAAACGCAGCGATGCGAATCGCTATTCAGGGCCTCTACGCGGAAATCCTGAACGCCGGCGAACGTCTAGCTGCCCTGGAAGAGAGATGCAGTATCCTCACTCAGAAGCTGCAGGATATACAAGCATCAAACGCCGCAGCAGCCACCAGCTAGCAGACCATAGCCGCCGACCTGTCCACCAGGATCGACGGCCTCACGCAGCAGCTGAGGCAGGTTCTCCTGCAACAAGCTGCTTGCTCTGCTGCGCTGTTCCAGTCGAGAGGTCAGCCACTCAACACCGCTCCTCCTCCTGTACAGGCTGAGCGGCACGCACGGTCAGGGGGTCCTCAATCACCAACCAATTTGAAGATGACTGGGGGCTTCGCTGAACCTTACAGAAGCCGATGGAAGTCC
Source organism: Hymenopus coronatus (assembly GCA_030762935.1). Classification (NCBI taxonomy): domain Eukaryota; kingdom Metazoa; phylum Arthropoda; class Insecta; order Mantodea; family Hymenopodidae; genus Hymenopus; species Hymenopus coronatus. The sequence goes on along the minus strand of CM060900.1, from coordinate 314,061,958 downwards.
TCTACGTAGCAGTTTCTCCTCAATTTCCACCCTTCATTGCCTTTGAAATATCACCTCCATTCCCTAGGCTACAGTCAGGTCTCATGGCTGTCAGCCTAGACACAACCTTTCACCCGCTCCCGATCCCGATACCTATCTTACTCTTACTAACGGGGATGCATTAGCGGGACCGCGCCAAACTTCGATCATCTCAGCAATCTACGTGTTATAACGTGGAGGGTTTTCGCAGTGGGTATGCCGCATGAGGAAGCGAAGAGTCCCACGTATCCTCTCAGTCATTGAATCTCGGCTGGGGGTTGAATGTGTAATACATTTTTCCCCTCCACGGTAAAAAAAAAAAAAAATCAGCGTGCGAAAAGGGGGATTTCGGAGACTACTTCTCTAGAATCATCATGGTCAAGAAGAGAAAACGCCGAGCCGCTGCTGCTAAGGCAGCATCCAACGCCTCTTCCCCGGCGGCCGCCGAGGAAACAGCACCTCCGTCGTCACCGGTCGGGGCAAGCTCGGCTTCGCCGATACTTCAACCGCAGTTAACACCATATCCATCGCCACCGCCGACTAGCTCCACACCGCCACCCTGGTTCAGTGCCGTGGTTCGGGGGGTCCCTAGGGACCTTTCCACCCAGCACCTCCTCGCCGCAGCGATATCCAAGTGACCTTGTTTGAGGGCCACAAGGATAAATTGCAACCGGGGAACTACACCACTTGTGAGCCTGGAGCTCCAGGACCAGACGGACCTCGACGCTGCCTTGGCGTCAGGGTTGTCCTTGTTAGGGCGACTCCTGGTCGTCGAAGCCAGCAAGATGGAGCGACAACACCACCGCTGAGTGCACTGAGTATGATCTACGCCTTCGCCGCTGGTTCTGCGCCACCTGCCGTGACACAGGACATTTCACCGGGCAAGCTTAGTGCCCTCTAAACCCGAGGAGCAGGACCTCACCACCACCAGCCCGGACTACAACACCGCCGACCATCTCCATCGACGTCACACCACTTGCACCATTGATAGACGCAGCGACGCTGGACACCATTCAGGACTTCCATGCGGAGATCCTGAACGTCGGCGCTCGTTTAGCTGCCCTTGAAGAGGTGTGCAGCACCGTCATTAATCTGAAGCTGCAAGAACTTCAGGCATCCAACACCGCCGCCATCTCCATGCAGCACACCACCACAGCTGACCTAGCTTCTCGACTAGACAGCATCACGACGCAGCTCAAGCAGGTCATCAGCCAGCAAGCAGCGTACTCCGCAGAGCTGTTCCGATCCCGGAGCCAGCCACCCAACACTGCCACCCCTGCAGGGCAGGTTTTATGGCTGTAGCCTAGCAGCAACCTTTACCTCGCTCCCGCAGACTGTGCGGCAGCATTTGTATCTTTCGTTTACTAACGCGGGTGCATCAGCGGGACCGCGCTATATTACACACGTTTAACTCAGTCATCTACGTGATATAAAGTGGAGGGCTTTTTAGTGGGTATGCCGCATGAAGAAGCGGAGAGTCCCACATATTCTCCCAGCCATTGCACCTCGGCTTGGGGTTGAATGCCTAATGCATTTTCCCCCTCCACGGTAAAAAAAAATCAGGGTGCGAAAAGGGGGACTTCGGAGACCACTTCTCTAGACTCATCATGGTCAAGAGGAGACAGCGCAAACCACCGCTGCTAAGGCAGCAATCATCGCTACTCCCCCGGCAGCCGCCAAGGATGCAGTACCTCCGACTCCGCCGGCTGAGGCAAGCCTCGTTTCGCCGCAACTGCGGCCGCAGTTGCCGGCCACACCATCCACGTCTCCTCCGTGCTCCACACTGCAGCCCCGGTTCAATGCCGTGGTACGGGGGGTTCCTAGGGACCTTTCACCCGGCATGTGCTCACCGCCGTGCAGTCGCGGTGGCCTTCTTGCTTGAGGGTCACCCGCATTTACAGCGACGGGTACCAACGCCGTTGGTTCGATTGGAGCTACAGGACCAGGCTGACTAGGAAGCGGCCTTGGCGTCAGGGTTTCCCTTATTAGGGCGACTCCTGGTTGTCGAGGCTAGCCGATAGGAACGCCACCGGCCCTGTCGATGCTGCTGTGCTTTCGGGCATCAAGCTGACACCTATTCCTCGCCGCCGCGGTGCCACTACAGTGGTACCAACACGACCACCGCCAAGTGCACTGGACATGATCTCCGCCGTCGCCGCCGGTTCTGTGCCACCTGTGCAAGCCCAGTGCCCTCTATACCCTAGGAGCAGACCATCAACAGCACCAGCCCGGATTACACGACGGGCAACTACCATCATCGACGCCACACCACCTGCGGCTACAGAGCCAGCGACGCGCAATGCCATTCAGGACCTCTACGTGGTGATGCTGAACATCGGCGCCCGTTTTGCTGCTTTGGGTAAAGCCTCCACCTGCGTCGTCACACAGAAGCTGCAGGACCTGCAAGCTGCCACCACCGCCGCCTCTCCACACTTCAGTACACCACCGCTGAGTTGTCCAACCAGATAGCCAGCGTCCACACGCAGCTACAACAGGGCCTGCAACAGCAGCAGTCTACACCGCCGAGCGGCCTCATCCCAGGGGCCAATCGTACACCACAACTGCTGCACCAAGAGAAGCTGGGTGCTGGTTTCAGCGAGCAGATAGACTGCCGAAAACAGTGACGGCCAAAGAAGTCTTCTTGGCCACCAGTGTACTTGAGAAGAGGAATCACCGAAATTAATCATGCATTAATTTCACCAAATACTTCTCCAGTGGGGCACTCAGGGCGCAAGCCATGTGTGTCTCCTGGTTTATCATACTATCACTCGCTGTTACTGCCACTGGCAGGCAGCATTCATGTACACCAGAAATGCGCAGGTGCTATATGCGGTACTGCATTAGAGAGGCATGGGCCTCTTACTTACGGTGGTTTTTTTTTGTGAGTAGGGCCATCCTGGTTCGAGTCCAGGGTGGGGAGTCTCACACTCCCAGGCTTGCTTGGCGTTAGGGCCTTAGTTACCTTTTCCTCCCATCATCAATAAAAAATCAGGATGGTTCTGAGGATTAATACAGGCGTTCTATGCTACAGTGCTTGTCCCAGAAGTACCCGACCTGATGTATAGATAGCGGTTGTTATGGATAAAACTGGGCATCGTTATGTGGAACAATACTTTCATTTGAAAGGTCTTAGTCCAAGAAATATTAAAGCTGAGCTAAATTCTAATTTGGGGGAATCTGCTCCTTCGTTTACAACAGTGAAATATTGGGTGACAAAGTTTAAGTGTGGCCGTTTGAGCTGTCAAGACGAACATAGCAATGTTCGACCAAATGAGGGTACCAGTCCAGAAATTGTAAAGAAAATCCACAAAATGGTATTGGATGACCACCGACTGAAAGTGCACTAGCTAGCAGATATTGCAGGCATTTCAAAAAGTTCTGTACATGGCAAACTGACTGAAAATTTGGATATGAGAAAGCTGTGTGCAAGGTGGGGGCCGTGCTTGCTCACAACAGAACAACAACAGCGTCTTGAGTATGTTTGAGTCGAGTGTTTGGAAATGTTTAGCTGCAATAAATTTGTGGTTTTGCGTCGATGCATTACAATGGATGAAACCTGAGTCCATCACTTCAAACCTGAGACGAAGGAACAATCAAAACAGTGGATTGAAAGAGGAGAATCAGCTCCAAAGAAGGCGAAGACAGTTCCATCTCCAAATAAGGTCATGATGCCAGTTTTCTTGGACGCACGCGGGATAGTTTTAATTGATTGTCACAAAAACAGGAAAAGTAATCAATGGCGAATATTATGCGAAATTGATATGGCATTTGAGTGATAAAATCGAGCGAAACCGGCAGAATTGAGCTAAAAAAAGATTTTGTTTCATCATGACAATGCACCAGTTCAGACCTCTATTATCACCATGGCCAAAACCAATGAGTTGAAGTTCGAGTTGCTACAGTGATTAGACATTTTAGATATTTTCCATACATCTCGAACAGTTTTATCGGTATATAACACTCTAAAATAACAATTTCCCCCCTTTTCTAGCGTTTTGCTAATATTTTACAGTATTTTGTGGTCTTTTCTAATGTTTTTGGCACTTTATAGACATTTTAGCACATTTTGAATATACTTCGCAGCATTTTGCTATATTTTGTAGTGCTTTATGCTTCCTTACAGATCATTTACGACTTTTAAAATATTCAGAAATATAGAGTAGTGTTAAACCCTCAAGCAATAACTATTTCAATCCGTTTTGAATGTATTTTTGGAAACTCTTTAAGAACTTTATGCCAGCGACGAAGGTGTACTGACGACATTTTTGTATACGTTTAGGAGTAGTTTAACCGTATTTGAAGCGCTATTTCTTTTCTTAGTATGATAGTAATTTATCGCATTTAATGATAATTTATATCGTTTCTGTAACTATTTTATTCATTTTTTGCAGTAATTGATGTCATCGTTTCAGTGCTTCTGACGTTTTTTTTTCACACTATTTGTCTCGTTTTATAGCATTTTCATATGTTCCTGGTCAGTCTGATCGCTTTTTATAGCCTATGCAGTGTTTGAGGCAATATTTATATATTATTCACAAATCTGCCGACATTTGATGAGTTTTATGTCATATTTATAATATCTGATGTTCAATTGTTTTTATTCCTTTGCTTCCGAAGTTGAAATCGCTGGATGCAAATGTTTATTATTCCTTGTGCTTTCGTCGCATATGAGAGTTTTGATTTTCTCGATGCGATTTTGTTTTTCAACAGTATCTATAGTTACGTGTTGATTTTCTGGCAGGTGACGCCACGTTGTCATGAAGAAGGAGGCTTCTTCACGCATAATGGAAAAGGCCGCTTGGAGATAACGCGCAAAAATGCATTCACAGCGTTGAACAAAGTAAAGAATTGCATCGAGCGATTACAGTTTATCTTAGGAACTGTAAAAAAAATAACTATAAAAATAAACTGCGGTTCTACAAAAATCTTAGCGACTTATTATTTAAGGAGCCGCCAGGTAGTCTGGGTCTGTGAAGCCCAACAAGCCCGATAAAAAAATGCCCTGAGAAGAGTCAATGGCTACACAAAGTCAAACAATAGCGTGAGTAGACTTGCAATCCTACATTTGACGAGCGCTTAAACTGGCTACATATTTAATGCTTCATGTTTTTACAGTTTTTTCACAGTTTGGATCCTTTATGACCATTTATGTATTGTATTTCAGCATTTTGCAGTCCTTAATATCCTTAATGCATGTGCTAACATGTGAAGCGAGAGGATATGTTTACGTGGTTTCAGTCTTTCTGAGATTGTAAATCTAACATAGCTTATCTTTTGTTTCTCCATCTCTTTATTTGTCTTTTTTGTATGTCTTTCTTTTTGAGGCTGACACTAGAAGAAGGGTTTAAGCCTTTGTTGTCGAGGTGTTTATTGTTTTGTGAGCATCATGATTCTTCGTCTCTTATTGTTTTACAGCCTGTTTTCTTCTAATCAAGCTGTGTTTTTGGTAGAATAATTATCCCGCCCTGTTTCCTTGTTGTTGTTTCTGTTGAAGCGGTGGACATATTTTCTGATTTCTGGCCAGTCTTTTCAGCTTTTAGTTTTTATTTAAAGATGTCTAGCATGTGAGGATAGGCGTCTCTTCTCTTTTATCTGGGCTTGAGACCAGCATTAGAAATGTGTTCTAATGGCAGAGTTCCCGCCACCTCTCATTCTTATTCTTCTCTCTTCGTACGCCTTCGCTATATGCATGGGAGCGTTCGGAGTCTAAGCTTCAATTTTTTGCTACAACGATACCGATGATGGGCAATGTATGTAGTTTTTCACATTATACGCCCACAACTTTGTAATGACCACAAGCATAGGTTGATATTGCATCAGCAGCAATCACTATTTTATCATCATGAGGCGATAGAGCGATTTCGTTGACTTTTACAGACGAAACGTTATGCCGTTGTGACATGATCAAATTCATAGAAGTTTTTATTATTTCGTTGCTGCATATCTGTCGAATGTAATGTACTGCTTAATAGCGCTTCGTTTTAACCCTTTAATCCTTTTAATCATTCCTCCATCAATATTGAGAGCATACATCTTAGGTCTCAGTAGGACAAAACGTTGAATGCTTTTTCCGTTAGCTTCATCTTTAAACTTTCCCATCACTTTTTTGTTGTGTGTGGAGTAGCACATGTGGCTTGCAGGGTAATCATATGTATCTAAATGTTCAAAAAATTGCATTTCGTTCTGATATATGTCTAAGAGGTTGTGACGCATGAATGAAGGAATCCGTGTCCATGTCCATAAGCTTCAGGCTTTCAACCCCATAATACGGCAATAACACATCATATTGGTATGAGTACATGAGGGTTTTTGAGATATCCAATACGCTCATCCCGATGTATATTGGCTTGTTGAATATAATCTGCCGCGATGCCATATGCACTGATGCATGATTAGGTCCATATATATTTCTATCAATGAATGTAGGCTTAGAAATCAGCTTTTCCATTCTTTTCACTTTTGTGACAAGGCGTGACTTCGTTGTAACTTCGTATATTTTCCATGGTTTTTCCAAACATGGCATTGTTGAAGAGTTCTTACAGGTCCTTTTCAAAGTCATTTCTAGCCTGTTGCCGCAGCTTGTTGTTAAACACTGTGCAAGGTTTTAACCAACACGATTGTTGAAATTGTAGCACTCGATGGATTTTTGCAAGTCGTAGTCCATGTGAGAGTGCCTGTTTTAACGCCATGTAATGTACAACATACTTATTCCTGCTTCCAAGGTGCGCAATTAGTTTCTTTACACTCGAATTCTTTGGCTTCAGACACTCAGGCAAGAATGGCAAATCATTATGAAGATCGTGAAGCTCAGTAGGATAATCCACATCTACTTCGAATATATATCCAATAGGATCATCTTCTTTTAATGTTTCTATATTAATACTATCAGAAGTAACCCACTAAAATCCTCCATAATGCAGTGGGTGCTGCAAAGCCCATCCATATTGGTTATCTGCGTCTTCGTATGTAATAAATTGAGTTGATTTATTAGGATCAAACTCCTCCATGTGGCTGTTGTTAGCCTGGGCATACCGGTGAGACACCTGACATAGACCTCCCCTAATGCCAGATTCTACCATGAGAAGCTGTTCATAATCCAATAACAATTTTAGCTCAATCCCGGTATACAAAAGCATAGCATCCCAGGTAAGTCCCGGAGATGTAAAGTAATGTAAAGTAATCTGCTCTCTGAAGGCTTCAAAACATCAGCGAGAAGAAGTACATCTGACGTTAAGTAGAGCTCACTGTATTTTCCCAAATTTTGGGTTTTATAATGTCCCCATACAGTTTTAGCATATTCGTAGTCTTGGCCATTGATTTCCTCCTCATTTAATCTATTGTAGAACGCTTCCTTTGGAGTTAAGCACATTTCTTTCAAAACATGCCATGACGTGAGGTAATCATAGGGAAATACTCCTTTGCGTGTCACCAAACCAATCTTCTCTTCTCCAAAGTATTTGCATGTCTCATGAAACGATGTTAGAGTTTTTGTTAGTTTATGCAAACTTGAACTGAGGAAACGGTATGCATCCACAAACCGAAGCTTAATATCTCCAACATGCTTCGAGAAGGAAATATACTTTGCTTCTAAGCACGGAATCACCTCCACTCTGTCACTTGTACAACCTAACTGTTTAACGATGAAATGAGAATCATATCCGCTTAAGTTGTGCGTGAAGACAGGAACATACTTCGGTGTTTTGCAGGCTAGATTGCATTCATTATGAAGACTTCCGCGATATTCACCAGTCAAATGGTCATGATACCTGACTTTCCAGTTTTCTTCAGTGAGTTTTTTATTACACAAGTAGCATTCGGTAGAAGGCTTGAAATCCTCCTGTTGTAGATCCGATAGTTTAAGAGGTTTAACAGATTTGTATATACTGCTAATCTTATTAGCAAGAGATATTAGATAATCCATAAATTTCTCAGCACCATCACATCCTCTGTATACATAAGAGACAATAGGAAGATCAGTCTGCAGCTGTTCAACAGATGGCGATGGTTCGACGTAAACAGTGAAACTCATTGGGGAATACTTCTGATAAGCCATTGTATAGGAAGCTTCGGGATTGGACTCACATGATTAAATTGGACTAAGAATACTCTCAAAATCTGCATAGATGACATACGGAAGTTTAAACATCCTTTCTACATTTTTAAACTGAATGATTGAGGTTTCCTTTTTAGGCATTACTATCCTAGCGATAGCATGCTGCCTGCAGATAGTCGCATCTTCCTTCAATTTTTCCACTCCACTATCGGTCATCAAAATGGGTGAAGCAGCGTTTACAGGTGTACACTTGTCCGTGTGTTTTGTTTTTTGTTCTCGAATAAGCTTCTGAAAGTTCTTGATATATACATAGTGATGCATACCAGTTCCATCACTCAGCAGAAGGAGGTCCCGGTGATCAGGTAGTTTTTCCTCTACAGCCTTTATTGGAAAAACTACTTTCTTTTCATCAAGTCCAAGCACATTAATAGATATACTATTCTTCTTTTCAAATGTCGGGATTGCAGACAAGGGTGTAGGAAACGTGATGCATGAGAGGTCATATTTTTCTTCGAGTTTCTTGTATTTCCTGACACGTTGAGGATCCTTTTCAATGTATTGCGCAAGGATAACATATAAAAAAACCTCTCTCATTACGATGGTTCTGGGGGTTGACACACGCTTTCTTTGCTTCTATAGATGCAGGTAGAGGAATATAACTGCTGCCGCGAAGGGGGTTGTACTTGTTAATTCGAAGGCGTAACCACTCCACAGCAAGTAGAGCCCAGTTGCTTTCTTTAAGTTGTGATTCCTCCATTTCAGCATCCAATTTCTTGAATTTAGTGTCCAGCATGGCATCTAAATCAGTTTCTAGAAACAATGCTTGATTCCTGGTTTTGAAGGTCTTGTCAGTAGTTTCTCCAGCACAAATTTGTCCACACAAATGACACTCCACTAACAGGTTAAGCTTCTCAGCTTTATGTATGGAGAGCTCTTTTGGACATAATCCTCTGCTTAGCTTCCTGCAATTAGGTCTTCATGTTCTTGCACGAATTGCATCAAATGAAGTAAGATTTCAGGCGCCCTTCAAACGATGTCTCATATTCTTTCATGTCACACTCATTTTCCATTGCAGTCAATGGTTGATGCCGGGTAGGCTCGGTTTTTGTTTTCTTCAGAGGCATGCTTGCTCCGCAATGCCCTTCATGACGAATTCCATTGTATACGCTGCTGAAGGTTGCAGGACAATAGCTACATTTGAAGAGTTGTCCGCAGCTCGTTTCATGCCGTCTCTTGTTATAGCTCCTTTGAAAGCTTTTGCCGCACTTAATACTACTGTAGCCAGAAGTTGAGTTCATAGATACTCCGCTGAATGTAGCTTTCTGCATGTCTCCAATCTGATAAATACTTCTAAGTATGATAAAAAGGACAGAACTTTTATAGCGGTACCACGTTCTTCTCGCTATTGGTAGCTGTTTCACTAAGAGGAGCTAATATACTCGACTCGAAGCAAACTGCCGCAATGAAGATCTGCTATTTTTTTTTAAGGAAAGCAGGAATAAAGTTTATAAGGATAACAGGTATATAAGGTATTTGGGAAGTAAAAAATGAAAGGGGAGAGAAAGAATTTAATACTGTGGTGTCACTGTTTATTGGGGCATATATGGTATCATGGGACCCGGTACCACCTGAGACAAACCGAGTAATTTTGGGTGACTATATTATGAGCGTGGTGTGTAGGGACACACGACATGGCGCAATGCCCTGACGTAGACCTACAAGAATTGAGGTGCAACATTTTACCAGAAAGGCATGTTATTCGGGAGATGGAGCTCATCCCAGATGAGTTCTGGGTGATGTAGCCATAGCTCCAAAGCTTAACATGTTGGGTCGACGGTGTATAGCTGAAGTGCATGTTACGTCATGTCATGCAACCTGATGGTCAAGCCACGAGTCTGTTGTTGCAGCAGCTCGTCGAGCTGCTTGTACACCTTGTAGATCCTGGAGTTATTTATGTAGTCCACCACCTTCTCGAGGCTCCTATTGAAGTGGTCTCGAAAGCGACGTACTCTCGGTGAACTTCCTGAGGTGTAGACTGCAGGCTGCGGGCGGTTGCCTGAAGCTCCGTCAGAGAGCGGTTCAGGACTTCCTCCAACGTGGTGATTCGGTCGGCTATGGTGTTGACTGCTAGGCGGAGATTTTGGAGTTCGGCTGTGCTGGTTTCAAGGTCGGTTTGGAGCTAGATGAGCGTGGAGGTCTGCGGTAGTTGTTCTGTCTGCGAGGATGTGATGGTGGGCGCCGGCGTGTGAGAGACTGGCTGTGGTGGCGCTGCGTGCGGCTGATGAGAGGCTGACTGTGGTGGCGCGGCTTGCGGCTGGTTAAAGCCTGGCATCTGTCTGCGTGGGTGTTGTGGGTACACCGCTTGTCCCGTGTAGTGACCTGCGCTGTTGCATGTAGCACAGTACACCGGCCGGCGTGTCAAGTTATGGTAGGTGCAGGCGGAAGTGAGACATCCGGCGCCACAATAGTAGCAACGAGTGGCGGCTGTGCAGGAGTCTGAGGAGTGCCCGTACTGGCAGCACCGGCGGCACGGGGAGACACGGACGCTTCGTCCAGGTTCAACTGCGAGCACCTGACCGAGGGCAGGCAGCCCATCAGCTAAGGCAGCGCAGTAGTCCACCTCATTTCAGAACTCCAGCTTGACAAGTGGTGATGCTCCTCTCTCTGTGTGAATCCTTGTGGCTTTCATTAGTGAAGGCCAGCGAAGACGGTCGGCGTTGAGTACTAGACCGTCCGGTAGCTTCCGGTAAACTCCACGCACCACTGCGCAGAAGCGCGGCAGCGAGGAGAGGTCTAGCACTGGTGACGTCGTAGGTGGTTTGTGGTCGATTGTGATGTTCAGCCGAGATTGTACGGCTTCGACGGCGTGTGCTGCGGCGTGACTGTCCAGCGTGATGGCTGGTTCAGGTTCGGCGGAGGTTGTGGGCTGGGAGACTGGGTCGGCGTTGGCGGTGACGGTCTCAGGCGGCTCCTCGAGTGGCTCTTGGGCGACTGTGGCAGGTTTGCGGCGTTTCCCTCCCATGTTGACTCTGTGAAGCCAGAGAGCGAAGTCCAGCATCTGCTATTTTTGGGCGGGGGATCAGGAATAAAGGTTATAAGGATAACAGCTATATAAGGTATTTGGGAAGGAAAAAGGGAAAGGGAGATAAAGGATTTAATACTGTGGTATCACTGTTTATTGGGGCATATATGGTGTCATGGGGTCCGGTACCGCCTGAGGCAAACCGAGTGATTGCGGGTGACTATTATGAGCGTGGTGTGTTAGGACAGACGACATGGCGCAATGCCCTGACCTACAAAATTGAGGTGCATCATTTTGCCAGAAAGGCATGTTATTCGGGTGATGGAGCTCTTCCCAGGTGAGTTCTGGGTGATGTAGCCATAGCTCCAAAGCTTAACATGTTGGGTCGATGGTGTATAGCTGATGTGAGTTGTTGTGTCATATTTTGCAGTCGGATGGATAATCCACGAGTCTGTTGTTGAAGCAGCTCATCGAGCTGCTTGTGGACCTTGTAGATCCTGGAGTTATTTATGTAGTCCACCACCTTCTCGAGGCTCCTATTGAAGTGGTCTCGCCAGGCGGCGTTCTCTCTGTGAACTTCCTGAGGTGTTTACTGAAGGCTGCGGGCGGTTGCCTGAAGCTCCGCCAGAGAGCGGGTCAGGGCTTCCTCCCACATGGAAATTCGGTCGGCGATGGTGTTGACTGATAGGCGTAGGTTTTGGAGTTCGGCTGTGCTGGTTTCAAGGTCGGTTTGGAGTTGGATGAGTGTGGAGGTCTGCGGTAGTTGTTCTGTATGCGAGGATGTGATGGTGGGTGCTGGCGGGTGAGAGACTTGCTGTGGCGCTGCGTGCGGCTGATGACTGGCTGCCTGTGCTGGCGCGGCGTGCGGCTGGTGAATGGCTGGCATCTGTCTGCGTGGATGTTGTGGACACACCGCTTGACTCGTGTAGTGATCTGCGCTGCTGCAAGTAGCACAGTCCACGGGCCGGCGTTACAAGTTATGGTAGGTGCAGGCGGAAGTGAGACATCCGGCGCCACAATAGTGGCAACGGGCGGCGGCTGTGCAGGCGTCTGAGGAGTGCCCGTACTGGCAGCACCGGTGACACGGGAAGACACGGACGCTTCGTTCAGGCTCAACTGCGAGCACCTGCCCGAGGGCAGGCAGCCCATCAGCTAAGGCAGCGCGGTAGTCCACCTCGTTCCAGAACTCCAGCGTGACAAGTGGTGACGGTCCTCTCTCTGTGTGAATCCTTGTGGCTTTCATCAGTGAAGGCCAGGAAGACGGCCGGCGTTGAGTATAGACCGTCCGGTAGCTGCCAGTGAACTCCACGCACCACTGCACAGAAGCGCGGCAGCGAGGATAGGTCTAACACTGGTGACGTCGTAGGTGGTTTGTGGTCGATTGTGATGTTCAGCCGAGATTGTACGGCTTCGACGGCGTGTGCTGCGGCGTGACTGTCCAGCGTGATGGCTGGTTCAGGTTCGGCGGAGGTTGTGGGCTGGGAGACTGGGTCGGCGTTGGCGGTGACGGTCTCCGGCGGCTTCTCGAATGGCTCTTGGGCGACTGCGGCAGGTTTGCGGCGTTTCCCGCCCATGTTGACTCTGTGAAGGCAGAGAGCGAAGTCCTGCTGCTAGTTTTTTTTATTGATGATGGGGGAAAAGGCAACTGACGCCCTAACCCCAGGCAAGCCTGGGAGTGTGAGGCTCCCCAACCTGGACTTGAACCAGGGTGGCACTACTCACAAAAAAAAAAAAAAAAAACCATCGGAAGTAGGAGACCCATGCCTCTCTTGTGCAGTACCGCATAAAGCACCTGCGAATTTCTGGTGAACATGTTTGCTGCCTGCCAGTGGCAGTAAGAGCAAGGTGAAAGAATGATGAGCCAGTGGACACACATGACTTGCGCCCTGAGTGACCCGCTGGAGAAGTAATTGGTGTAAATGAATGGTAGTTAATGGTAATGTGTGTTTGTGAAAGTTACTGGTGATGCTTCCTGAAGTTCATTTGTCCTGGGCGGAGTGATCTGAAGCGTTACTGTGCTGTCATATGTGGATGTTGTAGTGGTCCTTCAGCTACCTGAAGCAGAGGCTCAAGGTTGCTGTGGTGGATTGGTGGCCATCCTGACGTCGTCTTCAGGGCTCTCACCTCCTCCCTGATGATGAGGCGGATGTCGGTGTAGAGTTGTGTGAATTGGTGTCTCAGTGTTGGAAGTTCCTGAAGTTCGGTCTGTTGTTCCTGCAGGCGGTACTCCAGGTGTGTCAGTTTGGCCGTCAGTGTCAGAGCCTCCACGTGGAGGTCCTGAATGGCCTCACTTAGGCCCTGGAGTTTCTGCTGTAGTTCGCCGGTATGTAGTGTTGAAAGTGTTGAAGGAGCTGGTTCTTCCCGGGCCTGCTGCGAAGGCGGTTGCCTGTTCCTTGGATAGGCTGGGCACATGGCTTGCCCTGTGTAGTGTCCTGTGCCACGGCTGTTAGCACAGAACCGGCGTCTGCGGCGTAGGTCGTGCTGTGTGCACTCGGCGGTGTAAGCAGCCGCTCCACAATAGTGGCACCGCGGCGGCGAGGAACAGGCTTCTAAGCGTGCCCGTATGCACTGCAGCGTCGGCAAGGGCGGTGGCGCTCTGTTCTGCTAACTTCGACGCTCAGGAGTCGCCAAAGCACCTTCCATATCGACGCTGTCTTGGAACTCGATTCGGGCGAGTGGCGTTAGTCCCCGGTCGCTCAGGATGCGAGTGGCCCTCCAGCAAAAAGGCCACTGCGACTGCACTACATCGATTACATGCTTGGTAGAAAGGTTTCTAGGGACCCCCCCTAACCACAGCACTTTACTGCGGTGGTAGCGACTGCACGGGCTCCGGCGGTGTCGGCGACGGCTGCGGCTGCAGCTGCCGAGAGGGTATGCTGGCTGCCGGTAAATTACCGGCTGCCTGCGGCGGTGTTGACTGGGCTTGCTTCGGTGACGGTAATGTCGAGGCTTCCCTGCCGGCAGTTGCCGGAGGAGAGCTGGCAGCTGGGTTGGCAGCGAGTCTGCTTTGCGTCTTCTTCCTCGGCATCTCAAAGCTCACTCTCCTCTGCTATTTTTTTTTTTTTTTTTTTGAAAGGGGAGACAGTAAGAGAATTGGAAGTTTGAAAGAATGACTTATCTCGCCATTGGGTGAAGTGCGGGAATGGGTAGGGGAGTGTTGGTTTCAAGGAGATAACTCGGGGTAGGGAGGTAGCAGAAGTAGCGGTTATTCCGGGTGACAGTCATGACCGAGGCCCTGACTGCCACCCGGGGAGTAAAGGAAGGATTGAAGTGAGTTCAGGGTGTCTTTTATTTACAGATTTTACTTTGGTTAGTTTTGCCCAGTCTTAATAACCCCTCCTATTTATACCAACCTGCTAGGAGATCAAGTTACTTAAGCAATGTCATTTCCCTGTTTTTTTCTGCGTCTACTGCTCGAGCTAGTACTCATATTTTAGAGGCTTTAAGAAGTTAAATTTTATATCAGATACATGTTTTTCTTCATGTTTGTAATAGATTTTATAGCTTTTATATACTTTTATCTGCATAAATCCATGAATTATCATATAATCGAGGATTAAGCATGCACAGTTGTAAGTTCAACATTCATTTCCCGCTGTTGCTCCTCATAAAAGCCGTTCGACAGATTAATGCATCTGCCTTCCCCTCCCTAAAACCGGTTTTCATGCTTTAGCCCCCTCCCCCTGCATGTTCTTAACAACCTCATATGTCGATATTTAACATCACCTTCTAAAAGCCTTGTTTTCATCATGTCTATTCTTGAATCATCATGTTCAGGCATGCTCTCCATCCACTATCCACGATAGAGGGATAGCAGCCAGACCAACTTCATACTCTTTCCCTACTAGGAAACACACCCATATTTTAGATATTTTAAGAAGTTAAATTATATGTCATTCGCATGTTTGGTTGTTGTTGTGTGCTTTAATATCTTTATTAGCGTTTATATACTTTTATACAGATAAATTAATATATTTTCATTTTTGGTAGTGTTTAACGACCGCTCTTACTACTTGTGGCACCGCAGGCGATACATTTTCATTTAAACTAGTATTCAGCATGTAAAGTCTGAAGTTTCTTCATCATTACCCTGTTGTTTCCAGATACACGTTATCCAATGGGTTAGCTCATCTCCCTTCCCCTAAAAATCCGGTTTTCATCATATTGTCACTAATTTTTAGGTTTCCGCTTTCCTATATAGCCACAAGGCAGCATTGTAAACACATTCCATATCAGTAAAAGTACTATTTAATTTAGTTGTATTTTCTCCAAGTTTTCTTTATTCGAAGTCTAGACCGTAAGGATCAGGTTGTTGTATATAGCTAATTCAGCATATTAATACATTTACATACATGTTTCAGGGGTTATTCAGCTTTAAAAGTTGCAGTGCACATGAAATCCTAAAAATTCCTGTCATGAAAGGACGGGAATCGAACCCGTGTTCTTTTTATAAAGTTATTAACCAGTTTTATATTCCCAATATTAGCCCTTATTGTGTATATTTATTTTAGCTATATAACACTCTTAGTTTAGAAGTTATAAAAACGGACCCTTTATAGATTCGCGCTAAGTCCCTAATACTATCTTTTTTTATTTGTATCAATATTCAAGAACGGTGGGAGGGGCAACCGCTTCCACTTTATTCGCTCTCTTCATGCCCATTCCTCTAAGAGTTATTTACCTTGGAATTAAGGTCCATTAGATTCGAGGATCGAAGCGGGTCCTCTAGACTAAGAAGTACTTAGAATCTTAAATGCATGTGCTAAAAGCATCAATATACACGTTTCCTGTTAATTTCGGCCTAATAGTCGAGCATTTCGCTCAAAACTTAAAATGTCCTCGAAAGTTATAAATTCAAACCTACAATCAACATTTATTCTCACAACGGTTGTGGCGTAATAATAATTGTGTTGGAAGCTTTGCTCTGTCTCGCTAGGATTAATAGTTTCTGAGATAATTATTTTTAAATTTTTTTCTCAAACCCAGGACCTTCAGGTAAATATATATATATATATTTAAATCATTGCACTGAATAAAGTTTGTTTGAAGTCAGTATCTAAATTAGTATAGCCCCTATAAGCGATTAAAGTTTAATCCATCAACCAAGATCCTTTAGGTTAAGAATCAATATACAATTATACTTTTGCATGCAAAGACCATAAATTCTCTCCTTTTATGTTAATTTAAGCCTTATAGCTTAGGATTCAGCCAAAAACTTGAAAAGTCATCGAAAGTTATAAATTCGAACCAAGGACCCAGGATTACAAATTATCCTTTGGTCTGATGAAGGGTAATAATAGTTACCATGTTGTCTTTGTCTCATCATCCTAGGTCTAACAGTCCTTGAGAAAATCAGGTTTAAATTTTCACATCCAACCAAGTACCCCAAGGTAAACTGGTGTATATTTATAGCATTACACTACTTCCTATATATTTAATGCACTTTCCTCG
The DNA here is from genome assembly GCA_030762935.1 of Hymenopus coronatus. Classification (NCBI taxonomy): domain Eukaryota; kingdom Metazoa; phylum Arthropoda; class Insecta; order Mantodea; family Hymenopodidae; genus Hymenopus; species Hymenopus coronatus. The sequence goes on along the minus strand of CM060900.1, from coordinate 314,045,414 downwards.
ACGTCTTTATCTAAATGAGTTTAGGAGATATAGGAAGCTAAAGCCTAATATACTCGTATATCCACCCAGAATCGAACCCAAGCAATCTAGAGCCTCGACGGCAATTGTCCTTGGGCCGCAGTAAGCAGAGAAGTTGACCACTATTTGATGGCTTATATCTCCTGAACGGCTTAAGATAGAACAGTGCGGTAAGAAGTGCAGAAATGCTCACCAAGGATTCAAACTAGGGAAAAAATATGACCTAGCTGTAAAATACTGGATAGCCTATAAAAGTGATCAAATCTTTCAGGAACATAAAGAAATGCTATAAAACGCAACAAATAGCGTGGAAAACATCAAAAATATTGATACAATTACAGAAATTACAAAATGGTTTCATAAACGCTATAAACTGGTATAAATGTCAAACATTACTATCAAACATAAGAAAAGGGGCTACGAGGCAGCATGAAAAGGACATCGCCTTAAAAAATATCATCAATATACCTTCGCCGCTGTCAGAAGGTCCTTAAGGAGCTCCCGAAAAATACTTTCAAAGTGGATTGAAATAGATATTGCCTCAGGGCTTAACACTGCACTATAGTTCTGATTACCTTAAAAGTCATAAATGATCTATAAAGTGATAGAATGTGCTACACAACACTGTAAAATACTGCAAAGTAGTTTTAAAATGAGTTAAAATGCGTATGAAAGTGTTAAAACCCGTTATAAAACACTGCAAAATACTCTGAAATATTATCAAAACGTCTGAAAAGGGTTAAAAGTGCTTGGTTTTGAGCCATGTATACCCTCCAAATGCTATTGAATGCCATTAAAGCACACCAATATACCTGCTCCAACGCTCTATGCCTTCAAAGTACATGGCAAAGCACTACAAAATCGAAAAAAATAGTCTTAAAAGTGCTAAAATGCATGCAAAAATGTTAAAACGCATAAAACACTGTAAATAATGAATCATTTCTTATGAGGCAAAAATGTATTTAGAGTCCTCAATATCCTCAAAATGGTATTGAATGTTATTGAAAGCGCTCTGATTTACTGTCTCCAACCCTCGGCGTGCCTTCAATATGCCCCAAAATGCACGGAAAGTTACTACAAAGCTGCAAAAACAGACCCCCAAATGTGCAAAAATACCTGTAGAAGTATTAAGTCATTACAAAACACCCAAAATAATATTAATATGAGCAAAACGTTTAAAAAGAGCTAAATACCTGTTAAATGTCCTCATAATGGCTCAAGTGGCTGGAAAAAAGCTGAAATGTCCGATGCATACCCTGCAACTATTTGTCCTAGAGTCTCAAATGCCCTAAAAAAAATAACGCGCTAATCTTAAAGCGCTTATTGTATCACTTGAAATGTCACGAAATTAGTGAAAAAATATCTTATAAATACCCTGAAACTAGCTGTCCTAGAGTCCTGAACACCCTCTAAATGATATAGGATGTTATTAGAAGCAATCGAACCAATTGTGCCAACACTAAAATCTCCTTAAAATCCCAAAATGCATGTAAAAGAACTACAAACATTGGAAAATAGTTCCAAAATATGCTAGAATGTCTATAACATAGTTAAAATAATGAAAACACTACAAAATACTGTAAAATATGAGCAAAGGGTTAAAATACCTGTTTTGGAGACCTAAATACATCCCGAAAATGGCGTGAAATGAGTTGAGAAAGAGCTAAAATGTGTTGTGAATGCTCTGAAACTATCTGTCCTAGAGTCCTGAACACCCTTCAAATGGCATGGAACGAACGCCATTAAAAGCATGAAACAATTGTGGCAACATTTAAATCGCCTTAAAAATACCGAAAAGATGTATGTGAAAGCACTACATACACCGCAAAAATAACTTAAGAAATTCTTCAGCATAGCAAAAAATCGTTAAAGCATGTCAGAGTCCTACGAAAACGATAAAAAATTAGCGTAAAACAAAGCAAATGGTGTAAAAGGACCACAAAGGACTTAAAAATGCAACCAATACTCTGAGCCTAGTTTAGGTTCACCCCACCCCCTAGCATGTCTCCTTGAATAACCTATTCTTCGCATGTATGCTCACTTGGATTTCTTTATTTTAACTACTATAGTGGAAGTGATAAAGAAGTATCGTGTGGTGCAAGTAGAGTTAGAGGTGTTTAGACCTAAGAGAATAAGTGATGTCGGAAGTGATTAATGTGTTTGTGGAAATAATTGAAATAGTAAGAGTATTAAGTGAATTAATGTAAATCAGAATTAGTGAGTGCAAAAGTTATGTTTATGTAAAATGTATTTAGTTATACATATTTGGAAGAAATGTTTATAGCTAAGAGTAGCAAAAATTAAATTTCGAGGTAATAATTACCTATGAAGATGGAATTAAACTTTTGGGTTCCAAGCGAAGTACTGCAGGACCCCAACATGACTCCTTTATTATTGATTACCGTTTGAAATACTTTATATTTTTCCGACTCTGTGGTATTGACACGTACAAATGCACATTTAAGAAAGTTATTTTGATAATAGTGTGAAAGGAATGTGCATTGTTGGCTTAGATATTGCCTTTAGCTCTGTTGCTATAGAACGTTGTGTTGTGAAACAAAAATGCCGAAAAAGCTAAAATTACAGAAAATATATGATTTACACCACAGACGAGATACAGAAGATATTTGAAGCAGAATTAGATACAGAAGGTAGTGATGTGCAGTCTATGTGTTCAGAATTAGAAGATAACGAGTAAGAAATGGATATAGTTGAAAGCAATGTTGAAGGAAGGGACAACGAAGAAGTGACTGATAATATTAAAATGCCAAAGATATCTACATACACCAGCAAAAATGGGATGATATGGCAATCAACCAAACACGTGCTGAAAGAAGGATATTTTGTCTAAATCCAGCGGTTTCACAATTACCTCTAGAAGTGTATCCTCAATTAGGAGACTTTCAAATGGTTCATTACACCTTCCCGTAGGGGGGAGGTTTCGACATCTTCAGTTGCTTAGGTGCGGGTGCTGAGGACTCCGAGAACCAGTGGTACTTCTGACGTGACCAGAGGTAGTCGGGCCGAATATCCGGGCCCCTCCCGTAAGGGAGTTGTTCGGTTTGGGTTGGGCTCGACGTAGAAGTATTCCCGATACCCATGGGAGATTGGGAACGTCTTGGCATAACGCCTTGGAGCGTTAATTTTTCTCCGATACTAGCCAGGATAGCTAGTAGACGATATGCTAGATTTCTGTCGAGGTTTTCGGTTGTCTTCCCTTCGGGGTTGACGCGCGTAAGTGGCGTAGCCACTGCCGTCCCGGTACGTCCCTATGTTTAGATTCCAGGTAATGGCCTAACGGAAAGCCCCACGGAGATTCATTCTCCCTGGTTAATGTGGAGGTTTCGACCTCGGTTAGATATTCGCGCCTAACTGTTCATCATACCTGAAGTAATGGACAAAGTTGTAAAATGCACAAACCAAAAATTGAAGACAGTTTATCATTAATGGAATGTAATTCATCCTAACAAACGTAAGTGGATCCCAACAAGTACGACAGAAGTGTTCGGTTTCATAGGGATTTTAGTAACTCCGGGAGTACTATGTTATGGTCCACGGGCCCCATGTGCTAAAGACAAAGATTTCCAGCTTCAATTTCAAGAAATAGAGTTTCATTAAGAGAAACATTTACGACGTTTCCACAGGAATGTTGTGTACACTGTTATCCAAATGGTCATTTGGCAGTGGATGAGCAATTGTAGCTTTTCGTGGGAAATACTCGTTTATGGTTTTCATGAAGTCCAAACCAGCTAGATATGGGATAAAATGTTGGGCCATCTGCGATGTTGAATCTTCCCATGCCTTCAACTTGCAGGAGTACACTGGGAAAGAAGGATCTCCGGAAAAAAATCAAGAAGCTAGAGTTGAAATGGACCTATCTCCTTAGGAGCTGGATATGGCATTACAACGCACAACTTTTTACGAGTTTTTCACTTGCTCAGGAGCTCTTGAAGCAATGGGTAACTTTGACTGTTACACTTAGAAAAAAAAATGGGCCCAAAATCCCATCTGAACTTCAACCAATGCCATTCAAACCACAATTTTATCTATGCGTGCATTCAATAAAAACCTAACCCAGTATCATACGTACCTAAGAAGAACAAGGCAGTAGTGCTTTTGAATTCTGAACGCCATGATGACAATTGTGACACAAAAGAGGAGGAGTTAAAACCCGATATAATTCTGCACAATAAAACCAAAGGTTGTGTTGATAGTGGACACCATGATAGACGATATTCATGCAATACAGGATTACAAAATGAACTCCATTTGTACTGGAGTGAGTGATGTAACAGCCATAAACTCCTACGTTATTTGGAAAACAATAAATTCTGACTGGAAGGCTCTTGTACACGAAGAAGGAGAAAATTGTTTTTAATCTTGGACAAGAACTTATAAAGTCTCACGTAACACAAAGGATGCAGAGGCTGAATGGAATATCCGCAAACATAAGAACAACAATGAAGGAATTATTTTTGATGAATATGCAAACCCAGTGACACAGCAATCAAGTTCAATGAAACCTCTACAAGGGGCTGTGTCCGAAGAAAAAAAGACTGGAAGTGTAAAACAAAATTTGGCTTTTTTTGTGTGCCGTGAACATGAAGCTATGAAAACGAAAAAAGTGGGCAATCATTGCGTTGCAACCTGTGTAACCAACAATAAAGACTACACTGGAAAAATTACATAACTTTTTCCAATACACTAAGGTAGTTCTTTTTAATTGCATTTATATTGTAAAGGATTATGCTTTTACCATTATTATGTTATTTTATATAATTGTTCTTTCTGTACATGTATCACGTCTAACAATACATTTTGTTTGGTGCACTCTGGTACCCCCTTGGCATACCGTGTTGTTTTATTTAGCATGTTATGCAAAAGGTTAAGGGCATATTTAGATACTATTATAGCGATGTTGCAGTATTAAATGAAGCAAAACGTTAATCAAGTTTTAAATCAATCTTAACCTACTAAATTGAACATTTTAAACGTAAATTTGAAAGGGAAATTTATTCATACTAGAATTAAGTGTTAGATGAAGTAAGATGTCGTTCAGTATAAATAAAGACTACTAAAGTTTAAATTTATAAATAAATAATGAGAAAATATAATATGTAGAATGAATTTGCGCTTGTTGCCAGCTGAGTTTTCGATGGATAACATTGGTGTATTTTTGATAGCTGGGTTGATATATTTTAGGGTTTTCAGTTTTGTTGATCATTTTTATACCTAGTTTTGTTAGAATTTGGCATTTTAGATAAATAACATAGCTAATAGATAAACAAATGGTTACTAGTTATATATGTTGCTAGCTTGCAGTAACCGTAAGTGAATTAGGTTTATTGGATTTACTTCTTCTTCATGTTATATACGCAATAATTTTGTCCTCCCCCCCTTTCTTTTATTCTGTTTTAGCTAATTATTAGTGTATAAGCAATATCTGTAAAGTTATGGTGTATTATAAACTGGAAATATTTAATATTAAGTCTGCTATATACGTAGTACAATGAGGTGTCTGCAGTAGTACTCAGAGCACAAATAGTATTAGACATCGAATTTCTGATTGTAGGAAATGTATAGGGCGTGTCTTCTGATATCCGCTGGCCACTCCGTCACTCTAAGTGGGGAAGGAGGAGGGGTTGTAGCTTAATGTTGTAGTACACGTTACCTAATCTCCTTTCCAGTTGAGGGAGGTGGCTATTCCTATTAGCGAATGAGCTGACAAACCCAGCATAGATATGCTCTATTGGTTCGATATAGAACTCTCACCTGCAATGTGACAGTACCAACCAATACAGTAAAAACAAGACGCAATAAAGTACCCTGCAAATGGTTAGGAATGCAGTGTACGGAACAAGACAGTGCCGGTTTCTTTCTGTGCCTTGTGTACAATGAGGTAAACTCCTGCAAACATTAAATGTCTCATAGCCTGCTATTTATAGCATTTTCCAATTAAACCCTTTTCACTTGCCTGCACGTGGCGGAGTTAATTATATTGAAAGTGATAGTCTTTGACGCAACGAAACCACATTGGTTGCCAATCCACCTAGGAAACATTACCCTGAAATAAAACCCTCTTCATTGTGGAAATTTGGGGAGTATGCAATGATTAGTTTACCCGTTCTAGAGCAAATACATAAAACAATACATAAGCCTCCAAGGAGTGTGTCAGACAGAATAAAAGAAATAAGAGGACATGGAGAGGGAAAAAAAAAAAAAAAAGAGGTAATATTAAGTATATACATATAAGTATATGTGGAAATCTGGGATACAGAAGGAGGATTACATTTAAAGGAATTGGAACTCATTCAAAACGTTATTCAACGAAATAATAACGTTGCAATAGTGATGGAAACTAAGAAGAAATTGAAATGATCCAGCGTTCAAAATTATTATAGATTATTTGGATAGGTACAGTCAGTCTGAAGAATTCAATGCCTTAGAGGGGTTTAAACCACGGATCTCCCGGTCTCTAGACCGTTTCTCTAAACACTGAGCTACCATGCTAACATGCCGACATGGCATTGTATTCCTCAAATGATTTGTTTCTCGTTAAACCACAAGATGACTTCAAATTATTTTGAAATGACATACCCTAAAGACGACTTAAAATGTCGGAAGTACTTTAAGTTGCGGGCTTCATAGTTTAACTAACTATTAGGTCAATTAGTGTTAAATGGAATTTAATGCCTTGTCGGCATGTTGTCATGCTAGCTCAGTGGTTAGAGCAACCCGTTTAAGACCGAGAGATCCACCGTAGCTCAAACCCCGGCTATGGCATTTTATTTTTCTGTTCTGACTTTACCTATCCAACTCCTGTTACACACACGGTTTGTTTGAAAAAACAAATACCACTATTATACATTGATTTATAGGGGAGTTGCTCATGCAAAGAATAGTGAGGGAGTAGGTATACTTAAATAAAAAATAGAATATATATATATATATATATAATCTGGGTGGTTCAATAAATACCGTGTTTCAAAATAAAGGCTGTTCTAAGGCAAGTTGATGCCACTACCATGTGCTGTTAGTTATTACACGCCGCCAAAACACATTTGGTACTGATTCATAAGTGAGTTTGAACTGGTAGGCATTTCAGTTAATCTTTGAAGGTGTTTTTGTTAAAATGGGCATAGTGCAGCATAGTTCACTGAATCGCTTTTCACTTTTGAACGGGAAAACTTGCGAGGAGATAAAAGGTGAATTTGAATGTTGTTTAAAGGGACCTTTCGCCATATATGACAACAATTTGATATTGGATAAACGGCTTTAAATGTCATCGAACACTCGATTTTTATGAGGAGCGACCAGAGCGCATGACAGATGTGGTTACCTAGGAAGTAGTTGAAAAAGTCCACGATATGATTCTTGTTGATCATCGAACGAAGTTGGGGAAGTTCGCCATAGGTGCGTCGACGGAACGGAAATTCATATTTTGCATGATCAGTTGGAGATGAAAATGTGAGCTAGATGGTTCCGCGACTGCCCACAATAAACTGCAAGTGGATGCAGCTTACAACTTCGAAGTTTGAATATATTTAAGCGATATCCAAAGAGCTTTGTCATCGATGATTAGAACTGGATTCATTAGTGTACTCCGAAAACTAAGTAACAATCAAAACAATGGGTTACTTCCGGTGAATTTGCTACAAAAAAGCCAAAGACAGGAAAAGTTAAGGCAAGGATTTTTATCGGGTTCACAGAATGCCATACTTAAAATAAATAAATAAATAAAATAAAATAAAATCTGTATATTAAATCCTGATAGCTATTTACTTAAACCAGGGTAAAATATCCCAAACTTTATACATTTATTACTACTTATACCAATTACAAATTTAATTACACAACTTAAATTTACAGATATGAACTTAACCTAACTTAGCCTAAAAGTTTTTATAAATACCAATTAAAGTCATAATTATTATCAATTAAACTGTGTGTTAATATTTATTTCATACAATTTCAATTTAATTAAAATTAATACTATTATAATTTCGTATTTTTAATATATATTAATAATTTCTATTTAATTTTAATGTATAATTTACTATTACTATTATCATTAATTAAAATTTATTTTATATTGCTTATTTATATTACACACATATTTTATTTTAAAAACCATTATATTATTTTAATAGTTATTCTATCAAATAATTTAATTATATTACTCTTACTATTATTATATTATTACTTAAAATTGCATACATATAATTATACTTATAATTACTGTTTTATTCATAAAATTTAAAATAAAAAAAAGTATTACTTCATAAACTTTACCAAAAAATACCAAATTATAATTATTTTAACTTTACGTTTATATTTATTTAAATTACCTAAAACTTAATATTATAATTATTTCCAATTATATCAAAATCCCACAATGTTGAAATTAAATAAGTATATTATTTAAAAATTTCAAAACCATCATATTCAATGTAAATTTATAATCTATTTACATTTACATTAAATCCAAAATTCAAAGCATAATTTAAAATGTTATAATTTAATTAAAACCTTTTAAAATATTTTCATTTAATTCAAATTTGAGGTTTAAATAAACATTTAAAATTTAAATCTAATAATTTTAAATTACTGCTATCCAGTTATTTATTATAAGTTAATATTCAACTACACTACTCTACCTATAGCCGCCGGTAGCCAGCGCCATAAGTATTGGTAACCAATACTATTTATAATTTCTATCTTTTAATTATCAACATCCAGTATTCATCATAATTCTATAAAAGTCACTTATTGTATTCTTCTATAACTATAACTTTTTATTTCACTACACTCCTATACAAATTTGTGTATCATTATTTGGTGGTTAATTTTAATACTATACTTTCTACACTATTCTTCTCATATAACACTTAATTACACCTTCTCACTTCGTCCCAGTCCCCCATTTTCTCACTTTTTCCTGGGAACCCTATCTTCTCATTTCGTCCCAGTCCCCCATTTTCTCGCTTCTTCCTGGGAACCCCATCTTCTCACTTCGTCCCAGTCCCCCATTTTCTCACTTCTTCCTGGGAGCCCCATCTTCTCACTTCATCCCAATCCCCCAATTCCCTCTTCTTCTACCTTCTTCCCAGAAACGCTATCTTCATCTAACCTACATCTTCCAGTGCATATGATCTTCTGCTTCATCGCCACTTTCCCCAAATGTCTATTTACCTGCTCTCTATTGCTTCTTCTCCTCCTCTAATTATATGCAATAATAGGTGCGCTTGTTGTTATTAATTATTATTCTCATTCCAGTATCTTTTCCTTTGGGTGTCGCAGGGGCCGCTAAATATCTCTCTGCATGCCATCCAATTCCCCTCTCTCAGCTAATAATTAACTATACCCTTCAAAGGTATTTATTACATCTAAATAGACTACTTGTAAAATATCTCTGGGTCTTAACCTCATTTGATATGTTCTCTCTAAATTCAGTTGAACATTTCTCTGATCTATTGGAATAATCATTTCCTCCCAACCCTTATTACTTACCTTATTTGCTAATAGTTCCAAACGGATGTATAAATCTTTATTTCGTAAAATTTCGTTTATTTATCAACCTCTAAGTGCTTCTCTCTCTTTCCGTAACTCTTGTGAGCTTTTACTTCATTCAAACAATACATATTCCGGAGTTCCCAGAACATTACAAATTTCACAATTTTCATTCAGTATTTTATTTATTTTCTTCCAGTAAGTATAATATGGACCATGGCCCGATAAATGGTGAATTAGGTCTTTTGAGGCATTTGTATGCTTTATTTTTAACTGTTCTTTAATGCTGTTGAAAAATGAAAACGATCTTCTGCCTCTTTCAGTCTCTTCCTATTCCTTTTGCCATTCTTGCATTAATCTGTTCTTAATATCTAGTTTAGTTTGACAGTTGTATTCAATAATTTGTTGTACTTTAATATTATTGTGCTTCTTTAACCAGTAACAAGCTCCTCTCATGCGAAGTAATGTCATACTTGTTAATTTCTTAGGAAAAACAAAAAGGTTACTGTAAATACTTACTGAGTTATTGGCCCTATTCAACAAGAATGTGAAGGAGATGCGATTTTTCTTCCTTATGTCATTATGCAGTGCATGTTAACGCGGCGACAGAACGCCGGGGTACGGCACTTCTCACAAATCCTGGAATTGCTCTTCTGTCCATTGAAAGTCTTCCCTCAGGACGTGGTATCAGCGGTGTCTATCAGGACTATGGACTCATTAATATCTATGCGCCTTCAGGAAGTAACAAGCGAAAGGAAAGGGAAGCTTTTTTTCGCCTTGACTTACCCTATTTACTTTGTAGATGCCTCATCACTACACTTTGGGTGGAGACTTCAACTGCGTCCTTCGACCGGAAGATTGTACTGGGGCCTACCGACCTAGTACCACTTTGCAACAGTTGACGGCTAATCTCCGTATGAAGAATGCATGGCTGTTGAGACAAAAATTGGCTGCACCTACCTATGTCACTGCTAACTCTGCCTCTCGCTGGATCGTTTCTATCTACCTGAGGAACTTGCTGGAAATGTTAGTTCCATTGCTCATATGCCACTATCCTTCTCAGACCATTTAGCGATCCTAGTCAACATTGATTTACGTCTCTCCTTTCTACCTCTTGGACGCTCCTACTGGAAACCTAACACCACCTCTCTTATGCTCAATGCTCTGACGGAAGAACTAACAGCCTTATGGAAGTGCTGGTCCTGAAAGAAGTCTCACTACAGCGATATCACCGATTGGTGGGACCTGTACGTCAATCCTTGTTTGCGACGTTTCTTTAAAGGTAACTCTTATGTGAGGGATGCAGAACACACCTTGCAGTTTTTCTTCCGGTGTCTGCGAGATCTTCAGGAAAGGCCCATGGACGGTGGTGGCCTTCGTGCGCGCTGCAACTTCTACAAGGCCAAAATCTTAAGCATTTATAGGAGGCGCATGGAAGGCTTACAAGTTAGAAGTCGACTCAATAACTCGGTGGATGAGGAACATATGAATCTTTACCATCTTATACAAACGCACAAACAACGTCGTTCCAGTCTCATACTCAAGGTGCAGGATGAAGATGGACAACTGTACACGACGCAGCCATCAATTAATCGCACCTTTCGCTCTCATTTTGAAAGGCTTTTCCAGCGGGAGACAACTGAAGCCCACTCACTCACTCTCTTCGACGCCTGTAAACCTACACCTCTCTCTCTCTCTCTCTCTCTCTCTCTCTCTCTCGGTGAGTTGCAGGCCCTTGAACGGCTCTTGCAAAACTGAAGTGTATAGTGCTCTTCTGCAGGGAAAGACCTCCAAAACGCCTGATCAATATTGTTTACCCATGAAGTTTTACCGTCAATTTTTGGGTCTGTTGGGTGACGACTTAACTGCAGTCTTCAACTCCATCTTACGGCACCGACATCTCTGTGCTTCTCAAAAACGAGGTGTAATAGTTCTTGTTAAGCAGAAACCCCACTCTTCATCTGTTGATGACTTTCAACCCATTACACTGCTTAACTATGATTACAATATTTTGGCAATGCGTTCTGGTAAACAGATTTCGCCCTCTATTGGGGAAGCTCATTCATCCTTCCCAGCATTGTGGTATTCCGAAAAGCAACATTTTCGACGTTTTGTGTGCCTTACGTGACTCCATTGCCCACAGTACTCAGGGCTACAAACACATATTGTTGTCTTTGGATTTCAGACGAGCGTCTGATAGTGTCAGTCATGAATATTTATTCAAATGTTTAGCATGGCATGGCTTCAGTGATGTCTTTATCTTCTGCATTCAATGTTTATATACGGATATTTCTAGCCTTGTGCAGGTTAATGGCTTTCTCTCTCTCTCTCTCTCTCTCTCTCTCTCTCTCTCGAGTTTCCCATTGGTCGTTCTGTTCGGCAAGTATGTCCAGCATCTATGCTATTATTTGTTCTAGCCTTAAATCCATTTCTTCGTCATCTACACGCTAAGATTGTTGGACTTTCCCTACATACTCACAGACTGAGTGCCCTGGCATATGCTGATGATGTAAGCGTTGTCCTTGCTGATGAGCTCGATCTTCGCTCCTTATGGACTATCTTGCAAAGCTATAGTTATGTTTCTGGTCTTGAGATCAATGAGCAGAAGTCCAAGCCACTTATCTTTGGACGATGGGCTACGCCTCCACGTTTAGCGCCACGGTAAATTCTTTCCCAATTCAAAGTATTAGGTGTTATCTTCACAGCTTCCTTGGGAGCAATGCAGCATCTGAATTGGAACCCCACTGTTGGCAGGATAAAGAACTCTGCCATGGACCTGTACCATCGAAATTTGTGTCCATATCAGTGAGGATGGGTGGTACACATATACTTACTTTCCCAGTTTGTCGCTCAGGTTTTGCCAGTGCCTAAGCTCTATGCAAGACAAATCATATGTGCGGTTTCTTGGTTCATGTGGCAGGGCTGTATTTTTCGAGTGCCCATGTCTACATTGTATTTATATCCGCAAAAGGTGGCATTGGTCTGATAAATGTTGCCTTTAAGTGCCTGGCATTGTTTCTTAGTCGTGGGCGGCATATACAAGACACACATGTCAGCTTTTCTGCCGCATGGTTGCAGTCTTGGTCCACTACTGTTAACCTACGTAGTCCAGTGGATCTTCGCTCTATCCCAACTACATTACGATACCTACAAACATATTTCTTGGAATGGTATTACCTTAGTCCCTCTTGTTCACAACCCGGAGGGCATCTGGCACGACGCATATATCAGGAACTGCTTCAAGTATGCGTAGGTCCGTCAATGCGTCTTGAGCGAGTCACACCACTGCATCTGAATTACCAACAACTCTGGAAGAATTTCAGCGGCGCTGTCCCTCCGTACGCATTTCGCTCCCTATGTTATCAAGCAAATCATGATATCATACCGACACGACAGTGTCTGGCAGCTATTCACCTGAGTGACTCCTCAACGTGCCCTCTTTGTCATCAACTGAATACTGTATTACATCGTGTTGCTACTTGCCCCACTGTGTCTGCTGTGTATACCATCGCTATAAACTTTCTGGGAAAGTTAGGTGTACCAAATTGTGCTCCAGAAACCTTCTTCGTCCGGATTTTCTCCACCCGCAAAGGCGGCAGAAAACCTTGCTATGGAACATTGAGCACACGATCTTTTATGTACCTTCACATTTCCAGAGTGGTGTGGATCCGATGCAGTACATGGACTACATGAGGAGGGAGAGGTGGAAGATTGGCGGGAGGAGCAGTTTTCGACGGCACTTCAGCAGTTGCTTGCGAGTTCTTGATCGTTAATATATATATATATAATAAAAAATAAAAAAAAACATAAGCAGAATTAGTAAAAAGAAAAAAAAAAAAAAGTTTTTGACTGAGCCTAGTATATGTGGAAGAATTGTCTTTGCGTTTAAGAAAAAAAAATGGTTCACTTCCTGTAACAATATACCCACAACAAAGGAGAGCGATGAAATATTGCCATTTCAACAAGTTTGAGGACTTTATATCATTCTGTTTATAGATATTATTTTCCTTGACTAAACCGTGGAGACTTAGCACCAAGTATCGGCAAGGAGTCCTACAACATTTTTATTGCAAACTGCTGTTTAGAATGTTATTAAAACTATCATTCCAAATTAGCCACTTATTTTGAAATGTATTCTAAACTAATAATGATGATAATAATCACAACAATAATAATGATAACTACAACAATAATTGCGATGAAGATGATAATAATGACAGTAATAATCATAATAATAAGAATAAGAAGAAGAAGAACTAAAATAAAATTAGTAATAAGAATAGTAATAATAATAATAATAATAATAATAATAGTAATACTAATAGTAATACTAATGCTAATAATCATAATAATAATAACAACAACAATAATAATAATAATAATAATAATAGTGTTTATCATGTTAACAACAATAATTATAGTAATAGTAATAATAATAATAATAATATTAATAATGACCACAATAATAACAAGAACAATAACAATAATCATTATACGAGGTACGTCTAAAAAGTAAGTTCCGTTTCAATTTATCTCCGCCGCAGCGCTATGATCGCAGTTCCGCGCATGCGCGGTAGACGCGCTGAATCAAGGAGAAGAAACGTGCGCCATTTTGAGATCGCTGTCAGCCACATACGCTTTGTTGTGCTTGTTTGCAATGTCAGTGTTGATTGAAAATCCCGCCGCTTGTGAAATCAGATCTGTGTTTCGTTTTCTGAATGCTAGGAAGGTGAAACCAATTGAAATTTATCGGCA